>OX359246.1:68302571-68930902 GCA_947179485.1 Allacma fusca
TACGATTTACCTTTTGTGTTTTGCAATTACAAACGTCTGCATTATTTTAATAATTTAACAATGGGTTTCTTGTGACGAGCTTTTATTGTACCGCATGTGTTGTAGAACTGAAAGCGACATTGCAGTTTCCTAGGAATTTAGAAAATCTGCACCAAATTGTTAAGCATTACGACGACAACCCGTTAAAACTTGTTAATTCATGTCGATTGGTTTTCAAAGTATTGAAAATACGGATTTCGGTTCTTGGTATTACTTTCGAAAAACGGAAATAAATCTGGTATGGCACATGATGATGGCCATTAATAGTTCGTTGAAACGGGGCGGAATTTCTCGACAACCTTTAAATCATATCAACAAAAGTTTTGAAATTCCAGTCGAAATTTTGTCTGAAATTATATTCAATTTATTATTAATTTATGGTTTAATTGTAAGTGCTATACAAAAAAATGCACACGTAAACCAGTTTGCCTCTTCAGAAACAATATGCACGGATTTCTTATTTCTGCTTACATTATGGCCTTCATTCCCGATTCCATTTCTGCTAGTACCACTTGGAAAGTGAGCATATTGGTCCCCACGACCAAAAATCCCATACTCATCTACAGTGTCAAAACATATCCTTCCAGGACTCCACATCCTAACATTGTCAAACCGTTCTTCATACTCTCCGGGATGTTGTAGTAGATAAAGTTCGGTCCATTGGGCAAGACCAGGAAAACAAGAACATGGAGGGCAGGAGTTCCGAGCATTAGAGGCCATGTGAACATTAAAAATAATAGGACAGTATATGTAAAATATAATTATGTAAACTCGTCGGAGCTGGAGCTTCCACTTGATGGAAGTTTAAAATATTATTCTGCACACAAGTTTTCTTCTGAAACGGTGCTGTTTGTCTCCTTGAATCCGTAACGGTTTAGAGAATTAACGTTATCAGGTATTAATGAATCAGATTCAATTTCTACTGTTTAATCATCTATAAATAGTAGGCTAAAAAATAACGAACTCCATTCAATACGGGTTCATAGTTTAATACGATGAATTCAACAACCAGAAAGTACACTTTTGTTGCTTAGATCTAAAAGAAGTGTTTAATTAACACACTGGCACTGAAGCATATTCAAGGCTTTGCCGGGACAACCCATCTATTGTGAATGATGAATGTCCCAACGCTCACACATTGTTCAGTCATAGTTTGAATAATTTTTGGAAACGTATTTATAGTCATAATCTGACATACTTTAATAGTTGCGAAGCGCACCTGTAGCAACTAAAACTGTGAGTTTTGTAAACTAGTAAATAACTCTAATTTCGAAAGAAATTGAATTAAGTGCAATCTTGAATTCGACAAAATTACACCTATTATCCGTCGCCAATTTAGTATTCCTTAAACTAGACCGCGTAATCAAAACATCCACACTCGTTTCATCATATTTCCACATCATTTCAAAATATAAAAATAAACAATATGAATATAGTTAATTAACTATAATAATAGACTATGTAGTTACATTGCGTCATTACATTTTATCTTGTTACAGTGAAACTTCTTGTATGTGTTGGGGTTTTTATAACGGTTGTAACTGTTCTACTTTTGTGGTTGATTACGCTTCAATTCTTGTATTGCATGGGTTATCAAATGAATTCCGTGGAGAATCCTACATCTTGTAAAACGAAGTTATTTTACCAACAATTATGTTACTGCCAATTGTTAGTGACATATTTCGATAAGCTTTGTCATCCAAGAAAATTAATTATATACGTACTGGTTCTTTATAATGGGCGTTTTGTAATTGTATATTATTATTGTCATGGTAATTACTAGAGTATGTACACATAATCATAAAGAATATTAGAGTAACTAGTTAGTAACTGCCAATTGTTAGAGACGTATTTCGAAAAGCTTCGTCATAGCGTCATCCAAGAAAATTAATTATATACATATCGGCTCTTCATGGGCGTTTTGTAAATGTATATTAATATTGTCGCAATACTTACTACAATATGAATCATAAAGAACATTAGTGTAACTATCACCAAACCATGTAGCACAGAAGCGACAATTTAACGCAATTTGCACCCCTAAACCCGTGAAAATCGCGTTAATTGTACGGTGATTTATAGTGACCAAAAGGTAAATTAACGGTAAATTAACGGTAAATTAACGGTAATAATGTCCGGGCAATGATGCGTCGATTAAGTAGCCTGAAATTAACGTAAATTATTTTACCCTTTTTTAAGGATTGGTCCCTTTACTGCATATTGAAGATATGACAACGCTGTAAGAAATGATTCAATATTTTCACATGGTTTCTTTATTAAAATATATAAAGTGTGTGTAACAAAAGTTCAAATATGAGAATTGGGATTTACTACTCCATTAATAATTTTAATTGGTAGAACCATATAGTGTTTCTGTTCGGTATCGGGAATTCCCGAGGTTCCGGTACGGTTTCGGGTCAACGATTTAAAGAACCGTTAAATTTCGGTCCGGTTTCGGGTCAACGGTTTAAAGAACCGTTACTTTCGGTCCGGTTTCGGGTACAAAAATCAAAACCGAAAGTTTTCGGGAAGGGTTTGTTAAAGCTGCCTTTTTGGATTAGGGCTCCTCACAACTTCAAGTAGTAGTTGCAACTTACAATTTCAATTACAACTTCAAGTCAACTTCAATTTATTAAAAAAATTAAATTGTAAATTGAAGTCAACTTCAATTTGAAACAAAATATTAGTTGAACATTCAAGTTCAACTTCAATTCAACTTACAAATAAAGCTCTTCATTTGAGAAGCATAGTCAATTCAACTTCAAGTTGCTGAAGTACAAATAGTTGTCAGTTGAAGTTGATCAATTGACAATTTCTGAACGAATTAAACATGCGCGTTGGGAAAAGCTTTGCAGTAAATTGAGGGAATCCACTGGTTGTCTTAATGAACAAAAGATACTGGGTCACGCTGCTGGCAACCTGAAATCTAGTTCATACACAATCTAAAATTATTAAAATTAAAAAATGCGTTAAAATTATTCTTAAGTTTAATCAACGATAGTAGTTATGAGTGCGGAAAGGGAGAAAATAGTAATTTAATTGTTAGTTGATACTCAGTTGATGGTTCAAGCATTCACCTAAAAACAAACAAAATCCTCTGACAAATATGCATGTATTCAGCGACTGAGTCTATTTGTTATTTACGGTATTTAATTTCAGCTGAAATTTGAAAACAAATTTTTGGAGTTTTTGAATCAAAAATCATTTGCGATGTCTAAAACGCTTTTCGGGAAAACTTAGTTTTACCCATTATACTTTTTTATTTTGATACTATTAGGTAGTATTATTTAATAACACGTTAAATTGTTCAACTCAATTTGAATCAACTTCAAGTCAATTCCAATTCAACTTCAATTTGTACAAATATTACAACTTGAAATTGCCAAGTTCAAACAATGAAGCTATTAGTTGGTTTCCGGTAATTGACTTTCAATTAAAAAGTTGTTTTGCAATTGGTCAAATACAACTATGAGGCCAAAATTGAATTGAAAATTCAATTTCAAGTACAACTTCAAGTTCAAATAACGTGATAACTTGAGTTGTGAGGAGCCCTAATCAGTAGTTAGATTTTAGTAGTCAATACAATAGACAAGCGTTTGGCTGGCTTGTTGTGAGTAAATTTTGGGGCACTAGACGAACAACCGTTGCCGTTATTTTTGAATGCGTATTATAATATGTTATTATATGCGTAAGTATTATTAATGAAAGCTTTGTAGGTTTGGTGATATATCGGCGTTACCAGATATAGATATCGTCAAAAGTAAAACCGAGAAACCCGATATAAGTAAAGTGGCAATATTTGACATGGTGACATGGTGTGTACCGACTCCATGAAATCCTGAAACAGGCAAGCTCAACAGTTATGACTAGTCTCACTTACCAGGAATAAAATCAAAGCTGAGTGCAAGACTGTTGAGGTAGAACTCCGGATGAACCCAGAGCATCACTACGTAGTTAACCAGCATCAGTATTGACAAACTCGTGCATGCAATGGGTAAAGCTGCCAGATTCAAATAAGCAAAATAGGAGGCTTTTTAATTTTATGTCAAAATTTATTCCGTTGTATAAAACCAATTTATCTATTCTACCGTTAGCATTTTCTTAAAGCGATTTAACAGCCATTCTCTGAAAATAACTATAATAATACAGTGCCCTCTCGCTGTAAGAGGCCTCCGTATAAGAGCATGTTCAATATAAGAGCACTCGCAGGTCCCCCCCTATAGGATTGTTGGGTTGTAAATGTTCCCTATAAGAGCACCGCTTATAAGAGCATTTTCGATGTAAGAGCTTCCATTTTACATCCTCTAAGCACTATGCTCATGGTAAACAAGATCCGTTATAAGAGCAGAGCAGACAGAAACGTTTATGAAACGTTTGCAGGAAAATCTCACGAACGTGAATGCGCACAATGTACTGAAGTTGGTGACGAGGGAACACAGTGCATACACCCATCACATATAGATACAATTTATCCTGGTTAATTTGCCAGGATGCATATGAACCTGAATTACTGGATTCTCTGGATACAACTGAAAATATTGTAGTCAAATCCCTTGCAATGAATTTTCGGCAGGCTCACATTACTGACTATTTCCCTCTAAACAAACATTAATTGAATAATGGATAATATTTGTAAATAACATTTTAGTTTACCTTATAATCTAATGTACTGTGTAATGGCGTTGTCTTATTTAGCCCATTTCTTAATAATGTAGATTTATGTAATGTATAATCAGTATTTTAATGTATTTAGATATATGTATGTTCTCTATAGGAGAATTCCGTTATAAGAGCGCTTTTGACATGCTTTAATCGGTGCTCTTATAGCGAGAGTGCACTGTACATCGGTATATTGCTTATTGGTAAGTACTTCTGCTGTATGTTAATATTAGTAACTAATACTTGTACGAGGAGTTGAATTTGTTTCAACAAATTTGTGTCACGAAATAGCATATCATAAAATGGTACACAAATGCATTCTAGAATAACTTTTGCAGCTGTCATTGCTTGCAAAAGTTCCATGGACATTTTAGATTTCACCTGCGTCCACCATTTATTGATAAACGCGAATACGCGCTCGCAGTGACAGCATTGGTTTCTTAAAGGAAGCAGAACCCTGTTTGTGTTGACAAAAATATTGCTAGCAAGACGATTTTATAAAAAAACAAATGTAAAAAGAATTTAACCTGGAAGCGAAATTACGCACTCAACTTGGACTGTCATATTCTCGCAAGCAGATTCTGGGATGCTAAAGTAGTTACTTTTAGATGCTTTTTTTGTAAGCCATCGTTGAAAGTACAATCCTCCCATTTTAATTTTATCAGGTCAAATAATAGCACACGGAGCACTTGTACTATTGCAGTATGCTGCAGAAATGAAACAATGGACAGAATTTGAGTTCAAATGATAGACCTACTTTTACATGGAAAGACGTTAATATTTCGACAATTTACAGGCACCAAGTTCTAAAATGTCGGATAAGTGTCGCTTGATCGTGCTCACATTTCGTAGCACAGAATAATTTTACAATTATTTTAGACAAATGTAAAAAAGGAGAGTTTAGAACCTTTTTCAATCAAACAGTAGACTTAGTAGATCTCATGATTTTTTAGTAAACTGCCCTCCCAAAAAGTAGCTAGTCTACTAAAAAAGTAGGCCCCTGGCAGCTTTAGCAATGGGGCATGGCAAATGGGTGAACATGCTTGAATCATACTCTTGGATAACCTCCAAAATTCTGTACATAGTCATAAAAAAGTGATACAACCAGAGCGTCAACTGAAGGTGATGAAACATCGTCAAAAACGTGCTCTTTTTCTTTGAGGAATGACAGATAATAGTCCACCCTGATTGGGTAGAAGCCAGGCAAAGAACACAGCTTAAGCGGACCCTTAATCGGGCGCAAACGACGTTGGTATAATATTACTAGAGTTTAGTACTGCTGAATTTGAAGCAGAATTACAATGAAAACAACCTCCGTCCATAGATGCACACCCTCATGAGGGATGAGGGAAACGCTCACGCTCACTCTCATGAGGACTACGATGTAATCACTGTATGACGGTGAGCTGTTGCAAATTTTTGATGCTCTCATTAAAACGAGCGTGAGGGTAGTAGGTACTAGTAATCATGAAGTGAGGGTGAGGTGGATTTATCGCACTCACGATACGGTAGCACACGTAAATAAATATATAGAATAATGCAATCTTGCGTTGTGGTTATAATTATCTATGCAGCTTTTTGCTTCGATAAAATATAAAATACCAACTAAATATTATTATCAGTGTGCATTTAAATCCAGTTCTACGAGTGGCATGAAGAAGAATTATCATGTTATTTTCATAAAACACGATTTTGTGTTTGAAAATGAGTGAATCAAAGCAAAAAGATAACGCAACAATTTCGATAAAAACATCAAAACAAATCTGCAGTGAAAAACTCGTTTTCGCTTAAAAAGGTTGAAACCTTGTTTTTTAAAGGTAAACAAGTTAAATCCAAAAGTATTATGGAAAGATTCAATCTCCAGCCTGCACGTCTTTACAAAAATCAGCTCGCATTACATCCATAAGATGTACGAGTGAGTAATAATGGGTTAGATGTATTTGTAAATTCCGAACGTAATACTGAATGCTGCACAGAAAGTGCATTAAATAACTGGGAGTTGAATTTAAAAGATAAAACACCCAAAAAGCGTCCAGTCTTCCAACTCCCAGCCAAAATTCAAAACAATTATCATTATGAAAGATAATTTATGCTATAGCAAAAGAATAGTAAAAGAGAACCAATAATGATGCATACATAATATCGTATTTATCAATTTTTCAATTAACGCGCACTAAAATCCCCATTTTCTGTAATAAAAATATTCGACTACAGCAACAATAATATTCTATGTATGCATTTTTGTGTAGGATTTTATATGCATACGCTGAATGACGGAAGCCGAGTATTAAAAGGTGAAATTTAGAAATGTAAACGGATAATTTGAAAACAATAATATACAATTGAACTATATAGTCAAACTCAATGTAAGCGTAAATTAAATGAGCGCACTCATGAGCGCGAGGGTGAGCGCATAAATTATATTTGGTGCGCTCATGATCGTGAGGGCGATTACAATATGTATACAAAATTGTGAGGCAGCGTGATCGCTCCATGGACAATGAGCGTGAGGTGAGGGTGAGCGGAAATAAAATGTACATCTATGCCTCCGTCTCTCTCAATGTAGTCCTGATAAATACTGCTGTTTCTGATCGTCAGGTTTAAACCTCAGTTTGGAAACCTGCGAAATGTCTCTTATCCATTCGTATTATTTTGCAATTACGGTGCTGCTCTAATTACTTTTGTTACGCTACAAGTGATGGGCTTGTGCAAATATAAAAAACTACCTTATTCCATCGTTTATAAACCAAATTCAAGACATGCGCTACTCTGCTCAAGCTACACGTATAAAATAGACAAATTATGTTGAGTATTTGCAGTGAGCCTAGAAATCCTTTGAAATCCTCCACCCACCTAACAAATTCCGTGTAAGAAGGTGTAGCAAATAAAATTCTTCTATATTCAATTCTTCATTTACTATAGCTTTCAGAATTAGTTTAGGGTTTTCCAGTTATCACATTATAGTTTTGCATACTTGAGGCACATGATGGAAAACGCAAGCTGAAGCCCGAAATTATAAAAAATTTATAACTAAAAATGAAATAAATATATTTAGTTTGTACCAGTTTTTTGAATGCTTTTATCAGAATATTTTGAAAAGCAGCAAGTTGAAAGCTTTTCTCGTTAGACCACTGTAAGTAGGTAATCACTATATAGAAAACCATTATATGGAGTGCGTTTTCTATGTTAAAGGATAGGAACAGGGACAGGATGACCACCTTCGTTCCTGATACTCAATTTTTCTAGATAACTGATCATGTTCAGAATTATTAAGGAACGTTAAAATATCTGGCTGGAAATCCTATAAGATTCCCAGCAAACGGGCGTCAAAACGTATGGTACTTTTGATATCTGATATCCATATATGTACTATTTTTCGCTAAAAATACCCCAAACATAGTTCTGAAGTAAATTTTAGAAAATCTTGACAACTTTGGTCTAAGAAAATCAAATATAATACTAGCCACTACCGGAAATACAGACAGGTAGTAGTCAGTAACTAGCGTGAACGTTCTTGTACCGGGAACAGTGGCATCCCGTGGGACGGTTCCGGTGACAAAAACATTGTATCGAAGTCCTCATGCTTCTTAATGAGAGCTTCCACATAATCGGAAAACGACAGTTCTCAGCTTGTTGGCAGAGACGGTAGAATAGCTGGAGCTCAAGACATTGATCGAGCTGCATGCGTCCTGCGATCCATTATTTGTCAATTTACTGGCGTGCTTCAGCCATTGATTCGAGCTTCGCTTCGATCTTTAGAGAAGCTTACTGACGAGAATCAAGAAATTGCTTGACGAACATTTTGAAAGTCGTGAATTTACTGGAGCGAGCATCCATCTTAGTACTGCATTTTCGATGGCGCTCAAGAAGAGCTTCACCAATAGTAGTGTCGGTTAGGGCTCCTCACAATTTCAAGTAGTAATTGCAACTGTCAATTACAAATACAATTTCGATTCCATTTCAATTGATTCTAATCTGCAAGTTGTAAATTGAAATCAATTTCAAATAAAAACGGTATTTTAATTGTTGAATCAATTTCAATTACAAATCAACTAGCAATTCAGGCATTATAATTGATAACTTCCACCAATTCAATTTCAAGTGGCTGCGTAGTCAATAATTGATAGTTGAAGTAAATAGTTGATAACTAGTGAATATTAAAGCCATCATGCGCGAATGTGTTATCAAAGCGAGGAGATTACACAAATTCCTACCAAAAATGTCCCTCACCGTGTTACATATTGGCTTATAATATAAAGCGTTGTAAATACGATTCCAAGGATCAATTCAAGCGGTATCGCTCAGAACCCCCTACAAAATTTACAGATCGGAAAAATGGCTTGTTAGTGGACGCTTTTGCATTTATAAATACGGGAACAATGGGTTTTACTTTCGTAACCGTTTCGTGCTTAAATACAATGTGTATTTACTTTGTCATACTGTTTTAAAATACTAATCTTTCCTGGAACGATCGAGACTTTCTGCGAGCTTCTGCTACTAATGCTTCTCTGGAATGTTTGTTTTCCACTGCGAATGAGCTGTTGACCTCAAACAGGCTTTTCATGCTTGTACGTACTGATAAAAAATTAAACTACAAAATCAATTTCAATTCAATTTCAATTCAATTAAATCTCAATTTCAAGTCAATTTCAATTTGCGGAAGTTAAAAACGTTGAAATTGGCAATTTCAACTATTGACGCTGCAACTTGATTAATAGAAATTGATTATTTGTCTAGAATTTATTTTGAAATAAGCAATTACAATTTACCACTGCAAATTGAATTGAAAATTCAATTTCAAATACAATTTCAATTTCAACTAACTCGGAGGAAATTGAGATGTGAGGAGCCATAGTATCGGTGGCGAGATCATTTGAAGAGACGACAGACATCACTGAGCTAATCCACCTAGTTCAGTCAATGTTTCCCCCAAAACAAATATTAACGTGGGCAAAAATATATCCTCTCATAGTGCGATATAATATTGCATATTAAATCACTTGAAATCGCTAAGTAACTTTTGCAATTCATAAGAATCAAGTATTGTCTCCTTTCTTGCATTAGCCTTCGAAAATTGATAGTTTTCTAAGGAAAGTTCCAAAAACTGATGCATAATATTTCGTAGGTGCATATGTCTGTGTGCATGTATATATTTATATTTCATATGTATGTTGTGAGCCCGCAGAAACGGAAATAAAAATTGAATGCACATGTTGAAATCATGCGATAGTGTAATGCAAATTACGCGCGAGTTGAAATGTTTGGAGATTTCTAAAGAATGCAAAAACGTCATAACATTATTACTGATAAATATCCTGACATTTTTCAGCTTAGTTCCATGTAGGCTTCAGAATGGATAAGATTATTTTTTATTCCGTCTTGCCCGCGAGAGGTTAATGGCTATTTTAAGGGCCTTTCCACGCACTACATCTCGTTGGTTTCGGTGGAACTGTACTATTAACCCGCAAGACCCAATGGGTTCTCCTTTTAGGAGAGGTAATGTTTCTATGGTGAATATAGTTTCATCGAACCCAGGAGACATTGGTGTACCGGGTGCTGGTTTCATATTCGTGCGCCCTCCAAGTGATATTCCTCGGGAAGATCAGGAGGAGAATGAAGGCTCGCATCTGGAAGCCGATAGACTAAAGCGATCTTGTGGAGTTGGGGATAGCGTGTTTGGAAAACAGCGCAGTTTGTAGGAACGTCTGCGAAGAGATTTAGAGCTCCTGGACCTGGAGGAAGTTCTGACTCGCGATGAAGAGCAGCATCTCCAAGCATTTTGGATAGCGAGAGAGGATCGAAGAAGCCGAAAAGATGATAGAAGCAAGCAAGCAGGAATGAAGGGAAGAAGAGAGAAGCAAGCAATAAGGAATGAGAGAAGGAAGCTCGGAAGAAGTAAGTAAGAGTCAATCGAAAGGACAGGACACGAACGAGAAGATGGATATTCTGGAGTAGGAGAAAGAGTTGGTGACAGAGGAGTAAAAGGTGAAGGTAAATGTAGAAGAGTAGTTGGTTGAGGAGGAATTATGAGTTGAACGAAGAGGGAGAGGGGGAATATGACATGAAGGAGAAAGCGGTTATTGTAGAGGTAATTGAGAAAGAAAGGGTAGCATAGGAGCTGGCGAAGGACAACTAGGTGATGTTAGAGTGGGAAGGCAAGGAAGTAGAACGGATGAGGAAGCGAAGAAGAGGCAAGCGGGGGAGGACCAGGAGTAGGAGAGGGTGGAGGATAAATAGTAGCTGCTTGGAAGGAAGAGAAACTACAGGAGGGGAGACGAACTACAGGAGAACGAGGAGCTAAAAGAGGAGACGATGCAAGATCGGTTGGGAGAGGCGAGTCTGTCGATGGTGAACTTAATGTGACAAAACGTCCTAACACAAGGTAAATACAAGATGGGGTCCTCCTGTACTACCCCCTCCGCTTCCGCCACGCCGGCGGGGCCGTGGAGAATCCACCATCCGCGAGAGTTGCCGGTTTTAAAAACCACTGTACACACCGTTAATTGTTTTATTTTTTCAATGTGTCATAATAAAATGTTTTCTTATTGCATTTTTTGAACACATTTTTACACATACGCATACATCACACATACATTTTTGTTGTTCCTGTAATGTTACCATGAAAGAATAAAATAATTTAAAAAATATATTTCTAATAAATTTTCTCATATAATATCAAGTAATTTATTTAATCAGTGGTCCTCAAATTAGAAATGTTTTTATACTATATGACTGGTAGCTTCAATATGTATCATGCATGCCTATTATTGTACATGTATCTTTATTGGTTACGGAGGGTATGTTCTTACGTATGCACCCGAACGTAGTACATGTAATATACTGCCAGCTAGGTTTAGAGGGCATTTATTGTATTTATATATCCTAAGTACCCGTGTTTGTGTGTGACAAGAGTTTTTGTTTGGTATGAAGGTTGTGCGTGCGTTTTTGAAACAGAAGTTAGAAGACAAAAACATATTTATCGTTCAGAGACACTCTTGCTAACGTTTACGACTTCGAGCATGATAGTCACTAAAATACTGAGTTTCAAAAAAGACATGTAATTATTGCCCTCAATAAAAGTTGCAGTTGCCGTGCAGCAATTTTCACACTGTCGAGCGTGCTTATCGCAAGGTTTTATAGTCTTCATAGGCATTTGTATATCAACAATTTGACAACTCAAAAATGAATCACCCCAAATTAATAATACTGGTACTTAGTATTAGAAAAAATTCTCGTAGTTGGAAAATCTTTTCATGGTGGACAACTACAACGGTAAACTGTTCATTTTATTTGTATTATTTAACTTCCGTGTAGTAATATTTTTCCTCGGTATTTTTGGCTGGTTCTTGCCGAATCGTTTTGTTATATGTAACATTAATTTTATACAAACGTTTGTATAAAAATGCCATTCCCTTGCATGTTCGGGTGGGGACTGTGTCTATGTGTAAAGTCCAATAAAGTCGTGGCTGTCTTGCACAATAACAGCACTGTGTATATAATTTAAATACACTCAACACCAACCGTGTAAACGAGGTTGTTTATCGAGAGTCTTTGTGTGATGATTTCAGCGAGGGTGGTCTCTTTAAAGAATACTTACAGGTAAATATTCATTTGTTTGTGAGTTTATTATAAGAGTAAAATTGTTTTCTATAATATTTTGCTGCAATTCTCATCCCGCTCAATTTGGTTCTGGCTGTTTTGGGTTTTTATCAATTGGATCATATGAATAAGAAATTGAACGTAAGAGAGAAATGTATTTTAAAATAAGTAAGAAGCTGAGACAACTATAAATTCAAGTAGTTGAGAGTTCTGCTCTGGATCCAGGAATAAGGAGATAGTTCTGGTTTTGGAGAAAGGGAATGAATTGGCAATATTTTATACGGGCTGACCCTTGGTGAAGGTGTTGAGGAAGGTGTTGGGTCTCGAAAATTGCATTCCATAGAAGTACAGTCATAATTTTCTGAGACCTCTCGCAGGAAAGCTTGCCTTCATGCCTTCAACAGATAGAGCAATCGTTGGTCCTGGCCAAAATCAATATTGGCGTGTAACATCAGTGCGTACCGTGTTGTTGAGATGCATTTTCGGCTCCCATGTAGTACAATTGTCTGCAAGGGCAATCCGAAGATTACCTATGTCTGCGTCGGGAGTTTTTCCGAACTCTCCCGGGGAAACGGAGGTCCTCCAGGAACCTTTTCTTCTGCCAATAATAACCTTCGTACTTTTACTGATCTGTTTGGAAGGTTCTGAAGGTTTTGGAGTTTTCTGTTGATCCTTGGGAACTTTTACATTATACTCATTTGGTGACAACGATAAAGGAGGGCTGAAACAATTAATAATTTCTCCCACCATATAGATTCCTGATGCATTTGTAGTATTTGAAAGCATAGCATAATGATTTTTGTTGTGCTATTTAAATTTTATTTTGAACTTATTAGGTATAAGTATATGGCAATGTTAATTCTTTTTCATAAAATGCGCCAGTAATGTCTTCATGCTGTGGTGTAACGTCTTGCAGTAAATACGTCCAAGGCACTATATCTTGTACTTTTACTACTCTGAATATTTCACGAGAGATATTTTCAGAATAACCTATCAAGTGAAGTTACGAATCATAAATAATCTTTTTAAACGTTTTTGGGAAACTACTAATATTTATTTTTCCTTTTTCACAAATGTTTTGTACAGGAAATCCGCACTAGATTATTTACTTTATATATCGACACACGGCGAGGATCATTCATAGCTTTCATATATTGACCATAGAGTTTTCCGATATTTCATATTGGTCTTCCTGACGAACGGCATTTGGTGACATACCTTAACAAGTTTTTTTATTATGTAGGAAATCATTATTTCCTGTACATTATGATATACTTACTTACCAATGGAATTATGATATGTGTTATTGTAAGTTTTTATAAACTCCAGCAAAACATTTAGAATATTTAAAGTAATATATTCCGTGATATAACGTTGGCGTTTTGTAAATATAGACCTTATAAGCCTTTCCACAAAAACAGCTTTGAGATGGATATAAATTCTATATGGTTTAATTTTTTTTATTTTAAAAATTCACCAAATTTTTTGGATGTAAATTCTTTGAACGCAACTCTCATTTTACCGACGGTTTTATGCTTTATGAATTTTGCATATGCTTTTTTGACATTTCATCAACCACAAATAAAATAAATGTATTATTATTATTGTTTCATGTTGGATACATCCTTCAAATCTGCTGACCACACCACATTTATAAAATTAACAAGAACCTTTCGTCGTTTCCGCTTATGCTGCACATTTATGCAATGAATATGCTAGAAGCTTTAATCAATCATCTTCAAGTCACTTCTTCGGTTTGTACTCGGGTCTATTTTTAAAAAATCCCGAAATTCCACTATATGAACTAGCAGTTATCGTTTAGTCGTAACTTTCCGTAGGAAATGCCATTTTTATGCTGCGCTATAATTTTAAAATCTCGCGAAAAAGATTTATTTATTTTTAAAAGATTTCAACTCGCGCGTAATTTCAAGTATACTATCATGGAAATAAGCTGAAAAATGAGGTAGCATATTTTGCAGTAATAATGCTGTGACGTTTTTGCATTTAGCAATCTCCAAAGATTCCAACTCGCGCATAATTTGAATTATACTATCACATACTTTGAACATGTGCATTCAATTTTTATTTCCGTTACAGCGCACTCACAACGTATATATGAAATATAGATATATCCATACACACATACATATGCACTTACAAAATATTATGCATACATGTTTGGAACCTTCCCTAACTACTAAGGACAATGCGTGAGTACGAGTGTCTTTGATTACCGTGATTAGTTCGTTAGTGAGATTAGGAGTAGTAAAATAAGTCCCATGTATGCCGGGCACGAACAAAAAACAATTTTAAAACTCTATCCTAACGCACTTTATATGTTTGCGAGTACAAATTACCATACTGGGTAAGGCTAAATGACTTTTATGCGTTATATTGTTACACCAATACCACAAGCATTATGTAGTAGCAATGGCGGTGACATTGTCACAGTCAGCGTTCTGGGGTCTTGGGAAGCAAGACCTTTGTTGGGCTTGTTATGTATAGATATAAGATTAAAGGTCGCATTGACCGGTTCCCCGTGAAGGCTAACATGGAATTTAGTAATTTTACCTGCAACGGGAAAATTAGTATGCCCGTGGTCTTTTAAACGAACACTCCAGAAAGCTCCTTGTTAGTTTTCTTTGATTGCTCTGCCATGAATTATGTACATAACGTGATTGATTTTAACATGCGTGGATAGAATCGAATATTTGAGCTCAATATGGGCCATAATAAGTTGGTGCAGCGGAAGTACTCTGTGTACTAATTACTGCTGACCATTTACGTAACGAAATTGCCGAGTTTGTTACCGATTTCGTTCTAATACTTTAGTCTTTAATAATATATTCCTTGGTTGAATATGTGGAGCAAGGTTAATTAAAGGTTTAAAGGAATTAAATATAAATGTTTCTTTTCAATCGTGTTTAATATTTTGAATTTTTAAGGTTTTATTTAGGAAAATGATATTAACCCCCATAACATTTTCAATAAGCCCAGCGTTCTTAAATGTCTTTATGAACCCCGGACCATCCATGAAAAAAGTAAGAATTCATAATAATAATACTTAAAATGAGCTTCTGAATCTGATTTTCATTAATATCGCTCTGATTTTACGGGTCGTGCACACAGTTCTCATTGTAGTGCGTTAATCAATAATTATTATCTAAAGGTTCAAGGAAATCTACAATAGTTTCAAAATATGTTTAGAATTTAGTTACCAATTTTACAGTGTGTAAACAATTAAAACCTTTCCTCCAAAAGATCCCAAGGATTTGCGCATCTTCACCATTATAGCCATTATTGGGTTTTAACGTTTTTTGTTCATCAAGATAATGCGCAATTATGTATAACGAAATTGAGCAAAAATTGGCTAATTCATGGAAATGTAATTGAATATTGAAATTGGAATTTGTGAATATCTTTAATAGCTGAGCAATAAACCACAATCTCAAAATAAAGAAAAATTACAATACGGTGCAAATAAACAATCCATCCCTAGTCTTGAACAGATAGCTGCAAAAAGTGTAAATGAGTATCTCGAATTTATACGAGAAGTGCCGACTCGTGAACAGCCTGTTCGCGTGGAAGATGATTCACACGAAAACAGTAATAATCTCGTCGATACCGCGAACAGTCTAACTCATTGTCTTACGTTAAATTTAAGAGTTGATCAAACAATTTGTACCAGGTCTGAGAGGGTATTTGTTTCAAATTTAAGACAATGGGCCATTGAGGAAAATGTCCCTCACAAAACCTTATCCAAGTTACTTAAAAACTTAAATTGTAACTTGCACTTGGACAACTTACCATTTGATGCAAGATCATTTTTAGGAACGCCTTGAGTGACTATTGCAAGTGAAATTAAACCGGGCAAGTACGTGCATTTCGGTCTCCAAAAGGGACTGCTGAATAGAATCGGCGATTCAGAAAATTGTAGTGAAATTTCGTTCGATGTAAGCGTGGATCGATCACCTTTAACAAAACGTTCAGGCAGTCAAACATGGCCCATTCAGTGTCTAATTGTAAGCGTAGAACAAAAACCCTTTTTTGTAGGCATTTACCACGGTAATACTCGTTACCTCGGTATGAATCGAATGAATATTTACAAACAGTTGTAGATGAAGCTCAGCAGCTACTGAATTCAGGCCTTTTTCATCGAGGGAAGCATATTTCAGTTTCTCTAAGGGCAATCATAGCAGACGCGCCATTCATTACAAAAACTTCAGGCCACACTGGTTATTTTGCTTGCAGCAAATGCAATCAAAAAGGTACTTATAGCAACAAAAGAGTGGTATTTGAATCTCAAGCAGCTGAATCAAGAACAAATGAATCTGTTCGATTGCAACAGCATCCTGAATTTTATGACGGAAATTGTATTTTGGATCAGCTAAATGTGGCATTTGTGACCGATATACCTTTTGAATATTTACATTTGGTTTTGTTGGGTGGTACCAAGAAGCTGCTTAATTTATGGGCTCACAATTCCAGTTTCAAAGGCAGACTCAGTAGGCAACAATTAAATCAGCTGTCAAGAAATCTCACAAATCAGTGTAAGTATGTGCCGTGGGAATTTGCCAGGAAGCCCAGAAGTCTTTCAGAATTTTCAAGATGGAAATGAACAGAGTTGAGACTTATTCTACTTTACCTAGCTCCAGCAGTACTGCCGAAAATTCTCTCTGAATATTATGACCATTTTATGTGTTTTCAAGTGGCTATACTACTTTTGAGTAACAAATATTGATTTGCAATTATATAGATTACGCACATACATTAATACAATATTTTGTGGCTGACTTTTAGAGCCTTAATGGGTTTTAACAGCTGTCATTTGATATCCATGGTCTTTTACACTTGGTCTCAGATTGTCGAAAGTTTGGTACCCTCGATATATTTAGCGTTTTCCGTATGAAAATAATTTACAGTGTGTAACAAAGATTATTCGCGGTCACGCAAAACCATTACAACAAATTGTTAGACAATATGCAGAATCAGAAAATAATTTTCATTCCCACCCAATGCTAATTAAAATAAATTATCCCTATTTGAGCTCTGACAGAAACTCGCTCCAGTTTAAAACTTTGGTCCTATCTATCAAGTTTCCTAACAATATTTGTGTGATTAAAATGATGCAGTGTTTGAAATTAAATCTTTTTACGTGGTAAACGGTGTAACTTGTGTCAAAGTCAAACGATTTACTTTGCTAACTGACTTTTATGTGCGCCCGTGCAAATCCAGTGAATATTACAAAACTTTGTCGGTCAGGATCTGTGGACTTGGATATTTCTGTTGATATAATTGTATTAAAATCATTTTCGGTTCATTAAAAAGGAGACAATTTTGTATGTATTTCAGTGCTGCACTCATTTCAAAAATGAACTATTGGGTTGTCGTATTTAATAGAGATGACGGGGATGAAGTCTCTCATATTCCAGATATTTGGTTTGACAAGGAGAAAAAACGATGTTACTGGCCTACGTTTATGTCTCCCCAAGGAATAAGCAGTGCAATTAATAGGGGAACAAAACCATCGCAGACTGGGATCAATTATATATATCCAAAAACTATGGTCCTTACAGTAAGAATAATTATTTTCAAAATCTGTCACTTCCGGACCAGTGGTCGGATTTTTCTCGGAAGACTGGGAGATTCTTTCCAGAAAAAAATAATTTCTGGCAGGGGAAATCTTAAAGGGATTGTTTTTTGTGAACAGGGATTTTTAAATTCGTTGACATTTTTTCAAGAGATTTGACATCGTGCAGGAAAATTATTTTTGCCAAAAGGGCTCTTGACCCAATTGACCTTTATTTCAGCAGTAATTTTTGATATCGTTGAGGACATCCTTGCAGAGACATTTGATTCAGCATGAACATTCAGAAATGATGTTCCTGGGAGAGTTCGAGTTACAAAAATCCGGGCCCTGGTCCTCACTAGTACACAGTCATATAATACTATATTTTTTGTGTTTTTTAACAGTGACCATACTTGAGGCTCGACAGAAAGCTAACCGTATTGTGGAGAGCGATGCAAGTAGTGCCGATACCGAAAGGAAGCGAAAACTTCCCGTTCGTTTTGCAGAATCTTCTCACAGTGCCAAGAAGGCGAAGTATCTCACCAGAACTCAAACTCATGTAACAACTGCTTCGTTCCCACCTCCACCACCGAAAGCATTGCAATCAACGAATGAACAAATAGAGTCTACATCCCGAACAGTCCCTCATGTTCCGATTGGAATCATTTCAGCAGCGCAAATATCCACAAAGGGTTAGTGGTTATATGTACTATTTTCAATCAACTTTGTTATTCAAAACATAATTGTTTCATTCTAAATTTTTGACAATCAGAAAACATATTTGAAAAGATAGTGCTCGCTGGAATTACTGTTCTCAAAGTCCGAATTCGAGCAATTGAGGACGCGCAGACAATTATTTTGGAACAACTTCGTGACCTGCGCTCAACCAATTCTGTGTCTGTCCGTGTTAAAAAAGTGAAATCACCCTTTGAAAGTTTGGAAGACTTAGACGGTCTTGAGGGGAAGATTGGTTCAGATCCGGATGCGTACTCTGATTTGGTAAGTAAACAAAAAATGTATCTATCTAAAATATTTGCTTAAATAGCCACATGACGATTATTTATTAAATTTTATTCATTACCCCTTTCAGGCAAATTCGTTGGATTGGATTGGTGGTCGTACAGTTCGACGCTGTACCAATAACGCTCTTCGAAAGTTGATGACTGACAAAGTTGCACAACAGATGAATTGGAAGGGCGCTAATGAAAAGAGGACCATAAAATCTTTTCAAGTTTGTACAATTTTGATTGGTATGTGACTATTTTCTGTATCATTTGTTTTGATATGTCAACTCATTGTTGATGCAAGAAAATTATTAAAGTAATTTTTCGAACTTTTATGTGGAAACTGTACATTCCTTTTTTGGGAAAGTGGAAGGAAATCAAGCATTGATTCAGGATGCGATAAAGGATTGGTTGAAGGAGGTTTGGTTGAGGATTGGTCGCTCCTTGTCGATTTAAAAGGTACTGTTCAAATTACATTTAAAAATGTTTACTTGTTGCTTAATAAAACTAATCAACTAATGCAGAATTGTTTTAATTTTTCAAGGCAGCTCGGTCCGACCAGAGGTGAGGAAATGCCATTAGATGAGGAACGTGATGAAGAGGATTCTCTACTGATTAAGAAATACTTTTCCAGTTTGTTTTATTTTGTATGGTTCTAGTGTTTCTGAACGGTCCAAAAACATGGACTCGAACCGACTCGTTTTCCCGAACCGAAAAAAATTCCTTTTCTGTTCCCGAAACCGGAACCGATATGTTCGAGTCCGGGACATTTTTGCCTTTCCGGAACCGATCCGGAAAATAAAATCGGTTCCCGGACCGGTTCCGGTTCCTTCCCGAACCGGCAGAAAATGCATAGGATTCATTTTCATGGAAGTCAAAATTGTGTCGCGTTTTCAAATTATAGTTGACAAATGCTTGGCAAATGCATGTTTTGCGTTTTCATCAAAAATAGGGCTCCTCACAACTCAAGTTATCACGTTATTTGAACTTGAAGTTGTACTTGAAATTGAATTTTCAATTCAATTTTGGCCTCATAGTTGTATTTGACCAATTGCAAAACAACTTTTTAATTGAAAGTCAATTACCGGAAACCAACTAATAGCTTCATTGTTTGAACTTGGCAATTTCAAGTTGTAATATTTGTACAAATTGAAGTTGAATTGGAATTGACTTGAAGTTGATTCAAATTGAGTTGAACAATTTAACGTGTTATTAAATAATACTACCTAATAGTATCAAAATAAAAAAGTATAATGGGTAAAACTAAGTTTTCCCGAAAAGCGTTTTAGACATCGCAAATGATTTTTGATTCAAAAACTCCAAAAATTTGTTTTCAAATTTCAGCTGAAATTAAATACCGTAAATAACAAATAGACTCAGTCGCTGAATACATGCATATTTGTCAGAGGATTTTGTTTGTTTTTAGGTGAATGCTTGAACCATCAACTGAGTATCAACTAACAATTAAATTACTATTTTCTCCCTTTCCGCACTCATAACTACTATCGTTGATTAAACTTAAGAATAATTTTAACGCATTTTTTAATTTTAATAATTTTAGATTGTGTATGAACTAGATTTCAGGTTGCCAGCAGCGTGACCCAGTATCTTTTGTTCATTAAGACAACCAGTGGATTCCCTCAATTTACTGCAAAGCTTTTCCCAACGCGCATGTTTAATTCGTTCAGAAATTGTCAATTGATCAACTTCAACTGACAACTATTTGTACTTCAGCAACTTGA
The DNA here is from genome assembly GCA_947179485.1 of Allacma fusca. Classification (NCBI taxonomy): domain Eukaryota; kingdom Metazoa; phylum Arthropoda; class Collembola; order Symphypleona; family Sminthuridae; genus Allacma; species Allacma fusca. Next base: position 68,323,184 of record OX359246.1, read on the forward strand.
AGTTGAATTGACTATGCTTCTCAAATGAAGAGCTTTATTTGTAAGTTGAATTGAAGTTGAACTTGAATGTTCAACTAATATTTTGTTTCAAATTGAAGTTGACTTCAATTTACAATTTAATTTTTTTAATAAATTGAAGTTGACTTGAAGTTGTAATTGAAATTGTAAGTTGCAACTACTACTTGAAGTTGTGAGGAGCCCTAATCCAAAAAGGCAGCTTTAACAAACCCTTCCCGAAAACTTTCGGTTTTGATTTTTGTACCCGAAACCGGACCGAAAGTAACGGTTCTTTAAACCGTTGACCCGAAACCGGACCGAAATTTAACGGTTCTTTAAATCGTTGACCCGAAACCGTACCGGAACCTCGGGAATTCCCGATACCGAACAGAAACACTATATGGTTCTACCAATTAAAATTATTAATGGAGTAGTAAATCCCAATTCTCATATTTGAACTTTTGTTACACACACTTTATATATTTTAATAAAGAAACCATGTGAAAATATTGAATCATTTCTTACAGCGTTGTCATATCTTCAATATGCAGTAAAGGGACCAATCCTTAAAAAAGGGTAAAATAATTTACGTTAATTTTAGGCTACTTAATCGACGCATCATTGCCCGGACATTATTACCGTTAATTTACCGTTAATTTACCTTTTGGTCACTATAAATCACCGTACAATTAACGCGATTTTCACGGGTTTAGGGGTGCAAATTGCGTTAAATTGTCGCTTCTGTGCTACATGGTTTGGTGATAGTTACACTAATGTTCTTTATGATTCATATTGTAGTAAGTATTGCGACAATATTAATATACATTTACAAAACGCCCATGAAGAGCCGATATGTATATAATTAATTTTCTTGGATGACGCTATGACGAAGCTTTTCGAAATACGTCTCTAACAATTGGCAGTTACTAACTAGTTACTCTAATATTCTTTATGATTATGTGTACATACTCTAGTAATTACCATGACAATAATAATATACAATTACAAAACGCCCATTATAAAGAACCAGTACGTATATAATTAATTTTCTTGGATGACAAAGCTTATCGAAATATGTCACTAACAATTGGCAGTAACATAATTGTTGGTAAAATAACTTCGTTTTACAAGATGTAGGATTCTCCACGGAATTCATTTGATAACCCATGCAATACAAGAATTGAAGCGTAATCAACCACAAAAGTAGAACAGTTACAACCGTTATAAAAACCCCAACACATACAAAAAGTTTCACTGTAACAAGATAAAATGTAATGACGCAATGTAACTACATAGTCTATTATTATAGTTAATTAACTATATTCATATTGTTTATTTTTATATTTTGAAATGATGTGGAAATATGATGAAACGAGTGTGGATGTTTTGATTACGCGGTCTAGTTTAAGGAATACTAAATTGGCGACGGATAATAGGTGTAATTTTGTCGAATTCAAGATTGCACTTAATTCAATTTCTTTCGAAATTAGAGTTATTTACTAGTTTACAAAACTCACAGTTTTAGTTGCTACAGGTGCGCTTCGCAACTATTAAAGTATGTCAGATTATGACTATAAATACGTTTCCAAAAATTATTCAAACTATGACTGAACAATGTGTGAGCGTTGGGACATTCATCATTCACAATAGATGGGTTGTCCCGGCAAAGCCTTGAATATGCTTCAGTGCCAGTGTGTTAATTAAACACTTCTTTTAGATCTAAGCAACAAAAGTGTACTTTCTGGTTGTTGAATTCATCGTATTAAACTATGAACCCGTATTGAATGGAGTTCGTTATTTTTTAGCCTACTATTTATAGATGATTAAACAGTAGAAATTGAATCTGATTCATTAATACCTGATAACGTTAATTCTCTAAACCGTTACGGATTCAAGGAGACAAACAGCACCGTTTCAGAAGAAAACTTGTGTGCAGAATAATATTTTAAACTTCCATCAAGTGGAAGCTCCAGCTCCGACGAGTTTACATAATTATATTTTACATATACTGTCCTATTATTTTTAATGTTCACATGGCCTCTAATGCTCGGAACTCCTGCCCTCCATGTTCTTGTTTTCCTGGTCTTGCCCAATGGACCGAACTTTATCTACTACAACATCCCGGAGAGTATGAAGAACGGTTTGACAATGTTAGGATGTGGAGTCCTGGAAGGATATGTTTTGACACTGTAGATGAGTATGGGATTTTTGGTCGTGGGGACCAATATGCTCACTTTCCAAGTGGTACTAGCAGAAATGGAATCGGGAATGAAGGCCATAATGTAAGCAGAAATAAGAAATCCGTGCATATTGTTTCTGAAGAGGCAAACTGGTTTACGTGTGCATTTTTTTGTATAGCACTTACAATTAAACCATAAATTAATAATAAATTGAATATAATTTCAGACAAAATTTCGACTGGAATTTCAAAACTTTTGTTGATATGATTTAAAGGTTGTCGAGAAATTCCGCCCCGTTTCAACGAACTATTAATGGCCATCATCATGTGCCATACCAGATTTATTTCCGTTTTTCGAAAGTAATACCAAGAACCGAAATCCGTATTTTCAATACTTTGAAAACCAATCGACATGAATTAACAAGTTTTAACGGGTTGTCGTCGTAATGCTTAACAATTTGGTGCAGATTTTCTAAATTCCTAGGAAACTGCAATGTCGCTTTCAGTTCTACAACACATGCGGTACAATAAAAGCTCGTCACAAGAAACCCATTGTTAAATTATTAAAATAATGCAGACGTTTGTAATTGCAAAACACAAAAGGTAAATCGTAAGGTAAAAAGTTGCAACTACTACTTGAAGTTGTGAGGAGCCCTACTACTGATTAATGTAACATACCATGCTCAGGTATAATAACGGGGTGACATAACGGTATAATATAACGGTAGTATATTCGGATTAAAAACGATTAAGGAGCCCGAAGTGGTGTCACCACAAGTTTAACTACCGGGTACTATATACAATAATCAGTACCCTAAAACCAAACGCTGTAATAATTGTCTTCTCCTTCAAAGATATTTTGGTTCTAAACAACCAGAACAAATATTCTCCTAGAAATCAGTTAACAAATTCCTGATTTTAGTGATTGCTTAAATCAGTGGTCGTCACGGGAACTGGTAAAACCCGGATACATGGGAACAGGAACGAGTACAGGAACGGTTACGGGAACAAATATTTTGTTCCCAGCCAGTTTGGGTACGGGAACAGGAACACACTCAGGTGGACCAATTCAATTTGCATATTCCATTATATTCTTTTTTCCTACAATTTCCACACACATATACTTGCCTTAAGGATAATAATGTTAGAACTCCTTTTTCAGTAAGGTATTTTCTCGAATAATTCTACAAATTTAATATAATAAATATTGAAATAATTATTATAAGTTTATTCTTTTGTTGCAAGTTTCACTCTCGAAACATTGATTGATCGAATTAATATTTTTTCAAATTAAAAAAGGGAAACTAATCCGTGCTGGCATATACATATTTTAAAAAAATTGTGAGTAGTCCCTTAATATGGGTTTTATGCTCCCGAAAGAGCGCCCTGGCATTTTCGGGTATCGATTGTCGGAGATACCCGAATTTTACCCAACGAGTTCCTTCAGAAGAAAAATGAGAAACAATGGATGTTAAGGGGAACATGAGACGTGCAGGCCTTATTTTCTCGCAATTCTGGAAACTGGATGTTGAAAAATCGATTCACGTTTTCGAGTATATTTTTAAAATCATTACAGCGGTATGCGGCTTGTCATAGCGGTAGGATTTTCTCACCATATAAATTATTGAGAGACTTGTGCTTACCTGCGATTCGAACTTTTACGATTTGTGACTAATAGTAAGTTTTCTGTTTGTGTTATAATTTAATCATAATTTATTTGTACATAATTATTCACACATAATATTAATTTATGGTTTAAACTATGTCATTATTTCCCACGAATTGCTACGAGTGCATCAAAAAATATTATTGGATCGCAATGACCGACAGGAGATGTGATTGCATCCAGGATATGGATTTAGCTCCAGTTGACCTACTTGGCGTGGTCAGTCCAGGAGGAAGCTGCGGGAATTTCGTCCGACTCTCTCCAACGACCACAACCGCAATTACAACCAGTCCATTACCCCATTCGGATGATCATAATGCGGGTAATATCTCATATTGGAACAAAAAATCATTAAAACTCGCAATTATCACATCTATAAAAATTCATTCAAATAATTATTTATTTGTAGTGGTTGCGTTGCTGTCAGTTCTGGTGGGGCTATTCCTTATAGCATTTTTCTCTTGTGCCTTATGTTATTGTTAGTGGTTTTGGCCACCAACAACATCTTATGTATCATAAAATGTCATAGCTAGTTGTTAAAAAATTTAATGCTTTGAGTTTTGTTCTAATGGTTTGATTAGACTATTTAATTTAAAATTTATCAATAACCTTTTGAATGTTTTAGATCCAGAATACCTGGTTTTGTGTCGTTTAAATAGTTTTAAATAGTTTAAATGAACTTTGATTACAAATTATATCATTAATTTCAATCTTGTATGCTATTTGACCTCACAATAATATACAGTTGCTCATTAGCAATTGGGTAGATATAATATGTCTCTCCACAGAATCTTGTTTAGTATTTATCCATAGATACTTCTTGCTCAGCCCAGGTTTAGTTATTATATAAATTTTTCGATTGAAATTATTTGTACATTAATAACAATTTATGATAACTGTATTCCTACATGAACATACAGGAACGCGCTCGATTAATCCGGAATACACTCAGAAAAGACATTTTTAATGACTAAATTAAAATAATAATTGTACAAGTGTCTAATTTGCATAACAATTACAAAAAATGTAACATTAAGTAAATAAGCTCATATTAAATTAACCACGGTTTGTTTTTAATTAAAAAGAAAACGAACAAAATCTGGAAGATTTCTGTGATTTAGTCCAAGAATGGTATTCAGAGCACGAATATTTTCAAAATCTAATGGAATTAATACATTTACAGCATGACGAAAAGACGTCGATTGTTTTGATTCTTTCAAGACCAGGTGCAGTGATTCCGTCACTATATATTAAATGGCTTAGGTATATATTTTTTGTTTTCAGATTTTACCGAATACGGCATCAGAAATAGTTGAAAGACATTAATTACATAATCTGAGACTTATAATCTTACTTACAAGAACTTTATCTCGGATCATGGAACCCGTGTAGGCATGCAGCTAATTATCGGAGTTATGAGGCTCAACAAATTCTTCTGTGCCGTCCATCCAGGTTAATCCGAGCATACCAACTAATGGAGTTTGAAGTAGCAAAATCCCTGGGGTTTTTCCTGTTTTCAGAAAGATCCAATTAAATTCATACCTATTCCCTAGTAGATAATTGTAAAATAATTGTGCTCATCGTGAATAAATATTATTGTAAGGTATTTATACGATACTTTTATACGATTTTTTTGATACACTTCCTAGTAACAACTACCACAAATTGAATAATTCAATAAAAACAACAAAAGAATAAATAAAATATGGAAAGTAGCTTTACGATTTACGGGTCCAATTCTTCCAAGGAATTTGTACCCCTCCTGTTGATCGACTAGCAGCTACGTGACCTATGACATCCAAAGCAATACAGCCGATGGTATCACTTTCTGTATGGGTCGACATGGTACTTATATCTTTCAAAAAATATTGAACTTCTCTTCTGCTTTTTCTATGACAAGAAACTATGTATAGACATACATTTAATCACACTATAAACTTAATTGCAAAACCAATCCAAATAACATGTTAGAAATTTCTTAACGAACTCAGTTTCTTACTAGAAATTAGTACTTCATCTCCACAGGTTTTTAATCTCACAGAAGCTTGTCAAGATGAGTATATAATTGAAAGTAGATAATTACTCACAGTGGAGTATCCACAAAGGCAAAATATATAGACAATGTATAAGTCCAAAATCAAATACACTTTTTGAAAATTACTTCGACGAAATAAGAACATCCATCTCTAAGTTAGCTAAATCCTTCGCTGCTTGAGTTTTAATCACTTACACTTATATTTTGGAATTCAAATTAATTTGAAACGTTCTTTCCCAAATGCTATAAATGATTTCACTTGAATATATACTAGAAAGAGTACCAAAATAATTTAAATCTTAAACACACATTGTAGCCAACCAAGGAATATTGAGAATTTAAACACAAGACAAAACCTTTTGATCACACCCACAACATTACATAAAAATGAAAGTACACTTTTAGAACGGAGTTTATAAAGAGTCAGCGGCTTCTTGCAACGGATAATAATTAACAGGATTCAGAGGGAAAACGTAGATATGGTAACTTTAGAGAATAATTAAATAAATCATCACGCTGTAAGGTAGTATTTTTTTAAAAAAGGTACGACCTGTTTATCCATTTTAAAATTGTCACAAACACTAACAACCGCGTTAAAAGAAAAGGAATGGTTATCACATATTAACAAAAGTCATTCTAGGCACAAATGTTCATTTTGAAAACGAAAATTTAAAGAGATAAATTATTATGATTCGGACTTCACAAGAATTACACTTTAAATCTCGGAGGCGCTCAACGAATTAGATACTTCCTGCTGATATTAAAATATGCAATGCCCAAATATATTGCACGCAGAAACAAATGGGCATGCTTTAACGAAATACAAAGTTTGAAAACAACAATACCTCTCATAATATGATATTAGATCAAAGCGGCGTAAATTTTCAAAATTTCATATCAAACTAAAATGAGTTCCGCCTGGCTGAATTAACTGCTCGACGGAAATTTCTTGTATGGATAAGTCTATACACTCTTTCTGTGAAACACTTCTAATCATTACAAGTTCGGAATACTTGAATACCATTAACATAAAAATTATTAGGATTTCCTCCTGAGCACAATACGAAGAGTGGGAAATTAGGTACAGTTGAAGGTTACAAATGATAGGTCCTACTTGTGCGGGAACACTTCAGGTAGAATGATGGTAATAAGACGTCTCGGCATCACTTTCATCTTCAAAATCAGAGGAAACGATATCAATGAAGTCCTCAACATCTTTCGTCTCCCTCCTAAACGCACTTTATAGTTTTAAGGGTGCGAAGTACTCGAAAGCTAAAAGGCTTACATTCAGTATGTATGTTTTTTCAATTGCGAAGCCATCTACCATATTTGGAGATGAATCCACCCGTGGAGGCGAAATTCAAAAGTACACGACTCTAGTTCAATTGAATTTGGTAGAAACTTTGGCAGAATGGCAATTGGAGTTAAAACTGCAGAGAGTGACCAACGTCAAACATATTAATATTATAGTTGACGAAGTAACAGTGGACGTATCTGCCGAAGCAGGTCCTTGCAACGAGAAACTTTTGCCCGATCATTTTATTATCGACAAAATTAGGGGAATTTCAAGGGGGTATTAGATGCAACAAAATATTTTACAAAATATCCTGGTTAAACTTTCCGTAAGTTCGAATTGTACATAGCAAAATAATTGGAATTTATCTATAAAAATATACCACAGTACACTATGTATATAAGGTATTCTGGATAATTAGAATGAAGATATAGATAGATGAAGACTCGTGGGAGCCTCTTGTTAATCTTGTGCAGTCGGTGTGGTATGTGTACGAATTCCACAGAAACCTTCAAGACTATTTTGCTGGAAAGACGATTCTGGGTGGTTTGAACAATACAGATAAAGCTTGGATTGGAACATTTCTCCCTAAGAATATGGAGAAAGATCCCGACGGAGAGGAGATTCAAAGGCTCATTGATGATCCGAAATCAGTGAAAAGGAGAGCACCAAAACCCAAGCAACGTATATATGCTTTCATTTTACTCTTAAAAGTCATGTACATATAAATATACATTATATACATATAATCAAATTCAAGTTCATATTTTGCTACTTATCAAGAATCTACTTATCTACAAAGAAACAAAAAGAAGCCGTTTCCAGAAGCAAACTCCCTGCAGGCTTGGAAAATGTACATACAGCTCAAATTTCAGAAACTAGACTTGTTTCTACAGTTCCTTCAACTAAAAATACTCTCAAAATTTGTAAGTTTAATTTTTACGGCATGTCTGAGTCTGAAATGATTTGTAATTATTGTTACTGCATATGTGTGGGGTTTATACTCCGATTTACCGTAAGGTCTTACAGAATTTTCTTTACCTCCTTTATTCTCTTTACAATTTCACAACTTGGAGCCATTCAGGCCCATTAGCTACATATGGTGAAGTGGGACGTCCGTATATTCCACACTTTACTTAACCGCAGGCCTGTATGCTAACTCGTCATCATATGACTAATTACCGAAGGTAGAGACAAAGGCCTCCGCTACGTATGCGGTCCGCTATATAACATACAGTTTCATGCATATACCCGGTGTAACATACAGCATCCCAGCAGTCTCGCAAGCATGTATATCACAACACACATACGCAGACTTAGCTATAGAGAGAGAGTGAATGTAAGCTACAGGTAGAGAGAGAAGATATGCAGATAAGGGAGGAGATAAGGGATATGCCAAGGACACTATCTTATCCGAATGTCAGCATTCGCAGTATGCACGTATACAACGATTCATCTAACGAATCATTATGGGTGTACGGCACACACTACAACTACTGCTACTCTTCCAAGAATGCGCAACATACCTCCAAACCTCATTTGCATACCGATAGTGTAAAGGGAAAGATAGAAAGGACCTGAAATTATGTTGGGGTGAGCTAGAGTCGAAAGCCGGCTCTTCTGCAACCTTACAGATTCGCTACACCACCAGACCGCAGGCTCGGTCTATTGTTACTGCATATGTCTGTACATCAGCGAATTATTTTTAAAAATACACTTTTAGCTATCAAGTGCAATAGATGTTTAAACAATTTTCAAGACAGTTTGATTTGCGGAGACATCAGAAATCGGTTCATCAAGGTGTTAAGCAACAATGTAAAATTTGTCGCAAATACTTTTCACATTTTGTGAGTTTGCGCTCACATATTGCAAAAGGATGTCCCACAAAGAAAACATTTGACTGTCCCAAATGCAAGGAGTCTTTTCCTGCAGACTACAGAAACAAGCACAACAGGCGTGTTCATCCTGAAAGTGAATGAGAATTAAAATCAAACTTACAATATTTAAACAAGTATGAAAATATTTTGTATGAAATGTCTTCCATTTTTAGTTTCTATACTGGTTTATTAAATATTATCAGAAGAAGACATACTATCATGTTTATGTAAAATGTACAAACGTTTAAGAAATAGCAATAGTATAGCAATGATCATAGATATTAATGAACAATCAATATGATTCAAAACATATTCCTTATTGATATTATTTGCAGGACTAAAATATTCATATTACATAAGTAATTGTATTTAAGTACACTATAGAATCTTAAATAATCAATCAGTATTTGCGCATTAACCGACAACACTATAAAAAAGGATTTCGAGATTAGTATAAAACATTATGACAGCGAATCAACAATTGCGGTAAACTGGATATTATTAATACAATATTCTTCTTGTTTTTTAATATCTACTTAAATAAAAATACATTTTTCATTGAATACTTCTAAGTTACTGCAACGGAATTCATCTCAATGTTTTTCTGAAGGTTCATAGTCAAACTCCCCTCAAGGAGAATCGATCTGTACATATTCAAGGACTGTGTTACCAAAATCTCCCCGAACCTTTTAACGTGACGTCGAAAGATTCCAATGCATATAATTATGCCCACAAATGTCAAAGTCAACCACACTGTAATTGTAGAAAAGATATTTAGATTGTGGTAAAGGACAATGCATTTCAAAATCAATACCTGCTTTTTGCCAGTGAAGAACAGTTGAATCATCTCTTGGCGGACAGTCTTTTGTTTCTATCGCCACACTGATAAAGTTTGCATCCAAGTGTGATAATGACTGCACGCAACAGGTAGTCAAATTTGCCAATTTGACGTAGATGTTGTCAGAAGATACACGTGACTGACAATCGATGAGGGAAGGGCACTCTGAAAGTATTTTCAAAAATATAATTTGCTAAATAATACGCAGTCTTAAGTTAATAAAACACAAGCTTTTCATATTGTAATTTAAAATAGCAAAATAAAAATCTCACGAATCTTAAAACCCATTGTGTTGAATAGATTCTTGTCGGACGCCTGTTTTATAAATACATACCCAATGTGTACCGGGCGATTTTTTACATCCGTATTTACAATAAATATTGTTGGACATGTAGCAATACTATGGAAATTATTGAATTCGGCAGCAGCCATAACATGAAATGGAGTTTTAATATTTCTTGATTTAAATAACAAGATTAAAGCAAGTTGTATACCTTCTGTGTTCATGTTGTTCAATAATCTAAAATAACTTGTCTATTTTGATCAATTTCCATTACATTTTGGAAATGGCTATATACAACAACTTGAACAGGTTTGTCCAGTGGTGTCTTGAATCGTAAATTAATTTTAATGCTGCCTCTTCGGTTGACTGACAATGCGTCGCCTTGATTTGATAATAGATGCAGTGCCACCAAAACGTTACCTAAAATGACAATAAAATATTTAATTCCGTGACATTAGCATATATCATTTATAGTTTAACTAAATATCGGTAATGCCTACCTTCCTTAAAGTTTTCTCTACTTATACCATTACGTAAAAGTTACGAACCAGCTGTGCTTCGTAGTGATCGCAAGGCTAGTAAGAAATTATCTTGTCCCTTTTTCGTACCGAAGTTTGAACTTGTCATGGTTAAATCCCAAACAAGCAACAATTGATTGTGGTAGCGTTAAATAATCCGTTTTACGACCATCAGGAGTTCCAACAAATATTTGACATTTGTTTTGACTATCAAAGTCTCCCGATATTCACCATTAATAGTGTAACCACCTTAATCCTATAGTCAGTCAATTCATGATGAACGTGGTGTTACAGTACTGGTAAGCATTTAGCAACGAACCTTACAGGTGTCCTTGTACGAATTGGGGGTAAAAATATGTGTGGATAAAATTTTCTCATTCCGATACTTTCCAATTCCTCCCCGTGTTGTGTCTCCCTTCACTTCGTGGCTTTATCTAAGTGCATTTGGTTACATTACAACCACATCCATAGTTACCTTGTGTAAAGATGGGGCACTAAGACCGAATTTGGTCCGTCTATTATCATAATCTTTATTTTGCTAATTTTGTAAGAGCTTGGATGGATAACACCATATTTAGGAACCGTTTACAATGGTAGGACTTTTGTAAATCTTTCTGGAAGATAATTTTAATTTTCCCTGCTGAATCTGATGTTCCTACTGTAAGAATTTCAAAATCCCGGTTGACAAATGGTTTTCCCTACAGAACATCCGCATATTTGAATATTCCTGCTAAAACTGGTTTCTCTTCCCTATAAAATCTTCCCTGCTTTAATTTTTCTTTTTCTGATAGAAAGACGTTTTCCCTGAGAAGAATCTTCGTCTCACAACAAGAATCGAACTTTTTAATATTGAAGGGAATCCAATACTGTGCTTAATACTTGACACATGTAACCGATTAATAAACTTCAGGCGATCTAAAGGCAAATTCTACTCACAATTAAATGCCACCGCACTCTAAAAGCTGAATCGTCTATGTCAATTTGAAGGTAAGAAAATGTCCGTATTTAATGAGTGGGTCTGTTTTTTTGAAAACGGCCACCCGTGAATCCGACTAGTTTATAAGCCACTTTTATGGGGCCCAGTAGATGAAACGTTTGTTAAAAAAAAATATTGAAACCTTTTTTTAGCTAAATCCGAATATGAAGGTTAAAAAACCGAAAAAACCCGAAAATTTCAATAATTTATTGTAGCTATACCGATTTGAATATAAAAAATTGGTCTATCTCAAACACATTCTCTAACCAACTGCTACACTCGTGATTTTGTTTGGTATCGTGGAATCCATATTTCGGATTTTTTCAAAAAATCACATGGACAATTTCGAAATTTCGGAATTTGTTTTGACTGCCGGCACACGCAAATGTGAAACTTTTAAAAACTCTAAACTCAAGGGAAGCACGAAGCTTACATTGTAAATTTTTTTTAAGGTCACATTTGCGTGTGCCGGCAGTCAAATCGGGGAAAATCCGACACGGGTAATTTATATACATACCTAGTTAAGGCTTTGTGCACATATTACCATGCACGCATGGATTGTATGTGTATACATGCAGCCAGCATGCAAGCATGGCTTCCTCGCTGTAGTGGACGAGGAGTGGAGGTTCCTGCCAACGTAATATAAGGGCAGCGCCTTCGCCGTAAACAGAAAGCCCTATCACGCTCCATTCTTTGGGACCGTGTCGCAGCTCAACTAGTCCTAAATTATTTTTTAATAATTTGGAATTGGTTGGTTATAGCCCAATAATATTTGGCCTCAATATTACACACTATTTAAAATGTATGTATGTACATTATATGTACATACTCAAAAAAAAAGTTTCACTATGGGAATGGCTGTATTGAAAAAAACAGACCCGAGTGCGTTAACGCATACAGCTTGTATTACTAAAAATATTAGATCGATAATTTGTATCCTCAAATTCGATAGTATAAAATAAGAAATGATTGTATACTCTACATTCTACATTGTTGTAAATCGGTATGTTAATAATTAAGCAAAAATTTTGTTTTATGAAATAATTCCACTGGTGAGAAAATGTTGTACCAATGGCGGGCAGAAACAACAAAAACACAACTAGGTGCCTCGTCATGAGATACTTGTGGTATTCATGTGGCCAGTGTTACTTGTTATGCATGTCAATCATGTTCTTGATTATATTTCTGGTAATACTCATTAGGTCAATCTTCCCTTAATAAACTATATACCATAAAACCTACAGCTATTTACGACAAAAATGAGCGCAGTCCTAAAAACGTGTTAGCGGAAGTTTAAGATGTGTCTGGGGTTCCTCGGGATGTTTATGTACATAGTTTCAGCAATACAACACGCATGCATGCTCCTTTATTTTAAATGACACTGGAGTAGTGTTTCTGAACGGTCCAAAAACATGGACTCGAACCGACTCGTTTTCCCGAACCGAAAAAAATTCCTTTTCTGTTCCCGAAACCGGAACCGATATGTTCGAGTCCGGGACATTTTTGCCTTCCCGGAACCGATCCGGAAAATAAAATCGGTTCCCGGACCGGTTTCGGTTCCTTCCCGAACCGGAAGAAAATGCATAGGATTCATTTTCATGGAAGTCAAAATTGTGTCGCGTTTTCAAATTATAGTTGACAAATGCTTGGCAAATGCATGTTTTGCGTTTTCATCCAAATCCAAAAAGGCAGCTTTAACAAACCCTTCCCGAAAACTTTCGGTTTTGATTTTTGTACCCGAAACCGGACCGAAAGTAACGGTTCTTTAAACCGTTGACCCGAAACCGGACCGAAATTTAACGGTTCTTTAAATCGTTGACCCGAAACCGTACCGGAACCGAAACCGAACCGGAACCTCGGGAATTCCCGATACCGAACAGAAACACTACACTGGAAAAATTTGTTTCGGGAATTGGAATACAATCACATATGGTAACACACAAACTATGATAAGCAGTAGTTCTATCCCAATAATGTGACTAAAGAGGAAGAAAGGCGTAGATATTGGCGAGATCGTAACTGCCATCAAATTAGGTTACGTATATACAATGTGTGTGCGTCAAGCACACCATTTCTGTTCTTTAATTGGAGACGTCTGCGTGGTTCACTAATAATGAGTTCAAAGAAGTTCCTACAAGCGAGTATTAAAATAATGTTAAAAACAGTTATGTGTGAAAATGAAACAAATGAAATTTCAGAAAAAAACTACTTTGCTTGTCAGTATTGAACCCGGTGACCTCAAACAATGTCCCATGTCAAAGAAATAAATTCAAGAAAATCTGGAAAAGAATTTTTTACAAACAACACGAATTAAATTTTCCAAGTGACTCCCTTATGTGGGGTAGGGCGAGGCGGTGTAAATTATTATGGTTACCCCAAAATAATTTTCATTGGCTTGAATCAGCTGATTTAGTTACAGAAGGAGGATGATTCTTTGTTCCTGGTAGAAGGAAAAACTCCTCCAGCCCAGAAAATGTCCTGCAGTACAAAAAATATTTGATGCTGACATAAACAAATAAAATCCCCTACATTAGTTCAAGCACCACATATGGTAAACATTACATCTATCTCAATAATGTGGCAGACAGTAAGAAAATCATGTGTACTAACGAGCTCGTAAAGGTAAAAAACATTTAGCTACATACATATGTGCAGCATACCATTTCTTTTCGTTAATTGGAGACGTCTGCTCGGTCCACTGATAGGAAGTTCAAGGACGTTCCTCCAAACAAGCATCAAAATAACGTTTAAAAACAATTGCGTGCGAAAATTAAAAACTTAAATTCCAGATAAAAACGACTTTGGTTGACGTTTTTGAACTCTTTGACCTCAAATAATGTTTTAGGTCAATTAAGATTTAATAATTCTAATTCAATAATTTAATTAAGAGAACCTAGAAAATAATTTTCTACGAACAGCGAGAATCAAATTTTTAAGGAGTCACTGCCTTATGTGGGGTGCAGCGAGGGGGGATCCAAATGATTATGGTTACCACATTAGAATAACTATCTTTTTTAGTTACAGAAGGAAGAGGATTATTCGTTCCTGATAGCGGAAAATAGCTCCTCTTTCCAGGAAAGTCCAGGAAATTTCCTACAAACGAGCGACAAAAAATATTTGGCTGTAAAACAAATGAAATATCCATCCAAAATACGTAAAATCTCTTACATTCGTTCACATCCGAGACCCCTGTGACCGCAAAATTTGACCGAGAGCATTGAAAAAACTTTATACAATCTGGAAATGTATTTGCTTCCATGTAGGGGAATCAATTATTGTATGAGATATATTCTTCCTTCCGGCCTATGGGGAAAGGATATGAAACATCTCGGGTTATTATTATAATTGCGGAAAATTTTAGATTTTGTACTTTCACTTTAATCATTACAAACTTTGGCCCCAGTAAAATAAAATTGTGTCATTAAAATAATCAACTTAAATTATCGATTAATTTATTATTAATAAGTATAATTACATTAACGTTTTGTTGCGATGTAAATGTTAAACGACTATACTTTCGTTAACCAGACCGCACTGGTAACAGCTACTTTAATAGTTGTACCCAAAAATGGTAGTATGCCTTTGACAAAAGCATACCGACATTTTTCAGGTTTTCATTTATAAAAAGTAGACGTTGGAAGTTTTTACTTTACAGGAAAATTCCAGAACATTAAATATCAAGGGTGCTGTAGTGGGCATACTGATGTAATTAAAATAAATGGGTAAGAAGATAAATGCGAGACTCAAACTTATTTCGCAAACTTACGAGCACGAACATTGATCTTTGTCAGGGTTTCAAGAAAGACAGGTAAATTATATCTTCCATTTAACCCCAGACAATTACAAGGAAATGCGCCCTACATAGAGACTGTTTT
The DNA here is from genome assembly GCA_947179485.1 of Allacma fusca. Lineage (NCBI taxonomy): Eukaryota > Metazoa > Arthropoda > Collembola > Symphypleona > Sminthuridae > Allacma > Allacma fusca. Next base: position 68,338,722 of record OX359246.1, read on the forward strand.
CAAAATATGACAGCCATAAATTGCTGTTATTTTAAGATAAAGTAGTAGTATTTTGGGTGTCAGTGCGAATGTTTTAAAATTAAATAAATATATCTTTAAAGTCTTTTACAATCTCTGTCAAATGTTAACCGAATACTGAACTTAACTACGAGGTTAATTCTAGGCCAGGGTTATGTTTTACCAAAACCATTTGAGCCTGATTACGGACCCTCTGAGAATATGTTCCTTGTTAGGCTTTTATGTCTTTAGGTTTGACACTGTGACTTATCGCATTATAAATATCGCATACCCTTCAGAGACTTTTTTTTCGCCGGTGTTAACAAGTTATGTTGTCATAATTATATGAACAAAAATCTGACATTCAAGTGAAATAATCTTTCTTTCTGGTTCAATATGTGTTTAATTTTTCTCTTCAAGCACATTTTCCTCTGAACTAAAATGTTTCGCAGATTCGGGTTCTTCAATTTAATAATTTGGGGTACACGATACTTTGTGCCCCAATTTGAATCCCAAATCAATAATATTTTAATAATATATTGCTTAGAAATATCGGCTACTAATATTTATAATAGCAAGTTTATGAAAATTGATTAGACAAATAATTGATCCTTATATGGTAAGCGTGTATGAGATGAGGGACGAAATTATTAGACTATAGTTGAACGCCTCTCGTATATAGTTATTTAGATAGTAAGGGGCATTAACGAATCGTTTGAACTGCAGTTCACATCTTGCAGTTCAGTTCAATTCAAGCGGGTGAACTGAACCACCCAGTTCAATTCATCAAGTAAACCGAATTGAAATAAAATTGAACCAAACTGGACCGAATTGAACTGAATTGAAAAATTTCGGTTCTGAACTGAATTGGTCCGACCACTAGTTTTTATTAAGTAATGTGCTAACAAATAACCGTCGCCATATGCCCACTCGGGATCCGAATTAAGTTTTGTGTAACAAGTGACAAAGATGAAGTAAAAACAAAGTAATAAAGGAGATGAGTACAATTAACATGAGTGGAATGCAAAATGCAAGTTTTGTGCATGACGAAATATAGGCATTTTGGATTGAAAATATTAAAATTTCAAGTGTTTTGTACCTTGGTTTAAACCAGTTGGTTTTTATTTAAAAACCGCTTGGTTTAAACCGTGGTTTAAACCATGGTTTAAATCATTTGGTTTAAACCAACCCAACCCTGGATACTGGTGTACTAATTTTAAGACGCTTTACATATGATGGACGGAAAACACTCAATCTCAAAGAATTCTCGTCATGAACGTTTTGTCCATTGTTGGTCGCGGTCACGTTTTACTCTTCCTTGTCAACTCCTCTGGTCCCAATTTCCTGTATTACAATGTGCTGAAAATATGAAGAAAATATGAGACCATTGGCGATGAGCGCCTTTGCTGTTCTGGAAATGTATTTGCTCGCTTTTTGGGTGAGCATGGGACTCTTAAAGTTGGAACACATGTCCTTACATTTCATTTGGTCTTAACTTGGGCTCCTCACAACTCAATTTATTGAGCTAGTTGAAATTGAAATTGAATTTGTAACTGAATTTTCAATTCAATTTATAGTGGTAATTTGTAGTTGGTTATTTGTCAATCAAATATTTGAAAAACAATCAATTTGTATTAATCAAGTAGCAACGACAATAGTTGAATTGTCAATTACAACTTTCAAAACTTGAGCAAGTCGAAATTGACTTGTAAATGGGATTAAATTGTAATTGAAATTGGTTTTTTAAAAAATTCTTACCCGTGTGTACCATAAGATAAATTGGTTATGAAAAGAAATTTGACTAAAATAGTGCCTGATCACTTTCTTTGCTACGAAATTAAACTAAAATCATTCACCTTCCAACTGCAAACTAAGAACACCATTTTCAGATCTGTTGATATTGTATGGTGCTATGAAAGTTATCGCTCGAGTTTGTCCCTGGAATCGTATTTACAACTACTCATTTAAAGATCAAACAGTTTTTCAGATTCGGAAATTGTTGGCTCCCCATTAGGTTTGGATTGGAGTTACGTTTTCAGTGTTTCGTTGCTTTTGTATTAGAAGGAATAAGCAGCACATTAAGGTGTCATTTGCTTTGGGAAGTTGAGTAAGCTTTGATTACACATTCCTGCCTTTGCGCGCATTCTTGCCTTAACATTTACAAGTTGTCAATTATCAACTTTAACTATCAATTTTTTGCACGCCGCTATTTGAAATTGAAATTGCGGAAGTTTCCAAATATAATCACTAAATTGATAGTTGATTTGTAATTGAAATTGAATCAACAACTAAAAAGCAATTTTGATTTGAAATTGATTTTAATTTACAACTTGCAGATTATCAGCAATTGAAATTGAATTGAAATTGCATTTGAAATTGATAGTTGCAATTACTACTTTAAATTGTGAGGAGCCCTAGTCTTAACCAGAGATGCGCAAAGGAAATAGCCTTCCTTCAAGCCTTCGAAGGCGAAAATTCAGTAACAATTTCCCCTTCAACATGTCCTAGAATGAAGCCCTCTAAACAATCTGCCTCCCTTCACCCTTCCTTCCCAAATACATACACTCATTTTTGCCTTCAGCCTTCTTCTAAAATTAGCCTTCCTTCAATTTTAAACTACAACCCGCTTAAAAACGTTTTGCACGAGCAGGATTCAGTGTAGTGAAGAGAGCGGGCACACATTGTCAGTTGTGAGTTCACGAATTGGTTGCATTGTTGCGCTAGCCAAACATGGGCGCCTGCCTAGATTCTAGGCCCTATCATAGGCTAAGGCTCTAGGATGCTGCAAGTTGGGATATAAATCTAGGCGAGGTTCTAGGCTGGGCAAGCACCCCTACAATGTAGGCTTAGGGAAAATCTAGGATATTCAGATATTTCCGAAAAAGGGACTGGGCTATTCAGGCAGGATTAGGGTTGGCCAATTGAAAATGCCATGGCATTTCGGGCATTTTGCCTGCCGAAAATGCCCGGGCATTTTGGGCATTTTCAATTCATGACATTTTGGGCATCTATGGCATTTTCGGCATTTTTGGCATAATCCGCGTAGGGCAGGCATTTTGGGCATATTCAATCATTTCTTGGGATACTTCTGCCTGGACTCTTTCTATTATTTTTTCAGCGAGGTAAATTTGGATACATTTTTTGTTCGAATCAATGCAAATTTCTTTACAAATGCATACCTAAAATTTCATTATTGTAGCGTGTCGCGTGTCTTGATTCACTATACTAACATTTGTATTATCATTATATTAAATCTCATTCCATTTTCTTAATTTTCACTTGAGATTTAATCAGGATACCTCTAATCAATGACAATATTCAGCTTCATTGCTCAGACATCGGTGAAAATAAAATGTTGTGTAATTACTTTCATAACAAGCAGTTGGATTATACCATGAAGTGGCGTGCTCGCATGCAAGTTTAATAGCCCAAGTGGAGGTAAAATGGGAATTATCCAAATTTATTACCAAAACGGGTATTGCTCTGGACATCGATGTGACCAAAGAAATCGATTTAAGCTCACAAGAATCAGCGTTGGTGAAATAATTCCCAACAAAGCCAGAACCGAGTTCATCAAAACAAATTAGACATGATTATCATGTGTATAAAATATCACTGCATTCCCTAAATTGGAAACAAATATTTTAGATGACGAAAATTATAGTTTTACTTTTCACGAGTTCGAAGGTGAGTTGATGTTGAGGATATTGTTGAATTAGATTAACAATGCACAGGGGAAGAAACGATGTAGGAATACTAATAGTTTACAAATTGCGAAGCTTTAGATTAATTCATTCTGTAAAATGTATATTTTTAAATGAAGTTTGACATTTAAAACAATCTGGTCTGTAAAAAAGAGCGGTAAATAATGATTATTTACAAAAAAAATCGAAAATGCCCAAAATGCCTGCCGAAAATGCCCAAAATGCCGGGCATTTTGAATGTAGGGCATTTTCGGCATTTTCAGGGCATTTTTGGCATTTTCAGGGCATTTTCAAGCGGGCAGGCATAAAACCGAGGGCATTTTCATTTGGCCAACCCTGGGCAGGATACAAGTTCGTTCAAGTAAAGGCTAGGCATTAGTGGTGAGCGGAACATTCTCAAAGCACCAATTTCTTAGGACAGGATTACAAACGTTGGGAAAACGTTTGCAGAGACGGGCTGACAATGAGGCGGGAATTACTTGAAACCAGTAATTACCAAAGTGTGTGCATATGTGTACCATAGTACATGCATAATCGTCCCATATTTTATTATTCTCACTGGATTTTACTACATCATAAATCAAACCCCTACATTGATATTCCAATTGCATGCTGCATGTGACCATTGTATACGGCTTGCACTATCTAAAGCTCACAATTATATCGCCTATATAGGGTGTCAAAGCGCTGTCAGAAGCTGTACAGCAAATATAGGCAGGCAAGCAATGCACACTAGGACAGATATAGGCTAATAGGCAGGCAGTTAGAGTACTTGAACCGTGGTATTAAGGCTCTTCTTTTCGTTGGAACATCCTATTAGCCTATATAGGATGGTGATATTTTTTGCAAGAAAATAGGCAGGCTATAGGCTTAGGCACTTCATTTGCCCATCTTTGGCGCTAGCAGCAAAACGTCGTCGCATATGCTATGCTTTAACGTTATAGATATTTAGTGTGCCTGGAAGCCATGACGGCCATATAGGGCTAATATTTACGAACTCTTACTTCACAATCCTTCATTGCTAGTTTTTGTGAAGGCTTCCTTCAGCCTTCAGAAAAAAAGTATCCCCATCCTTCCATTCCTTCTGCAACGGTAAGAAATTTACCTTTCCGCCTTCAAAGAAGCCTTCTTGGAAGACTAGCCTTCGAAGGTTACACATCTCTGGTCTTAACGCAATTGGATTCGGAAATGAGAGCTTTTTTGTCGGTGACTGCTCTGTTCATTTCAGACTTCGCGAGCCACTGCATGTTATTGTTTACACTTGTACAGTATTTGGCGGGAAATGGTGACTTAAACTTACGCCACAACTGTACATGACAAGGAAATAGATTTTCCTGCTTTTACCATTATTGGGAGTATATAAGTACGAAGTTGCTACCTACAGTAAATATGTATACGTACATACTATGCTTACTGCGATCGAACGTTCATAGGTGACATCAGATTATGGACTATCATGGCGTTTCTTGTGTATTTTTTGGAAAAAACTAAATCATTCGACGCAATTAATTTGCCTATTTTTCATAATGTTGTGTTATAAATATAACTTATATGCATGTAACTTTAATTATTCATGATTTAATCTACAATAAACTTTACCCCCGGTTTGTGACCGCAAGGTTATGATAAACTAAATCTTTGCTGCTACAAAACACATAACTTAATAGAACCTAATAAATGTTTCCCATTTGTTGGCTGTCGGATAGGTTTGAATATTTGTTGGTTGTTTAGCTATGTTTCACTGTCAACCGATACTTATTGGCTAGGTTGCATCAATTATTGTCGGCTGTCGACCAGGTTGGATAATTTTCCGGCTGTCGGTCTATGTTGCATACTTGGACGACAACATAGGCCAACATGCATGACTTTGTGCCGGCCATCCGCCAACTTGCAGCTTCCGAAAATATTCTGATAAAATCATTCAAAAACTGGTTTGACAACCTGTATCTCAAGTATTCATCCCAGAACTATAATGTGATAACCATAAAACATTTTATATATACATACATATTTTTGGACACGAAAAGGGAATTGAATATCTTATTTACTGCACTTCCTTATATGAAATTTGTTGGGCGGGTAAGGGCGTCAGAGCATTTTTAATCTCACTGCGCATACTCGGATAAAATTTGTCCATGTTATACATACATGTACATAGTTTGAACAGAGTAGCACATGTCTTAAAATTGGGTTTTAAACGATGGAACAAGGTAGGATCTTATCTTTGCACGAGCCCATCTTTTGTAGCGTAACGATAGTAATTAGAACAGCACCATTATTGTGATATAATGGATAAGAGTCGCAGGTTTCCAACCTAAGGTTTAAACCCGACGAGCAAAAACAGTATTCGTCAAGAGTACATTGAGAGGGAAGGTTAATTTCATTGTGAGTCGACTTCAAATTCACCAGTAGTAAAATCTAGTAATGTTATACCAACGTCATTTGCGCCAGATTAAGGGTGCGCTTAAGCTATGCTCTTTGCTTGGCTTCTACCCTATCAGGGTGGACTCTATCATCTGTCATTCCTCAAAGAAAAAGAGTTTTTTTGACAATATTTCATCACCTTCAGTTGACGCTCTGGTTGTGTCACGTTTTTATTACAATGTACAGAATTGTGGAGTTGATTCAAAATTATGATTCAAGCATGTTCACTCATTTGCCATGCCCCATTGTATGCATGAATTTGTCGATACTGATGATGGCTAACTATGTAGTGATGTTCTGGGTTCATCCGGAATTCTACCTCAACAGTCTTGCACTCTGCTTTGAATTTTTTCCTGGTAAGTGAGACTAGTTATAACTATTGAGCTTGCTTGATTTAGGATTTCCTCGAGTCAGTGTACACCATGTACTGATTAGGGACGCCAAATATCGGGTTTCTCAGTGTCACGTTTGGCGATATATCTGGTAATGCCGATATATCACCAAACCTACAAAGCTTTCATTAATAAGAATACCTCCCATTCAAAAATAATGGCAACAGTTGTCTGTTTAGTATCCCAAAATTTACTAGGAATAAGCAAACCAGGTGATATTCCCCACTCTTATCTACAGCTTTGACTACTAAAATCTCACTAATGAATAATGTAACATACCATGGTCATGTAGAATAACTAGTATATACGGACTAAAATTTATTATGGAGCCAAGGGGTAAGGGGTAACACCTCAACTTTAACTATGTACCGTATATTAATCAGTACCCTAAAACCAAACGTAATTATCTTCTCCTTCAAATACATTATTTCTCAACATCCGGTACAAAAAATTCTCCTAGTACTCAGTTAACCCGTAGATAAATTTCTGATTTTATTGAATGCTTAAACATGTCCTTTGCTTGCAAATGATCTGATGTTGCTTTGAACAAAATTTCTAAAAATGTATCGATTAATTTCTCTTCCGAGTAAACGGAGTTTAGGCAGAATTTTCTTTAAAAAGTACCCTTAACGTCAGTTCTTCGTCCTCTTCCCTCAGTACTCGCTGGAATACTACATTGTACAGTATTTCATTGGACATCTCGTCCATTTGAATGGTGCAAAACTTTGTTAATCGAGTTTTGTTCTGAGTTTTATCTGAAATATAGTAACTAGAATCTAAATTGTAAACCTGTTTTATTGCAGTTTTGATGGCTTTTAAATTTATACGTTATTTGTTTTGCACCCAGGGTTGGCCAAATGAAAATACCCTCGGTTTTGTGCAATTGATGCAATGAAAAATACTAATAATTCCATTACACATTAAGCTGAAATAACCTAAGTTTAATATCAGATCCTTAAGGTTATAAGTAACCTCTAAACCTTAAGCTGAAATAACCTACGAATAGTCCCTGAAATTGTAACATTGAACAATTTGATTACTAAAAACAAGAATGTTTACCGAATTCAAGCGGGTGAAATGCTCCAAATAATGACTTAACAAAAGTAATTACTGACTACCAAATAAGCGCTTAAACGGGTGAATCGCTTCAATTAATCACTGAACAAAGAAGAACGTCAGTTACGGATGGACGGACGTCACGCGTTTTATATGTGATATATTTTATGTGGCTATTTATCTTGGTACTCTTAAAATAAATATTAGCTGCAACTTCTAAGGCTTCGCTTAATTAAACAAAATAAGTTACATCAGACCGTTGCTACGAACTTGTAATAACTGAATAAGATAAATCAAAACAATAACAATTACTTTATAAGATTAGCAGATCTCTTTAACGCCAATTATTTATTATTACTTGAAGTAACTGTAACAGCTGGTGTTCAGGCTGCATTAGCCTAAACTATATTTGTATTTTTTAGCTGAAGTCCAGCTCCCCTTTTACACAGAGTAACCTACCATTTGGACTCATTTGCATTTCTCATTGTACAGATTATGCTTCCATTTGTTTACAGTGTCAATTTAACTAGCTCACCTGGGGCTTATGCTTTGCAGATACCAATGTCAGTACCTTTTCCTAACTTCTAAAAACCTGGACAATATTCTAATTGACTTTTTCTTCTACCTACAAACCAATGAGTTATTTTTTGTATGTATGTATGTACTAATTTTATATGCCTTCTCACATATGTATGTATCTAACCTAGTTAAGCGCTATACCATTGTATAGTAAATTACCTTTTATTCATAATTATTGGATTGTAGTACATTTTCCTCCAAAAGACACCTCAACCTCAACCTATAAAAATGCTCCGAGAATACAACTCGGAGAGCACTTCCTCTCCAGCCTTCCCTTGGTAAGGACCTCAATGTAGTGGGTGTCCTGTCTGCACTTTCCTACTCCTTACGCTGTGTAATTCTACTGCTTGACATTACCACGCATTTTTGCGCTGTGTAATTCTACTGCTTGACATTACCACGTATTTTTACCCCTTGACATTACCAAGTATTTTCACTATACTCACCATACCTAAGTTCACTTTGGAGTATATCTTTTCCAAAGCTCCGTATTTAATTTGTAACCCTTTAACTTAGTGTTTTGTAGTAACTATTCTTGTTGCAGTAATTAAATTGAGTCTTATTGAGGTTTAACCTATTGTTGTTTTGCTCCACTTTATTACAACACAGTGGCTCCATATTTCCATCTCATACCATAAGTCCCTCATCTATCAGGAACATAAGTTATCCCGTTTCTAACGAAACATTTTTTGGTCCTTCGAGCCGGATCCAGTGTAGATCAGAGCCGATTGCACTGAACCCTTTCCTTTAGTTTTAATTGTGTTCCTGTCGAGAGGAACTTACAATATGTCTCTCCCCAGTGAGAAAAACCTCCGCGGCGCCCAGTCGTCCGTTAAGGGTCGATTCACCATCCTTGAGAAGGAAATTGCAAATCAGGGGATACTGAAGTTTTCCCGGGTAAGGTACGACGCTTTCCTGAAGCAAATCCAAACGGGTTGGAGTAACTTCGAAACAGCCAACAGTCAGCTCTACGTTTACCTTGCTGATGATGCTGCTGAAACCGCCCAAGAGAAAGAGGTCAGCGATCTCAGTTCTCGCTACCTGAAGTTACTGGAGGACCTGGAAATCCTCAAACCAGACGCCATTCCTAGCACATCTAGTACAAAGGTGAAGCTACCCGACCTGGAAGTTCCTGTGTTCCATGGGGAACTTGAGAAGTGGACTTCCTTTTATGACCTGTTTTGCGCAGCAGTTCATAGCCAAAGTGGATTGAGCCCTTCCCAGAAGTTTCAATACCTGAAGACCTCACTGAAAGGGGAAGCGGAGTCCATCATAAGCCATCTCACCATCACCGACAGCAACTACGCCGAGGCGTGGACGCTGCTGAAGGAACGCTTCGACAACAAGCGTGAGATCATTGAGGCTCATCTCAATCGTCTCATCAGCCAACCAACAATGAAGGAGGAATCTGGAGCCGCTCTGCGTCGACTCATCGACGTCTCCAGAGAATGCATCCAAGCATTACGTGTCCTCAAATTACCTACCGACCATTGGGATGCCTGGCTTGTCTACACCCTGAAGGACAAGTCGGACCCTGAAACTCGCCGCCAGTGGATTCTTTCTCTGAAGAGCACGGACATGCCCACTTTTAAGGAATTCTGTGAATTCATTTCCCAGCGTGCCCGTGCAGTAACCGAGTCCACCAGCACAAAACCTATCGTCTCTAAGTCCAACGGTGGTACCAGCTCCAAAACGAAGTCTGTCTCCTCCAACTATGGCACCACCGACTCCAAATGTAAGGTCTGTAAGGATCATTTCCATCCTCTATTTAAGTGCTCGACTTTCCAAAAGTGGTCAGTCAACGAGCGAAGGGACTATCTCAAGTCCAAGAACCTGTGCTTCAACTGCTTCAGCACGAACCACAAGAGCCAAGCTTGTGGGAACAAGACCAACTGCAAGAAGTGCAACAAGCGCCATCACACGATGGTCCATTCGGAATTGCCTTCTGATACTCAAGGGGCAGGAGAAACGGCTGCAACCCATCATGTTGCGAAGAGCCAGTCAACCACAAGTCATGTTCTCCTCCCTACGGCAGTCGTCAACGTGGAGGACTCCAAAGGAAACCTTCACGCCGTCCGAGCCCTGTTAGACAGCGGGTCCGAAGTTAGCTTCGTGGCTGAACGGATCGTCAAGCAGCTTGGATTGAAAACCCGCACCACCAACATCTCTGTAAGTGGAGTTTCTAATGTCACCGTGGGTTCGTCCCACAAACTAGCCCATGTTCCTCTTTCGTCCCGTGTGTACTCGTACCGCACAACCCTTGAATCCTTAGTCATGCCAAAGGTTACAGGCAGACTTCCAGGTATGAAGAACGCACTTGTGGATATAGAACACCTCCGAGGTCTCCGCTTGGCGGATCCATTCTTCTTCAAACCTGAAGAAGTTGACCTCATCATAGGCGCAGAACTGTTCTCTGCATTGTTAAGGACAACCACAAAAATCTCTGGCCCTCCAGGATTTCCTGACGCGGTTGACACCATGTTTGGATGGGTCGTTTTAGGTGTTGATTCATCAACAAGTTTACGACCATCCGTAACATCTCACCACGCCAGTTGCGACTTAACTAACGCCGTTGAAAGGTTTTGGGAACTCGAGTCTGTTCCACCTGAGGTAGTTGAGTCCAACGAAGCCTCGTTAGCAGAAGACCACTTCAAGTCCACGTACCAAAGAGTACCTGACGGTCGCTACATGGTGAGGCTTCCCATGAAGCCAAACGCCCCTGACCTTGGTCCGTCAAGATACAATGCCGTTCGTCGCCTTCACCAAATGGAGAAAAGGTTCTCCAAGAACCCCTTGTTCCAGCTGCCATGAAGGAGTACCAAGCAATGGGGTACATGGTGAAGGTTCCTGCTAAGAATTCGACCATCGAATCACCCTCCACATACTACATGCCACATCATGGAGTGGTAAAAGCCTCCAGCAGTACCACACAACTCCGTGTTGTTTTTGATTCATCAGAAAAGTCCTCTTCAGGAGTGTCATTGAATGACAAGCTCCTTGTAGGACCTAAAACCCAGGAAGACTTGCTGTCACACCTTCTCAGGTTCCGTATGTGGAAATACGCCATATCAACTGACATCAAGCAGATGTACCATCAGTTCCAAGTACATCCCGATGACCAGCCATTGCAAAGAGTTGTTTGGCGCGAGGATCCCCAAGGCCCAATTGAAGATTGGCATATGACCGTTGTCACGTTTGGCAACTGTGCCTCACCTTTCCTCGCCACTCGAGCTCTCAACCAACTTGCAATGGACGAGATGGACTCTTTGCCAGCTGCATGTAAGGTAATGCTCCACGATGTTTATGTGGACAATATCATGACCGGTGAAGATGACATGGCCCGGGCACTCGCCCTTCAAGATGAACTGCTCCAGCTGAGCAGCCGGGGGAGAATTCAACTACGTAAATGGATCTCCAACGACGCTGCTCTTCTATGCCGACTCGACCCAAGCCTATGTGAAACCAAGTTTCCTATGGATATGTATCCAGATGATACATTCAGCACACTTGGTCTCAATTGGAATCCCTCGTCTGACTCATTTTGCTTCTCCGTAAGGACACCAGGTAATCAGGGAACCCACACCAAGAGATCCTTCCTATCGGGCGTCTCTAAGATATTTGACCCCATGGGTTGGCTTTCCCCTGTGACCATCAAAATGAAGATCTTGTTCCAGTCTTTATGGCAAGAAAACATGTCATGGGATGACCCATTACCCGAAAACGTTTTGTCATCTTGGATGACGATTCTTCAAACGCTGAAGTCAGTTGCAGGCATCAAGATTCCGCGCCACGCCAAGCTCTCATCCTCCAAACTGGAACTATTAGGGTTTTGTGACGCATCTGAAAAGGCATACGCAGCTGCCGTATATCTAAAATCAGTGAATGCCGATCAAATCTCCATCAACCTTCTGATTGCCAAGACTCGTGTAGCACCAAAGAAGCACGAGACACTACCTCGTCTGGAGCTTTGTGGTGCACTTCTCCTGGTCAAGTTACTGGATACGGTCAAAAGTCATCTTCGGCACCCTATCGAAGAGACACATCTTTGGACTGATTCCACGATTGTCCTGTCCTGGATAGCTGATCCTTCCAACTGGAAAACCTTTGTATCCAATCGGATTTCAACCATTGTCAAGACTTATCCGAGATCCTGTTGGCACCATGTCCGGAGTCACGACAATCCAGCTGATTGTGCATCTCGTGGCATCAACCCTAACGAGCTACAAGATCACCCACTGTGGTGGCACGGCCCATCCTGGTGTGTGGATCCGTTGTTCAACTTTGCCAGCGAGTGCAAGATTGAACAACCGCTGGTCATTCCGGAACTCCGAACAGTAAGGACCCACACGGTCACAACCGACTCATCGATCCTCGAACGATACTCTTCCCTACAATCTCTCCTTCGAGTTGTAGCAGCATGTCTCCGAGTTTCACCGAAGAGGAGAGTCAGGGACCCTATGTCGGAGTTCTCAGTTAATGAACTCCACATTGCCCTACAGCGCTGCATCATGTCAGCCCAAATGACTGAATTCCAGAAAGAGATAGATGCTTGTCACAATAAGATTCCCTTACCACGCAAAAGTAAGATTCTTTCACTCAGCCCATTTGTAGATACAACTGGTCTTCTCCGCGTTGGCGGCCGGCTTCGCCACTCCGACCTTCCAGAAGATCGAAAGTTTCCTATACTGCTCCCTAGCAAGGGTAACCTCACGCAGTTGATCATTTGTGATGATCACCGTCGAGGACTCCACGCAGGTCCACAATTGCTACTATCAATGCTCATGCAAAGATACTGGATCGTCCGCGGTCGCGCAGTAGTCAAGACCTTCGTCCAGAAATGTGTAACCTGCTTTCGTCACCGTGCTGCAACCGCATCGCAAAAGATGGGTGATTTGCCACCAATGAGGGTGAATCAATCCCGGGCATTCCTCAAGACTGGTGTCGACTTTGCGGGTCCATTCACTCTGAAGCGATCGTTTGGACCCAGGAACACCCAGACCTTCAAGTCATACGTCTGCGTCTTCGTCTGCTTCACAACTCATGCGATCCATCTGGAACCAGTCAGCGACCTGACTACCGATGCCTTCATGGCAGCCTTGAAACGGTTTGTCTCCCGTCGCGGTCTGTGTTCTGATATGTCCAGTGATTGCGGAACCAACTTCGTGGGAGCCGACAAGGAATTGCAGAAAGACTTGGAAGTGCTACGTACATCCGAGAGTCTTTGCAAGGTAACCAGCTCGCTTTCTTCCGTAGGCATCAGGTGGCACTTGAATCCACCATCCGCTCCTCATTTCGGAGGTCTGTGGGAAGCTGGCGTGAAGCTGGTTAAGAACCACATGAAGCGCGTGATTGGAACCACCACCCTCAACTTTGAAGAATTGACAACTGTGCTTGCACAAATCGAAGCATGCGTCAACTCTCGTCCCATTTCACCATTATTCACGGACCCGGAAGACCTCTCCGCTCTTACACCGGGCCATTTCCTGATCGGCCAACCTCTTAACTCCTTTCCAGAACCAGATCTTACGGATCTGAAGATCAACCGACTGTCTCGTTGGCAATTGTGTCAACAACTTACACAGGAGTTCTGGAAGCGCTGGCACACGGAGTACCTTGCCACCCTTCAACAACGTCCCAAATGGGCCTCCGCAGAGGACAATATCACGATTGGGACCTTAGTGTTGATTAAGGATGACCGACTGTCCTCTTTGAAGTGGAAACTTGGTCACGTTATCGAAGTTCATCCTGGCCAAGATAGCCTTGTGCGGGTCGTCACTCTGAAGACATCCGAAGGAGAGCTGAAGAGACCCGTCGCCAAGCTGTGCCCTCTTCCGCTCGCTGATGAATCCGGTACAACATCCAACGTTTCTTAAATAATACTAATTATTCAAGGCCCGGAGAATGTTCAGGCTGCATAAGCCTAAACTATATTTGTATTTTTTAGCTGAAGTCCAGCTCCCCTTTTACACAGAGTAGCCTACCATTTGGACTCATTTGCATTTCTCATTGTACAGATTATGCTTCCATTTGTTTACAGTGTCAATTTAACTAGCTCACCTGGGGCTTATGCTTTGCAGATACCAATGTCAGTACCTTTTCCTAACTTCTAAAAACCTGGACAATATTCTAATTGATTTTTTCTTCTACCTACAAACCAATGAGTTATTTTTTGTATGTATGTATGTACTAATTTTATATGCCTTCTCACATATGTATGTATCTAACCTAGTTAAGCGCTATACCATTGTATAGTAAATTACCTTTTATTCATAATTATTGGATTGTAGTACATTTTCCTCCAAAAGACACCTCAACCTCAACCTATAAAAATGCTCCGAGAATACAACTCGGAGAGAACTTCCTCTCCAGCCTTCCCTTGGTAAGGACCTCAATGTAGTGGGTGTCCTGTCTGCACTTTCCTACTCCTTACGCTGTGTAATTCTACTGCTTGACATTACCACGCATTTTTGCGCTGTGTAATTCTACTGCTTGACATTACCACGTATTTTTACCCCTTGACATTACCAAGTATTTTCACTATACTCACCATACCTAAGTTCACTTTGGAGTATATCTTTTCCAAAGCTCCGTATTTAATTTGTAACCCTTTAACTTAGTGTTTTGTAGTAACTATTCTTGTTGCAGTAATTAAATTGAGTCTTATTGAGGTTTAACCTATTGTTGTTTTGCTCCACTTTATTACAACACAGTGGCTCCATATTTCCATCTCATACCATAAGTCCCTCATCTATCAGGAACATAAGTTATCCCGTTTCTAACGAAACAGCTGGTACTGTAAAAGCTTTCGGCGACGTGTCTGACATCGAAAGTCGAGACAGAATATTAAAACAACATAAATTTCAAATTAGTTATTAAGACTAATGATTACTTTGTCGAAATTTTTTAATTTATAAATACGATTTAAATGTTACTTTGTCGAAATTTTTTAATTTATAAATACGATTTAAATGTTACTTTGTCGAAATTTTTTAATTGATAAATACAATTTAAATGCTACTTGTCGAAATTTGTTAATTTATAACTACAATTTAAATATTACTTTGGAAAAATCGGTAATTGAGGATTAAAATTACGTAATACTTTCTGCTAAATTGCTATTAAAATAATTAGAAATTACATTTTGCTCATTTTTCAATTTCAATCCCAATTACCGATTAATAGTTGATAATATTGATTGAAATTAATGATCGATTTTCGAAAAAACTTAATTGATAACTACAATTTAATGATTCCTTCAAAAAATCTAAGCTTACTAAGCTAACCATAGATGATTAAACAGTAGTAATCGTTAATCAATTATTGTGATTATTAATCGCTGAAATCCCTGATAGTTACTGGTTAAACAGATACATTTTTCAGAATATACATTTAAAGATTTCTTACAATTCAATTACAACCGCGGAGGTTATAAAACATGTCAATACTTCGAACATTGTCGTAGTTGTGTGGACTTTTCAAATTGCATTTCATTATCCCAAATAAAACATTGTAACTCTAGAAGTCAAAAATTTGACAATACAAAAATATTATTTAGATAAAGGTGGGATCTTAAACTCAAATTATGGTGTTCTTGTTATGTATTTAATCTTTTGTGTTCTATTTTTGCAAAATATGTTTACCCGTAAGGTCTGAATAATTGTACATTATCTTGCGAAATATTTTAGTTGATGGACTGAAAATTCTCAACCTAAGAGAATTATCTCGTCATGAAGCGTTTGCAGTATCTGTGTGTCCACTGGTGCTTAGTGTGTCCGTGCTTCACGTAATAATCTTTCTGATAATACCAAACCGATCAAACTTCATCTATTACAACGTGCCGGAAAACCTGAAGAATTCAGTAACGATGATTGGGTGCGCTATACTGGAATTTTATTTGCTGACGTTCATGCTAAGCATGGGACTGTTACTACTTGGAGTCCACCTTTTTACATTTCATAAGGTCTTGATCCAGTTGGAAATGGGAATGAAAAGAATGAAGTAAGCACAATGTATTTCTTAGTTACAAAACAGTTGCCATTCCTGTCCCCGTTTACATGTCATAGGTATTCCTTCAAGTGCACCCGTGCTCCAGCGGTTGGATTTTTGGAAATATTCCTAGATTAATTTTTATTTTGATTGCTTCGCTGCTTAATCTGATGTTCATGCTGAAAAATGATAGACTAGTTTTCTCTAAAAGGCTTCAATATATTTGAAAATCCTTGTCCTACAAAATTCCACTGAGTTTTAAAATAAAATATGGTACTCGTTTATACCTCGTCAGCTAGATAATGCCAAACACTGTCTGTGTAAATTTTCCAAAGTTGTTACAAATTTTATCTCCGTTTAATGATAATATGTACACATGTTTTTCCTTCTGTTATAGCCATTGCATAATACCAACAAGATTGCCGATACGTCTAAAAGAGACCCTTCACGATGAATGGGAAAGGTGTCGGAAAAATCAGCTGCATTTAAGGAATTTCAACGAATCAAATAACAAGTTACAATGCTTCCACGTCCTATTTTATTTTGAATCATGCATTTTAATGAGCTATTTTGGCATCCGACTCATTCTTGTGGACGCCGTATTTGGGACACCCTTCCTCGTCTTAGGGATAATCGCGGCCGCTGTCCATGTCCTAGTATACGAACCAGCCTTCGGCGTCTCTTATAAGATGGAAGAGTTCAAAAGCAAAATGACAGAATTGGCATGTTACTGTCAGAATAAGATGGAATTAGCCCTAACCAAAAAGAGAGTGAATTCTGTACAATGCGTCGGAATCAAAGTTGGGAAAATTACAGTCATACATCGACTCTTCCCATTAGTATTCGGCCATTTTGTTGTTCAAAATGTGCTAGCTCTTCTTATCACGTATTAACCGCTGAAGCACATCTTAACATCATTTGACTTATTATAAGTTTAATTCTTGGAAAATGGAGATGTTTTACTTTATCATGACATTTTATTTTGCACACACATATTTGGGCACTCCAAATGCAAGCACTACTTATTGGAAAATTAATTATGAATTAGATGTTGGTTGTTGTATTGCTGGACTACTAAGAATGTCTAATAAATTAATTCCAAGAGGTAAACCCTTAAATGTCTTAATTGCAGAATGCTGTAATCAGCATTCTCAAGTAGTTGTTTTTGCAAGTGCAAATATATACAGTAGGGGTGAGTATCTCGCTGGTTTTAAAATTCTCATTTGTCTCGTTCTCGTTTTTGGACAAAATACGAGAACGAGATATTTTGAAAACGAGAGTAGCGAGAGTAAGCAATTAACAAGACAAACGAGACAGGAAAAAACATGGTTTTTATTGAACTATACAATACTTCATTATAAATTTCACAATATCTGACGACAGAACGGGCAAGTTTAATCAATTTCGCTAATCGAAACAATCACAAAAGGCAAGCTGTTTATTTTTGAGTATAAACCATTAACTTTGAAAGCAAATAAAGGTCTTGAAAAATATAAATGAACACCTCTAACAGTAAAAATTAGGAAAAAGCGTTAAGCAGATTAGTAATTGTCTCAATGATAAAAAACGCCCTAATTTTTAGCTTGTTACGGAATCAAGTAAGAAATAATTTCAAACGATATTCTCGGTTAATAAAACGAGATGTCTCGTCCTCTCTCGTTGATGTAAAAAGTACGAGACAAACGAGAATCTCGTCTCGTTGTCTCGTTATGCTCACCCCTAATATACAGTCATGGGTACATTTACAGGCTGGTCAAACATTTTAATTACAAGCAAAAAAATTAGAATGGTTTTCCATAAAAGCTTTCGAAATTAAATATTCAAAAATTAGCCTTTCTTGGTATTTCTTTTGTGATTTTGGAGCAGATTGTTAAAAAACATTATGGTAGTCTGTAATCACGCAGAGAAATCAACAACTGAATCAGGCAATAGTGGATCCCTGTAACCGCGTTTTCCCATCTCAAAGACGTCTTATATTGCACACATTTTATCGTTAGTTTATTTTTTAATACTAACAGCATAATTTGTAAGTCAAGCTTACCGATACAAATTCACCCACTAAATTAAAAAAAGTCACACCTTTCTTCAAAAACATAAGTTGAAGTCACACAATTACCGAAGACGCTATTTGATTGACGACTACACTCCACATCCCCTCCACATCCCCTCCACATCCCCTCCACATCCCCTCCACATCCCCTCCACATCCCCTCCACATCCCCTCCACATCCCCTCCACATCCCCTCCACATCCCCTCCACATCCCCTCCACATCCCCTCCACATCCCCTCCACATCCCCTCCACATCCCCTCCACATCCCCTCCACATCCCCTCCACATCCCCTCCACATCCCCTCCACATCCCCTCCACATCCCCTCCACATCCCCTCCACATCCCCTCCACATCCCCTCCACATCCCCTCCACATCCCCTCCACATCCCCTCCACATCCCCTCCACATCCCCTCCACATCCCCTCCACATCCCCTCCACATCCCCTCCACATCCCCTCCACATCCCCTCCACATCCCCTCCACATCCCCTCCACATCCCCTCCACATCCCCTCCACATCCCCTCCACATCCCCTCCACATCCCCTCCACATCCCCTCCACATCCCCTCCACATCCCCTCCACATCCCCTCCACATCCCCTCCACATCCCCTCCACATCCCCTCCACATCCCCTCCACATCCCCTCCACATCCCCTCCACATCCCCTCATCACTATGATTTGTCTTCGTTTGCCTTGTTACATAAAATTTGCATATAATATGACCACAACATTCCGATATGGTACATCAGAGTTTTATCTTGTTACATTGAATTTCCTGTACGAATTGGGGTTTGTTAACTTTTGTAACTGTTCTGTTTTTGTGGTTCATTGCGACTCAAGTTATTATAGTATTGCATGGGTTATCAAATAAATTCCGTAGAGAATCCTCTATGTTGAAAAACAGAGTTATATTACCAGCAGCTAAAATTCATAATCTTGATTAGCTACGCCTGTAGTAGGGCTCCTCACAACTCAAGTTATCACGTTATTTGAACTTGAAGTTGTACTTGAAATTGAATTTTCAATTCAATTTTGGCCTCATAGTTGTATTTGACCAATTGCAAAACAACTTTTTAATTGAAAGTCAATTACCGGAAACCAACTAATAGCTTCATTGTTTGAACTTGGCAATTTCAAGTTGTAATATTTGTACAAATTGAAGTTGAATTGGAATTGACTTGAAGTTGATTCAAATTGAGTTGAACAATTTAACGTGTTATTAAATAATACTACCTAATAGTATCAAAATAAAAAAGTATAATGGGTAAAACTAAGTTTTCCCGAAAAGCGTTTTAGACATCGCAAATGATTTTTGATTCAAAAACTCCAAAAATTTGTTTTCAAATTTCAGCTGAAATTAAATACCGTAAATAACAAATAGACTCAGTCGCTGAATACATGCATTTTTGTCAGAGGATTTTGTTTGTTTTTTGGTGAATGCTTGAACCATCAACTGAGTATCAACTAACAATTAAATTACTATTTTCTCCCTTTCCGCACTCATAACTACTATCGTTGATTAAACTTAAGAATAATTTTAACGCATTTTTTAATTTTAATAATTTTAGATTGTGTATGAACTAGATTTCAGGTTGCCAGCAGCGTGACCCAGTATCTTTTGTTCATTAAGACAACCAGTGGATTCCCTCAATTTACTGCAAAGCTTTTCCCAACGCGCATGTTTAATTCGTTCAGAAATTGTCAATTGATCAACTTCAACTGACAACTATTTGTACTTCAGCAACTTGAAGTTGAATTGACTATGCTTCTCAAATGAAGAGCTTTATTTGTAAGTTGAATTGAAGTTGAACTTGAATGTTCAACTAATATTTTGTTTCAAATTGAAGTTGACTTCAATTTACAATTTAATTTTTTTAATAAATTGAAGTTGACTTGAAGTTGTAATTGAAATTGTAAGTTGCAACTACTACTTGAAGTTGTGAGGAGCCCTAGCCTGTAGTAGTAGTCTCTAGTATTAGTCGCCTGGTAAACAAGGAACGATTTTCACACACCATGACTAATCATTACATACTTGAGGACGGAAGCTAAAAAATTAATCACCGAATGTTTTATAAATAAAAATCAAATAAAACAGACAGCGTTTGGATTGAGTATCTGGTAAAAAGTCAGATCAAGATCACCTTTCTGGTTATATGAAAAATTAGAGAACAAGGTATATCCAGCACTCTAGCTAATCGCTAACTAAGCGGAAAATCGAATATTTCATTCACTACATCTTAAACGGAATTTGATGGGTGGGTGGGGCTGGGGCGTCAAGCGATTTCTAAGTCAAATATACTTATAGCAGTGGTCGTCACGGGAAAGAGTAAAACCCGGGTACATGGTAAGTACACGAGTACAGGAACGGTTACGGGAACAAGCATTTTATTCCCAACTTGTTTGGGTACTGGAACAAGTACACACTCAAGTGGACCCCACCACCGGTAACAGGAACCGAGATTTTCATTTTGTTCTCGTTCCCATCGGGAACGGGTACAGCCCGTTCCCATATCTGTTTTTCCCGGGATCGAGTGAATACTTTTACCATCTTCTAGAAACGCACTCAAAATTGGACTTGAAAGACTTGTTAGTACTTTATTAATGTAGACAATTCAATTTCCATATTCCATTTCATTCTTTTTTCCTACAATTTCTACACACAGAACTTTGCCTTAAAGATAATATTGTTACAACTCGTTTTTCAGTACAATTTCGGTATTTTCTAGAATGGTTCTACAAGTTAATATAATAAGGGGCAGGTCACTAATGACGTCATATTTTGAGTGGGTGGGTGGTAACACTTAAAAGTGACGAGACATGACGTAGTAGTAGGGTGGTTTGTTGGGAAAGTGACGTCACCTACTCCATCTGTGTTAAGGTTGAGATCCTTTAGCAAGAACGACAAATGCTAGTATTATTGCGGGTTACATTGTCACATTATTGCTGCGTATTGCAGTTTGAATAGTAAATACGCACTATATTCGGGTTAAAACTGACTAACAATAAGCATCCTTTTACCGACAACAGTTGTTATTATTTTGTTTTAAATATTAAACATCGGGCGTTGTTTAAATTGATCGTGAGCAGTATTTTCATTCATATATGGATTTTTATAAAGCGTAGCCAAAATTTATATTTTGATCAATAAGGTGTAAATGAGAGCAAAAAACAGTATTATTTACTGAAACAATGTTATTGTGAACCAAAATATTTTAATTCCACCTATTTGAATTATTATTAAATAATCAAAGTCCTACAACCTTTTCTTCTCCAATTTAAGTTCAAATTTGACAATATATCTGGTATCGCAAATAATCACCAATACTCATTAGGGTGGCACCGCAAAACTTTGTTGAGCAAAAGACGATATTTTGCGATCCTTTGTGACATCACTTTATAGGGTGGGTAGGTGCCTCAAACAGAAAGTGACGGCAAGTAACGATAGGGTGGGTGGGTGAAATATTTACGTTTTTGAAAGTGATGTCATTAGTGACCTCTCCCTAAATAATTATTATAAATTTATATTTCACTGCAAGTTTTAGCCTTGAAAAATTGATTGCTTTCTTTCAAATAAAACTAACAAAGGTAAACTGATCCGTGCTGGCATATATTTTTCAGATATATTTTATATGCAGAATAATTACCCTTAGGCCAGCAATTGATCTTGAATATTAAGTACCATTTTGAAACCCATTTTGAAATTTTATTATTGGAAGAGCATCATTAATACTCCATTCATTATTGCATCCTTTCCCAGTATGCCATTTTAAAGTGTTGATATTCGGTCTACTCGGTATAATAATCTCTGAAGAATGACATAATCAGTTATTACACGTTACGCTTCGCTGGGAGGAGCGTTTAGCAGCCCAGCATATTGTCTGTTTTAATGTGCAAAACGAAGGGCTTAGTGGTTACAGAAATACTGATAATTATTTTTAACGCACTTAATAAGTACAACATACGACTTGGACCAGAGAACGGGACCGGGAACACCAACAGTGAGAACGAGTACGGGCCCACAACATTTTCAATTCCTGGATACGGCAACAGGAACGGGTCCGGGTACGCATTTTTATTAAATTCGTGGGAACGTGTACCTAAAATATACTGTTCTCATCATAACGGGAACGGGTCCGGGTACGGGAAAACTTAAGGGGAATATCCATTGAGTGGAACGGGAACGGAAACAAACTTTTTGTACCCATGACCACTGACTTTTAGTCAATATAATCTATGTATGTTATACAAGTAGTTTGAACCGCAGATTAGTACATGTTTTGAAATTAGTTCATAAACGATGGAACAAGGGAGGCTTTTATCTTTGCAACGAGTCCATCACTTGTGGTGTAAAAAAAATCGTCGCTTCGCAACGATTCAACGCGCCCCTCACGGGGCGCACTGCGAAGGGCAGCGCAGCTTTGTAGAGGTTTTTAAATTAAATAAGGTAAAAAAATAAAAGTCTTACCTGTACCTATTTTGCACTTCGTCATCATCAGTAACATTTTCAAAATCTTGTAGCAACTGAATGTAAAGTCACTGTGTAAGCTTTGGTTGAAATCCGATACGAAATGGCATAAAAATGCATAGTAATACATATATGACCTTTTATGAAATAATTTTTTACGGCCAAACTACGTGACCGATTTTGACCACATTCAGCGACTGAGGTGCTTATGGTATGGAAAGTCACTATATAAAGTTTGGTTGAAGTCTGATAGGAAATGGCATAAAAATGCATAGTATAACTAGAAATAATTTTTACGGTCAAACGATTTGACCGATCTACACTAAAATGCATCCCAGAGGTCGCTAAGGTACGATTCTTTGCTTCGTAATTTTTGGTTAAAATCGGTTAAGCAGTTTCTGAGTATTTGGGGTCGAAGGCAAGTGACCTGAGATGAAATAATTTTTTCAGGTCAAACTGATCGACCGATTTTGACCAAAATCTATCCCAAAGTACTTTAGCTCACTACGCTTTGCTGTGTAAAGTTTGGTTCAAATCGGTTGGGTAGTTCGTGAGTATTCGTGTTCGAAGTGTCGGACGTACGGACGTACGGACACCAGGACGTACGTCCATCACAGTTGCATAAGGGCGCTGCGCTGCCCTAAAAACTGCACCAGTATAGTAAAATAATTCGAATGGGTAAGAGAAATTTCCTAAGGTTTAAATCTGACGACCAAATTCAACAGTATTTGCCAGTAGTACATTGAGAGTGAAGGAGGTTGTTTTTATCGTATTTCGACTTCGGATTCGCTGGTACGAAAATCTGTTAATGTTATATCAATGTCATTTACGCCTGATTAAGGTTCCGAATTGTGAAAGTTATCCAAAAGTATGATTCAAGCATGTTCATCCATTTGCCATGCCCCATTGCATGCATGAAGTTGTCGTTACTGATGCTGGCTAACTACGTAGTGATGTTCTGGGTTCATCCGGAGTTCTATCTCAACTGTATTGCAGCCTACCTTGAATTTTTTCCTTGTAAGTGACACTAGTTATACGTAACTGTTGAGCTTGCTTGTTTTAGGATTTCCTCAAGTCAGTGCATACCATGTACTAATTATGGACATTAAATATAATCACTTTGATTACATTGGGTTTCTTGGTTCCACTTTTGGCGGTGTATCTGGTATCACCAGTATATCGCCAACCCTAGAAAACTTTCACTAATAAGAATACTCCACATTGAAAAGAAAATGACAACAGTTATGTGTTAAGTGTCTCAGAATTGACTTAAAATGTGCAAACCAGGCCGTATTGCAAACGCTTGTCTACAGCTTCTTTGAAAACTAAAATCTAACGAATGATTAATGCAATATACCTTATACAGATATAATCACTGGAATATAATTACAAAATTATTAAGGAGTTCAAAGATGTAACATCCCCACTTTAACTATACAATAATCCGTTCCCTGAAATTAATCGCTGTAAATTGTCTTCTCCTTCAAGGATATATTGGTTCTAAACAACCGTAACAAAATTGCTCCTAGCTAACCAGGAGTACAATTTTTGATTTCAGTGAAATCACTTCGGCAATTTGCCTGAAAGGGATTGTTGCTCAGTCCGGGTTTATTTTGTTTTCCGTGTAAACGGGATTCATGCAGAATTTTCAAAATACACCCTTAACGTAAACTCTGCGCCCTCCCCTCCCTCGAATTTACTATTTTTTGAGTGACAGTTGCTCCGTGTCAAATGAATATAGTTTTTTTCATTAAACTCCGTTACAGCAACTACAAAAATTGTGCATAAAATTATTTGAAAATAGGAGCCGCCGGCAGCTAAAAACCTTTTTCCTTGGTACAAGCTTGTTTATCGATTCCAAATATTTTTTACCTACCCCCAAAAAAAGTAAAAAAAATTCACACGACAAATGAAAATGGATTTTATTCCTACCGATCTGAAAATTTATGGAACGGTTCTCAAAATCCTTTACTTAAAATTCCTATTATTTTGACTTTTTTGGCAGGCATTTTAGGCGTATTGGGTATTTTGGCAGCAACATATACGTGTATACTGTAAGACCACTATTGCTCCCTTTTAGAGGAGTTTTAGAGTTTTTTTAGAGTCTGATGATGATGGATTGAGTTATAACAAACCATGTAGGGATGAAACTTAATTTTTGCTTTTCTTATGCTTTGTTTATTTTTTTTTCACTTCAATCGAGTATAGTCAGAGATGCGCAAAGGAAACAGCCTTCCTTCAAGCCTTCGAAGGCGAAAATTCAGTAAAATTTTCCCCTTCAACATGTCGTAGAATGAAGCCCTCTAAAAAATCTGCCTTCCTTCACCCTTCCTTCCAAAATACATACACTCATTTTTGCCTTCAGCCTTCTTCTAAAAATAGCCTTCCTTCAATTTTAAACTACAACCCGCTTAAAAACGTTTTGCACGAGCAGGATTCAGTGCCTTGAAGATAGCGGCACACATTGTCAATCCACGAATTGGCTGTATTGTTGCGCTAGCAGCAAAACGTCGTTGCATATGCTATGCTTTCACGTTATAGACATTTCGTGTACCTGGAAGCCTTCACGGCCTTGGAGGGCTAATATTTAGCAGGCCTGGATAACGTTATGGAATAACGTTATTTCATAACGTTATTACCGGAAAAATGGCAGTAACGGTTTTTAAAACCTAACGAAAACCAACAAAAAAAAGAATAACGATAAACGAAAACAAACGATAAATGTGTTTAAGTAAAAACCGAAACGGAAACGGAAACGGAAAAAATACGG
Source organism: Allacma fusca (assembly GCA_947179485.1). NCBI lineage: Eukaryota > Metazoa > Arthropoda > Collembola > Symphypleona > Sminthuridae > Allacma > Allacma fusca. The sequence continues at coordinate 68,364,147 of OX359246.1, forward strand.
TTTTTTCTCAACTGTAAATGCGACCAGTACCCCTCCCTTGCAACTGTCGATTGAACTCAATGCAAACGTAAACCGTTGGAATGCGTGGCTAATTGTAAACGTATTTTATATGAGTATGTACATATCGGTGCGTTGATTACTCACCTAGTGAGCATGAATTACTTATTGTTAGATTCGTTAAATTTGAGCGTATTTCGACTTATGTATTGTTAGTTTCGTTCAGCGTATTTCGGTTTCTACTAATAGTGCTAATATTAGTTCCACTGTATTTACAACTTATGTTCCAAGGGTTTAAAAACATTTGACCACAAAACTGGGCAGACAAAAAGTCAGCGTAGTTTTTCAACATTTTGAGTTCAGAAACGCTGATCAAACATCTCGCTGCTTAGTGGAAGGTTATCCCGTGCGTAAATCTAGCTTAGGAAACTATGGGAATAGAGTATCAATAGGAAACGTTCAGGTTTTTCCTATGGGTAACTTTAGTTTCTTATAGTTAAATCTCCCATGAAGTAAGATTACGCAACGTTAGGAAAGGTTTAGTTGTTTCCTATGGGCAACCTTAGTTTGTCCTATGGGATTCCTGTAGCGCCCAGAAATACATTTCTACGCATGTCACTCTGTACATTGCGCGATGTTTAGTTCCAGCGGGAAAATATTTTAACTCTTGCAACAGCAACGGATACTTATATCCCAGCACCCAGCATACGTAAGTAACATGTCACAGACACTTGGTTGTTAACTGTCGTTTGACCTGCAACTGTTTCTGGATTCCACTCAGGTGAGCGATTAATTTAATTATTTCTTATAGGTATTAAAATTAAAAACAATTACTAGTGCTACATAAAGTCGGTTGACACCCATTTAATGCTTTAAGAGCACAAAAGTAATCCCTCTCCTTAATAAAAGTAGATATTTACGTAATAGCAAAATAAAACTTAAAAAATATTATTAATTGTTTTACTATAGTAGTAAACTCTTACAAATATTTCTATTATTTACAAAAATCTGGATGTCAACATAACTATACGTATGCAGTTTTGATTGTAAAAAGGAATTATCTTATAACATAAAGGGAGTAAAATTATATACAGCGTAGCTCTACAAATTCGAGTCAAAAATTAACAGTATTTGTTTTTCGGAACTAATTAGTTGTTTCAATATATTTATACATATATATTCTTTTACCAATATACAATGTTGTTTTGCATATAGTAGTGCAGTGCACGAATACGTTACTGAAATATTAATGCCGTTATATTTTTTTATTCCAGAATTCCGGGGCTGTGATCGTCATCAATTGATTATTTTGTTAGATTTTTCCATTGTTTTTAACAAATAATGTTTCCTTAATAAAATTCATATTTGAAAACATTTTAATGGTTGTAATACAGGTTGAGTACGTGTAGTTTTAAGATTATGCAATATTAATTATTCAGTTGCATCAAACAAAACCTGCATCAGCATAGATATACTTAGGAGAGGGCTAGTCGGATTCCTATAGAATCTGCATAGGAGAAACTATAGGATACTACAGGAATATCCATAGGAGCGTCTATATCGGAAAGGGTCCCAATTTCCTATTAATAAATCCTATAGTTCAAAACTATAGTATTCCATAGCCAATTTCCACGCGGGATGATTCGATTGTTCGGGTAAGCACATAAATGCATAATGAATGTACAATCGAGCAGCCTGAAGCTAATGTTTCTGATGACGAGGAGGACCCGTTCGAAGTATTTCTGAGGAATAAAGACAAGAACAAAGAATCTGCATTTACGACTTCTGTTTCCAGCAGAACAGCATTGCTGGAAGGTTTAGCCTCATATGAGAAAATTCCGCGAGAAAAAAACAAAAAAGGTGTAAAGTTAGATCTATTCGAATGGTGGGCCAGTAATGGTCCAACTTCGTTGAGATATATAGCTAGAGTAATTATTTGCCTTCCTGCGACTCAAGTCAGTGTTGAACGCCTGTTTTCAGCCTTAGCATTTGTACTACCTGAAAGACGAAGCAGTATGAAGGACGAGGTACTGAACGCCGTTTTGTTCCTTCGAACCAACGGATTTTGAATGGTATTGGATATGTGGTTTTGAAATGCTTGAATAATACTGTTGTTATTAGTCTAATCAAATATAAATTTAAAAATAGACAAATAAAATTTGTTAAATACCGTTATTAACCGTTTAACCGAATTTATTTTGACGGTAAACCGTTTTAACCGATAACGGTATTTTAAAATAACGAAAACAAAAACGAAAACGGAAACAAAATTGACAATAACGAACTAACAGAAACCTTATTTTTAGGTTATCCAGGTCTGATATTTAGGAACCCTTCCTTCACAATCCTTCACTGCTAGTTTTTGTGAAGGCTTCCTTCAGCCTTCAGAAAAAAGTATCCCCATTCTTCCATTCCTTCTGCAACGTTAAGAAAGTTACCTTTCCGCCTTCAAGGAAGCCTTCTTGGAAGGCTAGCCTAGTACAGTTGCAATTCCACACGAATGACTCGTGTCTATGGTAAATGGTTGGTGGTCACGTAAATGGGTTTCTTCGAGTTTCGTGACAATTTCATTTCAGTGCGTTTTTGAGATCTGCTCGAGTTTATAATCCAAACGAATGTGAAAATTTTCACTCAGTTTTCCGTTTTCTCAAAGTTGAAAGTCTTTCACCATTTCAGAAAGTTAAAATAGAATTAAACCGCGAAATTTTAAAGTGAGTGGAATTTAACTACAGTTATGTACCGGATTAATTAAAATTAATTAATCCACTAATTGTAAATATAGAATGATGCCACTATGAACACATTCTGCAGACACACACTCTAATAATAATTATAGAAATTATACTATTATTATTAAATTTCCGGGGAACAAAAGTTGAAGTGAAAAAGAAATTAAATATCTTCTGAGCTATAAACAATGCGTTACTATAAATTGCAGTTAATAATCGTAATTATTATTATTCGTAATTATTAATCGTAATTGTGAAAACGCATATGTATCTCTATGTGTAATACGTGTAATATATTTTCAACGACACTATTCTCAATCCTTACATTACTGCATTGTAACAATAATGCTTTTTTCAAAATAGTTCAGATGATGGACTGCAAATTCTTAAACTAAGAGAATTAACTCGTCATGAACTACTTGCAATTTCTATGTGGCAACTGTTGTGCAGCGTGTCCCTCTTTCATGGCATAGTCTTCCTGATTATACCAAGTTGACCTAACTTTATCCATCCCAACGTGTTGTCACATTTCATGACTTTTGATCCATTTCGAAACGGAAGTGAAAACAAGCAAGTAAAAATGAACGTATATCTCATGTTCTCGAGTTATTATCTCATGCGTTTTCCTTATTATTGATGGTTATAATCATGATTTTGAGTGATTCTCTGCTTAATCTGGTGATAAATAAGACTATAGTCTTCATTTATTTTAAAATAATGGTATTTTGAAATAAAAGTATTTTAAAATAATGGTATTTTGAAATAAAAGTATTTTAAAATAATGTTATGTTGAAAATAGTAAAAAGCCCTGCTCCGCAGGGAAATTTGCTTGACGTCTTGGTTCGTTGTAACATATTAAAACCTGATAATAGTCTAGACAGATAGAATTAAAATGATAAAAATCGATAAACACGTGAAAAAATCATGGTTGAGCGCACTGGGGAACTTCACACTAAAGCCCTGCTCATGGCCCATTTTTGATCCCTAGACCGCGACTGGGAGTTGGTCCCGCATACAGTTTTACAAATCAGTAAATTTAACGATTAAAAACTTCCTTAAAACAATATTTGTTGTAAATGTTTCATTTCTGTCATCAAGTATTTTGCTTTGATGCTCAGTGTCTACAAATTTCCTTCTGTATGTTGCTCTGCAAAGTTTATAATATTTCTGGCTCCACACAATTAACTGTGTAAGTACCATTCTCTTCACCCTGTAGTTCCCCCTGCTCCTCAGTTTTGTCGGCACATACTTTTACACTGTATTAAGAAGTGGCTCCAAGAAATGCTACATGGAGTTGACCATGAGTAAAAACGGTTTTGATAACCAAATGCCTACTTTCCTATAAAACAAACGGGTATTCAACCTCATTTGAAATTAGTGTAATTTGGGAAGAAACACGGTATCCCCTTTCGCCCTTCCTGTTAAAACTAATATGAGATTCTCTTTGAGCAGATCAAGCCAACGCCTGCGTCGGTAGAAAATAATTTCCCAATAACAACACCAACACAGTATAACGGATTGGTCCGCTAGTATTAAAATTCTGTTGCCGAAACGATTTTTTTAAACGAATATTTTTTAAATAATGATGCTTGCTTCTGAAATACAATACTTATGATTATAATCTATATCATCATCATCGATTCTTTCTCCTTTCTACAGTGTCATCTACAGTGATCATAATATTTATTTTTGATTTCTCGAAAATGCAACATGCATGCAGTTGACCATGTAAAAACATTGGCTTCGATAGATAAATATCAACTGCATCCAAACTTTGTCCTTGAGAATTTTAATCGTCACAACAAAACTTACGTTAAATTATAGTAAGTATTAAGAAAGGCCAAAGGTCTCGCGTCGCGAGACCCCGGGACGGCTGACAGTGACAATGTCGTCGCCCTTGCTACAGTATAATGCTCTAATAGTTTATTTTTAAAATTTGTTTAAATATAATACTCTTCTAATTTGAAAGAGTGGGCCGTCTAGGTAGTTGATGGATGCCCGTGACAATGTCACCGCCCTTGACACTGTTTAATGCTTTAATAATTTATTTTAAAAAAGAAAGAAATTTTTAATAATTTAAATAATTTATTTAGCGGGCGAAATTTGAATCTCAAATCCGTATTACACCAAGACGAAGACTACTCTTTGAAATTATTAGAGAGGACGCTTTTTAGAAAGTGAAACTTTCTTATAGACGAGTCATTTCCGTCCGTCCGTCTGTCCTTCCGTCCGTCCGTCTACAAAATCTTGTAAATCGCACAACTCAACAACGGAATGACATACGGACATGGGACTTGTCCCCAAAAATCGAACATACATTCTAGATGTGCCTTTTGATATTTTCCCTGACCCAGGGTCAACCGTTTGACCTCTGAAAATTATTTATGGATACAATTATCAAAAAATCTTGCATTTGATGTACCTTTCCAACGGATTGACGTATGGTCATGCGTCCTTTACAGTTAACAATCAAACTCTATTTCCCTACCCTACTAAAAATCTTTAAATATAAGTTTCACTTTCCTGCACATGCAAACAAAGTTTGCCCAAATCAGTGCAGTGCACGGATTTTTCATTTTTTGTGTTTTGTTACGACATGCTCTTTTACTTTTGGAACTTTTTTACGCAGATGTTTTTGTATTTTTTGTACCTTTTTAACAATATGCTCGTTTACTTATTTAAAAAAAAAATAGTCTAATCGTTTGAAATCTCGGTTTGGTGTAACACATTAAAACTTGCAGGATTTAAGTCACTTAAAATGTTAAAATTACATTACTTCTCACTAAGGCCCTGCGTTAGCCCCATGTTTGATCCGGAGAGCGAGGTGCATGCATTTTTAGGGTGGCGTCAGCCCCCTAGTAAAACGTCCGTGTGTCCTTCCTCACGATTATTCAAAAACTACTATTCCGATTTCAATGAAATTGTTTATGGATATTATTTGTGTCAAAAGTAAGGCTGCGTTTGTAGTTAGATGAAATCGGCCGGATAGTTTTTGAGACAAAAATTATTGAAATTTTATACTTCAAGTCAAATGACAGTTATCTCCAAAACTACTGAATGTATTTCAAGGAAAGTTTTTGTGAATATTGCTTATGTAAACAGTAATAGTTATCGTGGCTGAAAATTTTAGGTGTTATACTTTCACTTTAATTATTCCAAACTTTGGCGCCAATGAAACTAAATTGTATCGCTATACTTACCACAAAAAATTATCAATTAAATTTTTATTATTATATATGCATAATTAAAAGTTTTGTGGCGATATAAATGTTGAATGATTACACTCTTGCTAACCAGGCCTCACTGGTAAAAGCTACTTCAACAATTGTACCCAAAAATGATAATTACGTATGCCGTTGGCAGAAGCACACTAACATTTTTAAGATTTTCATTAAAAAAAGATGTGAGTAGTTTCTACTTTACAGGAAAATTTGATAACATTAAATACCAAGGGTGTTGCAGTGGGTATATTTATGTTATTAAAATAAATGGGTAAGAAGATAAATGCGAGACTCAAACTTATTTTGAAAAACTTACGAGCACAAACAATGATCTTTGTCGGGGTTTCAAGAAAGACAGGTAAATTATATCTTCGATTTAAGCCCAGACAGTTACAAGGAAATGTGCCCTACATACAGACTGTTTTCAAAATATGACAGGAATGAATTGCTCAGGTATTTTAAGATAAAGTAGTAGTATTTTAGGTGTCAGTTAGAACATTTTAAAAATAAATAAATATATCTTTTACAATCTCTGTCAATTGTTAACCGAATACTGAACTTAAATACGAGGTTAATTGTAGGCCGGTGCCATGTTTTACCAAAACCATTTGAGCCTGATTATGGATTCTGTGAGAATATGTTCCTTGTTAGGCTTTTATCCCGTTAGTTTTGACACTCTGACTTATCGTATTTCAAAGCAAAACAACATTTTCCTCAAAATTTTACACGCCCTTTAGATGATTTTTTTGAGTGTATCAATTTCTTGCTACAATTTAGAGAACTATGGAAGTTATTTCTGTGTACCGCTCAAACATGTTCGCACACTTGCCATGTCCGATTGCATACTAGGTGTTTTGTGCAGATTTAGACTGGGTGAGTGAAATACTGTGAGCATATCACTAATGCCTGGAATAATTTACACGAAGGCAACCTTCGTTTAATGACAGAATTAAAGTAATTATTTATTACTTTGAAGAGAAAAAATATAGAATAAGAGTGTGAGTGACAGAGTCACGATGAGAGAGAATATTGATTCTCGACTTCTCGTTCATGAATATTTCATGCTTTTATAGGTAGCTTAGAGTATGAGGTCATTCGGTCTCCTATTCACTAAAAGATTCAAGGTGGTTGGCAGGGGTTGGATTTTTTGTAACTTCCCTGGAAGATCATTTGTAATTTCCCTACTGACGGAGTAAAATGTCCCTGCTGGGAAGTCCTCAACGATTTCAAAAATCCCTACTGAATAAAAGGTCAACGATTTTAAAAATCCCTGTTGGCAAAAATAATTACCCTACAAGACGTAAAATACCTGTCAAATAAGGTTCCACCAGTCTAAAAATCCCTGTTTGCCTAATCAATTTGCGGAAGCACGCCAACAAATTTGAAAATCCCTGCCAAAAAAGATCAACGATTTTTGCAATTCCTGTTTGTATAAAAAAAATATAATCCCTACCCTTTGTGATTTTCCCTGCCGGAAACATTTTTTCCCTGGGAAGAATGTTCCCGCCTGCCCACGAAAATAAATCAGACCGCTGGCGGTTGGAGGTTAGCTTTCTCAAAGGGAAGATAAGATAACACATTCCAAAGACTAAATTCAATAGGTAAGAAATACTTGTTAATTTTATCAGCAGGTTAGACAAATACTCATCAGGAATTCGGATTAAAATTAGCTAGATTAGAGTTTATCATACAATTCATTTCGTCACTCGGCATTGTCATTATTGGCGCTTACAGATTACTTGGTGTTGTTCAGGGTTCATCCTGAGTTATACCTCAACGTGATTGCACTCTACTATGAATTTTTCCTAGGTAAGCCAAATTTGGAAATATTTAATGTTTAAGTAATTACTTATCATGATTTACAGTAAATATTAAACTTTTAAAATGGTAGGTATACAGCTCGCGTATATTTTTCTACAGCAGAAATTACAATTATCGAGTTATTGGGAAGTTATTGAACAGTTAGCATCAATGAAACTGTAGATTAGCGAATTGAGAAGGTATACTGGGTGGAATTACCGTTTTGTCCGCGATAAAAAATTAATTAGTTTCCAAATTGTTATATTATAAAGTACTTTAAAAGTATTCTGAAATATATTACATGTACACAATGTACACAAAGTCATCAAATTAATATGTATTTGAAAATATCTAGAAATTTAGTTTTATCAGAAAACACTTACTGTAAGTACAAAATAATGTGCCTAGCTCTCTTAAAAATGAAATACTATTACTAAATAAGTATCTAGCTCTTTCTAAATACAGATACAAGCACCGAAAAAAATGAGGTAAATACCTCAAAATACGTAATTTCAAATACAGTGTCCCAGCTAGCACTGAACGTCATAATGATATCGTTATTAATGCTTGAAATTCATAATCAGTTCATGTCTTTTTGATGAGGAGATTATGACTTCCAATGGGCATCTTATCAATGAGCAATTTCTGACACGGTTCTGAAATAGTACATAAAATATTACAGATTCTGAGGTTCTTCATAATGATTTCATTATGTCAGAGTGAGATTGAACTGCGCTCATAATCTTGCCATTTTCCGTAAAAATTATGAAATGACTTTGCGCAGGCTTACTGGGAGGGCGCGAGACCATTGCAGGAATAAACTGTTAACCAATTCCTAGTTGGTTTATTAGTGGTGTCGTGATGTGCCTTCATCGTTTCTAATTCACTTAAAAGTATTAATTTTTAAACGCGAAATAAATTATCTTAATGTGTCAATTTGTTTGACCAGATTTTGAATGAAGTATAATGGATTTTAATTATACCTCACCATTTCAGTGATCGCTGGTTTTCTAGACAAAATTTTAGACTGGTAATTAGTAAAGTGAAGTGAGTTAAACATATACAAGTGCATATAATGTATACATACTTACACTTTACACATTGAATAAGAACATTCAACACAAAATAGTTTTTTCATTTTTCATCAGTACAATTAAAAAATGCATGTTTCCTTAATATCAACCATGTTGAAATAATTGGAATACGTGGATATTGCTTAGAATCAATTTATTTGCCAAGCTTTCGAACTCAAACAGTGTTCATCTTCAGGGCTTAATTATGACTAACTATGCTATGCTTGTTTGATGTAGTATTTATAAAAATTTTACATTATTCTAATTTAAAATTATTGAGTTGTGAATATTTTGCAAAAAATAATTATTTTTTCCACAATTTAAATTAAAAACAAGATCAATCTATTAAATTCGGGATTATTGGCTTCCATGCGTTGCTTAAAATAAAACCTTGGTTGACGTTCATCAATGACTGTTTTTATTGTTGGATAACTAAACCTTCCTTTATTTGTCGTAGGAAATGATTATGTTCGGGAACAACAATCTTTGCATCGTCCCATGCAATATGATGACTTCTGTTTCTTATTATGTGTCTTGCAATAGCTGATTTTGTATATTCTTTTCTTCTGACATTATCTTTATGTTCTTGTACTCTTGTGTTTAGGTGCCTATAGGTTTCCCCAACGTATATTGAATTGCAAGTATTACAAGGTATGATGTATACTCCAGCATTCTCAGAATTTTCTCCATCTTTTAAACTTTTCTATAAGTTTTGGATTTTTATACCGGGTAAGAAAGTAGGTTTCCATTTCAAGACTCTTCGCAAGTATCCTGCGATCCTATTAGAAATATTGCCTATGTATGGAATTGGAATCCATGGTTCAATCTTGTTTTCTGTTTCTATGATTGATGGGAGCAAAATTGATGTGTCTGGTGCAGATAAAGGTGTTGTATGATTTTTTATCATTGTTGCTTGTGCGACTATGGTTCTCCTCGGATGTAACTTGTTTCTCATTCGGTTGATTCTTTTTTCTATGAATTTTATCGGGTATGCATTTCTTGCAAGTACTTTTCTGATGTGTAATAATTCATCTTCCAAATATTTTGGGTGGCAGATTTTAAAAGCTCTGTGAACTAAAGCATCTACGACTGAAATTTTTTGGGAGGTGTGATGAAAAGATTTAAAATTTAGATATCTATCTGTGTGTGTATTCTTTCTGTAGACTTTGGTTTCAATGTTGCCATCTGCATTGCGTATTATAAGAACATCTAAGAAAGGAATCTCGTTATGCTGCTCTTCTTCAATTGTAAATTGGATTTGTGGATGATATGAGTTTAAATAGTTAAGAATTTCATTCTTGTTGGACTTATCAACAATAGCAATTACGTCGTCAACATACCGTTTCCAGAATAAGATTTTGGAGTTATTTACCACTACATCAGTTTCTAGTTTTTGTAAAAATATGTCAGCAATTGTTCCTGAAATAGGTGATCCCATTGGACAGCCATCGTCTTGTGAGTAGATTTCATGGTTATATTGGAAATAAGTATTATTGAGACAGATTCTCAAGAGAGATATAATGTCTTCAATTGTAAGTAGCTCAAATTCTCGAATATTCCAATCTGAAGATGTTTTTAGTCTTTCTTCTACTGCTTGGATACTTTCAGTTAATGGTAAATTTGTATATAAGCTTTTTACATCAAAAGATACTAGAATGGATTCCGGAGGATTTTTGATATCTTTGATCATATCCATTAATTCGAAAGAATTCCTTACCGTTGTTTGTGGATATTGATTCGTTAGAGAAATTAATCTGTTTAATATTCTGGCTAGTTTGTAGTTAACTGATCCTCTATAGTCATTGATTGGTCGGAATGGAGTGTTGTCTTTATGAATTTTAGGAAGGCCAAAAAATTTTGAAATCCTGGGTTGATTTGTAATAATGCTGTTGTAAAGTTCCTTGGTTATTCTTCTGGTATTAAGTAATTCCTTGCATTTTTGTTTCAAAGTATTTAAATTGGTTTCAGTGGGATCATTAGATAATTTGGAATATGGGCCATCTTGAATGAGCTGAATAATTTTTTGGTGGTAATCTAATTTATTCATTATGACAGTGGCATTACCTTTGTCTGCTTTCATTATTAAGATGTTTTCATTTTTCTGTAAATTCTTAAGTATTCTGATGATTTCATTATTAGGTTTAATTAACTGTCCATCTTGTACTATTTTGGTTATATTGCGTCGTATGATTTCTTTTTCAATTTCTGGAATGTTTTCATTTTTGAGATGAGATTCCATTGTGGCTATTTCCTTTATACGAATACTTGCATAATTATATTTATATAATTTTATAACATAATTATCAAATGAATGTGTTTCCTCGCATACTCTACCTAGTACTCTGTCTTCAGTGTAATTTCTTTTTATAATTTAAAATGAGGGTGTTTTGAACATGCGATATTTTTTGTGGAAGGGAATTCGTCTGTAGATGGAAAAAAAGTGTTTTATTTGAAATATTTAATAACAAAATGTTTATTGTCAATCATTATATTTATTGTGACTTGCTTTCATTGTATATGCATATAGATGTATGTAGTTTGTACTGTCTAATTACTATTGAATTTGTATGTATATGCTGTACACGAGGTAGTGGTAGCAAAGGAATAAATTCTTTGATTACTGTTAGAGGGAAGCACTGCTGCATCATAATCCGGTCATAATTTCCCCGCACGCACGAAATATCTTTGATGTCGTTATGACAGCTTAATGAGCCGAATAAGCGGACATTTCATGATCAAAGTGGTATCGTTTTGATTTCAGAATGAAAAAGTGCTGTTATCATTATGAATAGTACCCTACAGTGTCACTGAAGTCAATCTGGAATCATTTTGTTCTTCCAGTGCTAGCTGGGGTAGTATTTGAAAGTACTTCCAATCTCCGATACTGGTATACTGATTTTAAAAGGTTTTACAAAGGACGGACGGAAAATACTCAATCATTTCACTCAAGAATTTCTTCTCGTCATGAACTTTTTGTCCATTGTTGGTCGGGGACATGTTTTACTCTTCCTTGTCATATTCTCTGGGCCCAACTTCCTGTATTACAATGTGCTGAAAATATGAGTACATTGGCGATGAGCGCCTTTGCTGTCCTGGAAATGTATTTGCTCGCTTGTTGGGAGAGCATGGCACTCTTAACAGTTGGGGGGACACATGTCCTTACATTTCATTTTGTCTTAACGCAATTGGATTCGGGAATGAGAGCTTTTGTGTCGGTGACTGCTCTGTTCATTTCAAACTTCCCGAGCCACTGCATGTTATTGTTTATACTTGCACTTTGTACCAAAGATGCATTTCCTTCCTACAAGGATCCTACAAGTAGGCATATTGTTACATCTGCCCTCCCTTCCCCGGCTGAGAAAGAGAGGGACTTGATGTATCCCGGTTCGGGCGCCTCATTCCCTGCTCGTAATGTCCATGATGTTGGTATGGCGCTAATCACCAATGAGGCTTGGTTTGCTTTGCTTTGATTTCTGTGTGTAGCTCACTTTTATTCGGCCTTTAATAAATGTTCCTTAACTGACATAAACTTATAACTATAACGCTTAACATTTAACACTAAATTTGGTAATGGATCCTTTCCATTTCTGGAAATTATCTTCTCTTGAGAATCCACTACGTGGGATTTCTGATGTCCGTGGCGGGTTCCATTCCGGATGGAATGGACCCATTGCCAATCCCTGGGTTTCCGATCTGGAGATGTTGCTAGCTTGAAGATCAAATTGGAACTTTCTTGTTTCTCCTAATCCTTACTTACATCTAACATTATTGTTTATACCTAATTATGCTTACACTACTTAACCTACTTAAATCTAATTCTTTATTGTTTACTTATTGCCCAACTTCCGTTGGTTGCCCTGAGTCATGTTTGTCTACGTAAGCTTTTAACAGAGTCCTACGTGCAGTTCTGACTCAGGTAATTCCTTTCCTATTCCTAATAGGTAACATTCCTCTTCTGGATCATTGTCGACCTCGGCAATGTTACATTCAAGTTCAATGTTATTTTCACAATGTTTCATTCATTTAACATTTCATACGTTTGTATACAATCTTTCATATTTTATATACATAAATTCATTTACAAGTTCATCTTTTCATTGGTATTTTGTTTTATCAATTATTGATCATTGCATACTTTACAAAAACACCTCAATAGTTCATCTATCAAGTTTTTATCGGACAATATTTAAAACATATTCATTTGTACTCCGTTATATTTTCTTTGGAGCCTTCGCGCATCATTATCATTCTTATTATTATCGTTGTATGTGAGTTAGGTTTTTTGATTTATGATAACCTGAGAAAGTTTGGCCTAAAACAGAGTAAAACTGTTGGCATTCCGATGGACCAAAGTTTGTGACAGTTGTGAGGCTCATTTTGAGACTTCCTATTCTGTTTTCGTTGGTGATGACATAGATAAAATTTACTACCTTTGTGTACCTTAGTTGGACGCGGTGGTCGAAATTGTTGCCATAAAAATGTGAGATATGTCCCTGTGTTCTTGACTATATATTTTTAGTTCGTGCTAAAGATTCTTTATTTGGTATTTGGATGAAATTGTAGCTCTTTGACTTTTGTCTGTATATCGTAAAACTAAATGTTACAGAATGATATCATAGAACCATATGGTGTATACCGTGTTTCTCGTTGATTTTTTTCTAAGGTGGAATAGACATCTGTCTTATCATAACTCGTTGGAAAATGTTTGAGCTGAATCTGATAATATTATATTGATATTTAAATTTGTGATAACCAACTAGTATCTGTTGATCTTGTTAACCTGCGGTTCAAAAGCAAATCGACTTCCAGTATCCTTATGTTAGGAATCTAGTAAGTTGGAATTATTGATAAGAGTTATTGTTTAACACAATTTCATTGAAGAGTTTAAGTTATCAAAATTGTGTGAAAAAGGGTCACTATTTAACCTTGAAGATATCGAAGTGTCAAATACTCAAAAATGTCTGTGTCTGTACATTAGGTCTGAAAACTTATCTTCTTATTCATACGGTTCTTAGAATTTGGGTCAGCGTCCTAATTATCTTATTCGCCTTCTACTGAATTCTAGAATCCGGGTACAATATAAAGGATGATAAAGTTGTCCATATTCGATACTATACTAACAGACATAAAACTTTGTTGATTGTGTTCTGATCTTTTAACTTTCCTAACGTTTCGAACTCTTCCATGGGTCATGCAAGATACATCATGGAAGCAGAACGGATAGAAGACTTCAACAGAATTCCCAATCGAAACGATTTTTCGCCTAATTTACGCGACAATTGCTAATGTGAGTAATTTCATGTCTGGGGTTTGTCAAAACATTATTGGATTTATTCTGGTTATTTGTTATGCTATAGTCTTGTTAGAAAAGCCGAAGTCATTCTTATCGCTGACTTCAGTATAATTCGTGTGGCATGTAAAGTTTAAGTTAGATCATGATGGAGTCGTTTTCTGAAATTATGTAGTATGTGTGGCAAAACAAAGCTTCCGACGCATATAAACCTCACTCTGGTAAATGTACTCGTGTGTTTTCATTCTATCCTCGAAAAAATTTACTGTTTCATAGTTTATTAAACTTGGTCGTGGATTGGCTTAATCGCCGTCGTATCTATTATTAGTATTGGATTCACCCCAAAGTTTTTTTGAACTTTAGCTTCCGTCGTAAATATTTTATTTATATATTATGATTCTCATATTTTGTTGTCATACTACTGCATGTCTCCGTGTCATTATTATTGTATTTGTTTCTTGGGGAACCGAGTGTGAAAGCGTTTCTGTGCTTTTTCCTAACTCTGCTCTACCCTCGAACTTTTTAGCGGATTCCATCAAATCCCCGTCGGATCGGAATCAAGAGAAAAACTGTCATTTATTGTGTTATGTCTTTTACCTTATCCTTTATCATTAATGTAGAGTTCTAACAAATCTTTCTAACAGTTACCTTCTGAATGCGTTATCCTGTGATTTAGAACTTGTATTGATAGTTTAAACTGAGTTTCGGCTTTCTCTCTCAAAAAAATAAATAGCAAGATGTACGAGGCCAGACATAACCTATGCTGTTCATTAGTTGATGCACGTTTCATTGATACGAGCTAATTCTTGAAATTGTTAGGATGTATTGACTCTATTAGTGTTTTACCAAAACAGTTCTTCTCGGAGTAAGGAGTTTTACATTTTCTGACACTCGTCCTAACTTCTGTGGGATCGTTATGTCCAGATGAATAATTGTGTTGGTCTGGGTTTCGTACTGCTTTTAAACGGTAATACCTATCAATGAGTTCCCTTACCGCTTATTGAACTAAAACCTATGTTGTATTTTTATTCATCTTGCAAAATGAGAGCAGATCTAACTTCAACGTTTCCATTGGCTGTGGTTAGTCTTTCGCAAAAACTTGTGTGCAGTGTGAAACTAAATCGCATGATTGATTTAAATCCTGATACCTGGTCTCCATTGTGACGTATGTAAAATACAAAATAAATGACTTTCTGGTACAGTTTGTGTCGTTTTGAGCCCTAACCGACTCCTGGTCAAAGGTGTGTCTGTATGTTTTTATCTATCATAGCCTAAAATTTGATGGAAACAATTTTGAAGAATGTTCTTTCTCTTTGAACAAATTATCGTTTCAGGATTTACAATATTACGTACCCTCCTGTAGGTGTTTTCAATATTTATGCTCATCATTGTATCTCAGTTTTTATTCATGGGGATTGTGTTGCTAGAGGGATCACACAAATGTAAGCTAACTTCCATGTTGATTGTGGATAGGTAATATACTGTCTCGGCAAAAGTTCATGTCTCTGCCTTGGCTGATTATAAATGTGGTTGTAGACGGAAACTTAAATTCTGGTTTGGACAAAACATCTTATGTCACTTGTCTGCAATGAACAATGTCTTTCGGAGCGGGAAGGGGACATATTATCTGATTGTTCCTGAATTTCCTGTAATCTCTTATATTTTTCATAATATATTTGTGGTGACTGTTAATGATAATTATAATTCGATTCTTTAGGAATTCAAGGATTATTCTGAATATTACTCTGCCTAGGCTACCCTTAGAGTTCTTATTCCCTAAGATACCTGCCTGGCCTTCCTTCTCGCTCATCATACCCTTTGTGACTTAAGTGTGTCCAAATTCATGGCTGTATGTATCCTACTCACAGTATTTCCTGAAATTTTATAAACGTATTCCTTTGCGTGCTGCCCGTCGACTGTCCTATCTTAATTGTGGTGGCCAACTGTGACGGCTCGTGAACATTGTCCTAAAAATCTCGAAGGAATCTTGTGGGTATCTACTTTCCATATTTTAAGTTTAGTGTGCAAGAAGAGTCTCAAGAACTGAAAAGTGCAAAATCAGGGACACCGTTAAATAACATTGTGGCGTCAACCTTGAAATAATGCAATTGATGTAGCCTGCTAGGCTGACTCTGACTCTTATTGCCCAATTATTTTACTTTTGCTAAAGTGGGAGTGAAGAGAGAAAAGATTGAAACTAATGAATCTTTCAGTCATTGACCTTTCTAATGGTACACTGAATATGTGAAATTTTAACCCACTCTGGTACTTTATTCACTCACTAATGCGAAAAGTGAAAATTACGATGGAAATAACGGAAATATTATCTTACAGAAAGCGTTTCTCCTTGACAAGTGCCTGCGTGCACTCCGGTAACCAGTACAATGAGTTAGCAATTTTATGTTGCCTTTTTAGCTATTACAAAAATGTCGTGAGTAAGTACATTGGTGTACTTCTAGGCTGAAAGTTATTGAATCGTACTTAAAACATGGTTCTAAGATTTAAAAATGAAAAATAAACTTGTTAACCGTAATTGTTGAGAGAAAAACCATTTTATCCAAATTATACAGTGTATGCGCTGTTACGTACTGCATGTACATATATAATTGATCCTTTAGTGCATGTGAAAAAGATAAAACTGATGAATGACTTCATGTCGTTGCGTGCTGCTACGAATATTGATTTGTCCTAACCTTTCAAATAGGTTTCTTGTCAATTGTTACTGTGTGATTGATTGTTATACTCATGATGATACACAAGTAAATGATAAATTCTTGTGTATGAATGTGATGTGCCTGAAACTTGGCTCTATAACCTTGATACTTGTGACCGTTGAATGTTCGTGAAAGGTTAATTAGTTGGTTTATATAATTTGCTCGTATGATGTCATTACAATGGAAGTTGTGGCATTAATCTAGGTTACCTCTAACTATCCTATCTTAAGATTACCTAATCGTGTATAACTAGAAAGAAAATTTTTTAATAAATAATTTAACATTTTATCCATACAGTTTGATGAATATGTCGTTTTGTTTTTGTTGTCTTCTTTCTTCTTTCTTGCGTTGTTCCTGTTGCTTGTATCCTCAGATCTGCAACGTGGTCCTATTTGTCTGCCGGTTGGCAGTGGTGGGTCTCACTAGTTTACAGCCCATTATTTGCTCTACGGAATCCTGAACTAGAGCCGCGGTTGCGACGTTGTCCATTTCCTGGTCTCGTACTAGCTGATGGCTGCCTCTCTTCCGCATACCTCTGATCCGGTAAAGGATGATGGTTGCAATCATGATGATGATTGTTGATACTCCTCCTATGGATCCGATAATGAGTACGGTGTAGTCCGCCTCGGGTGGTGGAACCTCATTGGGTTTCCATTTTGCCTCCATGAACTCCTGAAGCCATTGAGGTCGTTCCTCCTGTAACCGAGGCTGCATCAGCGGTTGCTGAGCTTGCCTCATGGCTATCTGTTGACTTTGTTGCATCAATTCCTGAGCCTTAACGTTTGGTGCCTCTGGATCGTATGGAACTACCTGGAGCTGTCCGTCTTCCTTGTGGTGTAGTATGTGCACCACCGGGTCTTTGTGCATCATGGCTGAGGTGGTGATGGCTGCTCCTACCACTGTTATCGTTGGTATCATGGATTTTGCCAACCACGATCCTCCCGATGCTAGTGCTGCCGCGAGTAATGGATGTAACGGCTCCGGGTTAGGCCTTGGCAAAGGCTTGCTGTCCACTATTACGTCCGTCACAATAAGCACCATTGTGAGGCACAAGAGTAATTGGTACTTCATGTTGAACTGGTTCCGAAAAATTTTCCGGTAACTCTTGAATTTCCACTGAGTAGTCTCAAGTTTTGAGCTCTCTAGAGTGTTAGGGTTGACTGTGAGAACTCTCCGCTGAGAGCCTCTGTCTTATACTCCGTTTTTATTGATTGTTTTCAAGTTCTCCGAATGCGGAAAAATATTTGGCGGTCGAGATCTAGATTGAGATCTGACCTGTAACTTCCTGTGGTGTAACTTATTACATCCTAGGATTATGAGATCACTGAATAGTTAATACTTTCCTCATCTTTTTGTTTGATTATCTAGTACATTTTGTTATTATTTTTATTTGTTTTTCTTATATTGTTATTCTGTTTTGTTGATCATTATGCAACATCCGCCGAAATCCCAATGGTTGATGTCACATAATGTCATGTTAAATGCAACTACGCTAGATCATTCCTTTGCAGAAATGACCTAATCTACATTCCCCTCAGGAATTTCTCCCGTCATTTGGTAATTTTGCTCCCGCTGGTTCTTTTGGTGGCCGTGACTAAGCTGTTGATGGTCAGGCCAACGTCCTCCTTGTTAGGTTATTGACGTTCTTCTTCCTGATTGGAAGGTCCCTTTAGGGCATCCTTCTCAATTTCTTCATCTCTTCTCATCCTGAATGATAGCACTATGAATGGGTGGGCTCTGGCTCGAACGAAGTCTCGTTCTGCGTCGTACCGTTCCCTTCTCAGTTCTCGGATGAGTTGTTCTCGTTCCGCGGGTATTGAGATGGACAGGCACTGCATCTGTCTTGTAGTGTAAACTGGGTCTACTCTGAGGCCCGTGTTTATTGATTCTCGTTCAGGGTCTCTGAAGATGATTTCTACGTCTGTTCTTTCTCCTAACGTTCGGACTAGGTTCTCCAATTCTCTTTCTGCTCGTCTGTTTTCTACTACAATAGACTGCCAGAAAGGTGTTTGGAATCTTTCGATGGCCTGGTTTACTAAATGTATTGATGTTACGCCAGGTCTCCGTTCATCTTGTTCTCTCATGGTATATGGTTGGTAATGGGGTCCTGATGGTCGTTCGCTGATTCGCTCCCGTATCCGGTGGAATTGTTCTTTCTCCCAAATCCTAACCGTTACGAGCGCATCCAAGTAGAGGAACCTCCCGGCTCCTCGGGGTTGGTGTATGGTAACTACCCCTCCTTTCCTTCGTTGTGCGTGGATCGTCGTTGGGTTTTCTCCTTCCGCCGCACAAGTCATTACGAACATCCATCCTTCCCATTGCCTGATTTCCTCTAAGATTTCTGAGATTTGGTTGGGACGAGATCCGGTGCTCTGATTGTATGATTGTAAACTTTGCAATTCTCCAATTGCTGCTGTCTGTTGGTATAGGGTTATCATTCGTTCTGCCATGCTCGCGAACTCCGTGAAGCTGAGTAAATGCGGAGGTATGTCTGCCAACATCTCCAATGCTTTCTCTCCTCGTGGGATGATTGACTCTCCTCTCAGCAGGAAGCTTTCCATCCATGTTTGTTGCTCCAACCAAGTGGGTTGGAATCCTATGTCGTACCACATGCGTGTGAGTAGACTTCGTACTTCGTTACCCGTTAGTCCGTGGAGAGTTCCTTGATGCTCCCGGCATTCCAACCGTGGTGGAATGGTAGCTCTCCTGTGGCGTTCTTGTTGTCCATTAAATAGGTTTGTCCACAGTCTGGGGATCATTTCTCCGGGGGAAATGTTAAGATTTCCAGCCATTGTCTCCAGGCGGGTATTCTCCATTGGGATGTTCCTCCGAATTTGTCCGTATAGCAGTATGATGTCCCTTTCTCTTGCATCCAGACGGCGAAAGTCTGTTGGTCTGTCCATGGCCACATATAACAGAGCTCGTCTCTCCCGAATGACCTCTTGTCTATTGTTAAAGTCAATTCCTTCCTGTTGTTCATAGTATTCTTGGTTGGACTCTTTGATGTTGGCGGGTGGTCTTTGGATAGTATTTAGTGCCTTTTGCAGTTGTTCTAGCTTGATCTGGGGTGGCTGTCTATCCAAGGGATGACTGTGTAGTCTCCCTATGAAGGTTTCCCGGTACATCCTGTTGACCCAGCTAACTAAACGTTGCTCTGGGGTCGGGTCGTATCTCCTTTCGTACTCACATGCTGGAAATTTTTCAGGGTCTGTGGGAAATTTACTCCAGCATCTGCCACATCTGCGGAATACGTCTCGGTCTTCTTTTGGTAATGGAAGGCACCATTGTATTTTGCTGCGCTCCTGGCGGGGTTGATGACGTCGCCGTCGCTCGTCTGATGAGATGTCGTCCAGTGTATCATTTGATGACCTGGATGGTGAATAGTCCAAAGGGTTCCGGATACGTTCTTCCAAGTCCTTTATGTATCGTTGTACTACGTCCAGATCTTCAAATCTCCGTGCATGATCCGGATGTGTAAAAATGACTGTTTCTGGTTGATTCCTTTCCCATCCGGTACCAACCATCCAACCGTGGTCGTTGATGTGGAAGAGCGCGCTGGACAAGTTGATGAATCGCACGTGCGGATCATTTTGGTATCCGGGTGGTCCATCTGGTTCCCGTTGCTCGTCCATTTCCGGTTCCTCTTGACTTTCTGGATCATTCGTCCGTTTCTTTTGTCGCTGTCGATTTATCCTCCTTTTTCTGGCGTTTTCCCCGGGTGGGGTTAGCCTATCTGGAGTGTTTAGGTTATTGGTGTTGTCGGAGGGTGATCTGTATGCCTCCTGGGTATTTTCCGCCTCCACTTGGGGGGTGTTTGTATTTCCGGTGAGACATCTCTTAGTCTGGTGTCTCGCATCGGTATATTCATTTGAGTGTTGGCTGGCTTATTCTGCCGTACTTGTTGTAGTCTTCCTGTCATTGTAAATGAACAGGTGGGTAGTGTACTCCGACCGAAAATCCGGTCTAATTCGGGTCGTGTTCGGCGAACGTACAGTACTGGAAGTCCTTCCAATTTGGACCACCACTGGCGCTGTGGTGACCATGGATATGGGTTGGGTTCCATCTGCATTTCCCTGTCGTTCAACTGCTTCTGCTGGTGTTGGTGACCTATTGCAGATGTTATTAAACCCAAAATGAGAAGTGTTGAAAACACATTGTTACCAATCCTTGGGATGGGTCCTCCACGTCCTCCTCCTCCTCCGGCTTGATTTGACATGTCCGGTGTGTGAGGCGGCGTCTGTATGGATGAGTTGGCGTGGGTGTGTTCCTCCTCTTCTCCGTCTATGATGATGGTCTCGTATTGGGGGGAATTTGCAAAGTCTGCCAGGGAAAGTTGATGGCTATCTGTTATATCCGTGTTGGCTGAATGTACTGACACTGATCCAATATCTCATTCGTCTTCTCCTCTGGTCTCGTCGGAGCCTTCCGTCTCACTGAGCATTGGCTGGTGTCGTCTGGTTATAAATGCTTCTGAAGTTGCAACCTCCACAGTTTGCTGTGGTGATGGTGGCATTTCCGGTGTAGATCCTGCTGTCCTGGCATTCCCGTGTGCTGAGGAATTTTCTTGAACAAGCACTCGTTCCAATTCTCCGGAAGTTGCTGTTGACGTGGCAGGACTAGGTTTCCAACCTCTCGAGGTGACCGGAAATCCTTTTGTGGCTGGATCAATTTGTGATTCCCTGCATACTTGCTGAAAATTCACTGTATTTCTCCAGTCGAGCCATTTTTGCCTATGTTCGATCAGTTCCTTGGTCAACTTATCCTTTTGCCTTTGAACTTGTGATACGTCCATGTTGCACAATCCTAGGTGGTGGATGAGTTGTTCCTGGTCTTTGATCTTTCTGATCAGTTCCTCATGTCGGCCTGCTCGTGTCGAATCCTCCTGGATGCATACGAGATTTCGTGGCCATTCTGGTGGGATTGGATTTGTCGTTGGATTTGGTCCGAACAGCTCCGCCACTGTCTTTCTGATTTCCTTTCTAACCTTCTTTTGCTTTTTCAAGTGCTTTTTGTGATGATGCTCACATTCTTCTTGCACCTGTGACCCTCTGATTGTCGTGATGACGTGTCGGGGCCTTTCACACCCTTTTTTGGCGCATGGGGGTATTGGTGTCTCTTCTTCTTCGTCTTCCTGTTCTGACTCTGAAGAGGATCCATCCGTTATTGGTCCATAAGGTGGTTCGACTGTCTCCTGCTCCATTTCTTCGCTCCATAGTGCCACATGCACCGGTGGTTGGATGGGCTCCGGCGTTGTCGTTGGAGTCTCGGCTCGTACTATGATAATGGCTGGCTGTCGTGGTGTCGGTTCATCTCGAGTGAGTATTGTTGGAGTTGATGTTTTGACTGCCTCCGTGTACGTTCGTACTGGTAAGGCTATTGGTGTCGTCAACTGAGATTCCCTTGTAGTTTCACTTCGAGTCTCCCTTGGGGGTCTTGATGGTGTTGGTGTCTTATCCCTTCGTATCCTTGTGTTGGGTGGGCTGTCCCGGCGGTTTCGAGACCTGGGGGTATCTCTTCTCCTATCCTCCGGTGGTTCGTCTCGGTTGGCTGGTCCATAATTTCTTTCAACCCGCCTGGCTGCCTCCTCCCGTGCCGCTCGTTCCCGTTTTTCTTGCGGGGTTGGCCACATTGTGGGTCACATTTGGGATATGTACTTTTGTTGTCCTGAAGTCTTGATTATCCGTGAATCTTCTTCGTTCAGAATTTCTAGTAGTGCTATCCCTTTCCTTCAATAAGGCCTCACTGTATGCCCAAGGATCCCTTAGGTAATCTCCGCGTGGGATTTGTTCATTGACGGCATCTTTCTCCGATTTAAAAGGTTTGACTAGCCATGGATCTCCTGGCTGCCGGTTTCGTAATCTGCAATTTGGAGGTTTTCTCCGTATTGGTGTTGGATCGAATCTCTGTCCTTTGAACAGGTAGACTAAATCCTCTGGTGCTTTATTTCCATCCTCTATGTCTCGCTGGTATTCTGGGAATCCTATGGATCCGCAATAGTGAGGTTCTCTTTTATAGAGACTGTAGTTAATGGACAAGTCTCTCCCATTTCTCAATGCTCCCAATAATATAGAGTGAGTGATGGTGGTATTGCCGTCTCTTCCTCTTATAATGATGCGGTTTGGAATTCTTCCATCCATACGGTGGACTGTCTCTAGTCTTCCCGTGTCCGCGTTTGGTAAGAGTTTTGCTTGAGGTGGCTCGATATCTTTCTGGGTCACGAATTGTGTCCAATATCGAGGTCTGTCATCATCGTCTCGGTCTACTTCTGGACGGTCGTCTTCTCGTCGGCGGAACTCGTTGGTTCGAGACCCTGACGAACGTCGTGACCTGTTGTCTGTCATTTCTCTGAAGATATAAAATTTTTGGGTGGTTGAGGTCTTGGCCAACTATTGTGTATTGACCTATTAGACGTAGTCTTCTTCGTCCTTGGTAATTTAGGTAGCTGATGAGATTGACTTGTTCGCCAACTCTTAGTTCAACTTCATCTGCTCCAAAACAAACGCAGTCTGGAATTTGTGTTAGGACTCGAGCGTTGCTCATGCCCTTTTAGAGTGATCCTGTTCTTCTGGTTTTTCTTCTGATTCGGGTAGGGTGTCGTTTGTTTTGTTGGTGCGTTTCCTCTTTGTCGCCTCCTCCGTGAACTTCCGACTTTCCTCCCGTAGTGTCTGAATTTCTTCCTGGACTTGTTTCAGTTCCTTTTCCAACTTCAATCTTCGGTTGGTGAGTTCCGCTGAATAGTATAATGTCCTTTTGTGTATCCTGGAGATTTCGTGTAGGCCTGCTGGGAATGTCCTCTTGGGGCACATTCAAATCCTCGTCCTCTTCTGTAGATGATTCTACAGGTGTGTTTTTGGCTTCTGTAGTGATTTCCACTGAGCCATCGAAATTTTGGTCGATCACCAGGTATTGGCAATGACCGTCCTCTTCTGTACATTTATCTACCTCTTTTCTTCTCTGCTTGACTCTTCCTTGGTCAGGTCGTCCTGAACTTCCTGAATTGTTCTCCTTAATTTCTCCTCTTTGATCTGACTCGCCTCTATGGAATACTTGGCTTGTATTATTCTTTCCCTGAGGCGTCGGTTCCGGTCGTTGACAATAGCCAAAATGTTTTGTTCCTCTATTGTAGGTTGGCTGGGTGTTGATTTCCACTTTGGTGGGCTGTTCCACTTCTTCTTGCTCATCTGCGTTTATCGGAGTTACTTGCGCTTTTCCTGCTGGTAACTTTTGCTTCTCAGATTCCTCAATCTCCTTTGTAGGTCGTCTATGACTTGTCTCCGCTCCTCCACTTCCTTTTCCAGTCTGCGGAGTTCGGTTATCAGTTCTTTGCTGGTGTTCCTTGCTGTGTCGATACGTGCCCTTATAAGGGGGTTTGATCTCCACATGAAGCTGTGTTGAAATTGGGTATGAGTCATTTAAGGTTTTAAGTGCCCTGGTATGAGTGACTTCACTTCCTTCAGCGTCGTCTTGTGCTTTATGTTCTCCTCCTGGAGTTGTTTGATGAGGTGTATTGCTGTCCTCAAGTCGGTGTGTTGACTGCTCACTTTTCTCCTTAATTCTCTCACTTCGCCTTCGAGATGGTGAATCCTTTTCTTGGCGTTGAGATATTTCCAGCGGACGAGTTGTTGCTCTTTCAACTGTCCCGATATTATTTCTCCCAGCTCTGTGATTGTGGACTGACCTTCTATAGCTTGAGAGCTCAGGGTCGTCTCCGTCATCAAGTATTAGTTTCTTCGTCACTTATTGGAATTTTTCCTGTGACTTGTCCAATCGTTTTGCAATCTCCTCTATTTGATCTCTCACACCTGGTGGATCTCCTTGAGATTTATTTCGTACTTCGCTTCCGTCCTGGAAAGCTGCTGGATGATTTTCTCCTGCTCCCCTATCTGTTGAAGGATTCGTTGCCTGAGACAAATTTCGTTCTCTTTGGCTTGAATCAGTTGTACTTGCAAGATTTCTATGATCTGAATTAACTTCTTTCGACTGAGAGTCATTAAGTTGGTTAATTAATCTTTTCGTACCGTGTTCCCTAGTCCTAGGCAGAAATTTCTGTATTTCAGGATCTCGTCTTGCATCTGTGAGTTCAACTGTGCAATCTGCTCCTCTATGTTCTGCTTGTGGGCTTCGTACTTGCGGATTTTCAGCAATGTCTTCACGTTCTCCAGCTGTAGTTTGTTTACTTCCTCCTGAAGCTTTTCTATATTCATGTGTCTTGGAGCGTGTGTGATATGGGTAACTTTCGGCTGAAAATTCCCGTGATTCCTTGTAATTTCTTGCTGTGGAATATCCGTCCTGCAGCTTCTTTGTTGACGTGGGCAGTTGTCGACCTTTTGATGGATTTCCTCCTCCTCTGAATTTTCCGGGCCTAGTTCTGTCCACTGGTATGGTACCCTTTGACTTTGAGTAGTTCTCGGCTGAGAACTCTCTGTGTTGTCTAGTACTTTTGCTTGTCTCCGAACCTTGCGAGTTTTCTTGACCCTTTGAGAGACTTTCTGGCTGTGAAAATCCTCTGAGTCTTTTCTTCTCTGGAGTCGGGGTGATTTGCGAATCTGAGTAGTTTTCGGATGAAAACTCTCGGGTTTGTCTCCCTTTCCGGGGTTGAATGTCTGAACTGTATGAGTATTCTCCGGTCGGAAAATCTCCAGTTCCCACTGCTGTGTTAGACGATGGTACTTTCAAAGTTACCTTTTTGCTTGACTTCTCACTGCTGTCTGATGTAGTTGAGTTTTTCAAAATTGAACGTGGTACATTGCCTGAAAATTCGGGCACTTTGTTCCAATTTCTTTTGGTGACTAATTCAATTACATCTGAGTCTAAATCGTAGCTAAATTCGTCTTCAATGTCCCCTCGCTGGAGGCACTTTTTCAACCTCTCTACATGAACCTTTTGTCTTTTCTTTGAGTTTCTTAAATCCTGGATGATATAATTATCCCTGGCTAAAACTTCTATGATAACAAAAGGCCCTTTGTATGGGTGTAAGAAACGTTCACTTTTTCCGACTACTCTTGTTGGCGTGAATACTCTGACTGTGTCTCCGATTTTAAATTTAACTAGCCTTCTCTTTCGGTCGTACCACTCCTTACTATAATCCTGCCTTTCCCTTATCTTTTCCAAAGCTTTGTCCAGTCTAATTTTTGCTTCCTCAGCACTCATAAAATTAGTGTCGATGCTGCTTAAACAAAGCTGTAAGTTGAAATCATATACGGGCTGTCGCCTGAACATCATAAAATAAGGAGTTTCTTTGGTCACGTCATGGTGACTGCAATTGTAAGCATTTATTAAAAACGGTAAACAAGTGCACTATAGTGCTTGGTCTTTTTGTGTGTAATGACTCAGCATAGTACTTATAGTTTGTACCATCCTCTCTATCTGTCCTACACTGTTATGTCTTAATGCTGTCGAAGTGGAATGGTTCATGCCTAATTGCTTAAGTAATGCTTGAGTTATTTCCGCTCTGAATTCGGATCCTCCGTCGCTCAGCAAGTTTTTAAACAGTCCATACTTGAGAACTACCTTATACAGCAAAAAATCTGCGATTCGTTCCGCAGTTTTATCTGGAATAGCCTCGGCTATCACATATTTTGACACGTAGTCCTGGGCAATGATTATGTACTTGTTGCCTTTCACACTGATCTGTATGGGCCCTATAAGATCAATGCATAATGCATCTCCTACATTTTCTATCCTTATAGGGTGTAAAAGTCCTGCTTGCTTCATTCTCATGGACTTTGCTGCCTGACATCTCTCGCATGACATTACATACTTAGCAATTGAGACATTCATCTTTTTCCAAAAGTACGACTTGTTGAGTCTGTGTAAAGTTTTCTGAAATCCTAGATGACCTCCACATAAAATGCCGTCGTGGGCTTTGGATAGTAAAAAGTTTCTCAAGACCCTGGGCACGTACAATTTACGTCCCTCCTTATGTATTACTATCAGAATGCCCTCTTCATCTAATACATACTTGCGGTACTTTTCCTGCTCCCTCCAATTAAGTTTATGAAGCTCCTTTATCTTTTCCAAAATGAGAAGGCAGTCGGGGTCATCCTTTTGCATCTCCTTGAGATTGTGTTCGATCAATAATGCCACTTCTTTTTCTTCTTCTAACGTCCTACACACAGGCATGTGTGTGGACTGATTTTCCTTCGGAACTTCACACCCTTGTAGTGCATATGCCACTACAAGTGACTTTATGACTGGAGCCTTGGCTGTGCCTTTGCTCTCTTCATTTTCACTTCTTGCTGGCTGGTCAGCGTGAAAGTCGCTTGGTATATGTAGCGTATTTTTATCTGCTACATTGCCGGGCACCTCCAGCTGCTGACACTTCCATATTCTTCCGTTTGTGAATTTAATTTCACCTTCCCGGATTTCTTGACGTAATTCTTGACCTGAGCTGGCTAGTAAGGATAATTTTTCCTCAAGATTCTGTATGGGTGCGCACCTTTGTGTACTTGCCGGTGTTTGTTTTTCCTCCGAGTACCAGAGTACGGACCTTTGCTGAATGACTCGGCTCTCTACGCAGATGACTTAGCAACTGTTTGCAAAGAAAGTACATCTGAAAAACTTAAAATTGAGTTGGAGAATGTCCTCTCTAATATCAACACATGGTGTTTACAAAACAATATGGAAATGAATTTTATGAAAACTGAATTTGTAAATTTCTGTAAGCCAGGCTCTAAAAATATATGTAAATTTGATGCCATATACTGTGGTACAAAAACTGTAAACTACTTTAAATACCTTGGAATATTTATTGATAAAAACCTCAAATTTGTTAAGCACGCAAATTATGTAAACCAAAAAATCTCATTTAAATGTACACAATTAATTAGATACAAAAGACTCATTGATCCAAAAATTATGAATATTGTATTTAAGTCATTGGTATTCTCGCAGATTGACTATGGCTTACCTATATGGGGAGCAGTCAGCAACGATGAACTTCATAAGTGTGAAAATACTGTTAATCATTTCCTAAAATGTATTCTACTTAAAGGATATAGCTTTCATTACAGCTACTCCAGACGTATGCCAATCCAGCTGTTAAATAGATCTAAAAATAAGCACAAAAACTTTGATCTTGTAAAGCTATACGAGGAATTTGACATACTCTCAATCTTTGAAAGACACACTTATATCATAGCATCTATTACTAAGACATTGTTAAATCAACAAGATAAACTCGACTGTCTACAACAAATCTCAAAACAACCCACTCAACGTTCATCAAGACATTCACACTTCCTACGTATCCTGCGACGCTCAACATTCTTTCAAAATTCTTTCCAATACCGAACTTCCAAAATCTGGAATCTAATACCTACACATGTCCATACACATAATAACCACAAATCTTTCCAGACTGAATTACGCCAATGGCTAATTTCCAAGCGCAGATAGATACACAAATGTTTGATAATAGTTTATAATTCTCTCTTGTAGCAAATTAGTTGATTATAATTGTCTGCTTCTGGAAAACAGTGCTTGCATTGAGTAAGTTTGACGCAATAAATCAATTACAATTACAATTACAATCATTTTCATCCAATTTTTGATGTCTTCTGAAATTTTCCTGGCTTTGATCTGGTCATCTTTATCTGTTTTCGGATTATTTACATCTTCTGCTCTACCTACTAAAGTGCTTCCTTCAGTAGAAAGTGCAGTCGATGTTGATAATTGAAAAATTCTTTCCACTTTGATGTCCTGTTCAAGTTTGATGACTGGCCTGGGATCCGTCCATGTCTCCTCGAATCCAAATTGGTCATCTTCTTTCGTGGGATTATTTCCGGACGGAATGGATTCAGCCACACTGTTTTCTTCTTCCAGTGTTGACCGGATCAGTTCCTCCTGGACGTCTTTCCTATTCTTCTCTTGATTGTCCTCCGGAATTTCCTCAGGGATGGCGTATCGGGTGGCTGGATGGTTTATTGCTGTATTTTTATTGGCAGCAACCCTCCTGCTTCCCACATTTGCCATTTTCATAATCGTCTCCTCCTGGACTCCTTTCTCATCTGAGTCGGGATTCATGACACTGGTGGTGGTCAGTTGTCTAGCTTGATTTGTATCAACTGGTCCTTCCATTGTCGTTGATTCTGTTCTCGTCAGTTCATCGGGATTTATTTCCTCCTGAAGTTTTGATGTCATTTGGTCAACATTTTCTTCTCTAGCATGCTGTGATGACATTGGAATTGTAATTGGTGCTGGAGCGTGAGATTGTCCTGCTTTAACTCCACTTCCAATTATGATTTCTATGTTTTCTTTCTCAACTTTCCTGGCACTATTTACTTTCCGTGGCGTTGAGACTTCTTCTAAATCTAATTTGTCAATGCCTGCATTATGTAATTCAATTTCTGCAATTTTTCTGAGGTTTTCCTCGTATATGTATTCATTTGTGAATTTCCAGCAGTCTTCCCTTTCCTCAGGATCGTCTGGTCGGAATTGATGAATTGTGATTATTTCATCGACGGATAGTTTCCATTCTTTGAGCGTGGAAGTACCGAGTGTAATTTGGTTTACTCGGTCTTCAACGCGTGAAGCATGGCTTTCCCAATCCTTTTCTTCCAATTCGGGGTTATGGACTAAAAATTCGGATCGTGGTTTTGTTAACCTCCGGGGTTGTCCTTTAAGCCTTCCCGACCAAGGATTGTTGTAGCGAGGCTTCTCCTCCTCATCCGTCTCTTCTTCTGACGATTGGCTATCCTCATCCGTCCAGAATCTATCATCCTGATCCTCCTCACTTGTTTTCATGCTGGCTGCACATACTCGTGGTAGTTCAGGCATTTCCTGTAATGGTTTTGGAATTTCTGCGATCTCTTTCATGACCATTTTATGATCACGTATGGGATCTGGTTCGAAATCAATTACATGGTCATCCCCATCTGCAAGATCTTCCTTTGTGTAGGGTAATGGTGCCCTTGATAAAAAATCTGCATCTAGATGTAATGATCCCTTTTTGTATGTGATGGTGAAGTCAAATTCTTGTAATTTATTCACGAATTTGCTTATTCTGTGATTTGGATCTTTTTGTGCTTTAAGGTAACATAATGCAAGGTGGTCACTGCGAATCTGGAATTTTCGCAAATAAAGATACTGTCGGAATTTTCGCACTGCGAATACGACTGCTCCTAATTCCAATTCTGTGACAGAGTAATTCTTTTCTGAAGCTATCAGTGTTCTTGATGCATACGCTATTGGATGTTCCCCATCCTCATCCTGTAATACACAGCATCCGAATCCTGCTATTGATGCATCTGTGTGCAGTATGCAATCCAGTTCCGGATTAAAGTGTCTTAGTACTGGATGAGACATCAATTTGCTCTTCAAGATGTTGAATGCTATGGTTGCATCTGGGCTCCACTGAAAGCATCTAATTCTCTTTTGACCTTCTGATTTTCCTTTGCTTCCTATTCATGATTGTGAGATAGCATTTGCAATCTTGGCAAAATCTTTTATGTACTTCCTGTAGAAGCTGCAAATTCCGAAGAATCTTCTTGCCTCTGTTTCTGACTTTGGTACTGCTACATGTCGTATCGCCTCTACCTTGGCTGGATCTGGACTTGTACCTCCTCTGGATACTTTAAATCCTAATACGATGACTTTGTCAAATCCAAACTTGCATTTTGTGGGTTTGAACTTGAAATTTTTGTTGCTGGCTCTCAGGAATAGTTCCTCTAGAGATGCCAGTTTGTCGAATAAATGTATTCCATATGAAATTACGTCATCGAGATAAACCATTGCTCCTCTGAACTTCAGTGAGCCTAGCATCTGATCTGCTGCTTTCTGGAATGCTGATGGTGCAATCTTTACTCCCATTGGTAGTCTTTTGAATGCATAAAGTCCACCCTGTGTAATGAATGAGGTGATGACTTGGTCATCCTCGTGAATTAATAGCTGGAAAAATCCTGACTCCATGTCAAGGGTGTCGAACATTGCGGATTTTCCAAATTGCATGCGTATGTCATCAATTCTTGCTAGAGGGTAAACTTGGTCTTCAATGGTCTTGTTTAATGCTCTATAATCAACAACTGATCTGAAGGTTCCCTCCTTCTTCTTGATTAGAAATAACGGACTACTGTAAGGTCCGTTGACCTCTTTTATGATGTCTGCATCTAACATCTTCTGTACCTCTTCCCGTACCTTCTGTCGCTCTACCGGTGAGCATGGGAAGGACTTTGCTTGTACAGGTGGATTATTACCTGTATGAATTCTGATGGGATCAACCCATGCTGGCTCCTTTAGGTCAGCTTTGCTAAATGCGAAGCATTCAGGGTATCGTGTCAAAAGTGGTCGATACTTGCTCCTAGCTTCTTCGTTGAGTCCGTCAAAGATGTCAAAGCAGTCCAGCTGTTCTTGTCGTTTACTGGCATCACGAAGCTGGTTGCGCTTGATCTTGATGAGGTCAAAGCTTTCTTCTGCATGACCTTTAGCTGTCTTTTCATACATTGTTTGAGGACATGGTGCAGGATTAAATACATACGCAAAGGGTTCCTCCCTTGGTACTACTCCTGCTGCTACTAAAAGTCTCTTACTACTGTACAATTTTTCTGATGGTGCTAGGTAAAAATCTCTTGTGATTTTCTTTGATACGTAAATTGGTATCTTGAAATGTCCGTATGCTGGAATGGTAACTGTTTCCTTAGTCCTGCATATGGATCTTGTTGGTCGCTTCGCTGTGTTAAAAGCAAAAATTGATCTGACTATCTCCGTGTCAGCTTTTCTTTCCCCTATGTAGAGGTGAGTGTCTCTGCCCATTGGCACTGTTCGGAACATTTCACTTCGTATTTCTAAATTCTTGAAATCTAGTGTTATTCCATATTTTGTCATCAGATCTTCTCCGATGATCATTTTTGGTTGTAGTGCTTCCATTACTAGACCTTTAAATAATAGTTGAACGCCTTCAATCATCATCGTGAATTTTGTTAAACAAATAGGTTTAACTAATTCTGTATTTGCGACTGAAACTCTTAATGTGCTTGGCACTTCTTTAATTTGTGCGCAATCTGGTAACAAATTTCTTTGGATACATGACCTGGTCGCTCCTGAATCTAGCAATGTTGGTATGACCATACTGCAGATTTGAACTTGTAATGTTGATTTGTTGCCTTTTGCTATTCGACATGGGTTAATGTCTACAATTTCTAACTCGCCGTCTTCATCTACTTCCTCCCCTTCCATTTTTGCAATCATTGCATTTATTCTTTCTTGAATGTCTCCGGTTATTGGAGGTGCATCCCCCTCCGGGAGTTTTCCGAAGGGTAAGGGCTGGCTGCGCGTCTGTTTGGGCAATTTCTCTTTACATGGCCTGGATTTCCGCATCCGAAGCATACCGGCTCTCCTTGCGCAGGTTCCAATGCTAGTTGTCCTGGCACGGGTTGTGCCTGCTCCGGTTATTCCGGATGTCCATTCCATGTGCTTGCTCTGTCGACACTCTGATGGTTTCGATCTCTTGAGTTGCTTCGACTTCTGTTGCCATTGTTGTTGCCCTGAAATTGTTGTTGACCTCCTTGTCGATAGTTCTGTTGGTAATTGGGCTGTTGAACGTTTCCTTGATTATTCTGGATTGCTTTTGGAGCTTGATTGTTGCGAGTGGTCATGGGTTGTGGTCCGTAACTCTGTTGTGGCACAAATTGTTGAGGTGGTATGAACCCCTGAGTTGGTCCAAAACTTTGAGATGGTCCAAAGTTGGGATTCTGTTGGTATCCTTGGTTCGGCATGAAGCCTTGTGGTTGTGCAAAACCTTGGTTTGGGTAAAAACCTTGGTTGTTAAACCCGTTGGAAGGTTGATTGTAATTTGGATCCATCATTTGTCCGTTCCATGGCACGTTGCCCTGGTTGTTAAAGTTGTTGTTATTGACCCCTCTGTTTGGGCTTCTTCCAGAGCTGAAGTTTTGGTTCCTTGGTGGATAGTTTTGACCTCCTTGGTTGTATCCATCGTTCCTGTACTGAGATCTTCCCCTATCCTGGTTATTGTATGATCTGTCTGGTGTAGATGATCTTTGTCTGTTGTTGTTAAAGTTCCCTCGGTCCCTATTTGGTGATTGGTATCTGTAGTCCCTGTTGTCATTGCGACTCCGATTTCCGTAATTTGTGTTGTTCTCGTAGCCTGGGCTGTTGTTGCGGGAGTTGTTGTAGTTCCCTTGACCTGAATTTCGTCCGCGTTGGTCATTGTTGCGTGACTCGGGTCTTTTGAACTCCGGCTGTTCTCGTATTGCGGCTACCTTGATTATTTCTGTCTCCATTGGTACTGCCTTCATACCTGTGGTCAGTTGTTCCAACATTTGTTGGACCTTTGCAAATCTTGTCTCTATGGATTTGGCTCCATCCGTCTTACGATCCTCGTGATACTTTTTGATGCTATATATGAAGTCGGGTACGTTGTCCGCTTCCCAACCTCGGCACGCCACCACGTATTCGGGTGTTAATCCCGCTCGGATAAGACGGATCTTTTCTGCGTCTGGCAGATGTCTGTCAATTCTGTTGATCAATGCCAGCTTTGCATCTATGTATGCACATGGATCTTCATCCTGTTGCATCTTGCGCCTCTCCATCAGAGTACGGATCATTGGATCTGTGATTGCGTATCTTAGTAGAAATTCATCCTTGAAGTCGTTCCAGTTTACATTGGCCCATGGCCTAGCTTCCAGTAGCCTACGCTCTGCTATTCAATTTCTGATCCAGTCCCTTACTGTTGGACTGAAAATAAGCTGAACGTATTGCATGCGTGTCTCTATTGTATCTCCTCCGAACCTGTTGTTCTGGATTTCGGCTGTTGCAAACGCTGTTTCGGGGTCATCTTCGCCCGGGTTAAATTCTACCTTGGGGAACATGAATGTTGACATTTCGTCGTCTAAATACCTTCTTACGGGTGGTTGTTCCTCTGGTATTTCTTCAATGTGTACAACTCCGTGTTGATTGGGTGGTATGTATGGGTTGATGATGTTGATGTTCAACTGGTTGACTAAATTATTCCGGCGGACTAATTGTAACTATAGTAATTGTAACGGTCTCGGTGGTCGTTCTGGTCCGAGTTGTCGCTGCTGGAGCTGGATGATGAGTCGTCTCCTGAATCTCCTGGGTCGTCTCTCGCTCTCCTTCTACCTCCTATGTGGCGACCTCCTCTGACTCCTCCTCGACCTGGGTTTCCTCTTTGCTGAGGTGCTCGTGGGTTATTCCCGTTGTTCTCGTCTGGTGGTGCACTTGGGTTACCTTGACCTGCTCCACTTGGTCCGGGGCCTGGTGGTCGTGGATTATTATTGCCTATCTGGCGACGTGCACGTCATGGTGGTCTTTTTCTACTGTTTCGGTCTTTGGTGATTACGATCTCGTATTCTGGATTAAGATCCTGTAACTGTAATCTTGGGAAGAAATGTACTATTCCGTTCTCGTCGACCAATTGGATTTCTTCCTCAGGATCTAATTCACGTTCCGCTGCTCTGGCTGTTGCTTCTTGAAGCTCTCCATCGGTTATTCTGATTGAAAATTCACCGAGTATTGCTTTTATGACGTAGTCTTCGATATCTATCGCGATTCTGAAATCTTCTTCTTGAACGTCAGAGTTGTTGCTCCGGTGATCCTCGTTTAGTCGTTGTGGAGTTGGTCTATCGACTATTTTTTCTGATTCCAGCTGTTCTTCCTCTTCTTCCCTGGAGGTTTCGGCAAGAACCTCTATGTTTGGGTTGTATAGCAGCCTAGTCAATGCTTCTTGATGGTCGTTTTCATCTAACAATTCTGTGAAAAATGCTGCTGGTACCCTTTGTCGGTGTATTCCGTTGGGTAGGTTGATGTGTCGGTGATAAAGTCTGTAGTTCCGTGCTATGTAGCTGGTTATTTGGTCGGGATCCTCTGACC
This sequence comes from Allacma fusca, assembly GCA_947179485.1. Taxonomy (NCBI): domain Eukaryota; kingdom Metazoa; phylum Arthropoda; class Collembola; order Symphypleona; family Sminthuridae; genus Allacma; species Allacma fusca. The sequence goes on from OX359246.1 coordinate 68,398,815, forward strand.
TTCTGATTATTAGTCGGCGGGTCGTCACTTGAGATAATTTCTTCGTATTCTGCTCTAGTCGCAGCTACTGCTTCAAAATTTGCGTCTATTGCTGGTATGAAGTTTTGCTGTATTAAGTCGTCTTCTCTATTATAGTAGATTAATCTTCTCACTTGACCTGTCCAAGTTGCTTCGTGTGCTGCTTCTCTTTCTTTGCGCTGGTCGTTAATTCGACACAGCCGTGTTACCTCTCGGACGGTTACCTGAGTGCGGACGAGATTCCTTTCTTGTGCGTCGTTTTCGTTGAGATAGGTTCGTCCACTTGGTCCAATCCAGGTATTTACTCTGTACTGTGGGTCGTCAACCCAACTTACACCTGCTCGACTTGTTGATGTAGCCTGGATAGCCGCTGATGGCCTTGTTGCCGTAGGTGTTGGTCGAGTGTTAACTGCTGATGTTGTAGTTGTCGTTGAGGGGTTGATTGATCTATTTACTGACCTTTCTCTGGGTCTAGATGGTATTACAACAGTTGTTGCAAGTTGCGTTGCTGCTGTTGTTGGTACCACTGGTGACCTTAATGTTTCCCCTTGGGTGTAGGACCTGTTGCTACTTGATGTAGTTTCGGGTTGGCTGGTATTTATGACTGGTGTGGGGTCTATTACCAACTCTCCTCCTTCAATGAGGGTCCTGTTGTTGTTGGATGTCCTGGTCACTAGGTCACGTCCTCGCAGAAGGTGGCGAATAATACCTGTTCGACCTAAGGGTAAGCTGTTGTACAATGATCCTCCTGGGGATTGGTATACTCTGAACCTTTCTTGATTGTTAAACGCCTGATAGTAGGTGCCGTCAAGGTTCCTGATGGTTCTCACCAATGTTTCAGATGGTCGTTGTTCTCGGGTGATTTGCCCGGATTGTACGAGTCCTCTCAGCGCTGCTGTATTGATTTTTAAAGGCGGTGCATGTAAAGCATGGACTGGTGGGTGAGTGTAGATTCTTCCTCCGGGTGACTGGTATACCCGTTGTGATACGAAATTGATGTCGTCGTCGTCGTTGAAATCTGTGTTGACGTATAGTCGGCTTGTAGCTCCACTTGGTCTGGTACTTGACCTGGCTACTGTGCCTAACTGTGTAGATGGGGTCTCCTCTGTAGGAGTTTCCAAGTCTCACTTGTACGGTTTGGTTTCTAAACCGTAGATTTGGTTGAGTTGGTTGGTTCCTGGGTGTAGTTTCTGTTGTTCTTTGTTGTTCTTGAGTGACAGGTGTGAGCTGCACTGGATTTACCTGTAGAGTAATGTCTTGTGTTACGTCTGGGTGGTGCGTGAATCTTTGTTCAGCTGTCCCTGGTGTGTTGCGACAAGAATTACCTGACCTCGGGGTTACTCCGGGTTTTGGCGTAGAGTCCCGAATTGTCGTTGGTGTACTTGTCTTGACTCCTGTAAGTGTCTTGGGTGTTTTCAAGTTGGTCTCCCTATCTGTGGGCTTGCTACAGGTGTCTCTTAATTGGTTGGTTAGGCTGTTGTGTGGTTGCTCACTTGACGTTGGTCGTACCTGTTCACCTGAACTTCCCGTAGTTGTTGGGTTACTGTTACTTGGTCTCGTGCTTGTAGAGCTTGAATTAAAGTCGTTGGTCTCGCTTGTGGGAATCCTGTAGGTTCGTCTAGGTGTCTTACCGAACGATGGGGTTCTCGTTGGGTTTACCTGGTCGTCACTATCTGTCCCACTGTTCGCTCGAGGTGATGTTAGACTAAGGCTTTTGACCTTGTCCAATTGTGTTATTGGGGGTTTTGCGTCCCGAAATCTCTTCCTTACCTCTTCTACAACAGCTGTGTCCGCTGTGCTTGGTTCTCTGGTTGAGCTGGAAGTGGTCGCTTCAGTCTCTCTTCACGTTCGCGGTTGTCCATTATGTACTTTTCTGGATAGTGAGATGGGTTTACCTGTTGGTCCTGTGAGTGGTTGCGTGATTGGTTGACTGTTTAGATCGTTGTAGTTCCTAGCAAATTTTGACCTCTGAGGTGTACGTAACCCTTCGTTGGGTAGTATTGGGTCAATGAGATCTGTTCGTCGCAATCCCTGGTAGACTGCGTCGTGCTCGAACTCTGGTCGGTCGTAAATATTTGTTGGCCTTCCTGTTTTCTTGACGCTGGTTCTAATAATCCCGTTATTGGGTTTCGGGTAAATGGTGGGTGTCGTGCGTCGTACCTTAGATACCTGCTTAGAATGTCGGTACCACGAGGGTTTACAACTCGACGTTCACTTGTCTCGTTGTTATTTGCGTCCTGATCTGAGCCTGACCTTTCTTCGCTGCTAGAATAAGCTCGAGTACGTCGTCTGTTACCTTGTATGCCCGTATGCCTTCTGGCAAAGATTACGGTTGTGTACCTACGTTAATCGTTAAAGAAAATTTGGCCACCTTGGTGCCTTTCTCTACTTCCGAATGAGAGTACGTGTCTTTCTAGCAGATTTCTGATTAATTCAGTTGGGATGACGATGTTATCTCTAATGTTTCTACTATGAGTGAGTGCTCGTCTCCTCAATTCCTCTGATTCGTCCCAATTTGGCAATCTGTTGTGGTCTCGCCTATGAATTATTTCTGCTATTCTAATAAAGAAGTGTGTCCATTGGACCGTACCTGTGTAGGTGTGACGTGCTAGCCTGTGGTAAACTTCTATCCAGTGTCCTTCCAACTCTGTTACCACAAGAAAGTTCTCGGCTAGATTCCTCTGAAGTTCCTCCGATCGCGTTAGCTCCTCGAAGTATCCTTCAGGTATCTCTACACCTGTATGAACTCTCAATTGTGTGAGATTAGTTTGCACTAAACTTGCTTCATCCCTTACTGGTGCGATTTGTGGTATTTGTTCTGTTATTAGATCTTCCTGTACTGATGATTCAGACACCTGGCTGAATGTTCTTTGACGTACTGTGTCACCTCTGTTTGAAAATGCAGGTGTTATTTTCGAAGGTAATTGCTGTTGCACTGATGCTTGGTCACGCTCACTCTCTGTACTACCGTTACTTTGGCTTGCCTTCTCTGAGCCTGGGATTGTTGTTGGTATTTGCTGGTGATCGACGTGTGGAGTTATTTGTCCAGTAGTGTTGTTGCCCAATACCTCTTTATTAACTTCACCCGGTTGGGGTTGTGCAATCGTTGGTTGAGGAATATCCTCTTGGTCAACAGGTCTTAAAGTTCCGTTAACATCAGCATTGTTGGGTGATTAAATCTTCGTGTCATCCTGTCCCTCTGCTGATGTGGAAGCCTGTTGCTCAATCTTTTCAAAACTCGTGTGATTGCTCTCTGGATCGGTGATGATCTCGAAAGATGAGGTGGTTGCACTACTTGTTGGTCTTGACTCCGGTTCGTTGAACTGTGCCAACATTTCCTTAATGACTGGGTGAGCATCCTTACTCACGTAAACTGCCTGCCCTGCTGCATTTCGCATGAATTCGCCTATGACCTCACCTTCCTCCCCCGGGTCAACCGGTGGTACAGGTGGTTGGTCGCGTAATTCTAGTTGCGTGGGTGATACGTGGGTCTTTCTGCCACTCGGAGTTTCGCTTGTCGGGGGTCCACTGTGGGTACCCTTTGTCTGCCCGGTTACTCCGATTGTTGGTCTGATGATAGTACCCGTATCTTCCATTGATTCCTCAAAAACGAGCTTAATCCTAGTACTCGATGGTCCTGCGGATTGGTTTGAGGAGGGTCTACTAAAAGAACCCTGTTGTTGCGTCGGTGTGCCTTTTGGACTTTCGGTAGAACCACTGTGGGGACTTGTTACCGAGTCCAGGAACACATCGTCGTCACCCTTATTGTCTGGACTTTCTCGGCATCCCACCGCCTGCGAGTCTCTTGGACTATGTGCAGATGCTGCGGGGGTTTTGTAAACCGATTTCTCCGAGACGGATGATGTACTGCTGGTCGTGGAGTCACCTGACTCCCGTGCTGCTTTGGCTTTGGCCTTTGCCAATTTCCTTTCCTTCTTGGCTTTGGCCATAGCAACTTCAAGACTTTCTTCATTGTCTGGCACTGGTCCAGTTGACCGCGTAGTCCTTCGAGATGTCATTGAAGGTGCAGGTGTTGACTTCCGTTGAGATGGTTGTTGTTTCTTCTTGGAGTCCATACCTGAAAACGTTTTAACTTTCTCGGATGGTATGAGAGAATGCTAGCCGTTTGTTGTTGGTTTTATGAAATTGGTTGGTTTGTTTGAGAGTGCGTGCCAAATGAATTCCTGAAAACCTTCTTAAAACTTAATCCAAATTATACTTAAACCGTGCCTAAAATTTCGTTGGGTGCTTATTGCCTTTATGACTATGTTCTACTGTATTGTTGAATTTAGAAGAAGACTGAAAAATAAATGCTCAAAGAAACTTATTTGCGTGAAAAGCCTGATCTGTCTTAAAATTATTTTCCTTAATTTAACCTAAACCTGAAGTCAGCCTGTACTTCCTAAATTACCTGTTCTTAACCTGTCTTAACCATCCTCGGCCTTTCAAATGCTAACTTAATCCTAGAAGGCGAAAATATTTAAGTGTGAAATGAGAAAGTATTTATTTTTGAATAATTATACGTTTAAAATAAAATATAGGTCATATTTTGTTCCTAAACTTGAACTTGAAAGTGAATTTTGAGAGTCATTGATACTTAAAAAATAAAAAATAAAAAATTCGAATTATTTTTTGAAACAATTTCCGAATTTTTATTTACGAGCACTATCTCCCTGACAGAGCCCTAAATAATTTGAAAGTAAATTTTGAGTAAAGATTTTATAGAAATTTTCACGCTCAATCCGGCCCTTTGAAAATCTGGCTTAAACTTACGAAGAGAAAGACTACTATTTGCTGTGCTCAATAACCGTCGGCCCTCCAGTCCCAAATAGTACCCTTTACAATACTAACACTACATGCCTAGTGCTCAAATTCCGTCGGCCCTCCTAGACTTCTAAAAAGATAGAGATAGATTTATACTATTGGAAGAAGTTAATTTGAGTCGAAAAGGTATTTACATACACCTACTATGTAATTCTGAAAGCCCAAAATACATGCAAATATATGAACCATCTTCTAATTTGAACCTATGATTTGCTCATAATTTCTAGTTAATTACTCCAAAAATTATATGCTCCTCGTAACTACGTACAAAAGTTATGCTTAGCCCCTAACTCATGATATTCAAGTAAAGAAAAATGTTACTCACCTTATTAGGTACTCACCTTGCCCCGAAAATTTCCTTGTGAGGCAAGGGCCTAACTCACTAGTCACTTTTTAGAAAAATTCGCGGCCGTTAAATAGTTCGTATTATAGTGCTGCACTAGGATTCTTGTAATTTCTTGTCCGGATCCGCGCGTGATGATGATGTCCGATTTTTCTTGAGAGATGTATTTGTATGTGTGTTATATTCTGTCCTTCTCTCGAAGTTTCGGGTGCTCAGTTGTAGTACTATACAATGTATAGCCCAATGGTAGAGCCCATAGTTCCATCGAGAGAATTTATAAATCAACGGAAATGCTTGCTACAAAGCGACTTTCCTGCGATTCAGGGTCATCCGCAGGTCCCCGACCTTTGGATACTCCGGGCCCTTACCGTGACCTGAAGTCCTGACAGAAACACCATGTTACATCTGCCCTCCCTTCCCCGGCTGAGAAAGAGAGGGACTTGATGTATCCCGGTTCGGGCGCCTCATTCCCTGCTCGTAATGTCCATGATGTTGGTATGGCGCTAATCACCAATGAGGCTTGGTTTGCTTTGCTTTGATTTCTGTGTGTAGCTCACTTTTATTCGGCCTTTAATAAATGTTCCTTAACTGACATAAACTTATAACTATAACGCTTAACATTTAACACTAAATTTGGTAATGGATCCTTCCCATTTCTGGAAATTATCTTCTCTTGAGAATCCACTACGTGGGATTTCTGATGTCCGTGGCGGGTTCCATTCCGGATGGAATGGACCCATTGCCAATCCCTGGGTTTCCAATCTGGAGATGTTGCTAGCTTCAAGATCAAATTGGAACTCTCTTGTTTCTCCTAATCCTAACTTACATCTAACATTATTGTTTATAACTAATTATGCTTACACTACTTAACCTACTTAAATCTAGAGCTGGCGCGAGGTTCAAACGGTGAACATCGAATAATTCTAGCTCTTAGAAAGTGGAAATTAAATTTCGGGAATTAAACGTAAAAAGTGCTGACCGGTCTCGGAAACGACCATGGACGAACCAAGTGACCTGGGGGGACACATGGGACGAAAGAAACCGGGTAACAATCGTGAGAAAGATTAAAGCACTTATTATTATAACCAATGGAAAAATTGTAAGAGAGAGGAGGGAGACGTGTTTGTCAAACCTTCACATATGGCAACACTGTTTGTATAAACTGTATGGGAAGGCTGGCAAGAGTATAAACTCATTGTCAGTCTACACCAGGTATGAGATGAGACAGGCGTTGCCATCACCCTTTTCGGAAGGAATGAGGCAATGCTTGTGTAAGGTTTGTATAGATACACATATAAAACCACTTGCTATTACAGAAAATTTGAGAAATTCGTGCATGGAAATCGACGAGGAGGAACTCCTCAGAGATGAGGATGAAGTGCAAGATGAGGTATTCGGGGGAGAAGCAGTCGTGGACTCAGGATCCTCAGAAGCCAATAAGACTGAGAAAGTAAGCGGGAATTCTGAACAGTCAGAAAAGACCACTGACAATACGGAGAAGACAGGAGTTTCAAGTAAACCTCCGGGCAACCCAGAACCATCGGGAAAAAAGAGATCTGGAGCCCAGAGAAGGAAGGAAAAAAGGGGGAAAGAGGAAATGAAACCAAATGAGGGACATTCCCAGCATAAAAATGTAATGAAGGACAGCGGCAAAAAATCCCGGTGGGAGACGGTTCCGCAGGAAAGGACTAGAAAGGAAGCGCCTGAGTTGGATGAAGATCCTCACGCAGTGATCGTGACCCAACATGGCCAGCCGGACAAATGGTTAGATGCTAGTGCGGCTCAACAGTTCCGGAAAGGACTGGACAAGGAGCTGGACAGAGATTGGGAGATTGAGAGGAAGGCTGTCAAAATCACTGGATCGGGTCTATGCTCCGGCAGGATCTGGGTTACTTGTGGTGATGCGGAAGGGGCTGCCTACGTAATACAAAAAGCCTGGGGTATTACCTGGAAAAAGGCAGATGGGAATACCATAGCTTTTGAGGGAAGCCTGGCCAAGGACATACCTCGAAGACCCAAGCTCACTAATTATGGACTGAGCCTTAGGCACGAGGGCAAGCTAGACTGGGACTCGTTCTGCAGCAGACTAGAGGCACTAAATCCGGGACTCAGCACCAAGAACTGGAGGTGGTGGAACTCAAGTTTTGTTCAAGAAACTGGGTGGCCAGAAAACGGTGGTAGCCGTTTTCTAAAAATTGGAATTGATGAAGGCTCGGTGGAGTTCTTAAAGGAGAGAAGGGGGGTCCTATATTTTAGGTCGGTACCTCTTTATATGTCCGAAATAGTGAATAGGAACAGAGAGGGAGGGGAGCAGGGAGTAGTGGGGGGTGAGGGGGGAGCACAAGTGTAAATCTCAGTAATGGATCATCTCGTGTAACCAGGGCGCGGGACCTGGGGACAGAGGTGATCCAAATTAATATGCACCACTCTCCAATGGGGGTCGCCTCACTATGCGAACTCCGGGATCGAGTGGTGCTACAGAGGAATACCTCACAACCCCACTACAAACCTCCTTCTTTTATTGCACTGGTTCAAGAGCCATACGTTTACAAAGGTAAAGTCCGCGGGTGGGGGTGGGCGGACAGGGTGGTGGTAGGGGGTGGTGACAGGGAGTCACCACGAACCTGCATCATCCTCTCCAGAACCATCCAAGCCTCCTTGATAAATGAATACTGTGATAGAGACAACACAGTTATTAGAACTATGTGGCAAAGGCAACCTGTAATAGTTGCCTCCGTGTACATGCCGCATGGGATACCTGTCGGACTCCACCCATCGGAGAAACTACAGGGACTTGTAAGGCATTGCAGCGAAAACAAAATACCACTACTTATTGGGACTGATGCTAACTCACACCATACGGAGTGGGGGAGCACAGATACCAATGAGAGAGGGGAAGCTCTCATGGACTTTATTGTTGAGAATGACCTAACAATTGAGAACGTGGGTAGTGCACCCACTTTTGTAACTCGAGTCAGGAGGGAAGTGCTTGACATTACCCTTACAAACCAATGGGCTCACGATCTGGTTCGAAACTGGCGGGTTTCGTCAGATGAGAGCGGATCGGACCATAGGTATATCAGATTCAAAATGCGATCGAGCAATACAAATCGATCTTATAACAAGAACATTAAAAATACGGACTGGAGAACCTATACCAGGGAACTCACAGATGAACTTGGGAGGATCAAAGGTCCGACACATGCAACTCCTTTGGGGATTGAAAATCGCACAAAGGAGATATACTATGCCCTGAAGAAAAGTTTCGATCTGGCCACTCCGAGCACAAGGGAGCATCCGAACAGGAAGGCGATACCTTGGTGGACGAGTGAACTCACTACTTTAAGGAAGGAGACGAGAGTAGCCTTCAAGAATCTAGGTCCAGTTAGGAATGATGAGCACTGGGAAGTATATAGACGATCCAGGAACAATTACAATTCGGCAGTCAAGATGGCCAAAAGGGAATCGTGGAGGAAATTCTGTGAGAACCTGGAGGACCTTCCGGCAACTTCAAGAGCATACAAATGTATAAAAACTGATGGGAGAAGGGAGCCAAGCGGGATTCAGGCACCGGGAGGAGCTCTGTACAGCGACCCGGGGGCAATACTGGACAACCTACTGGCATACCACTTCCCAGAAGATACTAGCTTCGAACAATGCAGGGGTTCGTTGGACCTGGTCGAAGCAGGACACTGTGACTGGTTGGACGAGAGGGCGGTCGTCAGAGCACTGACCTCCTTCAAACCACTCAAATCTCCTGGCCCGGATGCGATATATCCGGCAATGTTGAAGAACGGGGGCATTGCTCTTGCGCACCATCTTCACTTGCTGTTTACAGCCTGTTTAAAAATTGGGTATGTCCCAAAGGTATGGAGGGAAGCCCGGGTGGTATTTTTACCAAAACCAGGCAAGAGCGATTACAGCCATGCAAATGCATGGAGACCTGTATCTCTCACCTCCTTTCTTCTGAAGACTCTGGAGAAAGTTGTTGATGAACACTTGAGGACGAGCAACTTAATATCGAGACTCAAGGCGAATCATCAATTTGCATATATGAGGGGCTGCTCCGTAGAGGCGGCACTGCATAGAATAATCACTCCAATTGAGAGTGCACTGGGAAGTTCAGAAATAGCCCTCGGAGCCTTTGTGGATGTAGAGGGGGCTTTTAATAATCTCTTTTTGTCGGCATTCCGGGATGCCCTAGAGAGGTTCCAAATCTCAGGAGATTTGAAAAGATGGATACTGTTTATGCTCTATAACAGGACAGTATTTTCAGAACTCAACGGTAAAAAAGTATACAGGCAAGTTACTAGGGGATGTCCTCAGGGAGGTGTTTTGTCCCCCCTGATGTGGAACCTAGTAATAGACGAATTGCTGTCAAAACTTGCGATGATCCCGGGACTTCTTTCGCAGGCATTTGCTGACGATGTCGCAATGCTTGTGAGAGGAAAAGATACTGGGACCATCGTGGATATACTGGAGTGTGGAATCTCGGCAATAGCGGAGTGGTGTCCCGCTCGTGGTCTTAAGCTAAATGCAGGCAAAACGGAAATAATTCCGTTCACTCGGAAAAGGAAGGTGGGACTCAGGATTATCTCCATTGGGGAAACCACACTCGAGTATAAGACGTCGGCAAAGTACTTGGGAGTCTTCCTCGACAGCAAACTCCTAATGACGGAGCACTGGAGAGATAAGAGCAACAAGGCCACTTCCGCGCTAGGCTATAGCAGGAGGATGGTTGGTCGGAACTGGGGGCTCACTCCTAAGCGAATGCTTTGGATCTACACCGCAGTTATCAGGCCAATCATCGAGTATGGTGCTTTCGCTTGGATCGGTTCAGCTAATAAGACTACCTGTCTGGGGGCACTGAACAAGTTGCAGTACCAGGCGGGACTGCTCATCACGGTAGCCATGCGGGGGACTCCAAGGGAGGCCATAGAGTGCTTAACTGGATTGACCCCCATAGCCATACATCTGAAAGGCGTGGCGATTTCTACGATGCACAGGCTGAGGGCTAATGGGCATTGGAGGTATGATGGACTAACCCGGGGACATGCAAAACAGTGTACCGGGCTGGGGATCAATATACCGGAATTGCAAATGCCCTCAGACAATTGTATGTTCATGGTTAATAGGAATTACGGAATTAATCTCAGGAGTAGGGAAGACTGGAAACAGGAAGACCTCTCGCTGAGACACAGGGAACACATAAACTGCTATACGGACGGGTCCAAAGGAGATGACGACCTGGCTGGAAGCGGGGTATATATTGTTGAAGGGGGAGAGGACATTCACATGTCTTCATACCCCTTGGGGAAATATGCTACTGTTTTTCAGAGCGAATGCTTTGCGGCCCTTCAGGCAGCTTATTGGCTTTTAGAAAGAGGAGTAGAGGGAAGAGAGATCTACCTCTACTCCGATAGTAAAAGCATGTTGGAGTCATTGGAAAATGGCTGTATAAGATCTCTTATTCTAAAAGAATGTCACGACAAACTACAGGCACTGGCAGAGGTGAACCGGGTAACCTTTGGGTGGATACCGGGGCACTCGGGTCTCGTAGGCAACGTGAAAGCAGATGAGATGGCAAGGAGAGCTACAAGACGGGGAACTAGTAGGGTGGGCATAGGCCCGGAACCTACAGTACCCATCTCTTCCTCCGTGGTTAATATAGCAATCAGGGGGTGGAAGAGGGCAGAACACGTCAGGTGTTGGAACCTTTCCTCGATTAAATCAAAGAAATTTATCTCAGGACCCAAGTGGGGAACAGAGAGTATAGTGGGGGTAAGCAGGCGGGCAACTAGACTGCTTACCTATGCATATACGGGGTTTGGACCCACCAACGCGCATATGCATAAACTGAAAGGTGTAGGAGCCACATGCTCATGCAAACTGGCCGATGAGACAATGGAGCATATCATTTGTGAATGCCCTCTCTATATCGGTCAGAGGTTGGTTCATCTACATCATGGCATAGCATCTTGGCATATGGTCACGCAAGAAGCTTCCCACCGTAATCTTGTAGCCTTTCTCATGGCTACAAGAAGGTTGGGCAAAAGCTGAAAGTAACTGCATCAGGGCGAGCGCAATAAGTCTCTGGCTTGAGCGCCTCCAAAGGAAATCCAAATTATGGATAGACTTTGGTCCCTACAAATACATACATACATACATACATACTTAAATCTAATTCTTTATTGTTTACTTATTGCCCAACTTCCGTTGGTTGCCCTGAGTCATGTTTGTCTACGTAAGCTTTTAACAGAGTCCTACGTGCAGTTCTGACTCAGGTAATTCCTTTCCTATTCCTAATACGTAACAATATTTATAGGATAGGAACTGACTTTGCAAGAATTTATAGGTAGGATAAGGAAGGCATGAAACATCTAATTAATAAAAGTAGGAATAGGATAGGAAGCCTCCTTCCGAGGAAAAGTACAAATAGGAAGGGTAGGAGTTAGCTGGCAAAGCATAAAGTATGTATGTAGGAAATAGGAAAGGCCTCAATAAGGCAGAGTTGTCCATGGTTTTAGAATATATACATACATGTAGTTTGAACAGAGTAGCTAGCACGTGTCTTAAAATTGGTTTTTAAACGATGGAATAAGGTAGGATCTTATCTTTGCACGAGCCCATCTTTTGTAGCGTAACAATAGTAATTATTAGAACAGCACCATTATGGTCATATAATTGATAAGAGAAATTTCGCAGGTTTCCAACTGAAGGTTTAAACCCGACGAGCAAAAACAGTATTCGTCAAGAGTACATTGAGAGGGAAGGTTAATTTCATTGTGAATCGACTTTAAATTCACCAGTACTAAAATCTAGTAATGTTATACCAACGTCATTTGCGACTGCTTAAGGGTCCGCTTAAGCTATGTTCTTTGCTTGGCTTCTACCCTATCAGGGTGGATTCTATTATCTGTCATTCCTCAAAGCAAAAGAGCACTTTTTTGACGATATTTCATCACCTTCAGTTGACGCTCTGGTTGTGTCACGTTTTTATTACAATTTACAGAATTGTGGAAGTTATCCAAAAGTATGATTCAAGCATGTTCAGCCATTTGCCATGCCCCATTGCATGCATGAATTTGTCGATAATAATGTTGGCTAATTACGTAGTGATGTTCTGGGTTCATCCGGAATTCTACCTCAACAGTATTGCAGCCTGCCTTGAATTTTTTCCTGGTAAGAGAGACTGGTTATAACTACTGAGCTTGCTTGAATTAGGATTTCTTCGAGTCAGTGCCAGGGTGCCCACGTCCTGGTTTGAGCAGGACTGTACTGATTTCACGTAGGGTCACCTGATGACCTGATGAGCTTGAATTTAGTCCTGATTTCAATCTAGATTACAAAAATATTAATTACTTTGAACATTTTAGAGTAAAGTGACTAAAATGTGTATTTATCATAAATTCCATCATAATACTAATAGAAACTATATACGTGTGAATCTAAATGCTGTCCTGCGTGGAAACTGGCTTTAATTTATTGTTGTTTAATTTTGAACAGCTTAATTTTTAGTATTTATCGACACCGCAGTTGTACGAAAACGTTCTGTAGTGTGGACTTAGTTATTATTAACGGTGTACGATACCTGCATTTCATTCACAGGAAGCCTGTAGGGTAACGTCCATATGTCATTGAAATTCGTTCATTTTCGGTAGATAAGTGCAGGGTACAAATAGAATGCGGTTTATGGTGAAATTTGCACATATTTGTGCATAATATCCGACATACTGGCAATTTTTGTTTTTTGGGAGAAAACAAAATATGTCGACAAGGTTGTAACCGATCTCGATTCTGTTTTCGTGGTTCAAGCATGGTAGACAGTCCTTCTAGGTATATTTGAATTAGTTTTAAAAAATTTGCAAATTCGCATAAGATTTTTTTAAATGCTTTCAAAATATGAAAAACATTTTTAATCTGGTGGGCACAATTTCATTGACTTTTTGAAAGATGGCACAGAATAAATGTGTCAGCGGAATGTTTGAATAATTTTGAAAAAATAATTAGCAAGCGGTAAAACAGTGTAGTCACGTCAACCGAATTTAAAAAATATAATAAAATTTCAAATTATTTTCGCTTTGTTGTCCTTATTATACGACACGCTCAAAATTGTGATAATGTTTTAAAATCTTGAGTGAATTTTAAGTTACTCAAATATTCCGCGAAATTAAATGTGTACCTTCGAGCTAAATTTCGACAATACTGTACCCAACAGAATAAAAAGGTATAATTTTGTTCGAATTAATACATTATTTAAACATTGACAATTTTTTTAAAAATTTATACATTTTAAAAAATTTATAAAAAATTTATACATTTTAAAAAATTTATAAAAAATTTATACATTTTAAAAAATTTATAAAAATTTATACATTTTAAAAAATTTATAAAAACATACATTTTAAAAAATTTATAAAAAATTTAAACATTTTAAAAAAATAAAAAATTTATAAAAAATTTATAAAAAATGTATAAAAAATTTATAAAAAATTTATAAAAAAATGTATGAAAAATTTATAAAAAATTTATAAAAAATTTATAAAAAATTTATAAAAAATGTATAAAAAATTTATAGATTTTGAATGATGTATAAAAAATTTAAACATTTTAAAAAATGTATAAAAAATTTATACATTTTAAAAAATTTATAAAAAATTTATACATTTTAAAAAAGTATAAAAAATTTATACATTTTAAAAAATGTATAAAAATGTATACATTTTAAAAAATTCATAAAAAATTTATACATTTAAAAAATTTATACAAAATTTATACATTTTAAAAAATTTATAAAAATTTATACATTTTAAAAAATTTATAAAAAATGTATAAAAATTTATACATTTTAAAAAATTTATAAAAAATTTATAAAAAAATTATACATTTTAAAAAATTTATACAAAATTTATACATTTAAAAACATTTATACAAAATTTAAACATTTTAAAAAATTTATAAAAATTTATACATTTTAAAAAATTTATAAAAAATTTAAACATTTTAAAAAATGTATAAAAAATGTATAAAAAATGTATAAAAAATGTATAAAAATTTTTACATTTTAAAAAATTTATAAAACATTTATACATTTTAAAAAATTTATAAAAACATACATTTAAAAATTTATAAAAATTTATACATTTTAAAAAATTTATAAAAAATGTATAAAAATTAATACATTTTAAAAAATTTATAAAAAATTTATAAAAAAATTATACATTTTAAAAAATTTATACAAAATTTATACATTTAAAAAAATTTATACAAAATTTAAACATTTTAAAAAATTTATAAAAATTAATACATTTTAAAAAATTTATAAAAAATTTAAACATTTTAAAAAATTTATAAAAAATGTATAAAAAATGTATAAAAAATGTATAAAAATTTTTACATTTTAAAAAATTTATAAAAAATTTATAAAAATTTATACATTTTAAAAAATTTATAAAAAATGTATAAAAATTTATACATTTTAAAAAATTTATAAAAAATTTATAAAAAAATTATACATTTTAAAAAATTTATACAAAATTTATACATTTAAAAACATTTATACAAAATTTAAACATTTTAAAAAATTTATAAAAATTTATACATTTTAAAAAATTTATAAAAAATTTAAACATTTTAAAAAATTTATAAAAAATGTATAAAAAATGTATAAAAAATGTATAAAAATTTTTACATTTTAAAAAATTTATAAAACATTTATACATTTTAAAAAATTTATACAAAATTTAAACATTTTAAAAAATTTATAAAAATTTATACATTTTAAAAAATTTATAAAAAATTTAAACATTTTAAAAAATTTATAAAAAATGTATAAAAAATGTATAAAAAATGTATAAAAATTTTTACATTTTAAAAAATTTATAAAAAATTTATAAAAAAATTATACATTTTAAAAAATTTATACAAAATTTATACATTTTAAAAAATTTATAAAAAATTTATACATTTTAAAAAATTTATACAAAATTTATACATTTTAAAAAATTTATAAAAATTTATACATTTTAAAAAATTTATAAAAAATTTAAACATTTTAAAAAATTTATAAAAAATGTATAAAAAATGTATAAAAAATGTATAAAAATTTTTACATTTTAAAAAATTTATAAAAAATTTATAAAAAATTATACATTTTAAAAAATGTATACAACATTAATACATTTTAAAAAATTTATAAAAAATTTATACATTTTTAAAAATTTATAAAAAATTTATACATTTTAAAAAATTTATACAAAATTTATACATTTTAAAAATTTATACAAAATTGATACATTTTAAAAAATTAATACGAAATTTATACATTTAAAAAAATTTATACAAAATTTATACATTTTAAAAAATTTATACAAAATTTATACATTTTAAAAAATTTATAAAAAATGTATAAAAATTTATACATTTTAAAAAATTTATAAAAAATTTATAAAAAAATTATACATTTTAAAAAATTTATACAAAATTTATACATTTAAAAACATTTATACAAAATTTAAACATTTTAAAAAATTTATAAAAATTTATACATTTTAAAAAATTTATAAAAAATTTAAACATTTTAAAAAATTTATAAAAAATGTATAAAAAATGTATAAAAAATGTATAAAAATTTTTACATTTTAAAAAATTTATAAAACATTTATACATTTTAAAAAATTTATAAAAACATACATTTAAAAATTTATAAAAATTTATACATTTTAAAAAATTTATAAAAAATGTATAAAAATTAATACATTTTAAAAAATTTATAAAAAATTTATAAAAAAATTATACATTTTAAAAAATTTATACAAAATTTATACATTTAAAAAAATTTATACAAAATTTAAACATTTTAAAAAATTTATAAAAATTAATACATTTTAAAAAATTTATAAAAAATTTAAACATTTTAAAAAATTTATAAAAAATGTATAAAAAATGTATAAAAAATGTATAAAAATTTTTACATTTTAAAAAATTTATAAAAAATTTATAAAAATTTATACATTTTAAAAAATTTATAAAAAATGTATAAAAATTTATACATTTTAAAAAATTTATAAAAAATTTATAAAAAAATTATACATTTTAAAAAATTTATACAAAATTTATACATTTAAAAACATTTATACAAAATTTAAACATTTTAAAAAATTTATAAAAATTTATACATTTTAAAAAATTTATAAAAAATTTAAACATTTTAAAAAATTTATAAAAAATGTATAAAAAATGTATAAAAAATGTATAAAAATTTTTACATTTTAAAAAATTTATAAAACATTTATACATTTTAAAAAATTTATACAAAATTTAAACATTTTAAAAAATTTATAAAAATTTATACATTTTAAAAAATTTATAAAAAATTTATAAAAAAATTATACATTTTAAAAAATTTATACAAAATTTATACATTTAAAAAAATTTATACAAAATTTAAACATTTTAAAAAATTTATAAAAATTTATACATTTTAAAAAATTTATAAAAAATTTAAACATTTTAAAAAATTTATAAAAAATGTATAAAAAATGTATAAAAAATGTATAAAAATTTTTACATTTTAAAAAATTTATAAAAAATTTATAAAAAAATTATACATTTTAAAAAATTTATACAAAATTTATACATTTTAAAAAATTTATAAAAAATTTATACATTTTAAAAAATTTATACAAAATTTATACATTTTAAAAAATTTATAAAAATTTATACATTTTAAAAAATTTATAAAAAATTTAAACATTTTAAAAAATTTATAAAAAATGTATAAAAAATGTATAAAAAATGTATAAAAATTTTTACATTTTAAAAAATTTATAAAAAATTTATAAAAAATTATACATTTTAAAAAATGTATACAACATTAATACATTTTAAAAAATTTATAAAAAATTTATACATTTTTAAAAATTTATAAAAAATTTATACATTTTAAAAAATTTATACAAAATTTATACATTTTAAAAATTTATACAAAATTTATACATTTTAAAAAATTAATACGAAATTTATACATTTAAAAAAATTTATACAAAATTTATACATTTTAAAAAATTTATACAAAATTTATACATTTTAAAAAATTTATAAAAAATTTATACATATTTTAAAAATTTATACAAAATTTATACATTTTAAAAAATTTATAAAAATTTATACATTTTAAAAAATTTATAAAAAATGTATAAAAAATGTATAAAAAATGTATAAAAATTTATACATTTTAAAAAATTTATAAAAAATTTATAAAAAATGTATAAAAATTTATACATTTTAAAAAATTTATAAAAAATTTATAAAAAATTTATACATTTTAAAAAATTTACACAAAATTTATACATTTTAAAAAATTTATAAAAAATTTATACATTTTAAAAAAAGTATAAAAAATTTATACATTTTAAAAAATTTACACAAAATTTATACATTTTAAAAAATTTATAAAAAATTTATACATTTTAAAAAAAGTATAAAAAATTTATGCATTTTAAAAAATTTATAAAAAATTTATACATACTAAAAAATGTATAAAAATGTATACATTTTAAAAAAAGTATAAAAAATTTATGCATTTTAAAAAATTTATAAAAAATTTATACATACTAAAAAATGTATAAAAATGTATACATTTTAAAAAATTTATAAAAAATTTATACATTTAAAAAATTTATACAAAATTTATACATTTTAAAAAATTTATTCATTTTAAAAAATTTATAAAAATTTATACATTTTAAAAAATTTATACATTTAAAAAAATTTGTACATTTTAAAAAATTTATACATTTAAAAAAATTTATACATTATAAAAAATTTATGCATACTAAAAATGTATAAAAAATGTACACATTTTAAAAAATTTATACAAAATTTATACATTTTAAAAAATTTATAAAAAATTTATACATATTTTAAAAATTTATACAAAATTTATACATTTTAAAAAATTTATAAAAAATTTATACATATTTTAAAAATTTATACAAAATTTATACATTTTAAAAAATTTATAAAAATTTATACATTTTAAAAAATTTATAAAAAATGTATAAAAAATGTATAAAAATTTATACATTTTAAAAAATTTATAAAAAATTTATAAAAAATGTATAAAAATTTATACATTTTAAAAAATTTATAAAAAATTTATAAAAAATTTATACATTTTAAAAAATTTACACAAAATTTATACATTTTAAAAAATTTATACAAAATTTATACATTTTAAAAAAAGTATAAAAAATTTATGCATTTTAAAAAATTTATAAAAAATTTATACATACTAAAAAATGTATAAAAATGTATACATTTTAAAAAAAGTATAAAAAATTTATGCATTTTAAAAAATTTATAAAAAATTTATACATACTAAAAAATGTATAAAAATGTATACATTTTAAAAAATTTATAAAAATTTATACATTTAAAAAATTTATACAAAATTTATACATTTTAAAAAATTTATTCATTTTAAAAAATTTATAAAAATTTATACATTTTAAAAAATTTATACATTTAAAAAAATTTGTACATTTTAAAAAATTTATACATTTAAAAAAATTTATACATTATAAAAAATTTATGCATACTAAAAATGTATAAAAAATGTACACATTTTAAAAAATTTATAAAAAATTGATGCATTTAAAAAAATTTATAAAAAATGTATAAAAAATTTATACATTTTAAAAAATTTATACAAAATTTATACATTTTAAAAAATTTATACAAAATTTATACATTTTAAAAAATTTATAAAAAATTTATACATTTTAAAAAATTTATACATTTTAAAAAATTTATACAAAATTTATACATTTTAAAAAATTTATAAAAATTTATACATTTTAAAAAAATTATAAAAAATGTATAAAAATTTATACATTTTAAAAAATTTATAAAAAATTTATAAAAAAATCATACATTTTAAAAAATTTATAAAAAAATCATACATTTTAAAATATTTATAAAAAATTTGTACATTTTTAAAAATTTATAAAAAATTTATACATTTTAAAAAATTTATACAAAATTTATACATTTTAAAAAATTTATAAAAAATTTATACATTTTAAAAAATTTATACATTTTAAAAAATTTATACAAAATTTATACATTTTAAAAAATTTATAAAAATTTATACATTTTAAAAAATTTATAAAAAATGTATAAAAATTTATACATTTTAAAAAATTTATAAAAAATTTATAAAAAAATTATACATTTTAAAAAATTTATAAAAAATTTATACATTTTAAAAAATTTATACAAAATTTATACATTTTAAAAAATTTATAAAAAATTTATACATTATTAAAAATTTATAAAAAATTTAAACATTTTAAAAAATTTATACAAAATTTATACATTTTTAAAAATTTATAAAAAATTTATACATTTTAAAAAATTTATACAAAATTTATACATTTTAAAAAATTTATAAAAATTTATACATTTTAAAAAATTTAAACATTTTAAAAAATTTATAAAAATTTATACATTTAAAAAAATTTATACATACTAAAAAATGCATAAAAATGTATACATTTTAAAAAATTTATAAAAAATTTAAACATTTTAAAAAATTTATACATTTTAAAAAATTTATACAAAATTTATACATTTTAAAAAATTTATAAAAATTTATACATTTTAAAAAATTTAAACATTTTAAAAAATTTATAAAAATTTATACATTTAAAAAAATTTATACATACTAAAAAATGCATAAAAATGTATACATTTTAAAAAATTTATAAAAAATTTAAACATTTTAAAAAATTTATAAATTTTAAAAAATTTTTAAAAAATTTAAACATTTTAAAAAATTTATAAAAAATTTATACATTTTAAAAAATTTATACAAAATTTATTCATTTTAAAAAATTTATAAAAATTTATACATTTTAAAAAATTTATAAAAAATTTAAACATTTTAAAAAATTTATAAAAATTTATACATTTTAAAAAATTTATAAAAAATTTAAACATTTTAAAAAATTTATACATTTTAAAAAATTTATAAAAATTTATACATTTTAAAAATTTATACAAAATTTATACATTTTAAAAAATTAATACAAAATTTATACATTTTAAAAAATTTATACAAAATTTATACATTTTAAAAAATTTATACAAAATTTATACATTTTAAAAAAATTTATACAAAATTTATACATGTTAAAAAATTTATAAAAAATTTATACATTTTAAAAAGATACTTTGTTAGATATTTATCAAGAGGAAGAATCGGGGTAATAACTGTGGTTTATGTAACGGAGGATCTCATTGTAAATTTTGAAACTAGATTCAAAAAGTTTTTTTCGGCCTATGCAAGCGACCAGGTGACATTCCCAACTCTTATCTACAGCTCTGACTACTAAAATCTCACCAATGATTAATTTAACATACCATGCTTAGGTAGAATAACTAGTATATACGGACTAAAAATTATTATGGAGCCAAGGGGTAAGGGGAAACACCACAACTTTAACTATGTATGTAAATTAATCAGTACCCTAAAACCAAACGTAAATATTGTCTTCTCCTTCAAATATATTATTTCTCAACAACCGGCACAAAAATTCTCCTAGTACTCAGTTAACCCGTAAATAAATTCCTGGTTTTATTGAATGCTTAAACATGCCCTTTGCTTGCAAATGATCTGATGTTGCTTCGAACAGAATTTATAAAAATGTATCGATTAATTTCTCTTCCGAGTAAACGGAGTTTATCTCGTCCATCTCGTCCATTTGAATGGTGCAAAACTTTGTTAATCGAGTTTTGTTCCAAGTTTTATCTGAAATACCCTCGGTTTTATGCCTGCCCGCTTCAAAATGCCCTGAAAATACCAAAAATGTCCAGCTTTCAAAATGCCCGGCATTTTTGCCAGGCATTTTCGAATTTAGGAAATAATCATTGCCGGTCTCGTGTAAAGATTTTTTTAAAATGTCAAATGTCATTCAAAAATATACATTTCACGGAGTTAATTTATCGAAAACATCGCAATTTATAAACTGTTGGTTTTCCTCCACAATTTCTTCCCCATGTGTATTGTTAATCTAATTCAACAATAAAAATATTGTTGTCAAAAATCTTGCAATGATTTCTCTACAGACCTAAATTACTACTTCATTCCAACCAAAAATGAATAGTATAATAACATATTATTTATAAATAAAAACTGGTTTGCTCTGGAATATTATGTATTGTTTAGCGATGTCTTATTTAGCGCACTTCTCAATGTATTAGTGTACATGTTCTTTATAAGAGCATACCGTTATAAGAGCGCTTTGGAGTGCCTTTAACAAAACAATAACAATTGCTTTATGCGATTAAGAGATCTCTTTAAAGTCAATTATTTATAAAATGCTTATAATTCAAAAGCTTTCGGCGACCTTAGGTTATGGCGACAATCTAAAATTGCTGAATATTGTACGCTCTATAATTGAGTTGCTCTTCTGGGACTTCAGTTACATTATTACGGTACAATTAAGCTATACACAAATTATAATAAAATTATGAAAAATTATATTTGATCAGCACGTGTCAGCAATGTCAACAAGCTTGATGAAACGAATTGTTTGTCTTACAATTAATAGTTCACATCGAAGCGTGCTACTAACATTAAGCCTTCTCGAAAGGCTTTGATATGTGGCCTATGGTCATTTACGGTAGGTCTTTACGTTTGTGCGCTCTCACAATTCTCACTCAAGTACTTGCAGAAATCCCCGTCCCCCAAAAAAGTGCAGAAAACAACAAAACGACGAATAACTAAATGAAATAACATCTCTAGAAGATCACGACAAGGCAACTAATTTCGGATTATTCTCTGAGTTGTCGGCAATTGCTCGTGCTCATAGAGCTTCTGTTAAACCACCGCAGTTGGAGCAACAAATATTGTACACAGAATTTATTAATTCAGAAACCAGAGACCAGACGCAGCAAAACTGGACTTATGAAATGGTAAAACCGTTCTAGTGAATTTATTATCAAGATATTTCACAATTTGTTTCAATTCTTTATTCATGCTAGATATTTATCATTTAACTCCTACAATTAAATGAAACATTTCTTTCATGCATGCGCAGTTAAAACAGTTAAAATAGGGATTACTTTGATATTGTTTTCAGGGTTTGGTTATGAATTGATTTAGCTAAAAATAACTGATAAGACAAATAATAAAAAAAGGACCTACAGTGGCGCTAGTAAAATGCAAGTGACTAGGAGACTAGAATGACTTGACTAGGATTTTCGACTTAACAAGTGACTTTGACTTGACTTGACTAGGAGTTCGTGGAAGCCATTGTGAATTGACTAGACTAGACTAGTCAATACCACGACCAACAAAGATTAGACTTGACTAGACTAGTGTATATGTATGTGCAGCTATGGTCAATAATAACTATCAAAGCCGTTCGAGAAGGCTTAATGTTAGTAGATCGCTTCGATGTGAACTATTAATTGTAAGATTAACAATTCGTTTCATAAAGCTAGTTGACATTGCTGACACGTGCTGATTAAATATGATTTTTCATAATTTTATTATAATTTGTATATAGCTCAACTGTACCGTAATAATGTAACTGAATTCCCCGACATGGACGCACTGGTTATATAAAATAGGAAAAATGAAAGGAATTCGTAGTAGCGCAACACGTTTCACGTGCTACAGTCACTAAAATTCATGGTTCCTACAAATCAATCCTTATTACTTAATGATATTTTTAATGGATATAAAGATCAAATGTGGATGTTAAGGTTTGTAATTTAAAAAAATTCAATTCCATTAAATTTTCCACGAAAGGAATCCCACACTTATGCGTACAAAGTTCAGTCACTAAAATTCTCCCCTTCTCAAATTCTTAAGGTCTGGAAAATTAGAAAGTACATTTAGTTTGAATCATAGAGCATAGTGACCTTTCGGTTTCTAGTTGACAAAATAATCAGATTGCAATCGTAGTACATGGAGATAAGTAATACGAGGAGGGCTTTTGCTTGCATCATATACCACCGGCTTGCTTGTCCATATGGTGAAATAGTGTACTACATAGCTTAGCAGCTTGCTTTATAGTGAAATGAACGCGCAAAGCTTTAAATTAACAAATAACAGCATTATACGGCCAGTAATCCATAACTAGTAAAAGCCCTGCGCTTCACAGGGGCAAGTATTTGAGAATTGTGAGAGTACCCAAACTTAAGACCTACCGTAAATGGCTATAGATCCCGTATCAAGGCCAGTCGAGAAGGCTTAATGTTAATAGCCCGCTTCGACGGGAAAGGTAATCTCATATAAGATATGTGAACTATTAATTGTAAGACTAACAATTCGTTTCATAAAGCTAGCTGACGTTACATAATCAAACAATTATGGCACAGCGCTCCGGCCCACCAAGGTTCTCTCACAAACTCAATATTTCGCTATACACGTAGTGTTTAACTAATCGATTGATCAATTTAACACCAACATTCCATTGTTATTAAATCTTGCTGTTGCATTACGGTATGCTGCTTCGTCCCTTAGTGGAGCAGCATAACGTGCTGATCATATATGATTTTTTAAATAATTTAATTATAATTTGCATATAGCTCAGTTGTACCGTAAACCGTAATAATGTAACTGAAGTCTCCGGCACTGGGCGCACTGATTATTTAAAATAGGAAAAATGAATGGAATTCATATTAGCGCAACTATTTTCACTTGCTATAGGCACTAAAATTCATGGTTCCTAAAAATCAATCTTTATTGCCTAATGCTATTTTAGGGGATATAAAGTTCAAATGTACGATTGTTAAGACTTTTAATTAAAAAGTAGTGAGCAAATAGCTTCAGCAATACAGTATTTGAGAACTTAAATGACGTAAATATAAAAAATGTTACAATAGGTGCTATCAATTCTATTTGATTTTACCTAACAGGAATCCCACACTTATGCGTACAAAGTTCAGTCACTAAAATTTTCCTCTCCTTAAACTCTTAAGGTCTGGAAAAATAGAAAGTACATTAAGTTTGAATGATAGAGCATAGTGACCTTTCGGTTTCGATTTGACAAAATAATTATAATGCATAAAGATAGAATTGAATTCCATAACCATGTGACATATGAGTAGAGCATTCCCTGTATGTTTGAATATCGACACACAGACTGAGAGACACGACGTTCTGGATTTAATCGAGGAAGTTGCGCTTGGGAAGTCTACTGGAAGCTCAATAGATCGTACAATATTAAGCAATTTTAGATTGTCGCCATTAGTCTGAAATTGCTTATTATTGTACTCTATTGAGCTTCCAGTAGACTGGCAGCAGGTGGTATATAGCGGAGAATCACAGCAAACTACTCTGTCGCAGAGGAGAGCTTTTCCAGCTCGCTCAGCTCGCTGTGCTTCTCGGCTTGCTGGCTGTATATACCACCGGCTTAAAGTTTTCAACTAGCAATAATCGCATCTCGGTAAAACCTCATTGATTACGATATTGCCACTGCGCAAACTCATATTATGAGAAGATTCTGATGATGTGTAATACAACAAACGTAAGGGCTAAGGCCAAATCGACTTAATAAATTATTATTATACCACAGGCTTGCTTGGCTATATAGCAGGGGTCGGATTTTTGTAAATCTCCCTGGAAGATTATTTCTGAATTTCCCTGCTGACTATTATCTCCCTGCTGGTAGATCCTCAATTATTTCAAAATTCCCTGCTGAAAGAAAGGTCGACGATTTTAAAAACCCTTGTTCGTAAAAATAAATCCCTTCTCTTTGAGATTTTCCCTGCCAGAAATATTTTTTCCCTGGGAAGATTCTTCCCGTCTTCCTACAAAAATCCAACCCCTGCTATATAGTGAAAGAGTATACTACATAGTGGCTTGCCTTATAGTGAAATGAGCGCAAATATTCAATTTGAAGGGTTGGGGGGGCGAAGCTTTGAATCTCAAAAAGTGGTCATTAATAATAAGGATAATACTAGCACTGCACAGCCAGCTATTGCTGGCTTCGAAATGGGTAATAGATACATATAAACATTAACGTACGATACAGAGAAGGGGCTAACGGTTTAATCGGCTAGTATTAAAATATTCTAGACAAAATGATGCGGATAATGAGATGCATAAACAAACTTTGGTTTCACCAATGAAAAATACGTCCACACCAATTGTAAATGCATGCATATTAGATACCACAAATAAACCAGGTAGTTAGCCTTTAAGGTATCTGGTACTCTTAATTCCAACCTAATAGGTGTTTTCATCCTTTAAGAGGGAGAGCGAAGATTTAAATTTCGTTATCGTCAAATTATGCTATCAGACAGGGGATCAAACCACATCCGAATTGGTGGAACCCCAATACCCAAATAACATCACCGATGTAGTCCGTGAGATACGTCAGTATTAAAATTATATTGCCGAAATATTTTTTTTTCTTATAGAATATTTTTTGAATGACCTTTGCTTCTAAAGTACAATTTCGTATGATTATAATCTAACATTACAGAACTTCTTTAAAAACACAATTTGCTATTTGTACTCTCGAACCTAGAAAGCGCGTTTAGGAGAGAGTGAAGATCTAAAAATATTCTCTCATCGTCAAATTCTAGTATTAAGAAAGCCAAAAGCATTTGTAAAGAAATCAATAATTTTTACCGTGACCCTAATCCTTAAAATAGATTTGTTGGAGAATTACACATGCAATCTGAGGACCGTCGTTACTATATTTTTTATCCTGGTCCGGCCAGGGTGAGCCACCCCGTGTGAAAATTCAAGTCCGGTTTATGCATAAAACCTAGTCCCATTTATACATAACCTCACGCCGCGTTAATTGGCGCATTCTGTGCATGAAAATTTGCGCATAATGTCTAGGTCCTTGAAATTCACTGCGCATTGCCCGGACATAATATCACCTTTAAATTTATAGCTTTTTCATTTTGCTTTTGCATTGTGGTGGTACTTCGTTAGGTGCTTGCTTGTCTATATAAAATATATTAAATTAAAATCAAAAGAAAAACCGAACATAAACTTGTATTATTTAGTCACCGAATTTTATTACTTATAAACACAAATCAATTTTTGAACAAGATATTTCGAGATTATTTCACATGGCGACATTGATATGCTTATTATATTTAGAATTTATTCCCTAACGATATCTGAAAGAGACAGTTCCAGAAACCTTAGCATTACGTATGCATTGTAAGCAAACAACATTAAGAATGGACGTATATTTTTAAACAATTAATTTAAAAAATCACATCATGATTTACACATCGCCCGTGCTCTGCCTTAAGCGTTTTGTATTTCCCTGTGTCTCTGCAACTTGCTTTTGCAATCGCTGTAGCCCTCTGAAATATTCCAAAAATAATTAGTATATAATTAGTGTATTGTAAAGACGCCAGAACATGAAATAACTCTTGCGTAGCTTAAGTATACCATACAAACATTACAGTAATAGAAACCCCCAAAAAAATTATTTGATTTTATAAACTTACCTTGTCAATCCGAAGTTTTTACTGCACTGAAAGAATTTCTTGCGTTGGAGATGCTACACGTTTTGCCCGTTTGACATCTATCACTGTAAAATTCCAAATGAGATAATGGGCAAAATTTCAATTGTTAATTATTTAACTGCGTTTTCATTACAAAATACATCTCTAGATCTGGATTCTATATTCTCAGCCACCAAAGGACGACACCGTATTCATATTACAATAATATAATTGTGAACAGTTAAAAATATGTTCTTGAACACTATTAATGTCCTTTTTAGCTGTATTATCAAAAACAAAGCTCACGATGATTATCTTCCGGAACACTTTCCCGACTTTAAAACCATCGGCCTTGCTTAGAGCGTTAACATCAGTTCCTACAAATCAAAAAGCAAAACTAAAATTCTGTCATAACAATTTAATCAGTTCGATAATTATATAGAATTTATTCCATGAACTAACTAACCGCTTTTTAAAACTGCAACAAGATGCACTTACCATTTCTATTGAATCCCAACGGTTCTCCCAATCAATGAATTAATTTTTCTTAATGTCCCATCCGAAGATTGGTCTGCTGAGACAACGGACCAAACTTTCGGATCCTCTTTAACCAACTCAGTCAATTATACATTTCAATTCCACAAACACGCGAAATTTACTTGTTTTGAAATTTCGGAAACTAATTGTGTTAAGAAGTGGAATTAATTGAGACGACGAATAAGAGGACAAAAGCGTGTGTTCAAAATTATTGTATTCCCGCGCCTCAGAGCTCATGCGCAACCTAGGTTTCCTTCCAAAAGTTGTTGGTATACTTCAATCAGCTTTATTAGTTTTTTACATGAATAGCTAAATAATTGGGATGACAAATTTGTTACGGTACTGCAAACAGCTTTAATAATTAATATCCGCAGTAATTACTACATCTGGATTTATTGGTTATAATGGGCCGACATAAACAACATGCATCCATTTCAAACCCTCGGCGTAAAGTCCGTAAATGAACAAGGGAAAGGTTATTCAAGATGAAAATAATTTTTGAAATATTATCTAATACAAACAGCATGCTGGTAATAAATCGCGTGTTAAAATTGTTTACATAATGTTTAAGAACCCCCCTTGATCTTGCGACAGGGACACTATTCTCGAACAGGAAATTTGTAGTGAGCATAGCATCGGCGTCCCTAAATTCCGAAGTTGTAAGGAAAATTCTCAGGAGTTTGCTTTAAAAAATATGGGAATGTCAGGATTAAATTCAACAATAAATTACATGATTTTTTTACTTCGACGATATTCCACGCAAAATGTTTCCGTTTTGCAACCAAAGTCAGGAGTTTGCACTAATCGGATCATCAAAGATATATTACAGATGCAATAATAAAATTCATGTGTTGGAACAGCAGATGAGCCTAGAAGGTTCAAACGAAGCAAAAATATTCAAGAAAATAATTTTCAAGTCTTGTTTGAAGCTCAAAAATCTGGCCGACTCGTTTCAGTGATTGTATAATAGCAATGAACAACAAATTCTGTTTCAAAAGGATTTTTGTGATTAATACAATATCGTCGGAGGAGGTTGGTTTTATGCTTAAAAAAATGTCAGTAACTAAAATTTATCTAGGTATTCAATTTTTAAAAGTGACCACTATTGCAGAATAAATTCTGTGTTCTTCAATACAGTTGCTGACTGCAATGCCAGTATTAAATATATTTGTGAGTTACCTATCATCGGGAAAATTGACTAAAGAGTAAAAATTCCATCTGCGAAAAAATAAAATGTCGTTAAAATTAATAACGTCGAATGATTATGCATAAACAACTTTGCATAAAAATTCACTCTTTTTCACTACTAATAGGAGCGACTGACTACACATAATAATTTCGGTACTAGAAAAAAGCAGAATAAGGCCTAATTCCACTTTAAATTTTCACACGGGACCCCGTAAGTCCGCCCCTGACTATATATTATAATAATTAAAAATTCAACAAATTACAAAACTTTAAAACACAGTTACTTATGTATGTACTAGGGTTGGTCATACCGATATAACGATACGATATTATCGTTAATATCGTTCAATTTGGAGGAACGATATGCTACGATAATTCTCGTATATTTCACACGATATATCGTGCAATCTTAATATCGTTCTAAGAAGGTATAGTTGTCAAAAATTGCATGTTGGGGCGATTTGACGTAGTTTGTGCACTAGAAAGTGTCATCTGAACCGGAAGGAGTGTTCGGATTGGTTCAATTCAGTTTAGTTTTTTCCCAATTCCGTTCAGTAAAAACTAATTCAATTCATTTTAGTTCAAAATTCTGAACTAAATTGAAAACAACGGTTTCCACAGATAAACTTAAAGAATACGTAAAATAAGTAGTACGTTAAGATAACGTTAAATTCAAAGTTATGAACTGAATAATTCGATTCAGTTTCTTAAATTGAATCAAAAAAGTAATGAATTGAATTCAACTGAATTGACCTGAACCGAAAATTTCCAATTCAGAATTGAATTGGTCCTAGCACTAGAAGGAATGGTTAAACAGGCATTTGGAAAAGTGAATAAGTGAAACTGAAGCATAATTTCGGCTTATTTTTATTGCTTATGTAACTTTTAATAAATTAAATATTTATTGAATACCTTTTACTGCTTAATTTTCTTGTTATTTCAATTATATTTTATATCGTTTTTATCGTTCTAGCATATCGTTATCGGGATTATATTTATGAACGATAACGATATTAACGATATTTCAAATGTTGACGATATGACCAACCCTAGTATGTACCTTCACCTTTGCCCATTATTTTACTTTGTTCGGCCGTATCAGTTACAACGACCTTGATATTTTATTTAGACACTCCTCGAAAAAACTACATACAGTTATTCATGTGAAAATAAATGCCAACATAATCAAAACTTTGTCATGACATGTGTTAACTGTCTTTGTAAAGCGCTCTAATAGGAAACTGTCTTCTTTTTAAGCAATATAAACGGGTAATCACTGCTTATTTTTTTATAAAGGTAGCCCATGACAATATTACCGCCCTTGCTATTGTATAATGCTTTGGTATGGCGTTATGGTAATTTGTACTCGCGAACCTATAAAGCGTGTATAAGAGAGTGAGGGAAGTTTTGAACTTGTCGCCTCATCACGCAAGTTTTATAGTTTAGTGATAGTACAGGTAACAGCCCTGTGCTTCACAGGGACAATCACTTGGATAACTGGTAGTGAGAGTGTGGAGGCTAAAAGGCTTACGAATCAAGCCCTGTCGTGGAGACTTATTGTATGCCTAAATCTTGTCCGTCGCGCGCGCAATTTCAATAACCACACCCTCCATGAAGTGGTTATTAAGTTATAAGGATAACACTTTCTGCTAAATTACTATTAAAATAATTACAAATTACATTTTGCTTAATTTTCAATTTCAATTGCAATTAACAATTAATAGTTTATATTTCAGCAATTGACGATTGAAATTAATGATGATCGATTTTCGAAAATGCTTAATTGATAAGTATAATTTAATGATTACTTCAAAAAATCCAAGCGTACAAAATTAACCATAGATGATTAAACATTAGTAATCGTTAATCAATTATTGCGATTATTAATGGTTGGCATCCCTGATAATTACTAGTTAAAAAGATGCATTTTTGATTTTACAATTCCATTACATAACTGCGGAGGTTATAAAACATGTCAATACTTCGAGTATTGTCGTAGTTGTGAAGACATTTCTAATTGAATTTCATTATCTCAAGTAAAACATTGTAACTCTAGAAGTCAAAAAATTGACAATACAAAAATATTATTTAGATAAAGGTGGGATTTGAAACTCATAAATTATGGGGTTCTTGTTAGGTATTTAATCCTTTGTGTTCTATTTTTGCAAAATCTGTTTACCCGTAAGGTCTAAATAATTGTAAATTATCTTGCGAAATATTTTAGATGATGGACTGAAAATTCTCAACCTAAGAGAATTATCTCGACATGAACTGTTTGCAGTATCCATGTGGCCACTGTTGCTTAGTATTTCCTTGTTTCATTTGATAATCTTTCTGATAATACCAAACGGATCAAACTTCATCTATTACAACGTGCCGGAAAACATGAAGATGCCAGTAACGATGAGCGTGTGCGCTGTACTGGAATTTTATTTGCTGACGTTCATGCTAAGCATGGCACTGCTACTAATTGGAATCCATGTTCTGACAATTCATATGGTCGTGATCCAGTTGGAAACGGGAATGAAAAGAATGAAGTAAACACAATGCATTTCTTAGTTACAAAACACTTGTAGTACACTGTAGACATTCCTGTCCCCGTTTATGCGTCATAGGTATTAAATCAAACGCACCCGTGCTACAGCGGTTGGATTTTTGGAAATACTCCTGGATTAATTTTGATTGATTCGCTGCTTAATCTGATGTTCATTCTGAAAAATGATAGACTAGTTTTCTCTGAAAGACTTCAAAATATTTAAAAATCCTTGTCCTACAAAATTCTACAGAGTACATGAAATATTTACTTAGGTTACATAAAATATGGTACTCATTTCTATTCATCGGTCCAGATGTTGGAAGTATTTTGATCTCTTTACCCCATACCACCACTTTTGATCCCCGACCGATATTTCATGGGTAGTGCCTTATATATTGTAGTATTGTCAAAACATTTTATGGTCGTTTCAACGAGTTATAAGAAAGGTCTTTAATCAATAAAACAAGCCTTAATGTTTGGGGCTAAGTTTGGGCTACTTCATATTTCACCTCAGGAGCAAATTTCGGACTCAGGAGCCAAACATTTCTGACATCAGAGATTTTATCCAATGCTTTTTTTCGTACAGATGTTGTATTATAGTTCGGAAGACTACATTAAATACTTTGACCTTGAATAATAAATTATTCTTAGTAGCACCAGGTAGTCTGTGATAGCTAAAAATATGAGAAATGTATCCGTACCGTATATTTCATTCCTGAACCTGAATATTCCCTACCTTGCTATCTATTCTAAAGGGAAGGCTGTCAAAATTCTCAACGTGAAACTTCTAGTAGCTCATTGCAAATTCCATGCAATATCTCATAATTTTATGAACAATTTCTATGTAAATAATTAAACTGAATTTGCTCCCATTGACGACTGAGTCTAAGCACTTGACCGTGGCCAATTCAACAAAGTTATTAATTAGTTGAATTATTTCGTACTGTTTAATTTAAATCAAAGTATATAAAAAGTTATAATTTTGATATTAGAACTACAGCCTCTTACAACACGTCAGATATAGCTAATGTCAATCACGGACTATGTAAATTTTCCAAAGTTGTTACAAATTCTATGTCCGTTTAATGATAATATGTACAAATGTTTTTCCTCCTGTTATAGCCACTGCATAACAGCAACAAGATTGCCGATACATCTAAAAGAGACCCTTCACGATGAATGGAAAAGGTGTCGGAAAATTCAGCTGAATTTAAGGATTTTCAACGAATCAAATAATAACTTGCAAGGCGTCTACATCTTATTTTATTTCGTACAATCCATTTTTTTGGGATATTTTGGCATCCGGCTCATGCTTGTGGACGCCATTCTTGGATCATTATTCTTCGCCATTGGCGTAATCACGGCTGCTTTCCACATCTTAGTATACGAACCAGCCTTTGGCATCCCGGCTAAGATGGAACAGTTTAAAAGCAAAATGACAGAACTGGCATGTTACTGTCAGAATGATGTGGAATTAGCGTTAACCAAAAAGAGAGTGAATTCTGTACAATGCGTCGGAATCAAAGTTGGGAAAATTACAGTCATTCATCGACTCTTCCCATTAGTATTCAGCCATTTTGTTGTTCAAAATGTGCTAGCTCTCCTTATCACGTATTAACGGCTGGAGCACATCTTAACGTGACATATTGTTAGTTTATTTCTTGGAAAATGAAGATGTTTTGCTTTATCATGACACTGTATTTTGCACAAACATATTTATGTACCTCAAATGCAAGCATTGACTATTGGAAAATTAATTTTGAATTATCAACAATTATTAACTTATTATATTGCGCACATTTTCTCGCTAACAGATTTCTTAATACTAACACAATAATTTGTAAGCACAAGCTTACCTATACAAATTCATCCTCTAAATTAAACAAAAGTCAGACCTTTCTTCAAAAACATAAGTTGCAGTCACACAATTACCGAAGACCAAAGGTGTCCACCTATCCTATTTATAGGCCTATATATAGGATAAAAATAGGCAGGATCCAAAATCCAAGTAATTATAGGTAGTAAACTAGGGTGCTGTAATTACCGCTAAAATTAACCCTATATTATATGTAGGAGCTGCAAGAGTTCACTTTTTTTAGGAACAAGGTAGGCAGTTTGCGAAGGTAAAAATAGGCATATTTAATAATCTATTGACAAATTTGTCAAGCAATTATTTGATTAAACCTTAAAATAAATCTCAAAAATATTCTTCAAATACGTGACATTTTAGTAGTTCGATTTTTTTCATGTGTTACGATTGCACGTACATAGACGATTTTTAGTTGAAAAAATAGGTCTTTATAGGCTAAAAAATAGGTCTTTATAGGCTAAAAAATAGGTCTTTATAGGCTAAAAATAGGTCTTTATAGGCTAAAAAATAGGTCTTTATAGGCTAAAAAATAGGCCTTGATAGGCTAAAATATAGTCCGAAACATTACAGGAGTATATATGTAGGCAAATAGGTGGGAAATTTATTTTTGATAAATAATGTAGGTTAATATGTAGGGAAGGCAAAGCTGCAAAAAATATGTAGTATTTTAGGTAGGCTGAACCTTTTGGACACCTTTGCCGAAGACGCTATTTGAATGACGACTACAGAGCGGAGAAAAGATGTCAAAATTTCTGTCACATTTGCTGACATTTCGTTTGGGTCGTTTAGCCACGTCTCTTGTTTCTTCAGTCTACATATCTTGCATATTTGTATACAACTTTATTACATATGTTGAAACATAACACATTTCATTATTTCGTGTATTTCATTTATTCATTCGTGTATTTATGTACGTACTTAAGGCATTCATTCATTACGTCATTCAAACATGAGGCAAATTACGACTGACCGACTGCAAGGTCATTCAAAGTCATGCACAAGGATGATTCACTGTATAATGTCGATATATTGAACTCGTGAGTACGGATACAATCTTGTACCTGGACCTGTACCCGTATTACCTTTTATGATACTTATTGTTGTAATTTGATGTTAAGCAAAATTTTCAAAAAATTGATTAGTTCGAATCCTCAAAGCTAAAAAGTCGAGGAAAATGATATTAATTAATACTATCTGTACAAGCTTAACAATTAAATCGCAAATGAATTTCGTAGTGAAACATTTTTTAGCGTGTGAAGTGGCGCCAACACTAAACCTTGTAGAATATGCTAATATGTGAAAACATTAAAAAAAATTACAGAAATTTCTTTGTAAAAATGTGACCCAAAAATCCCAATTGCCCGTGTATTTCTCAATCCATGAGGTGTACTCAGGAACTTGGTTGCAAACACTAGCCTCATTCAATTGAGCGCAGCCATATCCGGAACTGACCACTTCCACGGAGTACCATTTCCCGTCAATGTTTTTATCTATGCTACCACCTGAATCTCCCACATTCACCATTAATAGTGTACGCATTTTATTTGAGTAACTTCAAGATGGACGCGGTCGTACAGTACTGGCAAGCTCCGAACAGCGGACGTTACAGGTGCCTTTGTACCCTGGGAGTGCACAAATGTGGATGTCTAAATGTTTCTCATGCCCAAAGTGTCACAAAATATATGTTGGTTGGTTGAAAATTTGCTTCAAACTATTCACAGCAACAAATATTTTCAACAAATGATCTGGACTCTGAACCGACATTTGGACCAGAATATGTACTTCTGATACAGTAAATCCACCGGAGCATGTTCCTTGGTTGAAGATACATGTAATGGTCCTGCGATTCAGACCAGAAAAAAAGGCAATGAACAGACCTAACCATTCCCAGAAATAGCTTGCAATAGAATATATAGCGGCAGACATAGTGCCTTGAATCTATGGCATCTCAATTTGAAGTCAATGAACCTTAGCGAATTTTGTATTTGAATCATAAATTTATTTAAATTCAGCAAAATAAGGTAGTTCAAATTAAATAAGGCCTGCTTATATGAGTCAGCGGGAGAAAAATTACATGTGTAATCCTGTAGCTGTATACGTTTGTATCTAGCTGCTAATTGGATAACTAAAATTAGTTCAAATATTTTTATGTAGATATGTATATATATTTTTGGAACGTTCCGGAATACCTACTGACAATAGTAATTTCGAGTTCAAGTCAAGAAACTAAGAAAGGTTAGTAGCAGTCCAACGTATCCTCAAAAGGTGAAAGGGGTGTCATTGGTGACTCATCTGAACAAAATTGTGCTGGAGTTGGGTAACGTTTGGCACTGAAGCACATCCAAGGTTATGCCTGGACAACTCACCTATTGTGGATGCGGAAACACGTCCCAACGCTCACAGTTGCTTCAGTAATTGTTCGAGTAATTTTTGGAAACATTCGTATAGTTATAATCGGCACCACTTATACAAATATACTGAGTTATAATCACATCTCAGGTTCTTTGTGAAATACAGATACTATCCTTTCTTAATATTGATCTCGACCTGTCCGTTGATTTAAACTTTCGCGGCTTTGGCTTTACAATTCAAACATTCGCGGCTCATTTCAATATATAGCAAGCTCGCGGCTCATTTCAAAATATAGCAAGCCGCTATATACTATATTATTTCACTATATAGTATATAGCCAAGCAAGTCGGTGGTATATACAACAAGCCGAGAAGCACAGCAGGCTGAAAGCTGAAACTCTGTCGCAGAGGAGAGCTTTTTCAGCTCGCTCAGCTCGCTTTTCTTCTCGGCTATATACCAACTGCTTGCAGCCTACTGGAAGGGAAGCTCTCAATATTACGCCATTTTAGATTATCACTTAAAAGCTAAGACTGGCAGTGAGAAAAACTACGTTCGGTTGCAGTACAGAATAATTTGATAAGAGGAGAATTTTAATGACTGAACTTTGTTCACATTAGTGTGGGATTCTTACTAGGAAAAATAATTACAAGTATTAGCATCCATAGATTTGATCTTTATATCCCTACAAATATTATTAGGAAGTAAGGATTGATTTGTAGGAACCATGGACTTTAGTAACTATAGCAAGTTAAATGTGTTGCGCTAATATGAAATCCCTTCATTTTTCCTGTTTTAAATAATCAGTGCGTCCAGTGTCTGAGGCTTCAGTAACAATATTGTGGTACAACGGATCTATATACAAATTATAATAACATAAAAAATCATATTTGATCAGCTAGGTGTGCTGATCCACTAACAATAAGGGGTGAAGCACCATACAGTGATGCAACAGCAAGATTTAATAACGACGTTTGTATTAAATTGATCATGCGATTAGTTAAATTCCACGTGTATAGCCAAATATTGAGTTTGGGAGAAAACTTTAGTGGGCCGGAAGATGTTGTCCCATAATATTTTGATGATGAATTGCCAACTACCTATATGAAACGAATTGTTAGTCTTATAGTTAATAGTTCACGTCTTATATGAGATTACTTTGCCTGGCGAAGCGGGATATTAATATTAAGCTTTCTCGACAGGCCTGGATACGAGATCTATTATGCCATTTACACTTTTATTATTCACACTATTTACACTATTTATTTACACAAGTAATTGCTCCTGTGCGAAGCACGGGGATTTTACTAGTCCTTTCTTAATATTGAGCTCTAACTGTCCGTTGATTTAAACTTTCGCGGCCTTGGCTTTACAATTCAAACCTTCGCGTCTTATTTCACTATACAGCCAGGCAAGTCGGTGGTATACACAGCAAGCCGAGAAGCACAGCGGACTGATACGTTGTCGCAGAGGAGAGCTTTTTCAGCTCGCTCAGCTGTGCTTCTCGGCATATACCAGGGGTCGGATGTTTGCAAATCTCCCTGGAAGATCATTTCTGAATTTCCCTGCTGACTATTATCTCACTGCTGGTAGGTCCCCAACGATTTCAAAAATCCCTTACAAGACGTGAAATCCCTGCCAAATTTGGCCAATCAATCCAAAAATCCCTGTTTGCGTAACAATTTCCCTGAAACCCGTCAACAAATTTGAAAATCCCTGCCAAAAAAAGGTCAAATAAATAAAACAAAATCCCTTCCCTTCGAGATTTTCTCTGCCAGAAATATTTTTTCCCTGGGAAGAATCTTCCCATCTTCCTACAAAAATCCGACCCCTGGCATATACCAACTGTTTAAAGCATACTGGAAGCTCGCAATATTATAAAACTTTAGATTATCACTTAAAAGCGCTAATCATAATTATAATAAAGATTAGACATAAATCATCAAATTTTGATTAAATTACGTCTGGTAGTGAGAAAAACTACGTTCGGTTACAGCACTGACGAATTTGAAGAGAGGAGAATTTTAATGAATTTTATACACATAAGTGTGGGATTCCTATTAGGAAAAAATCAAATTGAATTGAAAGTAGACATGTTCATACCGTTCTTGTTTAAAATACCGTAATTACCGTTACCGTTACGTGGAAAAACTACGTTAATATTTTTAAGGTACGGTATCATAAATTCATCCGATTATGGGGAAAATATGATTTTAAGTAGATTTTTATGGTATGTGTGTAAAGATATGAAGTAACAAATCCAACATAATCATTCAACAATCAGTTTAGCGTCTTTTCTGGCAATTAATATGAGAGTAATAAATTCAGAAATCATAAGTTAATTTGCTTTTTTTTAAATTGTATGAAAAATATCAAAATCTGAAAATATAGAAAACGGTACTGAATTCTTCGGTGAGATGAATATTGAGATAATCAAAATGAGACTAAGTCAGTTTCAAAAACAAAGAGGTGTTGGAATTTATTAAATAGAGTAAGTAATTGTTGAGCGTTATGAACACGAGTGAGAGGAAACCTATGGAAAGGCCTTTCTATTTGTACTCGACAGCCGAGTTACAATTTGAGAAGAGAAGGGTAGACTTAAGGCATTCTATATTGGGGAATGTCTTATCATTAATGACTCACAGATATTATAGGTCTCGACCCTTTCTTTCCTAGAGATGGTTTAGTCATTCTCTAAAAGTTCAGATGAGAATCTTAGTGCTAATGTACTGATAACATAAGATTGTAATAAACAAATAATTTAGGTTTAAATATCTATCATCACATTCGGTGTCACTGTCTTCTAGTAATTTTTCTTAATTTAAATCTTTGCTGAATTCGGTCGTACTTATATTAATTTAGGAATAGGCCTCTCATCTCTTTCACATAACAGGCAAAGTGACATCAAGCCGTCAGACCGTCTGAAAAAATGACTCAAAACACTTGAATTACTATACACACGGTCTTTATGGTCGAACGAACTTCTTTCATTTTTGAGTTTGACTTTTTTAAATGAAAATTCGAGTACGTGAATTCACAGGTGCTAATTGTAAGACAATTGCCACAGAGGCTGTTATGTCATGAGTAAGATATTGATTAAATGAACATAACCAGCAACGGCTTTTCAGGGCATGTACGTATGTTCTTACACTTAATAAAGTGTAGTATCTATTGATTCAGCACGTACCATACGCATAGTTTCATGAACACAGATATCCACAGACTTGGCTTAGGATTTAATATTGTTGCTTGAGCTCTGGACATGGTTTGTAGAGGGCAACACCACAATTTTATGAGCCTTCCGCTAGATTGACGATATCGTACGAAGTTACGATATCGCTTCAAAAAACCGAGAATTATAGTAGCTAAACCGTACATCAATTTTTTACGGTAATTACGGTATTACCGTACTACGATACCGTAGTTGACATGTCTAATTGAAAGTACTTATTTCAACAGTTTTTATATATAGCGTCAGATAAATTCTCAGAATTTGTATTGCTGAAGTTATTTGCTCACTGTATTTTAATTACAAGTCTTTACATCCATACATTTGATCTTTATATCCCCTAAAAATATCATTAGGAATTAAGGATTGATTTGTAGGAACCATGGACTTTAGTAACAATAGCAATTGAAAAGTGTTGCGCTAATATGAATTCCTTTTACTTTTCCTATTTTAAATTATCAGTGCGTCCAGTGTCTGAGGCTTCAGTTACATTATTATGGTACAACTGAGATATATACAAATAATAACATAAAAAATCATATTTGATGAGCACGTTGCGCTGATCTACTAAGGGGTGAAGCACCATACAGTTATTCAACAACAAGATTTAATAACAATGTTGGTTGGTATTAGGTTGATCAAGCGATTAGTTAAATTCCCTGTGTTTAGCCAAACATTGAGTTTGGGAAAGAACTTTAGTGGGCTGGTTAGTTGTACCATAATTTTTTGATGATGAATTACCAACTAGCTATTTGAAACGAATTGTTAGTCTCTAAATTAATAGTTCACGTCTTATATGAGATTACTTTGCCCAGCGAAGCGGGCTATTAATATTAAGCCTTCTCGACATGCCATGACATGGGATCTGAAGCAATTTGCGGTTTTGTGTATACCTACTCTCACAATTCTCAAGTAATTGCACTGTGCGAAGCACAGGGCTTTTACTAGTCCTTATATTAAAGAGCACTTTCTGTCCGTTTATTTACAGTTCTGCGCGTTCATAGTTCAATAGCTTCACACAACTTCCAAAAGGTGGCATACCAAGCACTCCTTATTATTACTGAGCACTACCTGCCCATTTATTTAAAGCGAGACAGGGCTTGAATCGTAAAACGTTTAGCTTTTAATAGGCTTTTACTTGTCCATATTATTAAAGGGCACTTTCTCTCCGTGTATTTAAAGTTCCGCGCGTTCATAGTTCAATGGCCTCACACAACGCCCAA
Source organism: Allacma fusca (assembly GCA_947179485.1). NCBI lineage: Eukaryota > Metazoa > Arthropoda > Collembola > Symphypleona > Sminthuridae > Allacma > Allacma fusca. Next base: position 68,438,424 of record OX359246.1, read on the forward strand.
AAGGTGGCATGCCAAGCACTCCTTATTATTAACGAGCACTACCTGTAAAGCGCTACTCTTAATATAAGCTCGCATTATTTATAGGTATCTCCTTACAACTTCAAGTAGTAGTTGCAACTTGCAATTTCAATTACAACTTCAAGTCAACTTCAATTTATTAAAAAAATTAAATTGTAAATTAAAATCTACTTCAATTAGAAACAAAATATTAGTTGAACATTCAATTCAACTTACAAATAAAGCTTTTCATTTGAGAAGCATAGTCAATTCAACTTCGTTGCTGAAATACAAATAATTGACAGTTGAAGTTGATCAAATGACAATTTATGAGCGAATTAAACATGCGCGCTGGGAAAAGCTTTGCAGTAAATTGCGGGAATCCACTGGTAATTTTAATGAACAAATGATACTGGGCCACGCTGCTGGCAACGCGAAGCTCCTGAAATCTAGTTCATGTACAATCTATACATATTGCGTTAAAATAATTCTTAAGTTTAATCACTCACTTTATTCGTTATGAGTGAGGAAAGGGAGAAAATTGTTGATTTAATTGTTAGTGGTGACTCAGAAGATGGCTCAAGCAGTCACCTAAAAATAAACGAAATCCTCTGGCAAACAAGCATGTATTCAGCGACGGAGTCTATTTACTATTTACGGTATTTATTTTCGTCTGAAATTTGAAGACCATTTTTTGGAGTTTTTGCGAAGCAAAAACCATTTGCGGTGTCTAAAATGCTTCTCGAGGAAACTGAGTTTTACCCATTATACTTTTGTTATTTTGATATCAGGTAGTATTATTTAATAGTACGTTAAATTGCTCAACTCAATTTAAATCAACTTCAAGTCAATTTCAACTCAACTTCAATTTGTACAAATATTACAACTTGAAATTGCCAACTTCATATAATGAAGCTATAAGTTGGTTTCCGATAATTGACTTTCAATTAAAAAATTGATTTGCAATTGGTCAAATACAACTATGAAATTGAGTTGAAAATTCAACTTCAAGTACAAGTTCAAGTTCAAATAATGTGATAACTTGAGTTGTGAGGAGCCCTATTAGGTATACAACAAGTCTCTACGACAGGGCTTGATGCGTAATCCGTTTGACTTTTAATTTCTACAGTAATACTACCACCTCTTCAAGTAATTGTCCCTGTGATGCACAGGGCTTTTATAAGTTAGAAATATTTATCAATTTGTTTAACTTCTTAAGCAGAATTTATATTTGACAAACTTATTTAATAACAGGAGATTAAATGAAAAAATCCAGTTTCTTCCCCCAGTTCCAATAAACTTTTGTCTTGTGACGGAGATAATACCCTGCAAAGAAATTGTCTTCCATGACCATAAACAAGTAGCAGGATCAGAGGTATAAGAAAATAAGCATCAACAGGTTATCAACATCTTTTTACTCATCTGTTGAATTTTCAAGTGTCACTCAAAAGTATTCGTGGGCAAAAATGGTGATCAAGGGGAATTATATGGGGAAATAAATGGCATGTATACTTTCACTTCCGTATTTGCTTCCGTTGGAATTGATAAAACTTCCATTCCGTACTGTAAGACCAAATGTAAAATTAAGAATATTAGAGTTAATGTTTCATATTGGGGTATGCGAGCATCATTTTCAAGTTTTTATGAAAACTAAAAAACTATTTAACCTCATACATGACCTTGGCAAGTAGGTACAAATACTTGGTTTACGTGGATCATGTAGAATAATCCAGAATCATTTGTATAAGACTTGAGTAATTGAAATGTGAATTTAATTCTAATTTTAAAATTTTTAAATATTACAGATATTGTGTAATTTGGCACGCGTCATGTAGTACCAGCTGTAATAAATAAAGTTTACGTTCACCAAAGCCCTGAATACCCCTTCAATGGCCATATATGTATTTCCAGAAAGTTTGAAAAAATGTGTCCAAACATATTGGTATTTAATTATTTAATGTACATGCACGAGTTGCCAATTGAAATTTAATTTACACGTTTTGGTTTTAATCCATCCTGTGCACAAACAATTTCATTATCATAGACAACATTTATGTGGTGGAAAACAGTTTAGTATGTGAGTAATTTTTAACAACAGCAGTTTATCACATGTTTTGAAATAGTTTTATAAACGTTGGAACCTGGGAGGCAATTATATTTCCAATTTTACAATGTAAATTAGTAGAAATAACTCTAATTTCGAAAGTAATCGTATTAAACTTTAGTGCAATCATGAATTCGAAAAGATTACACTCATTCTCTGTCACTAATTTAGCATTCTTGAAGCTGGACCCCTGTAATCGCAAAATCCATACTCATTTAAGAATACAGAAGAGCAAACAATTTAAATATAGATAGTAGTTAATAATAGACTGGTTCCATAAAATTGAAACAAGTTTCCAAAATAAAATTTAAATCTGACTATCAAAAACACCAGTATTTGTCAGAACAACTTTGAGAGTGAAGGTTGCTTTCATTGTATTTTGGCTTCAAATTTAAAATAAAACCACGTCATGTTGTACCAACGGCATTTGACCCTAATTAGGGGTCCGCTTAAGTTATGTTCTTTGCTTGGCTTTTACCCCACTAGGATGGACTCTATTATAAGTCGTACCTCAAGGAAAAAAAGCGTTTTTTTGACGATATTTCATCACTTTCAGTTGTCACTCTGGCTGTGTCACCTTTTAATTACAATGTACCGAATCGTGGAGATGATTCAGGATTACGATTCAAGTATGTTCGCCCATTTGCCATGCCCCCTTGCTTGCATGGATTTGTCGATACTGATGCTCGTAACCTACGTGGTGGTTTTTTGGGTTCATCCAGATTTCTACCTGAACAGTGCTGCACTCTGCTTTGAATTTTTTTCCGGTAAGGGGTACTAATAATAACCATTGAGCTTGTGTTTTTAAATTTTCATGGAGGCAGTGAACTCCATATATGTACACATTATTGCTTGTCCAGCACATACAATATAAACGTAATTTATTTATGTAATTATATGGTTTGCAACCTCTTGATAAAATCATTTACGATTAAGACATATAAAAGGGCGACAAAGGGTTAACTATGGTAAGTATTTAAACTTGAAAAAGAAATATACGGCAACATAAATCATTTTTAAAAGCTACATCAAAATATCAAACAGAAGACCAAACAAATACGTAGTTGTTCACATTGCCTTTTTATCTTCAGACGCTTCTTTTTGGGTAAATGATAATGAACAGAAAATACACTCTTTGAAACTGAACACTAAAACGCAATCTCAAAATAAAGGAGAATAACATTAAGGTGCAAATAAACAATACGCCCCTAGCCCGCTTGTTCAACTAAGGAAGATGTTATTAAGGACTAATGTATTGCAATCAAATTTCAAAAAATACAGCGTTTTGAAATATGCATAAAGATTCTAGACCGTCCATGAAAATAGCAACTTTTAAAAATTTATCTCACAGTTCTTGAAGCTGAATTTCCCAATCCTTGCTCGATTTTGATGCATGAGCATTCGCGTAGTGCTCATTCCATGAGTTGGCTATAATTACCACATGTAGAGTAAAATTAGAAATTATGGTTACGTAAATGGACAGAAGCAGAGTACTAACAAACACCAACTTATTATGGAAAATATTGAGCTCAAATACTATATTCTTCCCAGGCCTTGTAAAAACAATCACGTTATATATTTCATGGGAGAGCAATTCTTATTATTAACGAGTTCTACCTATCCATTGATTTAAAGCACGTTGCATTACTCTTAAAATAAGCGCGAAAGATTTAGGCATACAATAAGTTTCCACGACAGATCTTGATACGGGCTCTATAACCATTTACGGTAGGTTTTAAGTTTGTGCACTCTCACAACTCTCAAATAATTGCCCCTGGCTTTTGTAAGTCTAACAAAACCAACAAGGTGCTTTTTGGAATATGTTCATTTAAAAGATCGCGGGAATATACTAATGATACGGTTGCAGAACTCATTACTAAATGTCATTTTAGCCTTACCGCGGACCCGTGAAATGCAACCTTTGATATTGCATGGGTACTGTACACTAGAAAAAGCTCTGTGCTCTACAGGGGCAGTTACTTGGAGAGAGTGGAGAGTTATCATTCACTTTTATTGGCTTTGAGTTGTACCGCGGAGTTTAAAAGACATGACAGAGAGAGGCGGTGCCTATCATACATGAGACCTACTCACGAGTATTGAGTAATCTACTCAATTCATACCCGCACTCATGCTTGTGAGTAGCGAGTAGGAGTAAGAGTAGTATTTAATATTTCGTGCTACTCACCACGTGAGTATGAGTTTTGCGGGGTTTTTGGTGTACACGAGTGAGTAAGATTGCGAGTACTAAAATCGCTTTCAATGTTACTCATCAGCCACGGTTTTATCCTTGACAGGATGACGTCAAATCGATTTGAATCGGAATGCATCAAGGCTAATCTGTTACAATTATTAACATGTCGCAACGTTGCGACCCTGAAAAATCACATTTTGAGAATTTTCATGAGAATCACAATATGTACACAATCATTCACTCCAAGCATTTTGCATTACGCAGATGTGGGAATTATTGTGGGTTGAAATTTCTGGGTGAATGTCAGACCATCATGATGGTCTTAAACAAACAAGATTTAAGATATTTTAAAAGACTGTTTATTCGAACATAAATGAAATTGTATAGTTTTATTTTTATTTGTAGCAGAAATATTTCTTAATACACGACAGCGCGTTAAGAAATTAAGTATCCGAGTGCTCCTAGTGAGTAACGCACGAGTGAGATTATGAGTCATGATTAGTTCAAATTTTGAACCAGGGCGGATGAGTAGGAGTAGACGTAGCAATGCAAGGATACTGCGTGAGTACGAGTGCCTTTCAGTACCGTGAGTAGTTCATGAGTGAGTTTAGGAGTAGTAAAATAAGACCCATGTATGGTGCCTAGACAGTGTAGACAGACTACGGCTGGAAAAATATAATAAAGGATATCATGTTAGCCTTCCCAGGGACAGGGACCCTCGGAATGCGACCTTTTTGATCTTGTCTATATATAAACATACAATAGCCAGTTAACCTGATCAGTCTAGAATTTATACTAAACGATACTATTAACTAGTGTTTCTTGTCAATTGCAAGTTAACCGCAATTACTAATTGAACTTGCAAGTTCGGTTCAATTCCGGTTATTTTACACCAGGGAATTGCAATTGTCGGTGCAAGTGCAATTTATGTGTACTTAAATTGCAATTACAAAAGCATTAAGTACTTGCAATTACCGGTTAACACAACTGAAATTGCATGAGATTCAATTGCAATTGCAAGTGCTTGCACTGCAAAAAGTTGCAATTTTAAAAATATTTATCAATTTAATTGCAGGTTGAAACCCTTTCGAATTTGAGCGCAAAATTCCATAAAATGCCTCAATAAGTCATTTCGCTCTAGTAACTAATTATAACAATCTTGAGTAATGTCTCAACGAGTGTAGTTACTGTACTTCCTGTACAATTTCGTCGGTGAGGACACAAAATTATCTGAATGCATTTTCGATTTGTATTAAAATGTTCCCATTAGCACAAAATGATATAAAAATAGGCCAAATATTTTAAGGATACGAAAGATATGCTTGCTGAACGATGAAATTTTACAATATTTCAGCCTTGGAGGCCTTGAAGGAAGGCAATTTCATTTTTGCATCTCTGTTTCATTATGCCTTGCATCTAGATTATTTTATTTAATACACTTTGTTCAATTTCGTAAAACAGCATGTATAAATCTTGCTACCAATCAAAAATGCATGGATCATTTTGTCTCTTCACCGACGATTTATACTGTATATATAAACTTGTATATATGTTAACTTGCAATTACAAATTGCAATTGCACTTGCAATTGTACTTATCGGTGCAATTACTTCCAAATGTTTTTTGCAATTGCCTTACCAACTACAAGTAACTTATGAACTAATTGCAAGTTCAACTTCGGTTATTTGCATGATTAAATTGCCACATTTTAGCAAGTACCAGTTACGGCATTACTAGTACTTGCATTATCAATTTAATTGTAATTGCAAGTTCGGTTATTCCCAAAACTTGCACCGACAGAAACACTACTATTAACTACGCTTACATGGAATTTACACTGAAGTTTCTTTTCGAAATATTTTAGATGACGGACAACATCTTCTCAGACTAAGAGAATTATCTCGTCACGAACTATTTGCAGTATCCATGTGGCCACTGTTGTGTAGTGTGTCCATGTTTCATGTGATAATCTTTCTGATAATACCAACCGGATCAAACTTCATCTACTACAACGTGCCGGAAAACCTGAAGAATCCAGTAACGATGAGCGTGTGCGCTGTACTGGAAGGTTATTTGCTGACGTTCATGTTAAGCATGGCACTGCTTCTAGTTGGAATCCATGTTCTCACATTTCATATGATCTTGATCCAGTTGGAAACGGGAGTGAAAACAATGAAGTAAATAGTATTTCTTAATGTATAATTTATTTCCTTTGCCATTTCCCACAGCGATCCTTATGAGTAGAACATAGTTGTACCCATTCCTGCCTGCGTGAAATAAATATTCCCTCAAGTGTACTCGTGTTCATTCCTGTGTGTAAACTGTGATTTAGCTACCTGTTCCACTAAATTTTAAAATAATGTGTACCCCGATCCGTCTCTGATCCCGTAACTAGACCTTGTAAATATTTTTTGACCTGCTTGATACTGGTTGGCCTTCATTTGTAAACTTGACTTCCCTCCAAGACTATAGGGTGTCCATATTATTTGAATCCCAAATCAGGACTTATACCTAAAATAAAAAAGATCTCTATGTAGCAGATGAAGTTAGTTTGTAGGAATAACAGAGAACGTATTTTCTACCAGTTTCGCTGGGGAGTACATATCAGTTGCATTAAGGACTAATAAGGTCTAATTAAGGAAAGAATAGCTTCAGAAGTTGTGTGCTCTTGCCGTCTACATTTGTGAAATATTTCACATATTTTTTCTCAGACATTCAATGATTGTTTTCATGGATTAATTAATTAATAGCTAATTTTAGACAGCGTAACGTATTTATCAAATAGTGCGTTCATAATATTTTGATTCTTACTACTTTAACTGCTGCTTCTAACTCACTAAAACAACTTATTTTGCAAATTCAAACACTTGAATGTTGTGCTACAGTAGTTAGTTTTGAAAAAATCGTAACATTCTTTAATCACCAAAAGTGGTGACAAACAGTATTCTTTAAAATGCAGCAGAATCTTTGTCGTATAATTATATATGAATTGACTACTCATTTTAGCCCGTAAATATGTATCTTGAACATCTCTTCTAAAAATTTCACATTTTTTAGTAAAACTGTTTATTTTGTGTTGCCTAACGTTAGTGATGATACAATCTTCGAATTTTCGCAAAGTTATCGCACTAAGCCAGATGTACGTCCAAAACAATTTAAAGAATTCATAAACAGCAACATTTACCTGATTAATAGATTTGGCATTACTGTCATATTAAGATACATTATATAATGTACACGATTGAGCGCATAGGATAACCCTCGATAGGACCAATAGGTGGTGTCAGCAGTTTTCTGTCAGTATTTGTATTATGTGCTGGAGACCTAGTAGAATATTTACGTACAAATGCCAACAATGGCACGGCACGTTAAGACAGTATTTTATTTGTATTGTTTCTGGAGCAACACTGCAACAAAAGATTACAACAAATCAACTTAAAAACAATATTAGTATTTGCACTCGACAAATCAGGACTTTACGTCTACTCATCAGGTCAGCAGGTGTGCCTGTCTCAAATCAGGACTAATGCAAGGCTATAGATAGTAACAGGTTCGGCCAAAGCGTATGCTGAAACAACCCCCTCGCTGTGACGTCATCAAAAGTCATTTCTTACTACACATACTACACAAGTATGTAAACAATTCGCAAAATAGTTTGAATAAGATTTTTAATTCTTTTCAAGTATTACAATTAAATTTAAAATTAACCCACGACAACAACAGAGCTATTAACAAATTGTTTCCTGTTCACAAAATTAACCCGTGACTTCTGCTTTTTAGCAGGGAATTAGTTTGTAGTTAAGATTAAAAATCCCAGCTGACACTTGCGTTTCTTGCTATTTCTGTAAATTTAGATCTTGCTTACTCCATCAATGCCTTTAAATTGAATAACGACACCGTGTGAAACTCGATGTGAACACCAAATCCCGACTAATTATTATTTTTTGAATCAAATTGAAAACGGGAAGTTTGGTAAAAATCTCTTCGTCAAAAGTCAACTTGCTCGTTCGTCTTCATAAAGTTCTGTTATTGCAGTGGAATTTGTAAATATTCCTTGGTCACATGATAGGTTTTAGTACTTAGGTACTTGATTGTCAATGCCTTTGAAATATCCCCTATGCTCCAGTTGACACTTTTGTGACCACTAATTAATTTGGCTTGGTCGGGGGAAAGAGATATTTAAGTGGTTTGTGTTTACTTAATGCAGCTTTTACTGTAGACTTACAATTAGAACTTTAGAATCACACAAATAATCTTCACGATTTCACTTCTCTGTTTTGAAATAATTGATTGAAGTTTCTTCATAAGCTAATTATGATCACCTTACATTTGTTATGCTTAACAATAAGTTGTTAATTTCATCTCTAAATATTTTGTGCGTGTAGACAGTTACTTCGAATTAATTGAAAGGAAACTGGCTGAGTTGTGAATGGAAACACATTGGAAACGGTCGTAATTTTTAATATTTTTTTAGGTGTCAACGTGTCAAGTCCAAAAGTTCATTTTTTAAATCGCAGACATAATCAATTTCACTGAAATGATGTAAACAAATCCTAGCAGTTACACAATTTACATTTTCTTTCCTCTTACACTTAACAACCCAAACCTTAGCCGTGTGAGAATTTTTAGGGAACTTGTAAAATATTAAATCTGATCGTCTACTCTGTTTAATATTTTTAGTGTTTTTACATTCCGCTAATGCACAAATAAAGTTCACATTAAATAATTTTATTTGCTTCTATACAGATTGTCAATTAAAGACAAGTAGAGCGCGCGCTGAGATCACTTTTACTGACGTCACAGCCCCCTAAATTTGTCCACCCCTCCGCCCTATTCATTCTTACGTGTGATTTGGCCGAACCTGTTACTATCTATAGCCTTGGACTAATGGACGCCCTATCCAAGAACCGTTCCCACGCTCCTCACGTGAACATGTTATAAACCACCCGTCGTGCACAGTACATCCTTGTACAAAGCTTTTCACGGGCTTGAATTTTGTAATTTATTGGGTATATTTATTATTTATTTAATTATTGGGTAATTGGCCTCCCTCCTGACCATTTGTCCATTCGCTGTGTAGACAGCAGGCGGGCTATAATTTACCTGTCGTTTATTGGTATAGTGCAACAGGCTTGTGACCCGACTGTAACCATGTTCCAATTCTTTGGATAATAGTGGATTTGGCCTTGACCAATTAGTCCATGAGTATAGTCGAATTAAATTCAACTCTCGCTAAAACGGGTGGCTATGTAGTGCATGTACAGCTGACAATTTTAGGTGTCCCATGTCCCTGTCCCATGAGCGGCATATATACAGTGTTTCTTATATAGTGGTTCCCAAGGGATGACAAAATACATACATGCAATATTTCGGGAATCCCCATATATTGGATACAAATACAGTACTAATATCTCCATTGGGGATATTAGTATTTCTTACTCCTATACAATGTAAATGTGACTCTATGAAACATTTAAACATGCAAATACAAAAGAAATGCTGTCTAAGAGGAAATTCACTGTGGACCAATGATCGGTAAACTCCCTGTTCGTCACTTCCATTCCCGGTCAGTCCCAGAAGGGCTGAGATACACTCAGTCCACTTAGTCCTTGCTTTTTATAGAGTGAGTCCAACTCAGTCTCAGCCCCAATAAACTCGTTAGTCAAACTCCCACTCAGCACCCAAGGATACAAAATGGCGCTAATTTCCATCCTTGGGCTTTAATAAAATCTAAAAATTGATTAATATTGTACGCGCATCAGTCAATCAGTCCAGCTAATTCTATGCACTTGAATTAGTTCAATTCGTCATTCCCAACAGTTTCCGTACGTGTCAGTCCCATTCTCACTCCACTCCCTGTATTTCCCCCTGTTTTCCCTAACATTACTTACACGATGTACAAGGAGGATGCCTATAACCGATTCTTTTATGATATAACAAAATTGGCCATTCACTGACCATCCGACAAACAGAAAGTTATTTGGGCCTTTTATTGATTAATTTAAAACCAGAATTGATAGCTTATTCCTATGACTATGAATAGATAATTACTAATTACAATGTTGGCAATTTTAAAGTCAGACAATGGGAAAATCTGGATTTTACACCATCGTTATAAATTGTATGAACATAAAATGTCTTTATTTCTGTGACAGTCATTGTATAACAGCAATAAGATTACTGAAACCCCCACAAGAGACACTTCACGAAGAATGGGAAAGGTGTCGGATAATTCAGCTGAATTTAAGGATTTTCAACGAATCAAATAATAACTTGCAATGCGTCTATATCTTATTTTATTTCGTACAACCCATTTTATTGGGATATTTTGGCATCCGGCTCATGCTTGTGGACACCATTCTTGGATCATCATTCCTCGCCATTGGCGTAATCGCGGCTGTTTTCCACATCTTAGTATACGAACCAGCCTTCGGCATCCCAACTAAGATGGAACAGTTCAAATTCAAAATGAAAGAATTGGCATGCCACTGTCAGAACAACATGGAATTGGCGTTAACAACGAAGAGAGTGAATTCCGTACAATGCATCGGAGTCAAAGTTGGGAAAATGGCAGTCATGAAACGGCTATTCCCATTAGTATTCGTCCATTTTGTTGTTCAAAATATGCTAGCACTCCTCATCACATATTAAGGGCAAAAGCACATCTTTCACCCAGCGTAGTCTAATCCTTGAAAAATAGAAGCCGATTATTTTGCTCAATCGTGCATTTTATTGCAACACGTATTAACTTATATTTAGGCACAACATATACATAGTCCACATCATGACGCTCAATCATGAGTAACGTTAGAACACTACATTGCTCCTGAAGTAAAAGTGGAATTTGCGAAAGTAATAATTAATATTGTTTCAAATTTCCAGCCACACGATGCTTTATACGCCACCCCAGACAAGGGCGGATCGCGAAGGTTAGCCCCCAGCTAATAATAAAATGTGAATACAAATTAAAATTGAGAGCAAATAACTTGTTGCACTTATCAACAATATAAGGATGACACGCACTTGATTTATATAATTCTATTTTATTGAAAAACATTACACATGTCAATGAATTCTTCGTCACATATTTACATATTTAAGACTTCCAAAACCAAAATTTAAGTAGCTAATGGTACATTCCTTCACTTTGTAAACTTTGGTTGAAATCGGATAAAATGTACCGTCGAATGTATGGAAATACATACGTATATCTTATGAAATAAAATATCTTAAAATAAAGCTCAGAGTGACCACTGGATGTTAACCAAAACTGAAGTAGCTATACTGATATGCTTTGTCAAATTTGGGTTTAGTCGGTTGATGCGTTCTCGATTTATTCTCACACGGACGTCTGAAGTACTTGATAAAAGGGCGCTGCACTGTCCTAAAAAAGGAGTTTTACATTTTATTTTTTCCCAAAATATTGTAACATTTCAACTCATTTGATTGTTTTACAAACAAGAATACCTGACGCTTCAATTTGGCGCTGAAATTCATATTGCATCAAATCAGTATTTCGACAAGCTCGTCATCCAAGAAAATTCTCGTTGGCTAACTTCTAAAAAGTACAATTTTCACTTCCCAACCTATGGTTTTTAAATTGATTCGCAAATGGAAATGGTACTTTTTAGAATTTAGACAGCGATAATTATGCATATCGAATCTTTATGGGGATTTTGTATCTAATTGTGTATTAATATTGTCGCAATGGTTACTACAGTATGACGACTGAATCATAAAGAATATTAACGTAACTATCACCAGAAAGTGAAATAAATAGTAAAATTCTCGCCCTATGCAATACATAGCATAGAATTCTATATTCAAATGATATTATGCTATAAGATTTTCACGATATATATAAATACATGTAAAACAAATACAATGTAAAAACAAATATGTAAGAAGAAAATATTAAAGCAGTACTTCACATTTTGAAGTGTTAATAATCATTCGAGAATTCTTACATTTCAAGGCCTTCATTTATTTTAAAAACGTTTTGCTTATAAACACTAATGTTTTTTATGAAGTTGTTGCGTAAAATATATATATATAATGAACACAACATTCTGATATGGTGCAGCAGTATTTGAACTTGTTACAGTGAATTTCATGTACGAATTGGGGTTTGTATAACTTTTGTAACTGTTCTGTTTTTGTGGTTCACTATATACGCTTCAATTTATTCTTGTATTGCATGGGTTATCTGGCAAAACAGAGATATTACCAACAACTAAAATGTACAATCTTGATCAGCCACGTTTGTAGTAACAAATATCTACAGGTAAGCAAGGAACTATTTTCACCCAGGATAAGTAACCATTACGTACTTAAGGATGGAAGCTAAAAACTTAATCACCGTATGTTTTACCTTTATCGAAAAAATAAATTCATCCCACTAAGCCAACCCTCACGATACCTCTACAAAGGAAATGAAGCAAAATTTAAATGTTTTTAGAAAAAAGGGTAATATGAAACCTCTTAGGTATAACTACTGTTTTCAGAAACTAAAAAGTGACGATTGTTTAAGTCAAACGAGGATTGAATAATTTGAGGTAAAAGTGGCAAATGGACTTCCGACAGTGTGTAGTTACTATGTAAAACGAAAATTCAAAAATATGAAATAAAATGCCAGCGCCAGTCTTCCGAATTTGTTAAAATTCTGGTAAACAGCCAGCGTTTGGATTGTGTACATATCTAATAAAAGCACGGGACATAACCTTTCTGGTTATGTGGTTATATGAGAAATTAGAGAAGAAGGCTAAAGGCAAAATTCTAGACAGTAGCTAACTTCCAGTGATACCAAAATAGTTCAAATATTTAGAACTGATTAAAGCATTAAAAAGTGACACAAATTAAATTATTTCATTTTTCGCCTTATAAAACTGTTGTTGTCTTTTTAAAAAATTTTGTCTTTACCTTGCTTCTTGATTTTTTCAACCTTTAATTCAAGTATTCATTACAGGACTATAATGTGCTAACTGGAAAACCTTAAAATATACCTGAAAGCTACAGTAAAGAGAGAATTGAATATTTTGTTTACTACACCTCCTTAAACGGATTTTTCTGGGTGGGTGGGGTCTTCAAAGGATTTCCTGGCCCATTACACATAGTACATATAATTTATGTATTCTATACAGTGCTCGGCACGGGTATGGGTAATACTCGGGTAAATTGTTACGGGTATGGGTACTACTCGGGTACCGATTTTGTGTACCCGACCAATTTTGGGTACTACCCGGGTACACTTTGGTCGGCTCAAAATTTCAGGTACGGATACGAGTATGGGTACGGGCACAAGGATTTCAAAATGGGTATATACCCACCGGGTACGGGAATAATGGGGTCATTTACTCGTACCCACGACTGTTGTACCCGAGTATTTGGATACGTTGAGAGCTGAGACATTTCGATGAATTTTATGTTATCATGCCCGTAGGTTAGAAACTTCTGTCCGTATCTTTAGTGTTTCTGATTACATATAGCTTAGTGTTAATACCCTTTTAACTTTACAAAATACAGGAAATGTATTTTAGACTCTAGCTAAAATATATGCTTTTAGGGAAACATGTTTTAGAAAGCATAAATAAATAAACACAAACTAGGAATAATAACAAAATAGAAGTGGAGAATAGGATTCAGCGAAATTTTGTACGGTTGGTAATATTTTGATGAATCTGCAAGTGCGCAAGCTAATTTAATTTCTAATCAAAAACGCTTTAGTTTTTCTACTCTTCAATGAAAATATACAATATCAAATACCGCTCTAGCTCTTCAAAGTTACACACTAAGGTGTCAAACATTATTATACATAACGTACTATGTACTACATTTAGAGAAATCTGGATATAAAGTACCCGAGTACGAGTACGGGTATGACACTTAGATACCCGAGTATGGGTACAATTTTCGAGTATTTTTCGGGTACAGGTACAATGCGGGTATAGGTACATGGTTTGAGATTACATCGCGGGTACGGGATGAAAAATTTGTACCCGGATACTCGGGTATGGATGCGTGTATAGATACCAGATATTGCAATACCCGTACTTCGGGTACGGGTACCGATTTTTCGTTCCCGTGCCGAGCACTGATTCCATACATGTGGTTTGAACAGATAAGCACATGTCCTGAAATTGGTTTATAAACGATGGAACAAGGTAGGCTCTTATCTTTGCACGAGCACATAACTTTTAGCGTAAAAATAACAACTAAAATTTCACAAGTATTGTAAAATAATAGGAATGGATTTCGCCAGTAATCTTACTGAACACAAATTAATTTTTTTGTCTGCAGTTGATTAATATTTTTTAAATTACACCACTGTAATGGAAGTAGATATTCCAAGCTCAAGATTTCAGAATACAAAAAAATAATCAATATGAATAATTATGTATAGATAGCAGGGATGGAGTATTCGAAAAATATAAATACAATTCTGATTAAGATTAATCCTAACGGATTCCAATCCCAATTCAAATGTATTTCTTTCATAAAATGAAAATTCCAATCCGATTTATTCAAATATTTTCTATGAATTCCAATATAATTCAAATACTTTAGTTATTAAACATTAATACCTAGATATACTAGTCCCAAAAATATCGTAACTTTATACTGAATTTAAGCCAGAAAGTGTCTAAATTCGGCAGTTATAAATGCAACGAAGCCAGGGGATGTGCAGGACCATTTTATAAAGGCATTTATGCTTAATCTACACAAGTACCATAACCGTATATGACTTGTTGTCATATACCTTGTTTTTCAGGGATACTCTAGTAGTCAAAAAAGTGGGCTGCATGCTTTTTCCCCTGAAAAACTTAAATCCCTTTTCCCCAAATCAGAAAATCAATGACAAATAAATTGATTGCTTATAGATTACAGCGAATTCGTTTCCAGAAAATAAATTAGTTTGTTCATACGTGAAATTTTGTAGAGTCAAACATAATCCCAAATTTTGTATTCCAATGAGTAGTTTTAAAAAAACCATGTTATGGTCGATAAAAAACTACTTTTGTTGCTTTAATTTACGATATAATCTTCAATATGTCACAGATTTTTCGGATATATAAGCATTGGATACAATATTCAAATATATTTTGAATACTAATTCGAATACAGATATTTTTTTCCGATTCAATATGGATTTAAATACTTGAAAAAATATATTTAGGAATACCAATTAAGATAAAAATACCACAAAATAGGAATGAAATACCGATTCCAATTCTAATTCCGATTCGAATGACCAGCCCTGATAGATAGCAAGTAGTGATGCCAATGGTCTGGTCTGATCCAGATTTTATGAAACTGGTCTGGTCCAAAGCTCAGACCAGACCAAAGACCATGGTCGGGACCATGGTCCAGAAAACCATAGAGTGCAATTAAACAATCACATTTTATCCAGACAAATTTTTGCTTAATCACCAGAAACGACATTTTTACTTTGTTTCTATGGGTTTTGTTAACTCATAAATTGTTATTTTGCATACTTTTTGGACCATGGTCCTGTGGTCTGGTCTGGTCTGGTCCTGAAGATGGACCAATTGCATCTGGTCTGGTCCAAGCGTTGGATCAGACCGGACAAGACCAATAACGGACCATTATAAATGGTCCAGACCAGACCATTGACATCCCTAATAGCTAGTAATAGAATGGTTACATAAAATAGAAACAAGATTCCAAAATAAGATTTAGCTCTGACGATCAAAAATAATTTAGTAAATGGCTACTCCGTTAGGCACAATGGCTTCCGGGATGGATAACCAGTTCATCTCCATAAGCAAACATTGAACTATTTCGAGCAACAGTTGAAGTAGGATAAAGAAAATAATTTTATTTTCTACATCAATTTTTAGTCTGTCAATGACCATTCACACAGTCAGTCACGAGTAAAGCTGCCAGATGCCTACTATTTTAGTAGACTAGCTACTATTTGGCAAGCCATATCTACTGCAAAAAATCTTGGTTTACTGTCTACTATTTTAATGAAAAAGCTTTTAAACTCAACTTTTTACGTTCACATACTAATTGTAAAATCATTAATGCCGATAAAGTTGAGCGCAGTTAGCCGACACGTAACCAACTTTACAGAATTCTCTGTGTGTGTAATTTTAGGGGAATGCTCATAATGAGTTTCATAGCTTCTTTCTAGGAAACCGTAGACACCGATTTATTATTGGTTGTAGATGCATCAGTTCCGGTTCGATGTACAGGGTGTGAAAAAAACATTGCTTTACTCCTTAGCTCACAGTAACAGCATCGTCAATAAAATATATACTTCCTCAGTGATTCCACACATGTTTTTTTAGATTTTTTAAATTGATTTACGCTGCTACTCAATAACACTTGTTACAGCGGGCCAGGATCAGGGTTGGTTTTTTTTGTTTTTTTCAAAAAAAAACCAAACAACCAGGTTTGTTTTTGGTTTAAACCGGGTTTTTTTGGTTTAAACCAGGTTTTTTTGGTTTAAACAAATTTTTAATCCAAAACATTCATTAATATGCAAAAACATGTGAATTTGAACAACTTTATCTATTTCCCAAACTCAGTAAGTATCACAAAGCATTAAATATTTAATAATTTAGATATAATTTTAACGATAACTTTGCAGCATAAACACAAGTTTTGCATTTTTCATTGTACAAACGATTCCGAATTTCCAAATGTGCAAGACTAAAAGCTAATAATATTATTTACTTCACTAAAGTTTAACTACACAATATTGTTAGGTATGTATATAGAAAATACACAAATTAGTTAAGTTCTCACATGAATAAATAATTAAGTTGTGAAAGACACAACCATAGGTTAAGTCAGTTCAAAGTAACTCCAACACTTAATTGTAAAGGTGCATTGTAAGCACTTCTCGTCGGCTCAAGCCAACAAGTGTCAACGTCCTGTTACATCAATTATGATGTAACGTCTAGACTTAAGATTGTAAAAATCGGCTCCAGTAGCCACTTGTTAAGTTTAAGATTCTTCCAGACTCTTCAGTGAATAACTGAGAGTCATTCCAATAACACCTATTTTTAGTTGTTAATCTTCATTTCCCTTTCCTTTTGATTTCAATTATAAATAAAAGCAATTAGTCTTCGGATTAATAGAAAATCACATTCAATCGTTTATTCATAATCATTCCTCCCATCAGCACGATTTCTAATTATTTACATTTTCTTGACAAATACTTAAGTAAATAATCCATGAGTAACGATTCAATGGTATAGCCATAACCTACTCTTTTATGGTGGCCCATGTAAACTCATTGCCAACTTCAATTACCCCGGCAATGCTCCCGAATTACTCTCACTTATCACTCCCCTTGGGAAACAATCGATTTAATTCTAAGAATTGATTTTAATTCCAGGCAAGCTTGAATAACGTGTCATTTTTCGTGAGAATTTTTGAGAATTACAGTTTTGGCCACGCAGAAGTTACATTCCTGCATATTTGACGTTGCAACTCGCACAGCACCATCGGGACTACCTCCAAAGGAGTCATCCGTTTTTGACTGTGACCGGTCGAAGAACCCCTCGTAAGTTTTTTATTAATAAACGGGGTTACTATTTCTTGTCCACGGAAGGCAGACGGAATTACCTGCGCTTCACCGACCGATGCCCTGAGGATTTGGGTATACTCAACGGCCAGCCACGGAGCTTCGGACCGTTCCCACCTCATCCAGGAGGATTTCATACAATACCTTCAAAGTGTTAAGTTTCATTACTATGAACCACCGTCACGGTACGTACATACTTACGTTATAATTTATGTCCGATAAGAAGAAGCCATCCACTTCGCAACCTAACCCTAAGCCCTCGACTAGCAGAGTCACTCGTAAAAATTCTGACCCCGATTTAAAAGACGCTTCAGAATTAGCTAAAGTTTTACAACAGGCAAAGACCAAAACAAAAACTACTACTAGTAAAAAGCCAAAGCCCCCACCGCTACCACCACCATTACCGCCGCCAATCCCGCCGACACCGCCAGTACCTCCAGTACTTCCACAAGCCCAAGCTTCACCTCCCCGAACTCCGAGTCCACAATACTCTACTCCACCCGGCGCTCCTCCACCGATTTCACTACCTCCACCACCCCCACCACCTTTACCTGCTCTTTCATTAGTCACTCCAGTCACTCGTATTGTTCCCTCTTTTAAGCGACAACTTTTAAAAGCTCGCAAACTCCAACATATCTCACGCCGCGGACCCTCCACACGTACTCGCAGAGTAAAAGTTTTTAACATGGCCGGCACAAATCCTGTCAATGTCACTGTCAATACCGCCCCTATACATTCCATTGTTGATTTTCCAAAGATTAAACAATTTCAACCCTCCACACATGACATCCATGATTTTCTCATTGATGTTCAACGTGTCGTGGCTCAATACCAATGGGATTGGCCTACACTTCAAGGACACGCTCCCAATTTATTAGCTCGTGACCCTTTTCAATGGTATCAGACTCAACTCGCTTTGGCAGTCCCAACTATTACTAGCGTTGATACATTTTACAATATGTTACGTGAGCGCTATGCTAAACCTCGCCAGGTTTACCTCAATCAATTAATTTCACGTAAACAAAAAGACACAGAGGCAAGCGCACAATTTTTGTATGATGTGGATAGTATTTGCACTCGCTATGATCCTACTATGTCACAACCTGACCGTGTTGCTTGGGGAATGGAAGGATTACTTCCCAAGTATAAAACTGCAGCGGTAGGTTTTCCATTCACTAGCATTGCAGCTCTCGTTCGTTTTTGCGAACAACGAGAATTTGCAGATAATACTTCCGGCACTTCCGATATGGCTGCTCAAGTTAAGTCTTTGGAAGAAACTATCCAAAAACTTACCTTGTCAGACGCGCCTAATGCCCAAGCTAATTTTGCCTTTGTTCCCGGCCGCGGACGAGGTCGTGGAAATGGCCGTGGTAATTTTCATAATAATAATAACCGCGGTAACCAAGCCAATCTTCATCAACCAGTCCCCCATCAGCCCCACCGTAATCATAATAATCATCCCAATAATAATAATAACAGAGGGCAGCCCCAGAACCCACACAAAGGCATGCAATGTTACAATTGCAATAAATTCGGTAACATCAGTCGTGACTGCCGTTCGGGAAACCAACAGAGGGGGCCCAACCAACGCGGCCAGGGTCCCCGCCCGAACTTTCGGAACAACAATTTTCGCGGAAACAACAATGGCTTCCGCAACAATCAACAAAACAACGGCAACAATCGCCGGAACGACCCCCATGTACAGAGATTGGAAATATCTTTCAATCCCAATTCGCCCCAAACCAATCAACACCCTCAAAACAACTTTGCGAATCTCCAATATCCCTCCATAACTTACCCACAATAATTTTATCACCCTCTTCGTCATTATGCCCGTATATTATGTGTTACTTTGACGATGTGTCTATTGATGCTTTAATTGACACAGGAGCATCCCATAATTTAATTCAAAGGAATCATGTCCCTTCCAGTGCAGTCATCACTCCTTGCCAACAACGGTTTGTAGTCACAGCAGATAAAACTCGAATTCCAACGTCCCATATAGCTACTTTAACGTTCCAACTTGATAACTACTTTTACACAACCGAAGCCCATGTCCTTGAAACTCTCACTCCTCCACTCATTCTAGGTTGTCAATTCATTACACAGTTTGACTTTCATATACATTTGAACTCGAACACACTATACAATTCACATGTATGTCATTACTTTCGTAAGCATGCATACTCCGCCACTTGCTCATCCGAGTGCGGATGTTCCTCTCCAATAAAGACATTATTCACTCTCCAACTCCCTCCTCGTCACAAAATGTATGTAAAATACTACACCACTACACACGTCTCACACGACCTTTTTCAACCCTCATCCACTCGTTGAAAAACGATACAAAGTTATTTTTCCTCCCGTCATGAATCCAGCAGCAAATGTTTTACTAGCTACAAACATTTCCACATCTACACAAATTATTCCCGCTGGTACTCTTCTAGGTCACGCTCAACGCTATGATTTTACACAAAGCTTACATACAGCCCCGGTTATACCTCAAAATCCAGTTCCATTTACCCCTGAACAAATTCAATCTTTAAATACCAACCCAAAACTAACCCCAACTGAGCGAGCAGCGATCATAAGTCTCCTCAATAAATATTCCTATTTATTTGCATGGACACTCGTGGATCTTCAAATATGCACACTTCCCCCATGCGAATTCGGTTAAATTCGGACACTCCAGTTCAAGCTAAACCATATCGCTTGAGCACTACGGAGCGTGAGATTTTAAAACAAGAACTCGATAAATTGATTCAAGCAGGCATAATTGTTCCATGTGAAAATTCCAATTATTCCACCCCCGTATTTTTAGTGCGCCAAAAACTCGATAAATGGCGACTCGTCTGTGATTTTCAAAAATTAAATAAAATCACTATAGACGAAATCTTCCCTCTCCCAAGGATTAATGACTTGCTCTTTCAATTAAGACATGCTGCGTATTTTTCCCCATTAGATTTATTTAGTGGTTATTACCAAGCACTCATTCATCCTGACGACCAGCATTTGACTGCAATTGTTACTGAATTCGGACTGTATATGTACCTACGTGTATGTTTCGGTTTGAAAAATGCCCCCGTCTACTTTCAAAGGCTCGCAACTCGCACTCTCGGCTCGTTGCGTTACACACATGCTCTATCTTACATAGATGACATTATTCCCTATAGTAAGGACTTTCCCTCTCATCTTGTTGCCATCGAGCTTGTATTTCAAAAGTTGTCCCAGGTTAATTTTCGAATGAACCCCAAAAAGTGTTTCTTTGGAATGCAAGAACACGTGATCTTTGGATTCTTTTTGTCTCAAAAAGGACTATCCACTGAATCAGCGAAAGTACCTGAAATTATGCAACAACCTAAGCCCCATAATTTAGAGACTCTCCGTAAATTTTTAGGCACCATAGGTTATTACCGCAGATTTATTTGGAGCTTTGCTCAAATAGCTGCTCCTCTCCAGAATTTTTTGAAGAAGCACTCTCTCTATCATTGGAGCCCTGACTGTGATAAGGCATTCTTGACTCTCAAAAATGCGCTATGCACAGCTCCAGTTCTCAGGCATTATGATGCAAACCTCCCATGCATTTTATATACAGATGCAAGTAATTTAGCTATAGCTGGTATTTTACACCAAAAGTTTGACGACAGTGAACACCCAATTTATTATATTTGCAGAGCATTGACTCCAGCTGAGAAAAATTGGGGTGTTACAGAAAAAGAATGTTTAGCTGTAGTTTTCGCGACTCGAAAGTTGCGCGAATTTTTATATCTCAAACCCTTCATTATCGTAACCGATCATCATGCTTTATGTTATTTAAAATGCCAACGAAATCCCACTGCTAGGCTTACACGCATGGCGGTGATTTTAGAACAATTTCGATATGTCGTAAGATATAAAAAAGGTACACTCCACAGAAACGTAGATGGTGTCTCACGATGCCCCTACGCACTCTCAACTTCCAAAGATACGGAAGATGATCTTACAATTCCAGGATTATCAGCCCAAACTTCTACCACAGCGCTCACCTCCCTCCCAGCAGTTCTTCTTATCAACCCCGCTGATTTAAAGCATGCTCAATCTATTGATCATACCTTAAATAAATTATTACAGAAAAAGCGCTCGAAATTAATTCCCAATGACGACGGCATTTATTTTATCCAATTTAATCCTCGCAACCCTAAACTATTAGTCATCCCCAAAGCCATGATTCCCATTGTTTTACAAAATGCTCACAATCATCCCCTTGGTGGTCACTTGAATTTTCAACGAACTTTGGCACGTCTCCGTCCATTTTATTGGTGGAGATCAATTACTTCAGACACATTTAAACACTGTACTCACTGTCCTGAATGCCAAAGTCGCCAGCACCTTACCAAATTACGTATGGACAGTCTGAAAAACATTCCCATAAAAATCCCAGCAAGCACGTACGCTATGGATTTATTAGGTCCCTTTCGTGAAACTCCGAGAGGCAATAAATATGTACTCGTCCTCACGGACTTATTTACTAAATGGGTACATACTTACCTCCTCCCTAACAGAGAAGCTGCTCACATAGCTATGCATTTGGAAACATTTATTTTAACATTCCCAGGCATGTCTACACTTATTTCTGACGGAGCTGCGGAGTTTAAATCTGCAACTCTGCAAGAATTATTAAAACGGTTTAATATTACACATAATGTTAGCATGCCCTTTCACCCCCGTTCCCACGGTATTGTAGAGCGACTCAATTAAACTCTCGCAATAATGCTCAGCAAATTTTTCTCGGACAATCAGTTAGATTGGGACATTTTTGTACCATATGTAATTACTGCATATAACACTTCAGAGCATTCGGTTACAAAAATTTCCCCTTTTCAAGCATTTTTCGGTAGAGCTCCTCCAGCCCCTCTACTCAACTTTATTCCCAATACCCTTTTACAAATGACAGAACTCAGCGCTTCTCAGGTCAAAATTATGCACCAACGAATTTCTCAATTAATTAAAAAGGCTCAATTACAAGCTAAAGAAAGATTTGACGCTATGTATCACCCCCTAGAATTTAAAGTTGGTTCCCACGTACGGTTTTATCTCCCTCAGCGAAAAATTGGTTTGTCAGACAAACTTCTTTGTCCTTGGGTTGGACCCTATACAATTACATATATTGATAAGAACAATAATGCTGACTTAGTTTTAACCTTTCCCTCCACTAAGCTCCGACCTAGTATTAAGTGTCATCTCTCCCAACTCAAACTAATAAAAATTGATTTGGGGGATGGCATTATCCATCCCGAGTATGTATATACTACGGAAGACCAGCATGAATTTGACGCTTGGTTGACACAATTTCCTTCCGACACCCCAACCTCCGATTCCTCACTCCCGTCTCCCATACGAAAGATTTCTCAGCCTCCCTCAAGAAAGATACAACAACAACCTTCCAAATCCTCCGAAGGCACAGTGCCATCTCAGCTGCCCACACGATTATCTTCTCCTCCTCCATTAACTACACCATCAACTTCACACTCTCGACCTACACAGTTAAAATCTATTCTCAAAGTGCCCCAGCCTGTTGACAATAATCAAAACCTACGACGCTCCACACGTTTGAGAAATAAAGCAAAGAAAGTAACTTTTTCCCATGTCGAGTCAACATGACCAGCTCCAATCCCCATCCCCTACCTGTGTACCCCTATGTGCCAGGCATTGTCCAATACCCGACAACATTGGGTATCAATCCTGCAATTCGTCTCTCCGACAACCCCTGGACGGAATTAATCAAAGTTTATCTTCCCGGCAATCCGGACACCCTCATCTATTGCCCAGTCTCGCTTTGCACGGTTCAAATTTTTCCATACCAATATGCAGACGCATGTGGGAACGAGATCACTTGTTCCGACTCCTCCACTCCTATTCTCAAGAGGACGTTCCGCCATGTAGCTGTGGGAATTGTATTACCGGACCAAGTTCCCTCTCTATTGGATCAGCTGAGTGCCACATACTTCCAAGCAACGGTCAAGCAGTCTCAAATGTGGAAAGACATGCTAATACAATTACGCGACGCCCCACCCCACTTCACCTCCGCGACACCCGTTATTTCTATCGACCCGCAAATTCGGTTCGAACAAATATCTCGGGCATGGCTGGAATCAGCCAACACTTGTGCAACTCAAACTCGCCGATCGAATTGGGTCAAGAAGAACGGCCCTCGTCTGCCCCCATCATTAACATTGCCCCAACAATTAGTGACAGCCTCTCCTCCGGATCCCATGCTCAACCCTCTCACCAAACCGTCTCAACAAGACGTTGTACATATACCTTCACATCAGACAGTGAACTCACCGGAAGTGACTACGACAGCTTGCCAAACTCGCCCTCTTCCGACTCTCACCCCATGCCCCCCGCCACCGACTCCTACGATGAGTGGTACGACGCTTGCCAAGCAGCAGCAGCCTTGGACTCTGACGACTGGGACGGCGATCGACCTCCGACCCCAGATGATGACGTCAGAAACAATACAACTCACTCCTCTCCACCATCCGCACAGGATCTACCCGGAACTCGTTCTGAACGAACAATTCGGGAATTCGTGGAAGCTCCATCAACTTTTCAACCTTAATCATTATGATCTTCCTGTTCATCTTCGCTTGCGACTCCGCTCCTTTAGGCATTTGGGGAAGCCTCCCCAACCTCTCCAAAGTCATGGGCGCAGGTTCAAAAATCAATTCAGCTCGTGCACACTCCATGACTAAGATGGTACCCATTCAACGGTCCGTAAGCATTCAATCTCTTCCTTCCATGCCACGCGAAGGTAATGCAAATTTTAATATTCCAATGCAGGCTGCTCCTGCCAAGAAAAATAATGCAGTCAAAGTTATGGCTGCAGGTGCTGCTCTTATGGTTGCACCCCCAATTATAAGTAAAATATTGGATTTTATTCCCTCCCGCTCCAACACCTTTCCCGAAATTCCTAAAACTGATCACGATATCCACATTCCTCCGATCACTCCTTCTCCTCTTGAAAAGCGACTCATGATAGGTTCCCCTATTACGATTGACGAAATTAAGGACGACACAAATAAACCTTTTAATGATAATGATAAGTATGACACTAATATTACGCAAATGTTATCAGAGTGGAAACTTATTTATGACTCTTTCCTCACCCAACAGAATATCAAGGAGGAGCCCGGACAGACAGTCGAAGCTACTACACTTGTATCTTCACCCATTCAAGCTAAACAAACTGCCCCGGAACCTATACTTCCTGCTATTCCGGTTCCAAAGATGGAAATTGGCGTTGGCGAAGGCGATTCCCAAGTCCTCCTCCGTATTTTTACCCTCTCAAGTACAGCACTTTCAACTATTATTGGATTTGGCTTAATTATCTATGGACTTTATTGTTATTACCGGTATCGTCAACGAAACCGTCGGGACGCCCGAATCTCTCATGCCCTCCCCAGCGCCTACTTCATCAATAATCCCCGCCCCAACAACACTGATCCATACCCACCAATTGTTGCTCTCAACAATTTACACAATCAGCTGTCTGCCCGGTCTCCAGCATAATTTAAGTTTGAGATGGCCTTTTGCCCATGTAAATTACTTTTAGTACTTAAGTACAATTATTGAATCTATTAACTTAGTACTAATGCCATGAATTTTACACCTGTTATCACCTTCACCTTGTATGATTTCAGTTGTACACTAGCTCGTAAAGAAAATCCAAAAATATTGTTTAAACTATATCTTCTTTAATCTGCCTATCTTTTGATTTATACATACCAATGTTACTAACACATTATGAATTTTAGTTACAAATTCTCAAATTTTGAGGACAAAATTTTCCCCGACCGCCCGGGATGTTAGGTATGTATATAGAAAATACACAAATTAGTTAAGTTCTCACATGAATAAATAATTAAGTTGTGAAAGACACAACCATAGGTTAAGTCAGTTCAAAGTAACTCCAACACTTAATTGTAAAGGTGCATTGTAAGCACTTCTCGTCGGCTCAAGCCAACAAGTGTCAACGTCCTGTTACATCAATTATGATGTAACGTCTAGACTTAAGATTGTAAAAATCGGCTCCAGTAGCCACTTGTTAAGTTTAAGATTCTTCCAGACTCTTCAGTGAATAACTGAGAGTCATTCCAATAACACCTATTTTTAGTTGTTAATCTTCATTTCCCTTTCCTTTTGATTTCAATTATAAATAAAAGCAATTAGTCTTCGGATTAATAGAAAATCACATTCAATCGTTTATTCATAATCATTCCTCCCATCAGCACGATTTCTAATTATTTACATTTTCTTGACAAATACTTAAGTAAATAATCCATGAGTAAGGATTCAATGGTATAGCCATAACCTACTCTTTTAATATCACAGTAACTGCACAAGTTTTGCGCACGACGAAATATAAGCATTTTGGATTGAAAATATTAACATTTTAGGTGTTTGGTTTAAACCATTGGTTTTTATTAAAAAAACCGTTTGGTTTAAACCGTGGTTTAAACCATGGTTTAAATCATTTGGTTTAAACCAAACCAACGCTGGCCAGGATTCAGTGGAGCAACTTTTGAAACAGATTAAAGTTTAAATATTTAAAATGTTATTCGAGCTTCAGAATTTTGACGCTTTTGGTGGTAAATTTAATGGGCTGGCAGAAATCTATCACGTGTATTTGTAAGTTGAGATTCGTGAACATGACCACTAGAACAACCAAAGCCATAGAGCAAGGTTGGTGAAATTAGTATCTAACAGAAAACACGCGGAAAAAGTTTTTGGTCTGAGCAATTTTTCATAGTTGGTCTAAAACGTGAGTTCACGAAAATATTCCATAACGCTGAAATTCTACAAAATTTCATTACCATGATTTTTTTAAATCTAAACTACGTAATCTCAAAATAATAAGAGAGTTGGAAATTTTTACAATATTTTTGTGCCCTAACAAAGATGCAAATCGTTTCTTAACAACCTTACTCTGAAAAATGTCTTGTTTTATACGAAATATTGTGCACAATCCGCGGTAGCAACGCATTTGCGATTTTGGTGAAGATACTAATTTCTGGAAAAAATCACCTACAACTCCAACTCATCAGAATATTCTAGAAATTGCATGATAATTAGTTACGGTGGTTGAAGGGATAAGACTATAAGTAATCAAATAAGGTCGCAGCATGCAAATGACTTTAAGCAAAAAGGGGCAGGAGTATTAATTGCCTGGTATCCTTCCCGGACGGGTCAGGTCCGTGGCTCGTAATCAGTAAAAATTGAAGGCAAAAAAACTAACAGCCATTTTCAGTCCCCTGTGTAGTCTTCTTGCTGCTTCCAAGCATTTAATTTCGATTCCTATCCAGTGCCTAAAATGCTGTGTAACTATCTATAAAATAAATGTAGTCCTTGAAATATTGTGGGCAATAAGCAGATTCACTAGACCAGACAAAGTGAGCGGTGTAGTTATCTATTTGATACAAAGTTTTGTAAGCCCTAAAATTTGAAAAAAGAAGAGCGTCAATATTAATTTTTTTATAACTGGAGAAAGGAAAAAAAATTCATAAATATTTCAAGGAAAGGAAGAATTCCTGCTTAGTTTAGTAATTTGACCACTTTGACCATACTGGTGTTGAAACGTATCAAAGTGTTTGTATTTTTGAGAAATTTATAAAAACTTCTTTTGCAATTGAAGAAACCCAAAATTTCCTTACCAGGACTGTTTATACGAGCTAGACGGGTAGAGAGAGCAAACGTGTCGTGGAACCCCGTGTGTAGAAGCAATCTCTGACTCAAATTGAAAATAAGCTAAAAATTGGTCACAATAATATGCACGAGTTTGTTTTTATTTCTATTACAGTGGTTTTGATTTTATATATGTATGTTACTTTTGAGAGACCATTGCCCAAAATCCTGTTTTAGTAAATTATTTATTTCAATTGCTGGGTTATAAAATTATCTTCTCATCTAATTGAAATTACTAATCGTTTACTGGCATCTCCAAGTTAAGAAACTGTATACTGTCGAACTTTACAAATTGTATGAACATCAGGTAATATTTCAGGAAACGGCAAGGTAATTGTTGTAATTGTATGAATTGTAGAAAAGTGCGTGTATAGTTCCTTGGAAATTTGAGACATCTAAGGCTTTGAACTCGGTCGTTTTGCATCGTCAATGCAGTTGCAGATACCTGTTGGATATTTTCCATAATTAATTCTTCCCGAAGGTCCCCATGTCAGTTGCCTTATTTTTTTTATTATTTTAAGGAATTAATGTAATAATTTTAATTAATAAATAAATTAATATTATTAAATGCGAAGTAAACAGCCTATTGAATGCTAATTGTATTTATTGCAAAACCAATCCCATACAGCTGGAACTCGACTTGCAATGAGTGGTGAGTTGCAAAATATTGCAAATTACACGAATTTCCCATTCGCAAACAGGTATTATACAGAATATTTTTAAAACATGCTGATTTTAAATTATTCTCAGTTAACAGTGAGAGTTATTGCCAGGTGCAAGAGGCTGGCAGATTAGGACCCAATTTCGTCCGGCTATTATCCTAGCCTTTATTTCGCTAATTTTGCAAGAGCTTGGATAGATTACACAAAATTTACTGTATGATCCGTTTACAGAGGTAAGACTTTTGTAAATCTTTCTGGAAGAACATTTTTAATTTTCCCTGCCGATTCTGATGTCCCTGCTGAAACAATTTCAAAATCCTGGTTGACAAACGATTTTCCCTGTCAGGCATACGCATATTTGAAAATCCGTGCTAATCCAAAAAGATTTCCTATCCCTATGAAATCTTCCCTGCTTGAATTTTTCTTTTTCTGCCAGAAAGATGTTCCCTGAGTAGAATCCTCGTCTCCCAACAAAAATCTGATCCATGCTGGTTGACATATTTGTATTATTTCAAATAATAAATTATAGTAAATTATAATGGGTTAGATTGTAGGGCTGAGCTGCCTGCTGGCACGAAAAACTACTCCTGTAATTGTCCTGCTTGTGAATGCGTAATTACACACCAGCCAATTAAATGCGAGACGCTGAAATTATACAAGAAATTCCCTGATTTTCACATTGTAATAATAATTAATTACAGGTAATTTCAGTAAGTATATATTATTATTCAGTAGGCATTATAATTATTTGAATTTTGTACTTTGTAGTATTTCGTAGTTTGAACATTTATGCCTAATTATATGTCACATGGGTGGTTTGGCAGGAAAGCCATTTTGTCAAAATGTACTTTTTAATATTGAAGGGAATCTATTATTGTGTTTTACAAAACTAGGCACATGTTAACCGATTACTAAACTTTAGGTAAACTAAAGCCAAATTCTACTTACAATTAAATGTCACCACACTCCGGAAGCAGTGGGCTCGTGGATAGTTTGTGTTAATTGTAAGGCAAGAAAACGTATTTGATGAGAACGTTAGCATTGCTTCTATTACTAAAAAATTACAGCAATAATTTGTGTCCTTAAATTCGATAGTATAAAATAAGAGATGATGAGTTTACGCTCAGATCTGTATTATAGCAAATTGATGTGTAAATAATTAAGCGATAATTTTGTTTTATAAAATATTAACACTGGCGCTTTTTTCTTTCCGAAATTTTTTACCCCTGACTGGCAGAAACAATAGCAACAAGAAGATACATACATTGTCATGAGATACTTCCGGTATTCATGTGGCCACTGTTGTTTGTTATGCCTGTCCTGTCATGATCTTGATAATATTTCTGTTAATACCCTCTAGGTCATTGTTTCTTCAAAACTGTATACCATAAATCTATAGCAATTTACGACAAAAATTAATGTAATCCTAAGAATGTATTAGCGGACGTTTCGGTGGAGCCTGGGAATGTTTCCGTACATCGTTTAAACAAGACAACACACACCTGCTCCTTCATTCTAAATGACACTGGAGCAATTGGTTTCGGGAATTGAAATGAATGTAAACTGTAAAAGTAAACACCAAATAGGATAAACATTAGTTCTATCCCTATAATATGACTAAAGAGGGAAAAACATAGAAATTGACGAGCTCATAACGGTAATAATATGTATGTACCATATATAAAATATTGTTTGAAAACAATTGTCTGTGAAAATGAAACAAATGAAATTTCAGAAAAAAACTACTTTGCTTGTCATTTTTGAACCCTGTGACCTCAAATACTGTCCCAGATTAATGCAGTAAATTTAAAAAATCTGGAAAAGAATTTTTTAAATACAACGCGAAGCAAATTTTCCATGAATCACTCCCTTATGTGGGGTAGGAGGGGGTTATAAATGATTATGGTTAATCCGTAGCTAGAATTAACTATTTACTTTCTGGAAAAGTATTTCCTTCAAACTAGGGGAATCAATTATTAAAGGATATGAAATACCCTGTATAATTATTATAATTACTGGGCATTTTATGTTTTGTACTTTAGTAACTTTAATCATTACGAAATTTGGAACACTTGAAATAAAATTGTGTCGCTATAATAATCGCATTAAATTATTAACTAAATTAGGATTATTAAATTTGCATAATTTAAAGTTTTGTGGCGATATAAATGTTGAATGATTACACTCTTGCTAACCAGACCGCACTGGTAACAGCTACTTCAATAATTGCACTAAAGAATGCTAATTATGCCTTTGACAAAAGTACACTAACATTTAAAGATTTTCATTTAAAACAAGTGGGTGTGAGCAGTTCCTACTTTACATGAAATTTCTAGAGAATTAATATCAAGGGAATTGTAGTAGATTTAATCATCTAATTGAAATAAGTGGGTAATTAGATAAACGCGATACTCAAACTTATTTTACCAAACTTGCGAGCACAAATAATTATCTTTATCAGGGTTTCAAAAATACAGGTAAATTATATCTTCCATTAAACACCTAACAACTACAAGCACATGTGCCCTACATAGCGACTGTCCAGAATATGACAGGTATAAGGTCAGGTTTAGTTGATAAGGTATTGAAAGTTAAATAGTATTATTTTGGGTGTCAGTCGGGACATTTTAAAAATCAGGGAAATATACATATCTACAAGGTCTTTCAAAACACTTGTCAATTGTTAACCGGATACTGAACTCGAGGTTATTTGTAGACCGGGATTATGTTGTACCAACGCCATTTGAGCCTGATTATGGGCCCTCTCAGAATATGCTCCTTGTTGGGTTTTTACCCCGTTAGGATTGACCCTGTGACTTACCGTATTTCTAAGCAAAACAACATTTTCCTCAAGATTCTGCACAAGCTTCAGATGATTTTTTGGGTGTATCAATTTCTCGCTACAATTTACAGAATCATGGAGGTGATTTCTGTGTACGATTTAAGCATGTTCTCACACTTGCCATGTCCGATT
Organism: Allacma fusca; assembly: GCA_947179485.1. Lineage (NCBI taxonomy): Eukaryota > Metazoa > Arthropoda > Collembola > Symphypleona > Sminthuridae > Allacma > Allacma fusca. The sequence continues at coordinate 68,469,630 of OX359246.1, forward strand.
GCATGCACGGCATTGTCATTATTGACGCTTACAGATTACTTCGTGCTGTTCTGGGTACATCCCGAGTTCTATCTCAACGCGATTACACTCTACTATGAATTTTTCCCAGGTAAGCCAGATTTGAAATATTATTAATGTTCGCGTGAAATCATGAGAGTTTGCTTCTTTAATCGTTTATTTGTGATGTAATCCGTTAGCCTTTAGTGGTTACATTTGATACGAATAACAAAAAACGATTGATAGAAAAAAAAATTATATAGGAAAATGTCAAATTTAAATATTGGTTTGTGACTGGGAATAGCATATGAAATTGTGTAACTCTTTGAAATTTATATTCCGTTGTCTATACATGTACTGGTCAGAGATTGGAAAAATATTTCATTCTCCAATTTCAAATACAAAGTAAAATGCAGCAACACAGAAATACAAAATATCAAATACAAACTAAAATATGGAAACACAGAAATACAAAATATCAAATACAAACTTAAATATGGAAACACAGAAATACAAAATATCAAATACAAACTAAAATATGGAAACACAGAATATGTATTAAATACAACATAAAATACTGCAACTAAAACACAATAATTCAAACTACAGAATCCTGAAATACGATAATTTAAAATATAAATTTGAAGCAGATATAGACGTATTTAAAAATGCTTGTTCAAACACTAGTTTGATGAAAATTGATTAAGAAATATTAATTCTAAAATAAAAAGCGTTTATTTAGATTACGAGTAATTATTGTTCGTCAAACACATGGTCGAATCACACTTATCAAGTTCATTAGAGTAGGATAGTATTTCACTTTAAAGTCAAACAAAAGGTTCTTACTTAAAAGTAATTATTACGTATCGTGAGTTACAGTAAATGTTTAAATTTAAAATAGTAGATATACAGCCCGTGTATATTTTTATACAGCAGGAAGTAAAATTATCGATTTATTGGGAAATTATTGAACAGTTCACACCTTAACACCAATGAGACTGTAGATTAACGCATTGGGAAGTGATTCTTAAAAGGGATTGCTGTTTTGGCCGAAATTAATTATTAGTAAGTTTCCACATTCTTATTTTGAAAGCAGGGATGGACTTACGGGGTGGCCCACCCTGACCCGGCTAGGATAAAACATTTACGGCCAGGTTAAACAAATATTAACTGCGACCCTCAGATTGTATGCGTATAGGCCAAAGAAAACTATTTTGAGGTTTATAAATTATTTTAATAATCCAACCCTGCTTGAAAGTGTTTTGAGAGTATTGTGAAATATTTGCAATATATTTCATATAAATGTAATGTGTAATCAAATAAGTATTTGAAAACACGCAGATTTTTTGTTTTATCAGAAAAAAGAGCTAACTTATAAGTACAAAATAATGTGCCCAGCTCATTTAAAAAACAAATATGAATTGTAAATAAGCATCTAGCTTTTTAAAATACAAGTACCAAAATACTTGAGGTACCCCAAAACACGTATTTTCACATACGGTATTTGAAGTTACTTCCAAGCTCTTATACTAGTGCACTCATTTTAAAATAATTTTACAGATGACGGAAGGAAAACACTCAATCTCAAAGAATTATCTCGTCATGAACTATTTGCAATATTCATATGTCCATTGCTGGTTGGGGTGCCCCTGTTTCATATGTTAATATTCCTTATCATACCCTCTGGTCCCAACTTCCTGTATTACAATGTTCCTGAAAATATGAAGAGTCCATTGGCGTTGAGCGCCTTCGCTGTCCTGGAAATGTATTTACTGACGTTTTGGATGAGCATGGGACTCTTTACAGTTGGAACGCATGTCCTTACATTTCATGTGGTCTTGACGCAATTGGAATCGGGAATGCGAGCAATTAGGTAAATATTCAAAATATTTTTCTTAAGGATTGTGTTTTTACATAATTATTTTAGTTTGTTAAAATAGTTAATTTAAAAAATATACAATTTAGTAACACTGGTCTCGCATTAACAGATTTAACAGATAAAATTAACTTCCTGGTAGTAACTTCTCTATTTACAGTATATTTAATATTTTAGACTTTCGAGCTTCAGCATTTTTATTAGTACTTTAAATGCATATGTGATTTATGTTGCATATGTCTGTACACCATGAAGATACTCTATGTGATTAGATATAGACGATTATTCCTTTATACTTGTATTATGCGTTTAACCGTTTAAGCTGTTTTTACATTTAGATCATCATGCGTATAATTTTATTATATGCGCTTAGAGTTTATGCGCTTTGCAGCTTATACTTTTAGCTATAACACCAAATTTTGAATTAAAAATTAATGGCTTTTTTATTCCTGAAAAAGAAATTGTCTGGCGAACACGAAGTCACGGGAATGTCGACGACAAACACTTGCGGAAGAATGGACGAGATGTAGAAAAGTTCAGCTAAATTTGAGAATTTTCAACGAATCAAATCAAAACTTACAGTGTGTCCAAATTCTATTTTATTTTTCGGAAGGAATTGTTTTGGGATATTTTGGTATCCGGCTAATCCTCATGGACGTGGTTCTAGGTGCGTGCTTTTTAGGGCTTAGCGTTATTTCCGCGGGTTTCTACATCTTGACATACGAGCCAGCATTTGGTATCCCCTCTAAGATCGACGCTCTCAAATCTAAAATCAGAGAATTGGCATGTCTCTGCGATAAGGACCGGGAACTGGCGGTAGCTTTAAAGAGGGTGAATTCCGTTCAATGCATTGGAGTCAAAGCTGGAAAAGTCACTGTCATGCATAAATTATCACCTGTGATTTTTGTTGATTTCCTAGTTCAAAATGTACTAGCGCTACTCATAGCCTATTAAACCCATAATATTGATGTTTGCCATTTATTCCTGCTCGCATCTTTGCTATTTTAAAATTTGGTGTGTGGCTTTCTCTCAACCCACTTGCGCTTTCCACGTGCAATTTCAGACAGCCGGTAAAGGATAGGAGTATGTTTTTTGGAGGATGGATATGGAGAGCCTTTTGGACTACGGATAAAATACAATTGATTCGTTACAGAGTGAAGAACTATTTTTTGTCAAATGGGGTCTGTTTTGGTTGGGGAAGGAGTGTTATATGGGTTAAGTATAGGAGGAACTTCAATATAGGTTACGGTTAGGCAGAGCTTCAAAGCACGTTACGGTCAGTAGAATGGAATTTAAGTTGAGGTTAGGTGGAACTCTTGATTTAGTAAAGATTTCTATTAATCTGCACATAAGTGTTTTAGGTATTTGCAATGCCCTATTGTGAACTTGCGGCTTGGTCTTCGTGTCTGTGTACAAGATGACGAGAAAACTTCTGAGTTTGTTCAGTTTTCTCCATTCATGTGACACCCAAAAAATAAAATTACAATCCTCTTGGACTTTTTCCTACATCTACGAGGCAATATGTATAAATACTTTTGTAACTGTTTGAGCAAACTATTAATGCTTTTATATATACACTCTTCTTCCACACATACTTGGTTGAAAGCCTATACATAAACGCCTACCTACATTGAAACATATATGTAAGTGTGATCAGGAATTTTAAACTGGAAGATATACACCTGTGTAAAACTTTTCAGTACACACGTTGAAGGTACACAATAAAATTGTTTATCCTATAACTCAATTGTTTGAAACATTCTTTTGCATAACATCGTAGTGCACTTCAAATCCGCAAAGAAGCATCGTCTAATATTTTTGTGCCTCGAGAATATATTTCTATCCGTAGAGTTGCAAAAGATAGTTTTCTGTTTTTAGAATACGCCTAAATTGTAGTATTCTAAAATACGCAGGCTCTTGGTCTCTGAGTTGATTTTTGAAAGAATCAAATGACATGCATATAAATCATATTTAGATAAGAGTATTCTAAAACAGTTTATTATTCTAAAGTGTAAATCGATCAGGGCTGGCAAATGGCAAGAAATGTCCTCGTCATTATTGGGTTGCTGTTGGAAACCTGCTGTTGCCATTTCTTGCCACTGGCCAGGTCTTTATTGATAAAAGCCGCTTTTTTCCAACCCTGAAACCAATGTATTGGTGTTAAGAACAAGCAACACATATCGTATTATGAATTTTATCTGCTGCAAGTTCTGATGCTCAGATTTTTTTCATGCAATAAGAATTGGAATCATAAAATTTGGTACCGACAAGAGTCGAAAAGTATTTGCAATGTTGGGGGAAAATGTTTCATTGACACGAAACAATAGTTATTTTACCAAAAAAATCCTCCCTATTTGAAGCTGTGACCATAACTTTTAACATCTGTTTTGGATAAACCTTTTTACAAGCTGCGCTAAATCATGTGGAGCATGGGAATTTGTTACCTTAGGCTCTCGCGAAAAAATAAAACAATAAAAAGAACTTTAGGGCGGCAACGGCTTTTTGGAACACCGTGAGTATATTGGTCATCAATGAAATGCTACAACCATTACATTACATATTATTATTGGGAACTTGTAGGGGATGCTGGATCCGCGCTTTAGTAATACCACTAATTGGAAGGGTTGCCAGTTGCCAGCGATCAACTTTAGGCCCACGTCGCATCATGTGACATGCTTCTTAAGCTAGGTTCTCAGCAGTACGGATTCGTGTACGATATGCTCACTTATGCGAACCAGTGCTGCCCTATTCTATTCCGAATAGAATAGGAAACTGGGGAATTGAATAGAATAGCAGGGTATTTAGGCAAAAATGAGTTGAATAGACTTGAATAGCCGTTGACCTAATACCAATGGACTAGAATAGAATATGCCAACATCTAAAAACTACAAGAATAGATTAGAATAGAATAGCAAATTCGGATCAGGCCCTATTCAAAGATCCAGCATTCCCACCAACTTGTTGAAGAGTTGCGACGACAGCATAACACACGAAAGTCTCTGCAGAACTTCCATTTTCCGTTCCCATCCCAGCATCATGCTTGATTCTACTAAATAATGAAGCTTGTTTCGCATTACTTTACTGTGTCAAATCGGATAATCGTAACCTCATATCGCCCATACCATTATTGCCTGTGCTGCAGCTCGTGCGACATTTTTTCAGCTTTATTTGTTGAAGTTTCGTATAATAGAATTATCTTATAAGTTATAAGTGTTCATGAAGTATATAATCTATAACATACTTTGTAACAAAAAACTAGATTTTTGTTATTAAGTTTGAAATGGGTGGAGCTAAGAGGAAAACTCGATATAAAACCTACAAAAACTTAAACAGTTCATAATTCTGATTCCAGTTCACCCAGCACAAACTTTAACTCCGGCGGCTCTTTAGGGATTATATTTAAAAAACGTTCGCAGCTTGATTATTATCCCCGTTGTTGGTAAAACGTAAAAAAACAATACGAAAATTCTTAGCACAATTAGTGGAAACAAAATCTAAAGCGATAAGTTCTCGATTTTAAAATCTAAGTACTTGCCCTCATCCCCGATTTTCAACTATGCGTTTATAAACAACAGCCCAAAAACTAAAGTCCAAAAAGTAATGCAATACTGACTGAATTTAAATCCCAAGAATTTCGAAGCGCACAACATTCTCGTCCTTCCTCTCAGCCTCAGTAACAATCGTATTCTTTGACGTGGTTTAAAACACCGGTGGCTACGAAGGAATAGGTGAGAAGAATAGGAATAGAATAGGTTTCTGGGGAAAATGTGGGAATAGGAATTGACTAGAATAGCCTTGCCACCACAAGCAGTGAATAGAATATGAATAGAGTAGCCACGCATACGCTCTGTAGTGAATAGAATTGAATAGAATATAAAACTTTTGGGCAGCACTGATGCGAACCGTTTGTACAGAACATTGTCCGATGCTGAGAATCATATTACGCTGATTTCATATAGGAATTTGCGCGCGAAGGATCTTTGTCCAAACTTCGCATCAACGGAGGACTTCAATTAATTTAATTTCTAGTGTGAAATCAAGAGAGCCATTACGTATTCTTTTTTGTTCTTCTTTGGATTGTTCTTCTAAATTATTAAGTTCGTCTGCGGATCTGCCACCAAGATAATTTTAGTTACCTGGATGAATTGATTCCCACAAGTGTGCACGTACACTACTATCTACTTCTGCTTGTACGTGCGAGGATGAGAAAAATATTTTACAACACTTATAAATACACATATTTGTTTAGAAGAAATACTAGATTACCTCAAGTTTTTTTTACATACAACCAATAGCGATTTGCACAGGATTTAAAAAAATGTTTTATTGCAGTTTTGACCGAAAAAGTCTGGGAAAAACTTATTTAATTCCTGAAAAGTAGGGGGTACAGTTGTATTGCTTGTCCTTTCCAGACATTTTTCGGGGGGACAGTGTCCCTCCTGTTCCCTCTTATTCCGGAGTGCCTGCGGTTGATCCAATCTACAACAAAATCAATAACAGGGATCTGACACATTACCCAATCTACAAGCGGGTTATTGTTGGACTTGTTCGTTGGCACTCGTTTGGGTACTTTGGCCCACAGTTGACCAACCATTGCCAACGTTGGGCCAAAGTACCTCCAACGGACAAAGTGGTAGTTTTGCCAACTTAGCTTAAAATTCGTCTTGAATAAAAATGAACATTTTTGAATATTGGCGAAATGTTGACTCAACGTTGCTTGTAGATTGGGTAGGTAATGTGTGTCGCTGTAAAAGTCTGAATTTTGTAATGACTTGGTTCGGCAGTTATCGTAAGGACAATCAGACAATAAAGTCAACAATAATGGGGAACTTCGTTTCATTTCGTCCATAAAAAACAGTTAGTAGATATCCTACCATAACAGAAAATGGGTTTCAAAAACAGTATCAAAATTGCCGTATTAAATAAAAAATTTGCAGCTTTTCTCTTGATGAGTTCAGAATGTACGTCTTAATCACAAAATCACTAACTAGGCTAGAGTCAAATCGCGGCTTTGAAAAATCTAATTTTATATTTATTCCTTAAATTCAAGCGCAAATAGCAACAAATATCCTATTATAATAATTATTTGGGAACTTTGGTTCACTTCGCCATGACAAAAACATTTCCTAGACCATTTGACGTGGCTGTCCGCTAGGCACCGCCAGCTGACGTCCGTTCCCAGAAGCCCTAGGGAAAGCAGGGGACTTGTCTCGATTCCAGTTCATCTTCTGGGCACGTGTCACGCGGATGGAGGACTCATTACTGTTGGGGTCATTTGTGGCGTGGTATATCATCCACAGTTCGGTGCCGTCTGGAAATTCCAAAAGGAAACACGTATACATATATTTACAGTTACTTTGAAGTCATTTTCATTAGTAAACTTAATTGGGTAACAGCTATAATACCAGGAGAGTATGTGAAAGTAGCATGGCCAGTGGTATAAATCCCTTCCTCAGGATTTTTGAAGAATAAGCACCTGTCCAGATCATCCCACCAATTAGAAGGTACCATAGGGTCCTTGAGGAAATCAATACCAATCATTGTCAGACAATAATCAGGGGTCCATGTGGAGCAAGCTGAGAATATTAAGAATGTTCGGTCGGCATTCTGGACAATGAATGGACCTTCGTTGACCCCGCATTCCCAGGGTGATCTTGGACTTCGCAGAACCACTCCTGGATCCCTGACATTCATTGGATCAATCATTTCAGCAATGAACATCTGCGCCACTGAGGAGTAAATGTAGTACAATCTTCCATTGCCGTATTGAAGAACAGTCCCGTCAATGGTAAATGTTTCATGGCCAGGTAGAAGTCTACATTTGTTCAAAGGTCAAACATTTTAGTTAATCTATTATTTATGAGTTGTGAAGAATGGATCTTAAATTAACACATATTATAATTTATCTAGCTTCAAACCTTGTAGCAGGACTCCAACCTCCAAGGGGATTATTTGGATCGTCAGCCTTAATAACGTACATACGATGAGAATCTCCACGTCGATTCATAGTGAAATAAATATATAACTGTCCTTGGATCAAGTGAATCTCCGAAGCCCATAAATTCTCAAAATCGGATCCAGTTGTGTAAACGACTCTCCTTTCAGCGTTCCTGAAGTTCGTCAAATATGGGCTTTTCAGAAGGGTCAAGTCATGCTCGAGATTTGTTGATATTGCCAAATAGTAAAAATCTCCCAATCGAATGACTCCAGGATCGGCAGATATTTCATCCAATACTGGGTTTCCGTAGGTCTCTTGAATTTGACCGGACGGCACTCTCAAATCCCGGGAGTCCCCTGAGGGCCTTGGGAAAATTGGGTGGTTGTTTTGGTCCCATTCGATTTTCTCGATCCGAGCGACTCGCCGAGATCCCGGATCGTTCACATCGTTTGTAGCGTGGAAAATCATCCAGGTCTCGGTGCCGTCTGGGGACGTAGTGAATCCAGCGTGACCGGTGCAGAAAACACCTTCAGCGTCATTTCTAGAAAAGACACATCCATCATTGTTGTGCCACCAGGCCAAGGGATCCAATGGGTTGTCACCGCGGTCAATGCCCATGATGCCGAGACAGTAGTCCGGTCCCCAGGTGGATTCAGCGGAGAATACCACAAACGTTCTGTCCGCTCGTTGAAGCACGTATGGTCCTTCGAGAGTAAAGGGTCCTTCCCACCTATATTTTGGTTCCCGAATGAGTACTCGTCTGCCGCAAATTCTGACGGGGTCGCACATCAGAGCGATGTAGAGATTCTGGGGTGCACCAACACCCACATCGGGCCAACCCGACCAGATGAAGTAGAGCTGGCCGTGATATTCCATCGGAGTACCATCAATCATCCAGTAGTCAACTGGGTCTTCAGTGTAAAGTCTGAAAATTTATACCAAGGTTGTTAAAAAACTTTTCGATGCAAGAAATACTGATGAAGTTCGCCGAACCTTATAGATGGCCCCCAGGATCCCATCGGATTGTTAGGATCATCAGCCTTGATGACGTACATGCGATGATTGTCATTATTCCCATCGTCCATGGCAAAGTAGATGTACATATTGCCCCGAACGAACTGGATTTCAGGAGCCCACAGATTTGCCATGCCAGGGGGGACACGGAAGGCTACATGGTTTTGAGCCCCACGGAAGTCCGTCAGGATGGCGCTTTTGTAAATTGTAATTTCCCAGTTGTCGGAAATAACCAAGTAGTAGTAACCATTGTGGTAAATGGCTTGCGGATCCGGGGATATAAAGTCCACAATGGGGTTGCGGAATGTCTCGATTATATGAGGCTTAAAGGAAGAATTAACAAATGGACCTGCACTAACTGCGGTAGCGCCAAAGGCCACAAGGGCCACTAATACTGCAAAGAAGTTCATGCCTTTGGATGGCGACTGACGGGAAAATTTAAGTCTTCAGGTATTTTATTCAAATGTGTTTTTAAGAACAAAGTGATTGATTGGGGTCCTCATCGATAATTAATTACAAGTAATTTGTTTATTTTCGAATCTATCAGTAGCTAATATTTGCAGTAATCTGATAACGGCATACACATGAGTAAGATAATGTCACTCTAATCGTTTACTTTCAGCTTGGAACCTATCAATCAAGTTGTCAATCCCACATTTTCTGTTGTTCCGTCGCATGAGACGTAACAAGTGTTTTGCAAACAGAGTAAAACTAAGAATGCAAATTATGAAATCAAGCCTATGAAAAATGGATTCCTATTCACAATTTCAATCCATTACAATATAACCAGGATGGTATGGGCACATAAGTAGATGTATGTATGTTGCATGCACCCGAGAGATACGAGAGGGACCCTGAAAAAAATACTGTTGTTGGCTCCGCACCTCTTGTTTGCGTCAAGTAGTGGAGATAATCATGAATAATATTTATTGCCACTATAAAACAGTATTCTCACAAGGTTTTACGAAATTAAGTGTACAGCGATGTCCGCAAGTCTGGTCATGGCTGAATTTGAGGGGCATGCTTTTGAAGTTGAATTATACTCAACCTCATTCTACAGTACATATCTGTACTTGGCTGGAGGGGTCACTATTGCTGGATCATCCTTCAGAGGAGATGTTTCACGTCTCATAGTATTCATCCCAGGAAAATATTTCCATCTTTTCCAACCCCAGAAACAGTTTCCATTTATTTTTCCAGCAACCTCAGATCTTTTACAAATACAATTATTTCAGCCCTAAACAAATTATTCATAACAGTGCAATTATTTTTCTGTTTTCTTTTCTTAATTTAATATACGCACTTTTGTTTTCACGAAGGTTTTTTTAGAAAGGAACTGTTGTTTTTAATGACACGTACCACGCCTGATCAACTGATTTCAAAATGCCTAAAAATATGAATGGCCGCAAATGAAGTGTAGTAAAACACCTGCGTTTTACTACGACATGGGAAAGCAAGCCTAATTTTATGCAGCAGCACATGACATGTTGTCAGTGATTGATGGCACTCGTAAAAGTTTAATTTTGACCCTCTTTAAACTTGTGTATTTTTAAAAGGACAAACATTACATCAAAACTTAGGTTAGGTTAGGTATGTACATACGTAAGTTATATAAGGCATATCGATCTAAATTCCTGTTTAGACATTCAATTAATTGTCTATGTTGAAGCTAATAATCAATTGATTTGTCATTCTATCCTATCAAGCTATTGCTATATACTTAAACGATCCCGATAGACGTACAGAGTACACAGGTATTTGTGCTGACAACTTGCGTGATAAATAATTATTATATATTGTCAATATTTTTTCGCTAGATTTCAGGGGTCGAATTTTTGTGGGAAGGCGGGGAGATTCTTCCCATGAAAAAAATATTTATAGCAGGGAAAATCACAAGGAGAAGGGATTCTTTATTACAAACAGGGGTTTTCAAATTCGTTGACAGTTTTGACAGGGATTTTCAAACTTGTTGGCGTGTTTCAGGGGAAATTGGTATGAAAACAGGGATTTTTAGATTTGTTGAATTTATTTGGCAGAGATTTGACGTCTTGTAGAGATAATGTTTTAGCTAACAGGGATTTTGAAAATCGTTTAGGACCTCCCTGCAGGGACAAAAGATTCAGCAGGGAAAATCAGAAATGATCTTCCAGGGTGATTTACAAAAATCCAACCCCTGCCCTGGCTAGTACAAATAATAGGATTGAGTGCAAGAGTACCTTTTTGTGTCAAACATTTTTGGAAGTTTCTTGTTAGACTTCAACAAGCTCGAAATTTTATTACTTTGTGCAATAATTCTACTACATCCAGTATGCTCATAGCACCTCGGTAAGAAAAAATGGGTCTAAGATTAAGTGATGCTTTTATTTTTAAAAACTACAGAAAATTTAAAGGAAGTTTCGAGAATATGTTATCATTTTTTTTAACAGCAACCAACACTGGGGATCAAGCAAGGTTTCGGTAGAAAAGAAAGGCAGAAACAATAAAGTATAATTTTGTAGTTATATATATTTGAATTATTATACATTGTGTATTCCGAACATGTTCCCAAAGATCAATACACTAGTAGCGCATTAAAGGTAATATTAGACACAACTTCGATAAAAACTAAGCACGTGAATCTTGTCATTACCATAAACCTGCAATAATTATTGATATAACAGGGGCAAAGATCTCAGCTAACGTCGTCTAACCGGATGTTGTACTAAATTTCCCAAATACCTTTTCAAGTGCCTTCAAATTTCCCCAGTTTTTGCACGTACCTCCCTTACAAACATGTACATAGATAGCGAGAAAAGGAGTCATGGTACCATATTTTCATGGAATGTACTGAACTACAATATGCTAGAGAAAAAGTCGCCCTAATTAATGGCGGAAACTCAAACTTATGTTTTAAGAACTGTACTGAAATATTGGCTAGCGATGATAAAGTTGTCTTGAATAAAATTATATATTTTATAATAGAATTAAGAAAGGTTGTAATTAAGGAAGGCGGACTTTATTTTCCACAAGATGTTACTGTAAACTTACTTGTCTTGTTTTGTGTATGACTACGCTCGGAAACACAATAAAAATACACACACACAAACATATACATACATAGTAGGGTTGGTCATATCGTCAACATTTGAAATATCGTTAATATCGTTATCGTTCATAAATATAATCCCGATAACGATATGCTAGAACGATAAAAACGATATAAAATATAATTGAAATAACAAGAAAATTAAGCAGTAAAAGGTATTCAATAAATATTTAATTTATTAAAAGTTACATAAGCAATAAAAATAAGCCGAAATTATGCTTCAGTTTCACTTATTCACTTTTCCAAATGCCTGTTTAACCATTCCTTCTAGTGCTAGGACCAATTCAATTCTGAATTGGAAATTTTCGGTTCAGGTCAATTCAGTTGAATTCAATTCATTACTTTTTTGATTCAATTTAAGAAACTGAATCGAATTATTCAGTTCATAACTTTGAATTTAACGTTATCTTAACGTACTACTTATTTTACGTATTCTTTAAGTTTATCTGTGGAAACCGTTGTTTTCAATTTAGTTCAGAATTTTGAACTAAAATGAATTGAATTAGTTTTTACTGAACGGAATTGGGAAAAAACTAAACTGAATTGAACCAATCCGAACACTCCTTCCGGTTCAGATGACACTTTCTAGTGCACAAACTACGTCAAATCGCCCCAACATGCAATTTTTGACAACTATACCTTCTTAGAACGATATTAAGATTGCACGATATATCGTGTGAAATATACGAGAATTATCGTAGCATATCGTTCCTCCAAATTGAACGATATTAACGATAATATCGTATCGTTATATCGGTATGACCAACCCTAATACATAGACATGAAATTCGTTTCCAACAAAATAGAATACCCAAAATGAAAAAATGCCCTCTCGGCTAATTTCAAATGGCGTAAAATTTAACCACTGCAAACACTGAAAATGATTGGACTAGGATAATAACCCCATGAAAAACATAACCAAATCCATGTTGAGATGCAGGAGTTGAAGATTCTGCTGTAGATCTAGATTAGAGCATCTCGGGCGGTTAAAATGTACGGGTAAGCCCGCAAAAAGCCCGGCCCGCACGGGCTGCGAGCGGGTACGGGTAAAAATTATTACGTTTGACGGGTTACGGGCGGGCACGGTCTTTTCATCGCGGTTAAAAAAGACCGTGAAAGCCCGTAAAAGCCCGTGAGAAATTCCATTAGTTGTGAATGCAGGAGCAGCGGTTGTGAATGTACATAGACTTGAATGACTTGAACGAATTTCAGACGTTTGCAATTTTAGCTTTCAAACAAACTAACGCTTGGTGTGCGATAGAGCATCGCCCCGTGGGATATTTTAGGCCCGTGCCCGTCTGTACGACTGTTAATAAATAACAAAGGCAGGTATGCAAGAAAAGTTTTCTTGCATACCTGCATTTTTTATTTAGTAAGTTTCATTTCGCTCTTCATTACTGTGGAAAATTCCATTTAGTCTAAGATGAATCCTGCTAGTAGTTCAAGTATTTGTAATAAGAATCCAGAAGTTAACATTGTAATAAATTCAAGAACGCCACCAGAAGTGCTTACCAAAGCAGAAATAGCTGCATAAGCTTTTGTATTGCCTTCTTAATAAACAAGATAGTTTAACGACTGTATGTAACCGTCAAGAACACCAATATTTTAAAATACGGTATTTCAGTATTTAAGATGTATGGTATTTGCGGGCGGGCTACGGGCTTTTTTTAATTTTGCGGGCCGGGCCGGGCTTTTTCGATAGACATTAATTTCGGGCCGGGCGGGTACGGGTAAAACGTTACGAGCCACGGGCGGGCACGGGCCTAAAATATCCCACGGGGTGATGCTCTACCTGGGAGTATGGTATTGATGTACTTATTTGAATGTCTATTGATTATTTCCGATTATTATTATTATTATTGATCAGCTGTTCATGCCTGTTGCATCTCCAGCTGCTACTAGTGCGTTTGTTACTCAACAGATGTACGCGCGTGTTCAAATAATTTCCTCATACCTAAAGTATTGTTCTATTCAGCTCACCCCAACAAATGCTTACTCTAAACTGACCTACGCATTACAGGCTACAAGCTAGTCACATAAAATCACTAAGATACCACATTGCCTCTGAATTTGTTAGGTATAATATGTTATGTTTTGAGACAAGTGACAACTTTAGCTTTTCATAACTTTTGATCTATTCATAACACCTTAACAAGTGTTTACTCTAAAATGACCTCATTATAGGCTACAAGCTGATCGCATGAAATCATTAAGATACCACATTGTTTCTGAAGTTGTAAGCAAAATACATATTTTAGGATAGGATGATATATTCAGTTGCATCTCCTGCTACACCTCTAGCTACACCTTTAGCTGCACTTACTCCCGCTGCACCCCCAGCTTCACCCCCAGCTGCACTTACTCCCGCTGCACCCCCAGCTGCACCTACTCCCGCTGCACCTCCAGCTGCACCTACTCCAGCTGCACCTCCAGCTGCACCTCCAGCTGCACCTCCAGCTGCACTTACTCCAGCTGCACCTCCAGCTGCACCTACTCCAGCTGCACCTCCAGCTGCACTTACTCCAGCTGCACCTCCAGCTGCACCTACTCCAGCTGCACCTCCAGCTGCACTTCTATTTCCATATACGTAGTTCCATCCACACTGTTCTATTGCTCTCTCTCTCTTTACATCACATTTGTTGCAATGTTTTTTACATGTTATTTATATTGATATATGTATGTATAGCGTCTTGTTTATAAACAAATGATTCTTGACTTCAATATTGTATTACATGCCTAAACGTTTAATGTACGTTTCTTGCGTTATGATTTCTCATCATCAGGTTGACATTTTCATTTTACATGGACATCTCCACTGAATATAATTAGGTGCTCGTGTAAATTAAACATTCTGATAATTTGGAATATTCATACAAATTACGATGGCTGTTGACGGTAAGATACAACTATATATTTTACAGCTCATGTAGATTTAACTAATAACTATTGATTTGGGGTAATATTTACATTTTAGTAGTTGTGCTTAACGTCATTATATATTTTACAAGTAATGCAGTTCACAAACTTTTTTGTTCAGGTTGTGGTATTGACTTTGGTTGCTATGACTGCGTATCCAAAGGATTTTCCTATGTTACGCTCGTAAATCAGACGGTTTGCTGCATTCTCAATATTAACAGTTTAGACGCTGAGTGGATCACTGTAATTTCAAAAATGAAAAACTGCTTGGACATCCCATCCCAAGCTTCTGCTCGCACAATGATAGGTATGCGTGTTTAAGTACATAATTCAGGCTTCATTTTAGGTGAAACATTACATTCAATTACTATTATTAAACATATTGATTTTTGGGCTTTCTCTTTTTCTCTCACAGTTACATTGTGTGTGTTGCTCGTATTTCTTCTCATGGCATTCATTGCGTGTGGGTTTATCGCATATCGGAAAGGTTGGAGAGTGAAATTTACAGTGGTACAAACAAGAATAAGAAATGAAGAGGCTGATGTAAACCCTTATAGTGAGCTTACGCGCTGTTCCTCATCATCAATGACGGGCGGGATGGAAAATCTGAACCCATGCTTTAAAGGTGAAATTGAAATGGATGAAATCATTCTTTCTCCTGCACTATCTTCCCGAGTCTCTGCTACGGTTGAAAACTACTCTCTTTCCTACGTAAGAGATAACTCTCTTCCAGTGCGTGAATCTATTATGCAATAATATGCATATGAGAAGTGCAACAATATAAATGGTTACAGATTCGACGCAAGTATTTTTCAATGTAAACTTCCAGTGCTCTTTTCATGTTATAGTATAATTATACCCACATAGAACGATGTATATTTGTGAATGTTGAACTAAGACAACTTTACTATGACATGATAAAAACAATGTATTAACTCTCATATATCCTCAACATTCAATATAGGACGCTCGAATATAAAAGTTTCTATTTTACATTTTTTCGTATGATAAAAATACTGAATCCGTGTAACTATAATGCATTGATCCTATAATTGTATTTTTTTGAATAAATAAGTATTTTAAACAACTCAGACAGACCTCATTCTTACTCTTGTTGTTGATCTTGAAAGTTGCTCGCTTAACCACCCATTTCTCTACCGAATACTCATCATGTATCTTCACTTCACAGTCAACATGTGAATTTGTGCAAAGTGTCACACTAATATATTTATATAAGGTAAAAATGACTTCAAACGACTTCATTTTTTTGAGCAAAATAAACTTCACGACCATGAAGGGAATATTGTTCAAGATTTTATGCAGCAGTGGGATGGTTCACAAAAGGTCAACTGGCCTATTGAATCGTTAGTGAGAATCCGAGCAAAAGACCAGCCCAGGTGTGAACACATTACACACATCAAATGTTTTTTGTTGCACACACAAAAGTCTTTGTATTTCGAAAGAAATTCTCCAAGGTGTAAGGCGGCTGACATTAGCGTGAAGTGTCCAGCAGCCTACTGTCGTGTTCATTACAAGAACATTACAGATGTTGAGTGTGTTCCTCGCTCTCTTTTTCAATTTGTTACCCACAGTTGTGCACTACCATCACCGTCATCAATGTCTACTTTTCCCACAGCTGTCGATGATGCTGTTAAATTAATGAATTCAGCAATGTGTAAAAAAATTAATAGCAAGAAGAAAGCGCAACCTGAAAATTCTGCTGCTGAAAAGAAGAGAAAATTATCAACAACAGCGGTAACGAAGAGAGTAGAAAAGTTACCTAGCTCATCACGTTTCAAAGCAACAAGTGTAGCAAGTACATTGTCAAGCTGTTTAACTAGCACCAATGATAATCTCGACAGCAAAGATGGATGCTTGACAGCCTCCAGTTCTGCAAAACGACAAGTTGAGCAAAACAAAACTCGAGAAATAAACTCCATGATGAACGAACGTAAAACAATCCTTGAAGCATTGAAGATAGATGCTAAAATGGGAAAAGCACACAAAAATGCACTGCCCAAGCAAGTTGTATTGTCTACTGGAGAAACCCTGCACTTCGTCAAAGTAAATAAAAAAGAAATTCCTTTTCTCGAGGTTCCATGGATAATTCCAAACCAAGTGTTAGATAACATTGAAGCAGAAAGATCTCCAAAAAAGTTGAAAGGTAATTTTTTCTTTTTATTTTCCCTCTAGGATATACTCATAGTTGATTTAAGATTTGTTTTGCTCTGAATGGAAACTTTCCATGCTTACTAAGGAAGAAAATTGTAAGAAAGGTTGTTTTATTATAGCAACCTCAACTGAAGAAGCACCAGCAACAAACAATGTTACACCGTATGGTCCAGGTGGAAAGTATTTAGCTGGTCTTCTCGCTGAACTTTCAGCTGATTGTAATGCAGACGAGAGTAAATTGGTATCTCATTTATCACAGCACGCTGCAGAGGATTCCGGTATCATTCGAAATGAGAAAGCTGTTGCTGTTGTTGTTGATGTTGTCGAGCAGGAAAACGAGCAAGAAATCAGCAGCAACTCCGGAGAAATAACTTCACTCAAAACATCGATAGTAGCTAACAGTAAGGATGACAACTGTAATAACAAGGAGGAGGAGGATGTTGCACCATCGCCAGCACTGCCAATATGCTCCAAAGGAATTGAAAATTATGGCTCGTTAGTTCAGGATGAAAGCAATGACAATGTTGACGGTCATGATGAAGCAGAAGAAGAAGATGTGGTGTGGACTTACATGCAGGATATAAATGAGGCTTTGGAAGGCTGGGATGTGGACGAATTTGCTACAGAAGAGGCTGAATTCGATTTTCAGTCTATTTTCATCCAGCCCACGGAGTGATCATTTAATTTCCATCATTTCCGTAGCTATTTGCAAAAGTAGACATGTCCATTAATAAAAGTGAATGCTTGTTAATATTTTACAAACATTAAATTGTCTCATTTTTAGATTGCATAGAAATGCTTGACTAGTAATGTGACATACGCAAAGATTGATGAATGATGAAAATAAAACATTTAAGTTTGAAAACCACATTTGATTTTTCTAAACAATTATTTTTATCATTCTTAAAATTCCAGCATAAATAATACATTTCACAATACATGAAAGGTCAATTGACAGACAATGTATTTACTACGTGCTTATTTTAACCCTAGGCAATGGTTACAAGAGGAACATGATCAAGCAACAGGTAGTTTTTAAAACATTAAATGTATGCAGTGAAAATATATGAAAAAATTACTCCATAAAATCATAGTCTCCATCATCTGATTTTTCCTCGTCAATACACTTCGTTGTATTTGGAATTGAATCAACCGTATCAATTCCTGTAGAGTCATTTGCCATCTTGGGGCGAACCAAAATGTGACTGTCCATAGTCCCTTTACGGTGTTCCATGATGAATGACTCAAGATTAGCTGTAGCTGACATGCAAAATCCTAGGGTTGGACCACACCAAAAATGATTCTTCTTTGACGTGTCTTCAGACACAGGAGAATTCAAGTAGACCGGAGAAATTCCCACCACGCTGTTAAGCAACACCAAAACTTTCAGAGTCCCAAGATCCAAATCAGGCTCTTGCCACATCCTCCAACGGTCCTGATTATCTTGCGGATAAGTCAGCATTGACTCGCGCTTCTTTCGCAAAAATGGAATCAATGGAGTGTCCTCCTTGTTTTCCCTACGCTGTATTTCCTGCATCTGAGCAAATTCATCAAGGATCTGTCCAAGAAACTTGGCCAAATTACATCCTTGATGCTTGGAGATGCAAACAACTGTAGGTTTGACGTTAGCATTTTGTCGTCCCAAAAAATAAAAGTCACGGTTGTCACACAAAGGATTTGGATGCATTCGCCCGTGGATGGCACTATCAATCTTTCAAATTATAAACATTTCATGTTACATTTTAAAAATTATATCATACAAACCTTACCTTATTTTTGATATTTTTATAATTTATATAATATATTTTGAATATACTCTAATTAAAATTCCCTTACCATGACACACTCGGGTGACTCAAAGAAGCTCCAATCGCTCCATGCTGTGGTTTTCTTGCTTACAACCTTAGTAGGATCAAATTTTTGCAGCAATGCTCGTTTTCGCACAAATCCAGGCCTTGCCGACTCTGTAGATATAAAATAGTTAATATAAAATATAAATGCATAGTTGTTCATAATTACACTTTTTTTCGACAAACTTCAAAATATTTACATTTTAAAGTTTAAATTGTATTACCTTTCTTTGAATTCGAAAACTATTTGCTCGTCATGTTGAGTAGCGAAATACTGTTTTCAATTTTCCAATGTTAATCAACCCAATTATATTTGTTGTCGGATTTTATTTTGTGAAGGGTGAGAGAGAGAGAGAGTGGGAGAGAGAGAGATGAACAGAGCTTCAAGTGTGAATGGCGATGGTAATGTATTAAGAACCTGACTTTATATTTGTTGCTGACTGCTTGAGCAAGCATGAATCTTGAGCTCCAGAAACATTAGCAGTAAATTGTATACATCGATTGTACGCATTACGTGTTGTTCTTCATTGAAAAAGAATTGAAGAAGAAAAAATACTTGGACTCGTGAGAGCGTTGTTATGGATACGTTTAGTTTTATGTTCGTCTTCATGCAAGGAAATAACGTACAAAAAGCCTCTCTCACAAACATCTCCGTCTTGGCTCCTCTATTAGTATCGACTTGTATACAGCATGGAAGTGACTGGTAGTGAAATAGACGAGACAACGTTTCACGTTTGGGTTTCCCGCTGGAAAATTCAACCGTTCAAAATGCTAAACCCTAAAATCCCTTTTGAAAACTTAAGTACAAAACAACAAAATATAGTCAATATTGTAAACACACATGTGAAACAAAGTGTAAGTATGCAAACCAAAAAGCCTTTGAGAATGATTGTGAACGGCGACCCTGGAACTGGAAAAACCGAAGTGCTCTCGCATTTGCAATATTTACTTGAGAACAAAAAGCGTGAGTGCGAAGAATTTGACTATATGTTCGTTGCATTCACCGGATCAGCAAGTTTTCTAATGAATGGAGAGACAATTCATTCAGGTTTTAAAATCCCAACCTATGATAGTCAAAAATTGGTTACTAAAACACTTAGTAAGAAAAGACATTCTAAATTGAAAAATGTTCGACTGATTGTGTGTGACGAAACAAGCTTGCTTGGATTACGATTATTCAATAAAATGGATAAAATATTGCGAAGTGTTGACCCAGACAATTTTCAGTATGCTTTAGCAAATCGGAGTTTAATTCTACTGGGAGATATATACCAAACTGGACCTGTAGGAGACTTGCCATTGTTTTCAACCAAAAGTCCTAGATTTAATGATGATGTTAGGTCAGCAAGAAAAGTCTTTCAGTCATTTGATACAGTTGTCATTCTCGACAAATATTACAGACATGACGGTGAAGACGAAGCGCAAATGAAATTAAAATTGTTTTTACAACGCTTAAAACGATGTGAACTGATCAGTGCAGACATGGAATATATAAGAGGAAGAATGGAGCGAACATTATCTGAAGAAGAACGGGAATCGTTTAGGAGAGCATTGAGAGTTTTCCCTTTACGGTGGCAGGTACGAGAATGTAATAGGTACGCATTGAGAAACACTGCTAGATATAAGTTATATAAATATAAATTACTTAAAATGATAGGCTAAAATTGATTATTTGTTTACAGTAAAATCCTTCGTGAAAACTATACAGTTGCTGAAATTGTGAAAAAAAACGGTTTACAAACATTGGAGCTAGGCTTGGGATGTCCAATTGTGTTACAAAAGAATATAGCAAGTCGAGTTGGGTTACATAATGGATGCGAGGGTATACTCGTGGATATTGTGTACAAGAATAGAAAGCCAAACTGTTTCTCTCCCTCTGAGAACATTTATTTTCTGCTCGTAGAATTTCCAGGTTACACAGGAGAGAATTTTGTTCGTACTGCTCGTGGTGTAGGCATCCCTATATTTCGTTGTTCTGTTCCTGAACAACAAGACGATCATGAATATGTTACTTCAGAACGGTTTCCTATTGATCTTAACTACGCGTCTACTGCTCACCGCAGCCAAGGTAAAACGCTGTCAAAGGTAAGCATTTACCTAGACGAGAACCAGTTTTGTCAAGGTCTGGACTACGTAATGTTTTCTCCGTGCAAGCGAATTACAGATATTATGATATTAGACGATTGCGTTCTGCCTCAAAGATTAATTCACAAGTCTTTTGTGAAATGGCAGCATGTTTTATTGACAGAAGAAAAACGCTTAAGCTCTTTGCAAGAATTGCTTATTTAATGAATTTTGTTGGAATGTAAATAAATACATTTTGTAAGTTGAATTTTCCATAATTCGTCATTTATTCATATTTTTATTAGTCAATCACCATAATTTACAAATCTACTGCATATTTGATAGCTTATAGGAACCAAATGGCAAACTATAATTACAATCATTACTTTTCGGATACACACGAGAAAAGTATAGACAATGAAATCCTAGTTTTTTAGACGTAGTCTTATATAAGACATGATTATATGATCTTATATTACTAACATCCACTTTTTTTACTTTTTCGCAAGGATCAGTAGTTACTACCACATTTTTATACGTATCATGACTACAGAACGTTTCAAGAGTTGCTCCTGGGATGCCTTTATTTTTCATTAAAGGTTTGCTTGCTTGGTTATGGTAAATAAGTGAACACTGCTTTGATTTCAACGTTACAGACTGGGAAACGTCTAAGGATTCAATTTTCCACTTTCCGCTGGAATTTCTTTTAAATTCCTGCAAGTCAGGAAACTCTGGAAACATTGTAAATATCTCATGGTCTTTTGGTATCTTTGAAAAGTCAAATATTTCTTTGCGTGCTACGATCTTCATCCAGATATCTTTTTCATTCCCTTGAATTTCCATTAGGGTCGAATCTGTGTCTGTAAATATAGAGTACATATTTTTAACAAACATGCTTCCTAGCTGCTCATATACACCACTGTAGAAAATTTCCTTGGCAAAATCCAGTACACTCATTCCAACTTGCAGCGGCTTATTAAGCATTATAGATGTTGGTTTAAATTTTAGTATGCACAAATGTTCGTTTATTATATCAAAGTCGACACATCCTTCCATTGAAAGTAGTTGTCGTGCTTTCTCACGACCTCCACAAAAACGTATAGTAAGCATATTTTCGCCAGACTGTAAAAATGTTCTGAAAGTTCCATTATTGACCAACTTAAGCAGAGCCTCTTCACTGTCGGTCCTGGCACGCTTCCTCTTTTCCGTGTTGCTTTCAATGAAACTTTTAAGAAAGGATTTTTCTTCAAAGCTAAACCCAGAGTGTACATCTTTGAGAACCACGCCCATTCGTAAATAGAACATTAACACTCGATAGTGCAGTACGTAATGTTTCTTTTCATAAAATGTAGACAAAAGCTTTGATGTGCTCAAGTATGTACGTACGGTAGCTGCACGTAAAGAATTCATCGTTTGGATTTGGTTTGAGGATAAATCTTCCAGCTGTACATGTCTTCTCTCGGGAACCAACGGTAAACTTTCACTTATATCTTGCAAAGCGGGAGGAATTTCTAGCGTCGTTTCAAGAATATATCCTCTTGTTCTTTCACGACACTGCATCTCTGGACTCAGCCAATTTATCTTTTTTAGTTGTTCCACATTTTCCCACTGAAAGTCAGAGTGAGGGAATTTATTGGTTTCCATTGCGTGACTACAGGGATACCTTGTCAAAGTATATAATTACAGATTCTGGTTTCGAATCATCGTACCCTAACGGGTTCCTTGGTGTATTTGCTGTTGTAATCTTACGAGTGCAAAATGATTGTCCTCCACGTATCCCTCGCCGTACCATATCAATCATTGATTTATTCCGTATGTAATGAACTTCTTCTCTTGAAGTATGAAGCCAACATTGCCAAGCAAACGAACTTGATGTTGTACAGTATGTAGGATCAAGACCGAATGAGTTTTTAGCATTACATACATAATTAGTCCATGTAATACTTAGGAGTAAACTGTCGAGTAGCGTATATAGCGCAGTATATTGTTTAGTCTTTAATTTGAAAAGTCGCACACACTTCTTGTATAGTATCCCAATCTTTGTCTGTACACTTTTCATATCTTAAATCATTGTTAAAGGCTTGCCGCTCCGGCATTGGTGTTCCTGGCTTAAGAACCTCTTCGTTTGAAAGATATGTATAAGGAAAGGGAAGTTTAGCTAACAACATATTTAGGTGACGAGTGGAGAAATCAGAATCGAGTGTAATAAAATCTTGAGGTATCAATACCGAACGCGCTGCTTGATTTAATATATCAAAATGTACAGAATCCTCTTTTCTCAAACTTTCAACTAGATTTGACAAAGAGCGAGGCAAAAACTGATAGCTGTCGAGCAGTCGCAACTTTGCTTTCCGATTTCCGCACCATGCTTTTTTCGAGTTTTTTTTGTCGCCTCCGTAATTTTTAAAAAGCGGAGGTATATACATATCTCTTGCTACAATTTCAACTTGAACAAATTGTTCTCCAGATTTTGCGATTACATTAATATCCTCAAAATCAAACAAAGAGGTGTTCATGTACTTAAGTAACAAATGATGGTCGTACTTGCTACTGTTATGACATATGCATGGCAATTCATATTTATATCTAATACGAAGGTTGCATCCTTGGCACAGACTTGATTCATACAAGCCTGTGTCATGATTATGGTTATATACTTTAACTACACGCTTTTGTAGCGTGCTTGAGTCATTCGTCACTTTAGCTTTTTTAGCACGCGGACCAAAATCAGTCTCGACTGACGGCAATGAGGATGATGCCTCTTCTTCTTCTTCCTCTTCTGAATCTGACACCTCAATAGGTATAACATTCCCCTGGTCGTCAATGTCATAACATGCCTCAATTTGCTGGAGCCAGTCATATGGGATGTCGTCACTCTTAGTAAATTCACGACGACAATGTTCACAATGTGTTGCATCCTCATGTCGTTTACGTGTTGCTGCTGAAGGTGTGACGTAATTATTAGTTGAACGTATTAAATGCAACAACTTTTGGCTCCAGTAAAATGCACGCTGAAAAAAATGCTGGACTGGCTCAGCTCCGTCATAATACTCTGCCGAAACTACGTGTGCTCCAGCATTACTGTCATTATGTATAACGACCAGTGAGTAGCTTGCTGGGATATATTCATACTGCTTTACTGTATTATCCTGCTTCTTGGTTGAAGTGAGGTTGGGTAATAACACAGGCTTACTGAAAGCTTCAAAATCATACACCAAAAAATACGGATAGCAATGTTTCATCTCAGGCCTATTGAATTTTAATGTTTGTCCCTCAGGCGGGAATTTATATTCAATACCAATACTCAAATCATTCTTATTATTTTCACATCGTCCCGTACAAGATTGAGAGTGTTTCTTTAGCTTTGCACTTGTCTTGACATTTCTTACACATTTCGTACAAAATTTCTTATTTGAAACAGTCATATAGTCAACTTTAAGAAATCTCTCGAGATCGATAATAAGTACGTAATGGAATAAGTCATCACCATCTGGCACTTTTTCGTGAATAAGAAATAAGTTAACAGTGTCTTGAAAGCCTGGAGTTCCTGGTCTCATAAGAATAATATCCTCATCATGATGTGTATATACATTAACAGAGATTTGATTCTTTGTCTCAAATATTAGCACGTCCTGATATGGATTTACAAAACCCTCAGACATTCCTGAAAAATCCAAAAGATGTAAAAATTTTGTCCAAGTTTTAAAGTTGTACATTCGACTACTCAGATCTCCTCGTGTGTTCCGCAAAATATTTTTATGCCAGAAATACCCAGCAGTCACACTGTAGTGAAAACAAAAATTGTCGCGATTTTTAAAGTTTACAAATCCGTACTTTACTTTCTGGAAAGGCATGTTTAAATGTCCACGAACTCTAGCACTGCTGAATAAACGCAATTCTGCAAACTTCAATTCAAATGCATCTACGTGGACAAGCCGCCAACCACTCCCGTTCTCAGTAAATGTGTCCTTTTTGTCAATAATTTCCTTTGCACAGGTCCACAATAGTTCCTCAACGCCAGTCGCATGATACAAGTCGTGAATTTGCGATTTAAAGTATAATTTCTTTTGCTCAGCACTCATTTCACCATCTTCAAGCACAATGCATTTTTCCATAGTCACGCTTAATTCTATACCAATTCTTATGTTACCATGAATTTGACATAACTGTACAAGAAATTTTTCCAGAGACGAGTCAATTAACGTAAAAGCTGTTTCAATATTATCAGTATTTATTAAATGTCTATACCTATACTTTATGACTGTTCCATAATGACAACGACTGAGTTCACAAAAATCGGTAAGATCCAGGTGCACGCCATTATCAACGTGGGATAAACGCTCTCCAGGACGTTGACACACATGATTTTGCTTATCTGTACAGTAGAGTTGACAGTCCTCACATTGGTGTACATTGCTGACGTGATCATCATATGATACATATGATCTACAGTAGAAAATGCAGTCGGGCATACTACAACGGAAAACCTGTAGAAAATAGATCAAGTATGTTAGCAGGTAAGAATTAACAATGTATGGGTCTATCTTCTACTACAACAATGACACCGAGTCAAATATAAAGCATTAACTTACATTACGTCTTTGACCAGTTATCCGTGCTGATGGAAAATTCGACGTCTCAAAAGTATTGTTGTCCGACGACGAGGATGACAACGAATCCATTATTGAAATGTAAAGCTAACTAACCAGATATAGAAGCTGAGGATGAAGTACTTTTCAAGACGTTATATGCAGCAGCACATAGTTTAATTATTACGAGAATGGAAAGCAGAAATACTGCAGAGTACGTTAGTTTTTGGTTCTCTGTATGGGAGAGCAAATCAACATTGCTTGCCACTCCACTAGAGCTGTTCGATATATTGTGTTCTATACCATCATATAGTACCTTTCGAAGTAAAACGTATATGTTGCTAAGCAGCACGTTGCTGGCGGAAGATGAATTTTTCGTTGAGGTTTCTAACTTGCTGAGAGTCAAACCGGCAGAGCACACCCTTTCTGTGCACGTATCCATTTGTTCCTGCTCATATAGAATATCTGCTTCACTCGCTGTCAGAGGAAAAACAAAGCATCCGAAGGAAACACAAACAACAAGTAGTTTTCTCGCACGCAACATTTTTCTCACCGTCTCACTTCCACAACTTCAAATACACTAACGTTTTTGCTTAACTTGTCGCTTGGTTTTATTCTGACGTTTCTTGTTTTTCCTAATTTGTTTATTCAAAATCGATTTTCCTTTTCCGTAACCTCGCTGATTTTTTCGCGGTCTTAAATTCCTTTTTCGTTCATTGAGCTCTGCAGGTAAGTTTGCATTGGGAGTATTACCGTTTGTTGTTGTTTGTTGAGCTTCTTCGTCATTTTTATCAATTCCCTCAACACTCACATTTTGAATTTTTTCTTCAACGCTATCAAAGGATTCCCAATCAGTATTTTTTATTCTATGCTTTACCTGTGGTAACTGGCAACAACATACACGGATAACTTTCCTCTTGTTCTTTTCAATACTTTCTAACCCCTCGTCAACGTTTGTAATTTCAACTTTATTTTCAATGTCGGATGGTTGTGTCGTTGATGCTTCGTTGGCTACATGGCTTGGATCATTCTTTATATGACTCTTGCTTTGTGTATTGGAAACATCTGTTTGATTCAGCTTCTACTGCTTTTTCCACATCGGTATGCTTAAACTGCTGTTGGTATATTTTCATAAGAGAACCGAAAAGACGAGGCTCAAGTACACGATACACTTTGGCCATTTCACTGTAAGCTGATTGCTAACACTGCAATTAGTTCACAGGTAATGACTTTCAACAGCACAACTGTCAAGATACTCCTTATTAATACTGCGTTCCTAGTGAGCGTCGGTCTACAATCTTTTTTAGCTTGCACGCAAATTTTAAGTTTTTTAATAATACTAATTACTTTTTGTGTCAACGATTTGCAAAATTTATTTGCATTAATTATTGTCTCCACCACTACCTTAACTTGGACTTTACTTAATTTATTTAAGACAGAGATAAACTTTGATCGATCTTCTATTTGCACCAACTTGTAGAGTTTAAAAATATGCTTCTCTAATAGAGTATATTCCATTTTATGAGGCTGAATACACTTCAGTATCAGCATTTGGAAATATTGAATTGCGAACCCAATATTGATACATTTTATTTTTAGGAATCATGTCAAGGAATAATAAGCCAAATTGATTTCCAGTCATAGCCTTTATATATGCTTCAGTTAACATCTTAACTTGTCCTGGACAAACTTGTCTTGCAATGTTTGTAATAATACTTCTATCTCTCGGAGAGTCTAACAAAATTAAAATCTGAGAATTCAAACTAATAGTTCTCAAATTCTTTTGAAAAATATTCTGTACAATTAATATAAGACTTATTCCTAGATGATGTGAATACTTGGTAAAATATTTGGTTACAAGTTCAAGATTTTCGCCTCGTGTAATTTCCTCTTGATGATCATCTATACACACTAGACAGGGCGAGGATGGTAGGGATTCAATGTCTTTTAAATTATTTGTAAATATTACGTTGGGATCCTCTTCTTGCAATTGGAAAAATACAGGTTGGAATACACTATAAACGTATACAACTTTCTCAATGTTTACGTCGAAAAATTCCTTTCTTCTTTTAATTAATTCCAGGATAGCGTATGTTTTTCCAGTACCAGTGCTCCCTGCCACTAAAATAGTTGCTGGATGTGACACTTGAAAATTTATGCTGCCTTTACCTTCACTTGTTGACTCACTCAACATACTGATGTTGTCTACTCAATAAAACGGAATAGACTATTTGTATAGCTAGCACTGCAATAGTTTTTATTTAAAATTTTTCGCTTATCACACAATTTTACATTGATTTGTAAATGCTATACATTTGTCTGCTTACCAGATTGTCATTATAAATAGGGTTTGATTTAAATCTAGATAAAAATTTGTCATAAGAGATATTAGTAGCTCTATCTATTATATACAAAATAACATACGCTCCACACAGAGCACTCATTTTACTTTGCAGGGGTTTACAGTTTCCCTTAAGAATAAATTTATGCGGGTATTTAATATTTTTATACGTATATAAACCTGCTCCTAAAGAGTCAAAGTATTCAGCTATGCTATGACTTTTTATGTATAGACATATCCAATGAGATCCTGTATCGTTAATATTATCTCTATTCAACACTACAAAAGCTGGCAAATGTTTCCAGTCTACATGGCTTTGTAATTGATCAGCACCTAAAACATAAATTTTTTGATTTACTTTGTACTTTCTAAATAGAAAAGACAAAACATGCGAAATTTCACTTGAATTCATTAGTAGTCAATGGTTACGTCCTTTTGAGGACCGATTTCTAAAATTCCTTGATAGTGACAGTAGACAATTACGTTGACAGGTTCGTCTAAAGGAGATTTAAATTTCAAACCGATTTTAATTTGTCCTTTTCTTAGTACAGACAAAGAGTGGCTCTGATTAGGCAATAAATCTATTGCTACAAGTACATTGCCGTTCTTATAGTTTGAACGATTGATTCCGTTTCCCAATAATTCAGAATTTGCAGTGTGCTTGAGGGATTGTAAAGCGTACAGAAAATCGTCCGTGCCTGCTCCGTTGGCTGTAGCAAAGCTGAATGGAATCACTCGGTGTTGTAGCAGCTCTTCATTCCAGGAAACATCAACTTGTGACAGATTTTTATCGACAAAGTTGAACGGATCCTTGGTTACTTTTCCGAGAAACGCTGTGAACCGAGTGTTGCCGAGTGAACTTCTTTCCCAAAGAAAGCTCATATTTGTGCATATCCATAATTTGCTGTGAAACTATTTTCTTTGAAGCATAAAAGACTGCTTTCACCAGTTGAATTTTATAAGGACATCCTGAAATTGCTGGTAATGTATCTACTTTTAAATCAATACAAATATCTGGAATACTTCGACGTAGAACGATTCTTAATTCGCTTCCTGCAGGTAGATACTTATTCTGGTTAAACAGATTACAACTCAAGTGTCCAAGTAATGTGAATTCCTTTGATAATTTTGTTCTATCGTATCGCTCCTTAAATCCTTCATCTGTTACATCAAAAACTCCCTTCTTGTTGTTTGGAAACCAGAATTCATTTTGAAGTCGATTTCTCTTTTCAATTTCTGTTGTAGACAAAAGTCGTTGAATATATGCTATAGTAGCATACATATTATTAAACTCTGTAATGAGAGTTCCATTTAAATAAAGCTCCAAGTTTGAAAAAAATCCGTGAAAGAAGTTAGAGCAAGGAGCTACAATGTCTGTAGCGTCACAGTTGGTGCCATCTGCACATTAATTTTTCTAACATTATTTTTCTTCTACGAAACTTGTGACGCACTGGTTTATGTAGAGAGTAAGAATTTAATTTTAGCAACTCTTTTTCTACTGCCTTTTTATCTGTCCAGTGTGGCTGATTCTTAAGTAATGCACTCATCCCTGAATAGGATCCTGCCAATCGTTGATTTAAATAACTATTTCGCACTGACGACGACATGATGAATTAACAATCAGATTATTTACACAGGAATATGTAAACTAAGACTGTCGCATACAGTTTGACAATGCGGTATTTATAACATCCTTAAGGTATGAGGAAATTATTTGAACACGCGCGTACATCTGTTGAGTAACAAACGCACTAGTAGCAGCTGGAGATGCAACAGGCATGAACAGCTGATCAATAATAATAATAATAATCGGAAATAACCAATAGACATTCAAATAAGTACATCAATACCATACTCCCAGGAGTCGTCGGGAGCGATCGGGATTGCCTCCACCTCCACAAAATTTTACTAAACATGCTCAGAACGTGCAACATACTCACACTCGGGAAGGCTCGGGATTGGTCGGCCGTGCCCGGAAAAAATCAATAGAAAAAGAAGGGCGATATACTTAATATCTACTACTAATAACCAGCTGAAAATGCTACATGTGTTGCAAAATCCACTTTATTTGTAATATCTCCTACAATAATTCTTTGGACGAGAGAATAATATAAATGAATTAGAAAAACCCCGTGAATTCCCAACTGGTAGCCTGAGATAACGCAATTTTTGCTTGATGTTGACTGAACTTTGTTGATTTCAGTATCCTTCCATGACAACAAGCTAAGTCTAAAATTGTCAGCAAAGTTCGTAATGGTCCTTAATTTTTCAAGTGTTTTCGGATGCAACATTTTGCTTTAACTAAGGATGCTACTTGTATGGAACGTCGCTTTTTGAGATTACAGTATTTCCCTAGGTCAGGTGTTACTTCAATGTGAACTGCGATTCTAAGATGATTCATTAGTCCCTTATTACTACTGATTTAGTTACAGCAACAAATATTAGCATATGACTTAACTTCATAGCAATTTGAAGTGGTTCAGTATCAAAGTATCAACAAATCAATTTAAACGATTTTTATTTACAGTTTTAAAGACAGTAGACTAGTTAGGTTTATTGGTTTGGATTAATTAAGTAATTGATTTGATATGCCAATACATAACTCTCTACAAGAGTTCATTTGTGTAATTATAAGAGCTCCACTTTATTCATACATGTAACATACTTTATAATTTAGGCATTTATTTGATTGTCAGTAATAATATTTATTACTGCGATTAGTTATCAATACAATTACGAAATTGTATTTGATCCAGCTAAATTATGCAATCCATTAGGAGCAGTATGTAGTAGGAGGAGGTATACATTTTAATTATATAATTTCAGTACTAATACAATCACCATATAACTTTGAAGAAAGGTTTTCTCTACAAACGCACATGAAAATCCAATGAAATGATGAAAATCCAAAAACTGAAAATACCCACTTTCTTGGACGTAATTTGTACAAACATTTTGACAAAATAATGTGATCAGGAGCTTTAATTTTAGCCAAATAAAACACCAGGCTCTTGACTAAGAATTTTGTTGGGTTTATTTATATCGTACTTTCTCCGTCCAAGCAATCTTGGCAGCAAAACATTTTCGATGAAGTTGCTATGCAAATCTAATTTTGATCCAATACGTCACCTTGCTCAAACAATTTCATATTTTATCAATTAGGAATGGAATATTGGGTGTGCGAGGCTACATTTAAAGTAGTGGAATGTGTCAAAATATTTGCCCTAAAATAATAAACCTATTAGGTATACTAACTTGAAATGTTTGTCCTTAGCCGTAGGCTAAGGCCATTGCACCCCCCTTGATTGCACACACCCTTTGATTAAACTAATATATTGTTGGGTAAATAAATGCAACGGAATAGTTACTTCTCGCAATGTATTCATTTATTGTAGGGATGTCAAATCTCTTTCTTCTAAATTTACTTAGAAGATACTACTATTGATCTTACTAACTTATAAGATCAATAATGTGTGAAAAAGGAATGATTTTATTGTCAAATTTAATTTCCCCACTGGAGAGATACTTATATTGCGTACTTAATTTAAGTAAGCGCAGAATTTGTTAGATGGAGTGTATGAAATGTTTGAGAAAAATATGTAGATACCAACACGAAATAAAATTAAAATTTAGAAACCTCTGACAGTTTGGCAATTTTTGACAAGTATCCAAACCTCAAAGAAATGTTTTTTTATTTTGATACACCATTGGCCTCGTCAGCCCCTGTGAAGCCGTTATTTAGTTATACAGGTCTTATACTGTATTTAGTACCAAGAAGGGCTTCGCGTTCTGGAGATGTTTTTAAAAAGCTTGTTTTTCTAAAACTGCGCTCATCGAGGTGAATGAAAGCATTGCACCTTGAAAAAAGTATTTGGAATACAGTATTTTTACTTTATATTTTCATAAAAGAAACGGAGGTATTTTGGCTTTTATTTCAAATGTTTTATTTTCAGGAAAAAAGAATTTCCCAGTGCTCTAATGTGTTCAACAGTAGGTAAAGTACTTCAATCAAAAAAAGCTAAATTCAAGTTTGTGATTATTCCACAAGGTTAAGGATGTTCGTTGGAAGGGTGGAATCTACAGCCTATATGTAAATGAAGGATAATAAGGTTGGGAAGATGAAGTTTCTTTGGCTTTTCTTTTATGAAGGTATGAAGCCCTGTTTTTATACTTTAAAAGACCTTCTTGAATTTAACACATTGAGTTCTCGTTACTCGTAAACTACATATAAAGTTCCTTTGTCAAAATATTAACGGAAAAAATTTACCTACGATTTAAAAATCAATTATCTGTCCTAAATGTGCACTTGGAATATGAAATAACGTTCATGACATATTTTGCGGTTGCAGTAGTTTAAGGAAGTTTTTCCTAATTATTAACCAATTAATATTTTTTATTGGAAATGTCCAAGCAATTACTGCAAAAAATTCCCGATGTAATTAGTTGTGCAAATAAATGTGGAAGCTCCGAATTATCACCTATAGTTGTGCCGTTTCCCGGGTTGTCGAACGTCCGTTTAATCACGGGATACTTTTAATTCCAATCGTAAAACATTGGCTTGCTGAAAGTACAAATAAACACGGAAAATATTTCATAAAATATATAACCACTTAAATCGAACGGCCGCATGGACCCGGTTTACTGCATAGTCATATTAGATTGTCACAACCAGTCCATCTCATTCCATGCACAAAATCTATGCATTACCAATGTTGGTCACAATTCACAATTCTATACCCTTGGGGTGCAGTTCCTGCAATATATTTTCAACATATGCTTTTAAAAAATCCAAAATTAAACATTGGCACAACCCGCTGTGAATTGCGATGAATTGAAATGGGGTAAGGGTCAATATTGACTAACTGTAAGCATCATATAATTTTCGTACTCGGTGAACATCTTCACAAATAATCCAAAAAATAAAACTCACAAGAAACCAGTTGTCCTTCAAGTAAAGAAGGCGAAATCGGCTTCCGTAAATAATGTGTAATCATAGTGGTGACGGGTTTCTTTGCAATGAAATAAATGAAAGTTAATCGTGAATATCTTTCACCATTTTTTATTACTCCGCAAACTTTTTTTACAAAACTAGGGAATGCTTCAAACATACAATGCAAAATTCAACGAAGGATTACAAGATTTACAAAC
Organism: Allacma fusca; assembly: GCA_947179485.1. Classification (NCBI taxonomy): domain Eukaryota; kingdom Metazoa; phylum Arthropoda; class Collembola; order Symphypleona; family Sminthuridae; genus Allacma; species Allacma fusca. Next base: position 68,502,620 of record OX359246.1, read on the forward strand.
ACTTACTTTAAAAAGTTATAAGTTGACAAACACTAATCAAGGATTTAAAATACAAGTAATGCGTTAAATGTAATATTCGAGACAATATCAATAAATATTAAGGATGTGAATCTTGTCATTGTCATAAACCTTCCATTATTGATCCCTAACAGGGGCAACGATCTCAAAAAACGTTGGCCAACCCGATCTTGTACTAAAATTCCGGAATGCCTTTTCAAGTTTCTCAATATTTCCCCTGACTTCGCATGTACCTCTCCTACAAACATGTAGACAAGAAACTGTATTCCAGTAAAACAGAATGCCCAAAATGAAAAAAATACCATCGCCGCTATTTTGAAACTGTCATGAAACTTAACCAAAGAGAACATTGAAATTGAATGGCCTAGAATAATGATCCACGAGAAACACAACCAAATGCAGGTAGAGGTGCAGGAGTTGAAGATTCTGTTGTAGATCTGGATTCGTCGATAAATCGCTACAATTTTGTACCCGTCTTCCGCATTTACTGATTTTGACTCTGTTTTCTTCCTACAAGACAATAAATTTTACCAGGGCTTTTAATGAAGATTGATTCCATTTCACCTGACTAATTATATTGTACAAATAACGAATGAGTGAACCTACAATAGTACCGAAACCCATCCCGACGTTGTAATTGGTACAGTAAAGACCATCCATGTCCAGTAGAATATCGCACAAGTAAAACTTTGCAGATTGTTGTAAAATTCAAAACAAGCGAACAAAACCAGAGTCAGTGTATTTTGATAATAACTTGGTATCTTGCTAAATATATCTATACATATTGCTGCCTATGTTGTGCAGAAGCACAAACTCTAATACGATAGTATTACAGGTGACCACCATGATGGGCAACGAAAGTACCTTGTCGAATATTTTGTATCGTTTCAAAGTTCCTGCTTTATTTGCATCTGCAATCAAGAATGAATATTTTTTTTAATGTACTCAATCTTCCAGACACGATTTCACGGACAACCAAATATAAGGGTTGTCCAAAGAAATTATAAGCAATAAGAGTTTTAATTTTATACTAACTGAAATTACTTCTTCCACATCCATAATAAATAGCCTACAGTGCCCCAATATGTTTGATTAGTTTTGACGGTCTCGTTTAGGACAATAATAAGATCCACTCTGTTTGTCCAGCTAGCCCAACTGAAAAACAACGACTGCGTATAGCCCGTTGCAAATGCTAAATGAAAAGTGAAATCAGCTCTGTTCGTAGTGTTTCCTAGAATGATTCTGTAAGCTAAATAAAAATAAAAATGGCAGACGAAAATTAAGTGAACTGTCAACTGGACACCAAAAATTAAATGGCTTGGGCCTGATGACACTGAATGAACTTTATTAATTTCTGTGTCCTTCAATTGAAATAAACCGAATCTGAAATATTGGGTCAATTTCGTAACGACGCCTAATTTGCTTATAGTTTTCGGATGCAGCATTGACTTTTTACTGAATTCAAATTCCGTCGCACGATGTCAAATCACTGCGTTATAGAATTCTATTATCAATTATGGCATCAATTTTTATATCTATGGCAACTTCAAATATGAACTATTTTCTTGATATCATACATTTATCTGAATGATACTTGTGCAAACGGTTATTGTCATAAGAGAGAAACGGAAGCAATGAAGGACAGGCATATGAAAATAAAACTCCTCAAAATATTCACAAGTGGATGGATTGAATAAAATCGATATTTGAGCTACAGTTGACAGTTTTAAATTACTACTAATTGGTTGAGACAATCACTGTTTCAATTTACCAAGAAACGTAATCACTACCTGTAGTAATTTTCTTTACCGTATTGTAATAACATAATTTACATACATATTTAGACACATACACCGGGTTGAGAAAATTGGCTCGTGTTGAAAAGTTCGTTATAAAAGAAATAAACCCAAATACAAAAAAGTTTTAGAAATAATCGTAGTCCCAATAACATTGTAAATATCGATAATTCGAAATGGGGAAAGTGTTAAAATTGACTGTGTGCTAATTTTATCATGGAATTTTGGTTTTGTGGGTATCAGCACTTAAAATATAACTATAATATATAACTTATTTCATTAACTTCGCCAAAAATTGGCAGTACAAAATTTGTTCAAGTATTTCTTTCCTGCAAGAATCCTTGTATGGATATCCAGCTTAAGTAACTGCATCCATTTGTAGGGAATCATAGAGGAATCGTTTAGAAAGGATGACTCTAGCATTAAGTATAAGATTAAGATTTTTTTTGAATATCTTGCATAATTTTTTATTGACGTGCAAATTGTTTTGTTCAAAACTGTGGGGAGCAAATGCAATGGAATTTTAAAAATGAAGCACAAATTTCAATTAAATTACACGTCCATAAACTTTAGTTTCTCAAGTACTAACATAAAACTACATTACAAGTTAACATACAAGTAATGAATTAAAAATATACATATTCGAGACAATATCGATAGAAATTAAGGTTGTAAATCTTGCCATTTCCATGAACCTCCCATTTTTTATCCACAATTGGGCCAGAGACCTCAGTATCGGCCACCTAACTGGATCTTCAGCTAGAACATTGGGATTTCTTTTAAATTGTAATAACATTAAACATGACGTCTCGTACACCTGCCCCACAAACATATACACCATACTTGCAGTCGTTCAGTTCATAATGTGGTGAACTGAACTGAACTAGCTCATTTTTCATTATTTTTGAATGAACTTGAACGAACTAGCTAAATGCAAAATTTTGATTGAATGAATTTGAATTGAACTTAGCAGAACTTATTATGAATGTGAACGAACGTTCATAGTACGTTCAAGTAACACAAACTGAACTGAATTTAACTTAAGAATCCAGGTTTGAACATAAACTTTTATATTCGTGAACACAACACGAATAGGATCTATCTCTAAATTTCATGACCATATATTTTATAGTTGTAATCTCTAAAACTAGCATGCTGGTTTTTGACTATTCATTTCAATGACGTTAAATCACAAATCACAGAAATAGTTATTTACAAGAAAGCCGGTATCTTACATTTAATGACGCTTATTTGGCACATTTTGAATGAAATCGTATGAATTAAAACGGGCAATAGTTGTAAGTATATTTATATGATTTATTAACTTGAAATAGCTTGGTTTTCTTCGATTCATCGTCTACCAGAAACCTCAACGTTAATACTGCTTTCAAAACACCGGAGATTTGAAAGTAGTTATCTAATCAGTCAGTTAACGAAAAATCGTGCTTTAGTCAAAGTACAAAGTAAAAATATAAATAAATGCCACTTGAATATACGATAAATGACTTGAACTAATTGGCTCGGTAATGACAGATAAAGCGAACTGAACTGAACGACTGAAAAGCATATAATGAATTGAATTGAACTTTGAAATAATACTGCAAGGGTGAACTGAACTGAACGTAACGACTGGAAAGTACAGAGTGAATTGAACTGAACTACGACAAGCTTTGGTCGAGGGGAACTGAACTTAACTGAACAGTTATTGTTACACAAATAAAAAAATTTGAGGGTGTGAATGGAACTGAATTTGAACTTTGGACCAAAACTGCAAGTGTGATATACACAATAAATTCGACTGCAATAAAATATACTCCCCAAAACGAGAAAAAAATCATCTCCGCCACAATCAAACTAGTGTGAAATTTGATCACAACAAACATGGAAAATGAGTGGACTAGTATAATGACCATTGAGAAGCATAACCACGTGCATGTTGAGATGCACGAGTTAAAGATTCGGTTGTAGACTTGAATACGTCTTGTAAGTATGCTTACATACATGTTTCAAATATTACAGCTGAGCATACTATTATTACCCCAATGATCCTAATTGATTTTGACGGTTTCGTTGAGAATAATTTTAAAATCGCTCCTGTTCTTCCAACCAGCCCAGTTGAAAAACAAGGATTGTGAATAACCAGCGGAAAATGCTACACGTGTTTCAAAATCCACTTTACTATTTGTAATATCTACTACAATAATTCTTTGGACGAGAGAATAATATAAATGAATTAGATAAACTCCGTGAATTCCTAAACGGTAACCCGAGATAGCGCAATTTTTGTTTGATGTTGACTGAACTTTGTTGATTTCAATATTCTCCTATGACAGTAAACTAATTGTAAGTCTAAAATTGTGATAAAAATTCGTAATGGACCCTTAATTTTTCAAGTGTTTTCTTTGCTTTAAGTAAGGAAACTACTTGTAAGGAACGTCGATTTTTGAGATTATTTCCGTGGGGCTGGCCTTATATACTTCAATGTGGGCTGTGACTCTAAGATGAGTCATCATTCCTTTATTACTAGTGAATTAGTCCCAGCAACAATTATCAGCATATGGCTTAGTTTCTTGTAAGCTATTTCAAGGGGTTTATTATCAAAGTAGAATAAATAAATTAATTTAAACGAATTTTATTAACATTTTAAACAACACTAGACTAGTTAGGTTTATCGGTTTGGATTAATTAAGTAATTGCTTTGCTATGCCATTAAATAACTCCCTAAAAGAGTTCATTTGTGTAATTGTAAGAGCTCCCCTTCACTCATGCATGTAACTTACTTTATAATTGAAGTAATTATTTATTTGATTGTCAATAATAGTATTTATTACTGATGGTTATGAAGTTAATTTCGTAATTGTATTTGATTCAGCTACTTGGCAGGTAAATTGTTCAATCCAGAAACAGCAATAAGTAGTAGGAGGTAATTATACATATTCTATTTAATTGCAGTACTAATAGATATATGCACACCGTGAATGATGTATTTTCATAAGTTGACGTCATTTGTTACCTTTTGCTGGAATCAGGATCTTTTGCAATTTGGTTCCTTTTCAACTTTGGTATTGTTACGTACGTCAGTAGATTAGCATACGCACAAACGGATGATGGGCTCATAAATGTACAAATCTTTGAATGCACATTCGCTGTTTTAACACTAACTTGTTGTGTACACTGTTGTTGGCATATTTAGAGGAATTAGATACTAGCTCGAGCTGTTACATCTCATTTTGGCGTTTCGCCCCTTACTGGCTTTTTAGCACGTAATGCTAATCATAGATGATTTTTGTATCAAGTTATAACATGCATTTATTACAATTTAAAATCTTTTTTTGGTATTTATAATACGACAAATTCCCTTTGCGTGTAACTATAGTTTACAAATGAACTACTGATCAGTATTGCAAAAGTAAACATGTAGCAACGCTACTTTAGCAGTTGTCTGATGTAAAAAAGGCAGCACGAATTCAACTTTTAGAAAATTCTTTGCCAGATGTTCAAGCTTCTAAAAATTAGCTTTTTTAATGCTTAATAAGAAACAATCCAAAAACATTCGATGTCAAATTTATCTAAAATTATGAATTTTGTTTTTTTTCGCCAAATTAGGGGATGCGATAATATCGAACACATGCCTACCGCAAAGCCCCTGAGATCTGCAACCAAAACCGTTATTATGGAAATAACTGATTTACAGTACAAATAGAACCGTGAAAAATTTATTACGACTGGAGGAAAATATTTGCAGCAAGACATTTACCAAGAGGGCAAGGCACAGGTACAAGCACTTACAAGTACACATAGTTGTATGTATATCCTGGATTAAAACACAAGCAGTGCATTAAGAGTAATATTTGATACAACATCAATAAAAATTAAGGTTGTAAATCTGGTAATCGTCATGAATCTTCCATTTTTGATCCCCAACTGAGGTAGACCCCTCAGAACTCGTCGTCTTAGTGGATCTTTTGTTAAAACCTTGGCATTTCTTTTAAATTTTAATAATACTTCATTTGACTTCTCGAACACCTCTCCCACAAACATATACACAATAAACTCGACTGCAATAAAATACACTCCCCAAAACGAGAAAAATATCATCTCCGCCACAATCAAACTAGTGTGAAATTTGATCACAACAAACATGGAGAATGAATGCCCTAGGATAATGACCCATGAGAAACATAACCAAATGCAGGTTGAGGTACATGAGTTGATGATTCGGTTGTAAACTTGGATACGTCGGTAAACTATCACTTGCTTGTCAAAGTCTTCTTTTCTCACAGCAAAGACTTGATCCTTCCTATGCAACCAAAATATCGGATTCCAGAGATAAGTTTAAATTATCCTTCAAAATTTAAATAAATTGACACAACCGTAATAAGACGAACGTACAAGAGTTCCGAAAGCCATCCCGAAATAGTGATGGGTACAGTAAATACTATCCAAGTCCAATAGAAAATGACATAAATGAAATGTTGAAGATTGTTGTAAAGTTCAAAGCAAGCAAAGAAAATCAGAAACTATGTATTTTGACAGAATCCTGGTAGCTTGCTGAAAATGTAAATTGTACTTTTTGTGTTACACAAAAATACAACCTCCAGAGTAACCGCATTGTAGATGGCGCCAATTATGGCTTGAGAAAGGATCTTGTCGAATATTCGGTAACGTTTAGGATTTACAGCAGTTTCATCTGAAAACCCGCAAAAATTAGTTTGTTCTTAAAAGAATGTTTGCATATAAATATCAAATATTACAGCTGAGCACACTGTTATTACCCCAATGATCCCGATTAATTTTGACGGTTTCATTGAGAACAATTTTAAAATCGCTCCTGTTAATCCGACCAGCCCAGTTGAAAAACAAGGATTGTGAATAACCAGCCGCAAATACCACATGTGAGGCAAAGTCAGCTTTGTTTGCAATGTCTCCTAAAAGAATCCTTTGGGCGAGTGAATAATATATATGTACCAGAAAAACTACGTGAATTCCTAAATGACAACCCGAGATGAAATAATTTGTATCTGAAACTAACTCAATTGGATTCGTTTCAGTATCCTTCCAAATAAGTAAACCAAATCTGAAATATTTAGCGAAGTTCGTTACTCTCCCTAGTTTTTGAAATGTTTTTGGATGAAGCATTGTTTCAACGAAGGACACTGGCCAAGATTAACTTTACTTTCTGACTGTCAGTATATTCCCAGGGAATCATGCGGTGGTGACTCGAGCAGTGGACAGATATGGTCATTCCCTCGTCGTTTCAAGGTTTTTTATAAGTTACAAGGCTATAATTATAAGAAAACGGCATAATGATCATGTAACTATTCTAAACACTCATAATACAATGAAACCCCTGTATCAAGTTGTTTTCCGTTTGTTTGTTTGAATTCCCTGTAAATAAGGTATCATTAAACCAGTCGCAGTTTAGATTTATTAAAACTTTAGTCATTAAGTCGTTTCATTAATTTGAGGGGAAACAAATCGTGCAGGTCATTTTAAAATCTCTCATCGAACCATATTTATTTTCAGATACAAGGAAGGAAATCAATATAGGAATATTGGATTTAAATTAGAGGTGGGGCCCGGAAGCGGGTTTTCGGATTCACGCCGACCCGAACCAGGCCCGGCCGGGCTTTTGGTAGGGTTCGGGCCGTAAATATAAACTTACGTCGGGCTCCGACCGGGTTCGGGCTGCACTAAAACAATGAGACGGTTAAGATCGGGCTTGGGCCTGTATTTAGTTTTCAGTTCGGGTTTCGGGCGGGCCAGAAAATACAAATGACCCGACAATCCTACTAGAATAAAAATTAGTACAGATAGATGGCGTGCATATTTGACGTTGCGCAGAGTTCAATCATTGCATCCACGTATGTATATTCATGATAAGTAATAGTTCATTGTTTTTAATACGCAATTTAAAAACGCGTCCCTAAGGAGACGCAACATTGTGCGTCCCTAAGGAGACTCAATTAATTATTGATTAATTATTAATTACTGCACAATACTGCGTCTCCTGAAGGACGCATAATTATTGCCTCTCCTTAAGGACGCACAATAATTAATTGCGTCTCGTTAAGGACGCACAGTAATTAATTGCGTCTTCTTAGGGACGCACAATAACTAATTGCGTCTCCTTAAGGACGCACAATTATTACGTCTCGGTAAGGACGCACGGAAGGCATTATTACGTCCCTGTAGAGGAGCATTATACTACAATACGAAGAAATATGAAAGGCATTAGGAAAGTAGTGTAACTGACATTTTTTATTGAGATTTAGTATTTTGGTTAATAGGTTACAATAGTAATAATGCATATCTTGTACATGAGGCAGAGGAAGGACTAAAAGGTCTTATATAGGCAATTACTGCCTATTTAAAGCCATCCATCGTAGCGAGAATACTTTCAAAGTGCTACTAGAAGTCGTCCAATTGACTCGCAATGAAACATAATATTTCCTCAAAATCCGAAAATTTTCATTTCTTGTAGTAATTAACAGATGCTAAATTTCAGCTGAGACAGGGGAGCCGCGTAACAATTCATGTTGGAACATTAAAATTTGGTTACTTATAGCAACAAAACATGGTCGAACTTCCATGATTTGTAGTGCGGGTTTTATGGCCTGAGTTCTACCAGCTCATACAATATCATTGAGATATCAATTTTACATACTGCAAGGGTTCCTTGATAGTTGTGAAAATATTGTGGCTTAAGTACCATACAAAAGCATTTGAAAAATTACAGGGAAAACTGTGAGTAAAGGATATTATTTAATTTTCAATTATTTCGGTTTCAGCTTGCTTAACATCTGCAAAATCTCATTTGTTTTTGAATATACATAAATAATATTAGGCAAGTTGCTATATAGGTATGTTTAGAGTGAAATAACGTTTCTTAAAAGGTGTAATTATTCAACCTTGCCCTTCTAAACCAAAGTAAGTCCTGAGCATCTTGACATAATCGAACCCATACAGTTTTAGAAAATTTTATTGTTAAGTTTCTAAAAAATCAGTTGGCATAATTCATTAATAATTGGGAGTGGTTAAAAATTAAGTTTTCAAAGATTTAAAAAGACTTGGGTTTTGCGATCAATTAGCGCAGCGCCTGTGTAAGTTCCGAATTTTAATAACGACTAATTATATTTGAATATATTTTGTTAAAATATATAAATTTTATAAAAATTCAAAAGTTAGAGATTAGGTAGCAAGTTATAGATCGACTTTGAAAATTTAATTTTATCAGCCCAAGTAAACCTAGGAGTAAAAAACGTGACAATACAAACTTTGCATATAGATGATGACCAGTTTTGCAGCTCATAAACTAGTGTTCTTAACAGTTATTTAATCTTTGTGTGTTACATTTTTGCAAAAACATGCTTGCACGCAGTAGACATTATTTGCAAATGAATTCTTACACCAAAGTAAATAAAAAAAAAATTATTATATTTTTCATAAAGTTGCCTATTTCAACTTGTAACATACTGCTTTGTGATTTAGTATGCGAAATTAGTAGATCCATAGCTAAAGTTACACATTGACAAAATTGGAGCGAATATGTTAAAAATGCTCACCTCAGGATGCATATACCAAAAGTGCCATAGATGCATACATGTACAAAGGGCATACCAGTTACTTTTGACCCCCCTGGGAAAAATCGGAAAATTTTGACCCCCCGGCCCTGCCTATGACCTTGTACGTTAAAGTTATGTGGTTGTGGAATAAAGTAGGCAAAAAGGTAGTTTGAAAATTTTTAAAGCCAAAAAGCCTGAAATTCATTCAAAATATGGCATTAATTACAAACAACTTATTGTCAAAGAAGAAAATATGTTTCAGAGGCATATAATTATTGCATAAGAAACGCATCGTAAGATAGTGAGTAGCTAAATTTGACCCTCCTTGAAATGCAGTTGACTCCCCCTGAAATTTCATTTTTTTGGATTTTGACCCGCCTTGGAAAACACGCCTTGTACATGTATGCATAGATGGCCAAAATATCATCACATGATAGTGCCAAAAATACCAGGGCATTTTGGGCAGGCATAAAGACAAAATTGTTTTAGGACAAAACTCAAGTTTAGTTTATGCGTATGTATAAGTGATTAAATATGGAGTGAATATATCATATCGACTAAATACATGCGGGTGCGCCATGATGGAGGGATTACTTTTGGGGGAAATTTTGTTGAAGGATATATAAATGTGGACGTTAAAAATTGAATTTAAACATGTAACATTGTAATTTTCTAGAAAGACAGGTTCCCCCACCTGTGGTATCGTTTTAAATTTTGAAACTTTGATGACGTGTCCTAAGAGAACGGGGCAAAATGTACTCGATTTACATGAGTTTTGAGACATACTAGGGGAGTACTAAAACATGAGCTATGCTTTGTTTGAATCCGCGTGTACCATCCAAAAATCTTACCTTGTGAGTTGCCTTGGTTTGTACCCCACTCGAAAGTCAAGTGAAACGCGTAGTTGCTGTTACCAACAGTTGTGCTCCAACGTATTTGCTCAGCAGTGCACGCAATTATTCACACAAAACGATCGTTGCCCAGAAACGCTCTTACATTTTCCATACAGGTAGTATCATGGGTCGTAACATAGTGATCTTACCTTTAGTGTCCATTTGGTGACAATTGTATATCTATGGTGTCCATTTGTAATGATTACTGTTTATATTGTATGTTTATACACATGCATATACAAAATATTGGATAAAGAAATTAAATAAAAATACATAATTACCTCTTCTTTTTAAAACGTCGTGGGTTGATGCAGGGAATAACAAAATTTCAATTCGTTTGCTTCGGAAAAAGAGTGCTAAATATTAACACCAAATGGGAAAAATTTGAGGGCGAGAGAAATATTAATTATTTTTAACTGCATATATTATTATATTTTATTATATCTGTACTGTATGGTAATAGAAAATTAAACGCCTCGCTCATAACAGCTTATGTTCTTCAAGTACATTTATGGCTTTGAGTAGATTTTCTAGATTCATATGATCAGAATTTCACCATCTCACACAGATATTTTACTCCATTTATTCATTTAATGATAGTATTGCCAACAATTACATTCCTCAACAATTCTCCGACCTCAAAACACTAGCAATGCATTCAGAGTAATATTAGACACGATGTAAATAAAAATTAATGTTGTAAATCTTGTCATCACCATGAACCTTCCATTTTTGATCCCCAACTGGGTCAGAGACCTCAGTACCCGTCGTCTAACTGGATCTTTGGCTAAAACCTTTGTATTTCTTTTGAAGTTCAGCAGTATTTCACCAGACTTCTCGTGGACCTCTCCCACAAACATGTACACAATAAATTCAACGGCAATGAAGTACACTCCCCAAAAAGAAAAAAATACCATCTCCGCCATTTTCAAACTTCCGTGAAATTTGACCACAACAAATATTGAAAATGAGTGGACTAGGATAATGACCCATGCGAAACATAACCAAATGCAGTTTGAGCTGAAGCAGTTGAAGATTCTGTTGTAAACTTGGATACGTCGGTAAACCATCACTTGGTTGTCAAAGTCTTCTTTATTCAATGCTGAGACTGTATTTGATCTAAAAACCAATAATAATTACACCTACAAGGAAAATAGATCCCTGAAAGATGGGCTTCATTTACAAGAACTTGTTCCGCCGAAGAACTTACAACAGGACCGAAAGCCATCCCGAAGTTGTGATGGGTACTGTGAAGACCGCCCAAGTCCAGTATAGTAAGACATGACTGAAACTTTGAAAATTGTTGTACCATTCAAAGATGGCCAACGCCACCAGAATCCGTGTGTTTTGACAATAACTCGGTAGCTTGCTGAAAATGTAAATGGTGCTTTTTGAGTTGTGCAGAAACACAATCTCCAAAGTAATAGTATTGTAGATGACACCCACGATGGCTTGTGAAAGAATTGTGTCGAAAATTCGGTAGCGTTTCGGTTGTTTTGAGTTTTCATCTGCAACGAAACAGCATATGATATTTTTAAATCCCAAATCAGAGTTTGCTTTCCCACCATCTTGTTTTATGTCACATTACCCCAATGTAGTTGATTGATTTTGATTGTTTCGTTCAGGACAATTTTAATATCTACTGTATTTGTCCATCCGATCCAATTAAAGAACAAGGATTGGGAGTAACCAGTTGCAAATATCAAATGTGAGGTGAAATCCGTTCTGTTTTTGATATTCCCTAGAAGAATTCTTTCCACTAAGGAATAATAAATGTGAAATAGGAAAACGACTTGAATTGCCAACTGATAACCATAAATGTAGGAATTTTTCCGTGATATTGAATGAATTTGGTTAATTTCAGTATCCTTCCATTTGTACAAACTGAATCTAAAATATTGAACGAAATTTGTGATTGTTCGTAACTTCCGAAGCGTTTTTGGGTACAGCATATTGTCAGTCGAAAATTGTTTCTGCCTTTCAAAAACAAGTCGGAATTCTGAAGTTTTGCATGTATTTCTTGTTTACAACACTGGTTATTAGACTATTTATTATTTATTGCTGGAGTTAATGTTTGTATTTATTCTGTTCTTTAATTTTATATTTCATTAAATTTGGAATATTTTCTGCAAAGTACGCTTTGGTTGTAATGTCTCCTAAACATTCTTTTGGACAAGAGATGTCTATGGACATACGTGTACCAGAAAAATTACGTGGATTCCTAAATGGCAGATGAAGTAATTTGTTCTTGAAACTAACTGATTTGAATCCTCCCAAGTAAGTAAGTCAACTCTGAAATATTGAGCAAAGTTCGTTACGATGCCTAGTTTTTTTGTTGAGTTTCGGATGAAGCTTTGTTTTAACGAAGGACATTGGCAATGTTTACCTTTTCTTTCTGAATCAGATGTCAGTATATTCCCAGGGAACCATGCTGTGGTAACTCGAACGGTGAACAGTTATGATCATTCCTTCGTCATTTCAAGGTTCTTATAATTACGAAAATAGCATAATTATCATGCAACAACTTGTAATACATCATACGCTAGTATCCTTCGAACGGCAGTGGGTAACTTGTGGTTTATCAGTTTGCTTGAATTGCGTTGTAAATAAATTATCTTTAAAACAATCACAGTTTAGATTTATTAAAACTTTAGTCATTAAGTCATTCCATTTACTTCAGGCGAAAACAACCCGTGCTTGTCATTTTATAACCTTTCGTTGAACCGTGTGTTTATTTTTCGACGCAACGAAGGAAAGCAACATGGAAGTATCGGATTTAATTCTTGGATATTCTTACAGTACCTTGTTAGAGTCACACTGTTTGACATCTATTATAACAAATGACACGGGAAAATTGATACAAACTAGCGTTTTTAAATATTTTAATAAACTGTCGACCATGAAAACATGGAAAGCTCAGAAGTTCAACCTTTGTCGGCATAAATTGCTCCTAAACATGAATTTCTCAACCTTGCTGTGTTTATGGATCACGCCCGCAATTTTCAACTTAGAAGCCTGTGTCATGAGATCCTGAGAAGCCCATACAATGTGTACAAAACATTTACAAATATAATCATAAAGAAATTTTCAACATTTTTTTAAAACATTTTTTCCCTTATTTTGAATTCTTCAGAAATTTGATGATACTAAAAGTATCTCCTTTACGTCAAAACTGAATAATTTGTCTGTATTGTTCTTATTGAAACTTCTAAAAAATTATTTGGAATTTAAATGTGAGAAATCCTTATGTGGATATTGCAAGAGCTCACCGTTAAATACTTCGATTCCGTAATTTATTTTCATGACAATTAAAAATGGCCTAAAATGTTATAGATTTTAGGAGACGAAACGTTTTCGCTTACAAGTAGTAGAATGTTATAAATTTATTTATATGTAGAAGTTTTTTCGTATAAAAATTTTTATTGTAAAATGGTTTTCACAATAACTTATTTTCAAGTTCAATCCGGTTATATATTTATTTGATTTTAGATGAGATTGTTCCTTCACATATTTTTGTGACTGAAACATTTGCTTGATCGATATCAAAGTTTTGCTGGATTGATTCTAATGTCTGTCAATGGGAATAATTATTTATATACAGGTCATAACTAATCGCTGATCTCAAGTACGAAATACTGTAAGGTATAAATACATAGTTGTAAGAAGTGTAGTTGTAAGAAGTGATTTTAGTCATGTAATAAAATTGTTATTAGTGTTAAAGGTCAGCTCTAGCTGCGTCTAGAGCAGAGTAAAGAATCCCTGACGAGGGACTTCTCACGCTCCACTTTTGGAAGCGTCTCATCTCATGAAATGATGTAATGATGTATGAATCACACACGACAGTGTTAAAGTGTGTGCAAATCTTATTTGCAAACTTCAGTCTTAGACTGAGAGTTATTCCTTTCTGTTTTATTTTTAGAATCCTCTGAGATTCCCCTTTTGTTCTATTTTTAAGTTTCTGAAGTTATTGTTGAAGTAATTATAATTTCGTTTTCAGTTTCATTTTGAATAAACAATCAGCCTTCGGGTTGTTTCATTCAATAGTTGTCTGGATTACATTTGAGACTTTTATTAATTGCTTTCACCCAATTAATTACATTTTTAGCACGATTCATAATTAGTCAAGTTTGGAATGTTGCTCAGATCAAGTGACCTCAGCTTGACCTTAATATGGTGGCCCATGTCAACGACTTTTCACCAGTTTGCCCGTGAATAAGTCACCCGAATAGCTCTCAGATTAGGCTCCCCGGGTTAAAAAGCGCAATAATTAAGGAAAAAGTTTGAGATTTTGGCATTCTTTTGAGATTGAATTTAAACATGAGGTTTGTTTAACGGTTGATTTTATTCCCGTCTTGAGAATTTATAAAGGACTTGTAGATTACAACTACTGAAGTCAGGTGGACCAAGTGGCAACACCAGCTGTCTTGAACTGCCCCCGATTCTACTCTCCTGGCCCACGGAGGTTCCGAGGATTGAGTCATTATTCGCAGAGGATTTGCCTGCCCGAACAAAATTTTGCAGAGGATTTGCCTGCCTTACTGGATTTTTGCAGAGGAACTTTTCCTGCTTTCGAGTTTTCCACAGAAGATCTTTCCTGTGTGTGTTATAGTTTTGACAGAGTTATTTTCCTGTCCAAGCGTTTAAGTGATTTATTATTTTGGTCATATCAAGACTTACTGATGTTTTACTGGATAAAGGTACGTAAATAATTATGGTTTTTTATGTCTGGCTCAAAACAGCCTCCAAAGAAACCCCTTGCATCTCAATCATCAGTTTCACCTCCACCTCAAGGTCGTTCCACTCGTTCAAATTCTAACCCTGACATTTTAGATAAAGACCAATTAGCTAAGGTTTTAAAGGCTGCTCGAAAGCGACTACCTGTAACTACCGTTTCTAGTAGCACGGCCCAAACTCCTCCAACTACTACAACTGTTCCGTAATTCCACCCCTTAAAACAAAAACTACTAAACCTACTCCTAGTGCAAGTTTTACTCAAAGTGCTTCGCAGAAAAATACAAAACGTGCTTCTCGTAAATTTAAGATCCCACCTCCGGTAAAAAATTTATGTGATTTATTCCAAGAACCTAGTGGTTATTTTTCAACAGTATATTATCACACCAACAAAATGACGACGAATCCCCCCACTATCGTCATTCAAACCCCTCCAGCGAATTCTTTTCTTAATTTTAGGAAAACTAATCAATTTGATCCAGCGAATCATGATGTTTTTGATTTTATTATGGATTTGAAGCGGATTGTTGGTTTACTTAAATGGGATTGGGCGGAGTTACAAAATAATCTCCCAAATTTATTATTGCCTGATCCATTTCTTTGGCTACAGGGTGAAATTAGACGTACAGGTTCCACTGTAGTAGATATTCCCACTATGTATGCAGCTCTTCGTGAGAGATACGGTAAAAGCCGTCAAGTTTATTTGCACCAACTTAAGTCAAAAATACAAGTTGAAAAAGAGTCATGTGCAAAATTTTTGTATGCAATGGATACATTTTGTTCCCGATATGATGCTAATATGCCCGTCGCTGATAGAGTGGCTTGGGGCATTTCGGGACTACTCCCAAAATACGCCCAAGCTACTAGCGGATTAAGTTTTACTAGTATCGCAGCCCTTGTTAGATTTTGCGAACATCGTGAATTTCAACAAGAAGCTACTCCCATGCCCGATACTACT
Organism: Allacma fusca; assembly: GCA_947179485.1. Lineage (NCBI taxonomy): Eukaryota > Metazoa > Arthropoda > Collembola > Symphypleona > Sminthuridae > Allacma > Allacma fusca. The sequence continues at coordinate 68,518,581 of OX359246.1, forward strand.
GCTAAATTATTAGCTTTAGAAGAACAAATCAAAAAGTTAACTACCTCTGATGCCCCCCATGCTCAAGTTAACGCATTAAATGGTAACCCACCTGCTCAACGTAATAATAGTCGTCGCGGACGAGGCGGTGGCAGAAAAAATAATAATGGTGCTCCTCGTAATATTAATAATCAAAATAATGGCAATAATAATAATCCCAACCCTGCTCGTGGGCTCCAATGCTATAATTGCAACAAATTTGGTCATTTTGCTCGCGACTGCCGGTCGGGAAATGGGCAGAGGGGACCCAACAATCAGAACCAGGGTCCCCAAAACAATCAAAATCGACAACAATTCCAGAACCGCAACAATGGTCAACGGAATTATCAAAACAACAATTTCCGACGCAACAACAATTTCAATCCCAACAATCGACAGAATGTTCAAAGAGTGGAACTTGCTTTTGCGCCTCCTCAACAGGCTGCAGTTCCCCAGCAAGTTCAAGCAAATCCCACTCTACAGTCATACCCACAGATTACTTACCCTCTGTAAATGTTTTAAGTGCTACACATTGCCCCTACATCATGTGCTATTTTACCTCAGTGACAATTGATGCTTTAGTTGATACTGGTGCTACACATACATTAATTTTACGAAGTGCAGTGCCAGCTGAGAGTAAAATTTTGCCAGGCCCTCCCTGTCATATTATGACCGCTGACAAAACCAAACTTAAAACTTCCAGTGTAGTAACTTTGTGTTTTAAGTTAGATAATATTAATTACACAACTACAGCTCATGTGTTAGATACTCTCACCCCCTCATTCATTTTAGGGTGTGCCTTTCTCAAACAATACACATTGGTTGTAGATGTTAGTCGTAGTATTATGTATAATTCAAAAGTGACCCATTATCTTCGTAGTCATGCATACAATGAAGTGTGCTCCGCGGAATGTGGATGCTCCTTACCAGTGAAGTCCTTGTTTACTATTAACCTTCCTCCTCGACGTCAAATGTACATTCCAACCACAGATATGAATTCTATTCATACATGTGCGTTCATCCCCAACCCTACAGTAGAAAAACAACTTCAAGTTATTTTTCCTCCTGTAATAAACCATAGTAAAAATGTTTTATTGGCTTCCAATGTGTCTCGCTCTCCTCAACTTATTGTTGCAGGCACAATTTTAGGTTACTCACAACGGTATGAGTTTGTTCAAGCCCTCTCTTCTGTCCCAGTTATTCCCTCTGAAATTAAACCATTGACTACTGAACAACTTTCAGTTATCAATATTAATTCTCAACTTACCCCAGACCAGCGTCATGCTATTATTCAACTTTTAAATCGGTATTCTTATCTTTTTGCATGGAGCATTAATGATTTACAGGCTTGCATTCTCCCTCCTATGCGTATACATTTGAACTCGGATGTTCCAGTTCAGTCCAAACCGTATAGACTTAGTCCCCTTGAACGTGAAATATTAAAAGGTGAACTTGACAAACTCATACAGGCTAATATTATAGTCCCGTGTGAGTCTTCCAATTATTCGACCCCAGTGTTTTTAGTTCGACAAAAATTAAATAAATGGAGATTAGTGTGTGATTTTACAAAGTTAAACAAAATCACTAAAGATGAGTTATTTCCTCTCCCCCGTATTGATGATTTACTTTTTCAGCTCCGTCATGCAAAGTATTTTTCTCCCTTATATTTATTTAGCGGCTATTATCAGGCTCTGATTCATCCTGATGATAGACATTTATGCGCTATTATTACAGAATTTGGCATATATATGTACCTCCGCGTATGTTTCGGTATCAAAAATGCTCCGGCATATTTTCAAAAATTAGCTATAGCAACTTTGGGACGCTTACGCTATACACATGCTGTTTCATATATAGATGATATAATTCCCTACAGTCGTGATTTTCCTTCTCATTTAGTCGCCCTTGAATTAGTTTTTCAAGCATTATCACGAGTTAATTTCCGGCTCAGTCCATGGAAATGTAACTTTGCTATGCAAGAGCATATTATTTTCGGATTTTATTTGACCCAACAAGGATTAACTACGGAACCGGCTAAAGTGGCTGCTATAATGCGCCAGCCGAAACCCAATAATTTAGATACACTTAGAAAATTTTTGGGTACTATAGGTTATTACCGTAGATTTATTTTAGGCTTTGCTCAGATTGCAGCTCCATTGCAGAGCTTACTCAAAAAGCATTCTTTGTACCATTGGTCCAAAGATTGTGATGAGTCTTTTGAAAATCTCAAACAGGCAGTGTGTAAAGCTCCTGTATTGAGACATTATGATGAGAATCTTCCATGTTTATTGTACACGGATGCGAGCAACCTTGCAATTGCAGGGATTCTCTATCAACAGTTTGAGGATGGAGAGCATCCCGTTTATTATGTCTCTCGTGCACTCACTCCTACGGAAAAGAATTGTAGTGTCACTGAGAAAGAGTGTCTTGCTGTTGTATTTTCCACGAAAAAGTTACGTGAATTTTTATTTTTAAAGCCTTTTACAATTGTTACTGACCATCATGCATTATGCTATTTAAAGTGTCAGCGTGACCCTACTGCTAGACTAACAAAAATGTCTATAATATTACAGAAGTATAGATATGTAATTCGTTATAAAAAAGGCTCTCTCCACAGGAATGTGGATGGCGTCTCCCGTTGTCCGTATGCCCTGTCTAGTGATAAACAATCTGAGGAGGATTTGATTTTACCCGGTTTTAATTCCTCTCTCATTACTCCTTTTGATCCTTTAATTAATCCTGACGACTTGAAACATGCTCAAGCAGTTGATCCTGTTTTACAGCGATTATTAACAAAAAAGCGCTCAAAAGTTACTTCCAACAGTGATGGTGTATATTTCATTCAGTTTAATCCTAGGCAACCTAATTTACTTTTAGTACCTAAGGCCATGATTCCCACATTATTACATAATGCCCATAATCATCCCTTAGCAGGTCATCTCAGTTTTCGTAGATGTTTGGCAAGGATCCGTCCCTATTATTGGTGGCGATCCATGACCGCGGACACTTTTAAGCATTGCTCACAATGCCCCGAGTGCCAAAGTCGCCAACATCAGACTCGTCTACGGATGGACAGTCTTAAAATAATTCCTATAAAAATCCCCGCTAGTACTTACGCTATGGATTTATTAGGCCCCTTTAAAGAAACTCCTAGAGGTAATAAATATGTGTTAGTTTTAACAGACTTGTTTACAAAATGGGTTCATGTTTCATTGCTTCCTGTCAAAGATGCTGCGAATGTTTCCATGCATCTCGAGCAATTTATTTTAACTTTTCCAGGCATGTCCACATTAATTTCTGATGGTGCCGCTGAATTTAAGTCGGCAGTTGTGCAAAAATTAACACAACAGTTTAACATTACTCATAATTTTAGTGTGCCCTTTCACCCCGGGTCTCATGGAGCCGTGGAAAGAGTGAACCAAACTTTAGCAATAATGCTTAGTAAGTTTGTTTCAGATAATCAAGATAATTGGGACGTATATGTTCCATATGTAATTGCTGCTTACAATACCAGTGAGCATTCGGTTACAAAAATTTCCCCTTTCCAAGCATTTTTCGGGCGCCAGCCATCAGCTCCCATGCTAAACTCAATCCCTAATTCCCTTTTAAGTATTACTCAGTTGAGTCCGAATCAAGTAAAAATTATGCATCAGCGAATTGCTCAATTAATTCGCAAAGCTCAAATTCAGACCAAGGAAAAATTTGATGCGCAATACAGACCCTTTGAATATAAAGTTGGTTCCCACGTTAGATTTTACTTACCACAGCGTAAAGTTGGTCTTTCCGATAAATTACTATGTAGGTGGATAGGCCCCTATACAATTGTAAGCATAGATAAGAATAATAATGCTGGGCTAGTTTTAACATTCCCTTCTCAAAGGTTGCGACCTAATGTCCGGTGTCACCTTTCACAGCTCAAGCTTATAAGTTTAGATTTAGGTAATGGTATAATACACCCTGAGTATGTATACACAAGTGATGACCAAGATGAGTTTAACTCTTGGCTCAGTCATTTTCACTCCTCCGACTCTCCTGACATTTCCACTCCATCATCATCTTCTGAAAGTGCGACTCGTGTTCCAGTTTTATCCAAAGTTTCGTCTCCATCTAAACTCCCACTTCCGGTGCGAAAATCTCAGCGATTGATTGATAAAGCCAAACGTGTATAATTTTTGCCATAATTACTTTAGTTGCCCCACTGTGTCATTTTACACATGCATCGTCATGCATTCTTCATCCCCCAACTTTCCAGCACCCCCGCAATATCCGACTCTCCAAGGCCAACTGACTCCTATGACTACGCTGGGAGTCAGGCCAATTTTCAAATTAGGAGAGAACCCTTGGTCGCAGTTAGCTTCGGTTACACTCCCTACTCCATCCAATATCCCAGTTTATTGTCCGGTGGCCGAGTGTATTGTAAAAATATTTCCCCTTCAGTTTTCGGATGCAACTGGACAAGTCATTGCTGCAACGGATTGTTCAGTTCCCATCTACTCCAGAATTTTTCGTCACGTCGCCCTAGGACTTGTGTTACCCAGTGATGTGCCCTTGCTCATAGATCAATTGAGAGGTGCTTATTGTGCGGCAGCGTACCGCCAGGCTATAACATGGAAACAATTATAACACCAAATGAGGGATTCCCCAGCAGAATTTGTTCTGTCCACTCCAGTGATTTTAGTGGATCCTCAAATCCACATAGAAGTTTTTACCCAGTCAACACTCGAGCATCTAAAGGCAGTTCCGAAACAACGGAAGTTGCTCCCTACCTCGAGTCCTCTAACAAATGCGAAATATCATTGCCTCCTCCTACTAGTCGCCCGCCTATTCAAATGTCAGCTCCGAGTCACTCGCGAGCTCAGTTTTTAGTAGTTCCGCCAGAGATACACCCCAACCCGGTATCTCCGGCGTGCCAAGATTTTTCCACCCCAAAAGTAACTCACCCCCAGTGTCAGTTCAAAAACCTGTCATTAATCCGACCCGCTCAAAGCGATCCCATTCGCGTGCGGAACGAGGCTCCTGCATATCGCCTTCCCTCCTTCGAAGTGCTCCGTTCGGGACTTCCGTCCACGACAGTTTCTTCCACGACGAGCACGATGAGCCGGCCTCCGCTCTCTTCGGAGAATCCGCCTCATCACCTGAAATCATCGTCCCACCTTCCGGGGACTCCTCCGACGACTCGGTCACATATGTCTCCACAGTTCCTGCTAAACGACCGAGGAGAATTTGTGGCCTCTCCACAAAGTTCACCACGCTCTGTGTTTTCTTCCTCATCTGCTCCGGCGGAGCGGCCCCACTACCCCTGCCCGGAGGATGGAACAGCTTACCATCCCTCACACATGGATTCAGTCTCTCCAAAATGAACAAGCAACAGGCTCTTTCCAACCAAAAGTTGGTAATTCCTCCCCAAAGGTCAGTAAGTATTAACACACTTCATTCTAAAGTTGCCCCCAATCCGTTTCTCACTGACATAAATAAGAAAAAGCGTGCTAATGGATTAAAAGTGATGGCTCTGGGAGCCGGTTTTGTGCTTGCTCCTCCCGTAATTTCTAAAGTGCTTGATTTTGTGCCTTCACCTTCTAATACCTTCAATCAAAATCTTTCTCCACATCAACTTCTCAAAGAAGATGTTACTAGTGCGAGTGAAAGTGTTAATGTCAGCCCTAACGTGACCTTGTCTCCTATGGAACAAGCCATACAAGATTTCAAGTTACTCCAACTAATGATGATTGCCGACCCTAAAACTTTCAACCTTGAAGAAGTTGTAAAGTCCACCAAAGTTACTCCAGCCCCTCCGACTGCACAAGAGTAGTCTTTGAAACTTCCAGTCATCCCTCCCGTCATTCCAACCCCTCAACTTGAAGTTGGCCTCGGCACCGGTGAATATAATTTGGAATTCAGAATTTTCTCCATAACTGGTATTGTTTTCTTTACTATTTTTGGTTTACTTTTAATCATTTACGGTTGTTACCGTTACCGCCGCACTTCTTCGCGTCAACACGGACACCTCCAGCAGGCCGTCTTCGTGTCAACTCCTGAAGAAAATAACAACGCCCAGCATCCTGCTCCCGTTGTTACCTTCCCCCGTGCTTATTGACTTTCATCAATAAAGTGCCTTGTGTATATAAAAAGTGTGGTGTTGAAAATATTTTAGTCAGTGCATCCAGTACTTAGAATTATGAAATTATTCAAATTGTCATAGTTTTAAGTGGCTTCCCGTAGTGAAGCAAACTTGATAATGCCTTCCTTGTAAATTATCAAGTGTAAGTATAGATGAAAAATACAAAACCAATCTTTTGTCTCTCTTTTCTCTTACTGTAACTATCTACTCTATCATTTTCAGGTTTGTACTTACAAGTACTTATAATGGTATAATTTTTGACATAATTTTGGTCTGATTTAATTGTGGTTTGATCGTATTGTTTTCTAGTTTGGGCAATTGTTTTTCATATGTTATTTGCTTCCGCAATTAAAACACCAGGAAACTTCACAGTTGCCAGAAAATCATCAACGGTGTGTTCAGACGATTCTGCACATAACTGGACACAAACCGAAACGATTCATTCAGGATTCCTTCGCTGCATTCTCGGAGAAAGTAATTTAACATCTGGACACGTCTTTAAACTGGAAACTGGAGGATTCAACAAGACAAACATGTACATCTAGTGAAACAAACCAAACTAACATTAAATTTTGAAATACTGATTAAACGTCATGCGAAGACAAACGGGAATTGCTTTGGAACAATATTGAAATAAGTATGACGTCGTGAATGAAGAACATGCAGAGGACACAAAGCGATAACTACAAATTGCTAAAGACATGTGTTACAGGAGGAAATATATAAACTAGGAATGAGTAGGTCGTTGATCCAATTCGCTAAAAATCTCGTACTTAACAAACCCAGACTCTGGACATGTAACAGTAACCAACCTGAATGGCATTTGGAACAAATGGGGCAAGACATTTTAAAGACGCACCTATTTTAAAAAATATAAATCAAAATCAAAAAAATAGCCTTCTGCGCCATATATGAATGCAAACAGTACAACGAATTATGAAATAAGCACGTGAAGGAACTGATCAACCGAGTTGGAAATGACATCAGCGAGGAAAACGTTATATACAAAATCATGGGGAAATATACTTAGGGAAATTCATTTCAAGTATTCATATCCTTTCTAATGTGCTGCGATTCAATAAAGAAATGGTTAAAATTAAATTACGGATGGAAACATAATTGGTTTTACCCACCCATGAGATTGATATAATAAATGCTGGAAGAATGAAAGTGGGCGTGTTACAACTCTGTAATATTATATTCAAATCCGTACTAGCCTTATGGGTGGGTACAACCGGCGTGACGTCAGATGGTCGTATTATGGATTTATCGCGTAAAACAGACCCAAATACGACCTAGACGAATTACACATAGTATGTCACGAGTGCCCAAACTTTAGTATTGCTCGTGTTATAACCCAAATCTTTGAAAATATGTATTGGTTTTTGGTAGTCCTTGTTATGGCAAGGAACAAACACTTGACACAAAACATCAAATTTATCGATGGAGAGAGAACTCCAAATGTCACTTAATACTTTAGCAAATTCTTCTTTTCTGAAAGGTGTTGTCTTTTCGCACCAGTGGAGTATGTGGAAGATGCGTGAACTGTGGATAACATGGACATGATGTCAGAAACTGTGACTGTATTGACTTTAATGACAGGTAAATACTGATATTAGGTTTGAAAATACTAGTAAATATTACATTTTCTTCATCGTCTTATCATCTACTTAATAAAGTCGGTTTTGCAGGAGCTATGCACAGGCACGATTGTCGGAGAATAACTACCTTATGGATCTAACCAGTTTGAACAGGTTCCCTCTGCCCTCTGAAATCACCGTTTGCGTAGTGGTCAGTTGGGTTCTTTCATAATCCGAGAAAATTACCATTCGGGGTTATTGTGCACGAAAGTTACATGGCAGTTCTTGTGGGGTGTATTGTCCACCATGGACGTTTCTGTTTCACATGTCGCGATTCCAGACATTAAAACTGATCTGTGTAAAAATTCATTTTATGTCCAACCCTCCAAGACATTCAATAATTTCCGAAGATATGCATTCCAGACTACCACCAGACTACGTCAGAGTGGATTCCCATCACAGTTTGTGATTCCTAATTGGAATTTCGATTTGGCTTCGCAAGAGCAACACAATGTAAGTTTGAATGAAGATGAAAACTCTAACGACGCTGCTGAAAAGCCCAAAAAGGTAAACGCCGGATCTGAAGGTGAAAAGCCCGACACCAAAAGAATTTATCATTTGGAGAATATGCAAAATCCATACAGCACGAATAAACTAATGACAGCAACCCAGATCTGGATTCAAATCTTGTAAGATGTTTATAATAAGCGTACATATGCAGTAATACTAAATACCAGGGTTCAAAAAAATAAAACCTTTTTTGGTTTAAACCGGGTTGTTTTGGTTTAAACCAGGGTTTTTTGGTTTAAATAAATTTACAATCCAAAGCATTTATTAACATTCAAAAACGTAAATTTGAACAAATTTACTTATTTCCCAAACTCAGTAAGTATCATAAAGCATTAAATATTTAATAATTTTGACGATAGGTTTGCAGGATAAAAACAAGTTTTGCAGCTTGTTTCATTTTACAAACGCTTCCGAATTTCTAAACGTACAATACCAGAAGCTACTAATACTTACTTCACTTCACTAAAGTTTAACCACACAATGTCCTGTTTTCTTCCTGAAATTTTTTATTAAATAATGTGCTAACAAATAACAAACCCTCACCATACGCCCACTCCAGATCCAAATTAAATTTTGTGTAACCTGGCCCAATGTCTCAGCAAGAACAAAAGTTCGGGCCCTGGTTTGCGCGGAAAATCGCAGAATGTTTAAATTCTAACTCGTTAATAGGTTTTCTCCCGTGTCCAACTAAAATTTTCCAACGATAAATCCCATACGAAATTTTCATTTTCGAAAGTCGATGCTAAATTAGATGAATGACACATTTATCGCATGCATTCATCATAAGTGATTCTAATGGTATCTATTGGTTCTAAGAGATGCATTTTGCGACGGGTACTTGTGTTGTAAGTAAATAAGTTCACGACAAGGATGAAATAAAAACAAGGTAATAAATGAGGTGAGTACAATTAAAGTGGATTGAAGTTATGTGCGCGACAAAATATAAGCATTTTGGATTGAAAATGTTAAAATTTCAGGTGTTTTATACCTTGGTTTAAACCATTGGTTTTTATTTAAAAAACCGTGTGGTTTAAACCATGGTTTAAATCATTTGGTTTAAACCAAACCAACCCTGCTAAATACTAAACTAATTTAGACTTCAAAAGACTGAGTCAATTAGACAAATATTTATGTATATTACTCAATCAATTACACAGCTTAGCAATCAGCAAATCCAGAAAGCATTACTAAACCTGATTGGCATATTGCAAGATCTATCTATTTCTTCTTCGGAGCGGGTATGCATCCATTACGTGAAGTCAGTTCCGTCAACTTTAAACAGGAAAAGTACTTGGGGCAAGTTATTGATGACATAATGCTGTAATTACGTGCAATTAATATTTCTATTAATTACGGGAACGTTGATTTACTATAATAATTATTACTGTATGTTTATGTTTATTTCAATGTATTCGTTATCATAATTCTAGCATATAATGAAATGTATTTTTTATTATTGTAATTTTTAGCCGAGACAGGAAGCTCTTTCAGATCTGAAAAGCACTAACTCGTTGCCTCAAACAGAATACAAAGCTGGCTGCAGCAAGGATGCAAAATATATGAAGGTGAGACTAAATGTATTATTGCTCTTGCATTATAATGCAAATAAATAAACTATTAGATAGATAGATAGATAGATAGATAGATAGATAGATAGATAGATAGATAGATAGATAGATAGATAGATAGATAGATAGATAATTTGTTGGTCGATTTGGCCTTGGCCCTTACAACCTGCACCGATTCATTACATTATTTCTTGATGTATAAAACAAAAAATAGGAAATATTCGAATCTTGAAATATTTAGTTAATATACGAATTGTAAGAAGAAAACAAAATTAAAGATTATTGTTGTATTTGGTTTTGAAGAAGACATTCATTTTGGTATAGGTAAAAAAGTTCTCTTTCATAACAAGAGCCATTAAAATTCCTATACATCATTTGTTATCATTCGATGAAGTGAAAATTTCAGTTTCGAGGACGAAAATATTTGAAACAGTCCTTATTTACATCATAGTATAGAAAGACAAATCATACCCATCGAATATTTACATGCTTTGAAATATTGTTTCAGTACATTATAAATTGACTTCATCATACGTGGTTCAAAATATATAAACTATTACTTTTCATTCCGACATCCATGGCACGAACGTTTGAATAATAAACAGCGGAATGAAGTGGATACCCTTTCAGAGAACATTGAAATGGAAGATGTGGGATCCAATTGCTTAGATTCTGAAGATGCAGCTGACTTGAACGTATGTTGGTTTTTTAAACTTCTTTTAGGCACAATTCGCCATATTTATCGTTCTTTATTTTTTAAAATAAATGTAATCGGAAGCAGTGTCAAACCCCAACGACAGGAATCGAAGCAACGAATTCATTCTAATTGATCAACAAAGTGAAATCTCAGCCTCGTAGGATGTATGCGCAAAGCATGTGGCGAATGATAAGTGATCTCACTCAAATAATAGAATAACCTAACAAATGCGATATACAGAAGTAAGATTTTCACAGAGATTAAAACATTACTATACAATTCTGGGACAAATCAAAAGACGACCTCCAAAATATGATCAACATCTTAGCAGCATTCTTTGACGAAAATAACTTGAAAGTCAATTTGGACAAGACAAAAGCCATAATTTTCAGCAAGAACGGGCGGCACAAAAAAACTGATGTACTCAAATGGAAGAACATGCCAATCGAAAATGTACAGAGCTATATATACCTAGGAATCCCGTTCCAGTCCACAGGGATTTTTAATAAAGCAAAAGATCATTTCATGACTAAAGCAAGAGCGGCTCAATCAAATCTCTTCGAACTACTATGGAAAGCCAGAATCAAAGATATTAGAAAAGATGTAATGTTGTTTGACTCGCTAGTTGGATCAATATTAATGTATGCAGCCCCTGTGTGGGGGTTAAGATATACAAGTGAATTGGAAATGTATCAAACTCAATTCCTTAGGAAGCTTTGCAAGTTATCAAATAATACACCAAACTATATAATACGACTAGAGACAGGAGCGACCAATATTAAATGTACGATATTTAAGGCAACATTAAACTTTCTTTTCAAGTTTGTCCTAGGCAGAACGGAGGAATCTCTGACCAGATCATGCTTCAATGAAACAATGAGAACAAAAGCATCAATAAAATTCTCGTGGAAAGAACAGATCAAAGAAATGTTCAACGAAGCAAACATGATGGAAGAATTTACTGGAATAGTGAAAGATCACACGAAGATGAAATTTGCAGAAATAATATCAAAGTACTACCTATGGTCAATCAACACAGATGTGGCCAGTATGTTAAACAACCCGAAATGGACGCAACTATGCCAGATAAAAACCAATGTTCTCCCTAATGATTTCTATAACCTTGATCTAAGTTGGAATATAGTATGTCTAATTCAAAATCTTAGAGTTGGCTTTCCAAAAGTAAGAACAGACAAAAACTACACTCTAAATGGAGCCTACAATATCTGGCACAACACAAAATTTAGTAGTCTATGTGAAATATGCAACGCCAGATCAATAGAAGACCACTTCCATATTATGTGGGAATGCATCCACTACACTCAGGGTCGACACCTACTGATAAGTTTTAACGCAGGGGAAATGTCAAGAGAAAATTATATTTACGCTATGTTCGGTAAAGAGAACAGTAAGGAAGATTATACGAAATTATACCAATTCTGGAAACTTGCAATGCGTGTCAGAAGTACATATCTACAATACATGGAAGCAGTCCACATTTGACTAAAACAAATCTCTGATCCAACGAAACTAAAAACTTTTAATTTTTAATTTATTTAAATTGTAAAAATATAGAATAAGTAAGTAAATGTACACATCTTGTAAGAGAAACAAAGAAATGTTGTAAAGGCTTAGGCCAAATCGACTGAATAAATTTATTATTTATTTAATTCTGGGACAATTTTGGATGTTTCTAGAGGCCATTTGGAAGCGATTCAATAACCATATGGACAAGAAGGAGAATTAATTACACATAAATGACGGACCTTCAAGGAAACATTTCATAAAATATATACATTGTTCCTGTGTTCAGCACAGTATGACTGTGTAGATCTACAGTGTTGAGTGTTTTGATGAATTGCATAATCACTTAACATGACTTTAGTTTGCAATTAATTTCATTTTAGTATGCATGGAACCGTATTAAATAACAGCACAAGTTTTTCACTTGTGCTGAGTTTTTAGATATTGTTATTTGTAAATACAGTGTAATACTATTCTCTTGCAAGCTAAATTTATACGATTCTGAAACTAATTATAATATTTTGTACAAGGTTCTTAAAATTGATTTAGGTCCTCATTACCGTTTTCAATAAAATATATTTACAACTTGGAGACGGAACCCATCCCGTCGTACGTGAACTTAATGACATAGTGAATTACTGCCGATGAAATGCCTTTGACCACGAATGTGGTCCTGCAATACAATATTGCGAAGATTGTGTTTATTTCCATCGCCAACACAAACAAAAATATCCAGTAGCGTATCACGCAACCAATTTCGAAAACAAGTCATCTAACAATTATTCCAGCAGATCTGCAAAAACAAATGTGTCAACAAATGACCTGTTCTAAAAGGATTTATTCGTTCTATAGAAAGTCTTTTGTTACTAGTATTTGAGTTTATGAAATAAAATGCCATTTTACTTACTTCGATTTGCTTCACATTTGAAGAGCTTAAACCATTTTGAATCAACGGTATACACAGAAATGCATCGGCACTGTTAAATGACGTCTACCTTAATAAATTTGTGTAATAGACTTTCATTAAGTTGTAATAACCTTTTCCAGGCCCTTTGTGTTCCAAGGTTTATGTTGTGCAAGTAAACCACACTATTGCAACAGAAAATCGAGCAATACTAGGGTTTGGATTTTTGTAAATCTCCCTGGAATATCATTTCTGAATTTCCCTGCTGACTATTATCTCCCTACTGGTAGGTCCTCAACGATTTAAAACATCCCTGTTGAAACAAATGTCAACGATTTTAAAAATCCCTCTTGGCAAAACAATCCCTTACAGATACTTCCCTTTGAGATTTTCCCTTCCAGAAATATTTTTTCCCTGGGAAGAATCTTCCGGTCTTCCTTCAAAAATCCGACCCCTGAGCAATGCTTTGAATCACAGTTTAACTAGTTCGCATATATGCATAGTTGTGGGTCATATTAATATGAAAAGTGGCTCAGATGTTGAAACAAATGGTAATATTTATCTGCAATGATGTCATTTGAACTATTGCATACAAAATGGTAATTTATTCTTGTCACTTCCTTAGTACTTACAATAGTTTCTGGCATGTATGTCTTGAATACCTTAACAATATTATTTTAATATTGCATATAACCCGCCCGCACATACATGCATGAAATATTTTAATTAGTCATTAATTCCTTGGGTTTAATAATAATATCCCGTCTATTTGTATTAAATGTAGATCTCCAGCACAGGTAACATTTTAAGCATTCAGCCACGCCGTGCGGTCATCAACAGTGGATATCATATCCTTGATATGCTCTAGATTCGTTTGGGACATGGTTTTACACTCTGGAGGTATCCCTTCGCAGTTTGGTTGTGCACATTTAGTACAAGCTGTGCCAAAACGCCAAATAGCAAACAGATACTAACGTTCTTCCCTGGTCAAAGGACGGCATAACTTCATACAGTAAAACCTGTATATAATGACTTTCTTAGGGACGCCAAAATTTGACCACTATCGACAGGGACCACTATAAGTATATAGTGTTCAGGGGTCACTATATAAATACATACACATGCAGGCATACCAGCACGAATCTGACAGTTTTACTTATATAACGTTATTGAAAATCATTTATTTTACACTTTTTGTAAATAGTAGCTAATTTTTTGCCTAATTTTAGATCTTCAACAAGCTCACTCTGCGACTTCTCAATTTCAACACTTTCAATAATTGTGAGTTTCTTAGAGAAAATGAGAGCATTGCGTAACTTCGATGAAATCATTACTAAATTATTTGATTTCTTGCAAAGCAAGCAATAATAATTCATGATAATTTAAAAGACTAGTTATTAATTTAAAATACTTCAAAGCACTAGAAGAAACAAGGTACTTAAATACAATTGATATAATATATAAATAAGCATTTGATGTAGTACATATATACATACAACACGAAACCGCTTCAAATACTTAAAAACGTCGTCCGAATGGCTTTAATTGAGTTAAACTCAAGCAGCTGCTTTTGGTTCGGGTTCGCGCGAGTTGTATCCCTTCGTTCTGACTGATTGACCACTATATACAGGTCCTTCAAGCTGCATTTTTAACTGAAGGGGCATGATCATTAGTCCACAATGAGCAGGTTTCCACTATATAGAAAACCATTATATAGAGGGAGTTTCCTATGTTAAAGGATAGGAGGTGGGACCGGGAATTAAAATGTGACCACTATTAAAAGGAATCCATTATATACAGGTTTGACTGTACTATTTTCAAACTGGGTTTCCAACTGTCCTCCTGAAACAAATCTATCAAAAAATATGCTTGCGTAGGAAAACCGTTGTATTGCATCTGGAATAATAGTAAAAGACAACAACGTTTAAGCACTTGTAGAAGATAAGCTTCATTTGTTACATAACAGCTTATGTTCTTCAAGTACATTTATGGCTTTGAGTAGATTTTCTAGATTCATATGATCAGAATTTCACCATCTCACACAGATATTTTACTCCATTTATTCATTTAATGATAGTATTTCCAACAATTACATTCCTCAACAATTCTCCGACCTCAAAACACTAGCAATGCATTCAGAGTAATATTAGACACGATGTAAATAAAAATTAATGTTGTAAATCTTGTCATCACCATGAACCTTCCATTTTTAATCCCCAACTGGTTCAGAGACCTCAGTACCCGTCGTCTAACTGGATCTTTGGCTAAAACCTTTGTATTTCTTTTGAAGTTCAGCAGTATTTCACCAGACTTCTCGTGGACCTCTCCCACAAACATGTACACAATAAATTCAACGGCAACGAAGTACACTCCCCAAAACGAAAAAAATACCATCTCCGCCATTTTCAAACTTCCGTGAAATTTGACCACAACAAATATTGAAAATGAGTGGACTAGGATAATGACCCATGCGAAACATAACCAAATGCAGTTTGAGCTGAAGCAGTTGAAGATTCTGTTGTAAACTTGGATACGTCGGTAAACCATCACTTGGTTGTCAAAGTCTTCTTTATTCAATGCTGAGACTGTATTTGATCTACAAACCAATAATAATTACACCTACAAGGAAAATAGATCCCTGAAAGATGGACTTCATTTACAAGAACTGGTTCCGTCGAAGAACTTACAACAGGACCGAAAGCCATCCCGAAGTTGTGATGGGTACTGTGAAGACCGCCCAAGTCCAGTATAGTAAGACATGACTGAAACTTTGAAAATTGTTGTACCATTCAAAGATGGCCAACGCCACCAGAATCCGTGTGTTTTGACAATAACTCGGTAGCTTGCTGAAAATGTAAATGGTGCTTTTTGAGTTGTGCAGAAACACAATCTCCAAAGTAATTGTATTGTAGATGACACCCACGATGGCTTGTGAAAGAATTGTGTCGAAAATTCGGTAGCGTTTCGGTTGTTTTGAGTTTTCATCTGCAACGAAACAGCATATGATATTTTTAAATCCCAAATCAGAGTTTGATTTCCCACCATCTTGTTTTATGTCACATTACCCCAATGTAGTTGATTGATTTTGATTGTTTCGTTCAGGACAATTTTAATATCTACTGTATTTGTCCATCCGATCCAATTAAAGAACAAGGATTGGGAGTAACCAGTTGCAAATATCAAATGTGAGGTGAAATCCGTTCTGTTTTTGATATTCCCTAGAAGAATTCTTTCCACTAGGGAATAATAAATGTGAAATAGGAAAACGACTTGAATTGCCAACTGATAACCATAAATGTAGGAATTTTTCCGTGATATTGAATGAATTTGGTTAATTTCAGTATCCTTCCATTTGTACAAACTGAATCTAAAATATTGAACGAAATTTGTGATTGTTCGTAACTTCCGAAGAGTTTTTGGGTAGAGCATATTGTCAGTCGAAAATTGTTTCCGCCATTCAAAAACAAGTTGAAATTTTGAAGTTTTGCATTTACTTCTTGTAAGAATCTAATTGTAAGCGCTGCTACCCTAGCACTTATTACATACATACAACACTGGTTATTAGACTTTATTATTTATTGCTGGAGTTTAATGAATGGTAACGTTTTTATTTATCCTGCACTTGAATTTTGAATTACATTATATTTGAAGTACTTTCTTTGTGTAATGTAATAGCAATATTTTCCACATAGACTTCTTCCTTGATTTTAGTTAATAATACATATGCTTGGTTGGGGGACTACAATATAATTCAGAAGCGATGGTGTACTTTTCCTGAAATCAGATCTTGATTTTTTTATGTAACAATTACTTAGAGTATAGTTGAGTAGTCTTATTAAAGAGTTACTTGGGCAGAGATTTTCTGCAATCGTCAAGTAGTTTAAGTGGGATCATAATAAAGTACGCAAATTGAGACTCAAAATGATCTTTGACTAGCACCATAAAGTGGGTAGTCACCAAGGAGCGAAGTGAGATTTGCTCAACTGGACTGAAGTACTGGCGAAGGACTATGGTGATGACTTATGCTTGATGTTATTATATTATAGGGATCAAGGGTTGATTTTATGGAGACTTTTCAACAGTTCCTGAGTGTCCTTCAGAGAGTTGTGTAACAGTATGGTATCAAGATATATTTTTGCTAAATTTGTGTTTAAATTTAGTTACTTCTCGACACTCGAGCATGAATTCTGTTGCACTCTTACATCCTTAAAAAGTTACTACTTTACACCTTCAGAATTTGTAATGCTCATGGTTAGACAATGCTAGATATTGATTGCTACATTTGCTACGCACTCCGTAACATCATGCCACGAAGCCCTGTTAAGATTAGTTTACAATATTTAGGTAGTATCAAGCCAATCTTATGATGGACAATTAATGCGATAACATAATACTTTCATGGGTCATTGTTCACTAACATTTATTTGGCTGTGTATATTTCCTCACACGTGGAATGGACTTCCGTGTAATCGGACCACCCAATACGTTTTAATGGTAAAGTCAAATTATCTTTTCCCAGGGTTTATCCTGACCTAGTATTGAATATAGTGTATTAAATTTTACATGCCGCACGTGCCTGATTGGTGTGATAAGAATAATTCAGAAGTTAGGATTTATTCTAAAATTCAAGTAAATAAAGGAATTATTGTTGTTTCTGCAAGTATGGTCGTCTTTATGTCGTCTTTATTTATACCCTTATCTCTATACTATAATTTGAAGATGAGAGAAGTGGGGCATTTTTAAATCTTCGCTCTCTCCTACGCGCGCTTTATAGGTTCGCGAGTACACACTACCATAGTACCATAAAGGCTAAATAGCTTAATGGTATACCAAATCATTGCGTATTTAGTAGCAAGAGCGGTGATATTGTCACGGGATACATTTATAACAACTTAAACGGTGACAACTCATTTACATTACAGAGAACAGTGCTCTCAATTTTACTCATTACTCGAATTTTTCATAAAGTGAGTAAGTGAGTATTGTACTTACTCGTACTCACATCTGCGAGTATGAGTAAGTAATGAGTAAGTAATTTTAAAAAGGTTGATGTTTAAGTAAAGAGTAAGTACAGACACTCATTCCCCGGTGTAATGTAAGTAATGAGTAAGTAAGACGAACTGCAAAGTATCAAAAAGTAAGTATTGAGTAAGTAAACTCTTCTTTACTGGAGTAAATACCATAGGAAAAATGTTCTCCGACAATATCCATGACTTATGTATGGTTTATGGAGGCAGATAACACAGGCCATAGGCAAACAATGCCTTTAAATACTTGCGACGATGCAAATCGTTAAACTTGAGTCGTTGACTACACTACCAAAGATGGCAGTGACGTGGATTATATTTGAAAATGAGTAAGTATTACTTGAGTACTATGCAGGCAAAAGTAAGTAAAGAGTAAATAATATCAGCTTATTTTTGCGAATAAGTAAGTAAAGAGTAAGTATTACACTGCGACCCGAAATTTTGAGGGAGTAAAGAGTAAGTAAGATAGCCACCATGAAGCCCCTGAGTAAGTAAAAAGTAAGTACTGGACATCATGAGAGACAAAATTATGAGTAAAGAGTAAGTAAGGGTGTCTAACTGAGAGCACTGACAGAGAAGACAGTTTCCTATAAGAGTATCCTTTGCAAAGTTTGCAAGGACAGTTAATAAATGTCAGGGGCATTTTTTAAATGACAACTTTTTGATAAAGCTGGCATTTATTTTCACATGGACAACTGCAGGTTGCTTTTTCGAGGGGTAAGTCTAAAGAAAATATATTAAGGTCGTTGTAACTGAAACTGTCGAACAAGATGAAACAATGGGAAAAGGTGAGGGTATATACACAAGTAATTCAGTTTTTACTATCAAGTTTTGTAATTTGCTGGATTTTTAATTACAAAAACAATTGAAGTAAAAAAGGTTTTTGTAAGGCTATTGGCTTTCTTCATACTAGAATTCGATGATGAGAGAGCATTTTTAAATTTTCATTCTCTTTCTCTCCTAAACGCGCTTGCGAGTAAAAATTGCAAATTGTGTTTAAAGAAATTCTGTAATGTTATATGGATTATAATCATACGAAAATGTATTTCAGAAGCAAATGTCATTATTTAAAAAATATTCTATTTGATTTTTTTAAATATTTCGGCAATAGAATTTTAATGCTGGTGGATCATAGCACTAGGTTGCGTCGGTGTTATTATTGGGAAATGGGGGTTAACCACTGACGCAGGTGGTGGCTGGATCTGCTATCTGATAGCATAATTTGGCGATGATAAAAATTAAAGCTTGGCTCTCCCTCTTGAAGGGTAAAAACTCTTATCGGTTTACGATTGCGAGTACCAATTGCCGTTTTTGTATTTTCCATTGGCGAAGCAGATGGATGTTTATGCATCTCATTATCCGCATTTTTTCTAGAATATTTATATTTTATATCTACTGCACAGTCAGTTATTTCTGAATTATGTGATATATGACAATCAACAAATTATGAAGACTTTCGAAGCCAGCGATAGCTGGCTGTGCAGTGCTAGTCTCTGCGTAACACATTCAGGAATTAAATTGTTTACCGCCTTTCCAAATCAAACATCGTGGTCTCTGGAACTGAGAATATTAATGTCGTTATAATTTTATATGATTACTGTTGCTTAACATTTATAAATAATGTACTTCCGTGTTATCGTACCACTACCACGCAGTATGTACTATTGCTAAAACGTTTCTCATAGGTGTCATGAGTTTTAATCGTGTCACAATCTAGGTTGCACGTACTGGATTGATCCAAATACAACGGGTGGTTTACACATTTTGAAATTAAAGTTGTTCATATATTTTTCGCTTTTGCAAGCATTAAAATGTGTAGGGTCCAGGGCTCCAGGGTGTAACAATACTCTTTTTTTCCCCTTAGACCATAGAAGTAGAAGATGTCAGGGTAAAACATACAATTCTCCACTTTGTAGCAATTTGTTTACACTGATATAAATATTAGTACCATTTCACTATAGCCTAGCCCAAAATCCCTCGACACGCAGGTGAAGAAAGTGGGCAATGTAAAATCAGGAATGTGGTGGAAAATACTTTTCAGAACCATTAATTTAAAATTTAAAGGTGTAACTAATATTCTGTGATGAACAAATATTGAAAAGTTAGCATAATTTAGTAAAAGCGATATCGCTTAGCCAAAACACTCCCTCGATCCTTATAGGTGGTCGAGAATCAAAAATGTTTGTGGTAAAAGATGATGCGATATTATATTGGAATCCCTTAGAAATATAATTAAAGAGGTATATCTACCAATTTTTATTACCACAAAAATTATTACGAATTTTAGTTATTTTTACTGAATTTAAAATAAATGACGATTTTTTTTTACTTTTAATTATTATTTTCAAACCGCTTTGATTTCTTCGGTGGACCCTTTGCTGTCCGTAAAAAAGAAGGAAGGTCCCCATATTTTGAAGGAATGAGCAGCGTCCATATGAAACACAACTAGGTATCATTCGTAATTTGTTATGATGTCAATTATGTACCAAAGAGACAATTTATTATGTTTCTTCCTTTACTTCAACACAGGGGTGGATTAACAAAAGCATTTACCCTGGCCCTAAGCCTTGAAATAGTTTTTTAGGCATTTCCGCCTGTAATCTGAAGGTCTTCGTTATAACGTTTTTACCCTGGTCGTAAGTAGTACTGCCAATGGTCTGGTCTTATCCAGTTTTTATGAAACTGCTCTGGTCCGAAGCTCAGACCAGACCAAACAAGACCAAAGACCATCTTCCCGAAAACCGTAGAGTACAATTAAACATACACATTTTATCCACTGAAATTCTTGTTTTGTCACCAGAAATGACATTTTTAATTTGTTCCATGGGATTTCGTTAACTCATATTTTTTTAATTTTGCATACGTTTTGTACCATGGTCCTTGTGGTCTGGTCTGGTCAGGTCCTGAAGCTTGACCAATTGTATCTGGTCTGGTCCAAGTGTTGGATCAGACCGGACCAGACCAATAACGGACCATTATAAATGGTCCGGACCAGACCATAGGCATCCCTAGCCGTAAGTCCCCCATCTTTATACCCTGAGCCCTTATGAAACATCGTGTGTCATCCGTAATTTGCAACGTATACTAATGTCGTCGGTGGAGAGGCAAAATGGTCTACATAGATGCATTTTCGATTTTATGTCATATGTATGGCCTGCACGATTTCTCATCAAAGCATCGCGTTTAAGTCAAAACTAAGTGCATGATAGTCATCTTGAAAACATTATGGCCGACATGCAGTTTTTACCAAAAGCAAAAAGAACTACAAGTATAAACATAGTAAAACATATTTTTAATAACACGGTAAGCAAACATTTCACAAGCTGGATCATCATATTACTGGTATCTCCATATCAGGGAATCAATACTTTGAAATAACCGGGAAGACCTTGGAAGGCCAAAATTTGTGAAAGCTTCTCTAGTTATAAAAATTACATTTAAAACGCAAATCCTCACAACAATGGCTTTACAAAATAATTATTACACTTTGATTTCTGCGCAAGCAAATATACTAACAATGAGTAATGTGAATACGCGAAATATATTAAGATGACTCAACCAATATTAATACTTTGTTTAAACCTGCTTTTTACAGCTGTGGTCTTCTAACTAACTCTAAATTAACCACGAAAAGTATTCTTTCCTTGAAGTTCGTATCTATACTATTAAATTTAACAACTTCCCTTGTATTTACAAATATTGGAGTGGATGTTTGGGCTAACTATTTCCCTTGGAATTCACCCAACTGCCATTGTGCTGCAATACTGATCGCATCTTATTTAGTCAACTTGGCCTTGTTAATAGCCAAGGAGTCGAGGATTGGGTGGAGAGCAGGCTGGAGAATTTGTTCCTTGTTTGTGAAACCACCATTTGTTTAAATCATGGATAACCCTTCCCTTTGGAAAACTCCCAACTGTGAGTCTTTCACACAAAGTACACCAAGCCCTCGGCAACACAGAAATCTCATGTACCTTCAACCGTTTGTTCCATTCGAAGTACTTGAGGTACTCAGTTTGATTCTTGTCCAGCATCAAAAGGTACGTTGCAAGATCCTCGGAAGAGTTGAAGGAATTGACGTTAATGTAGGAGCCCTCTGGAGCATGAATCAAGTAGTTGGCTCCACCATAAACAACAGGCACCATTCCCGCATTCAGAGCATTGAAAAACTTCTCCGTCACATAATCCTCACACAAGGAGTTTTCAAAGGATAAGTAAAACTTGTAAATATGCCCGATCTCCTTGTAACATGAGATTTGACGATTCCCAGGGCACTCTAGATCTCCGCAGTAACCATAGACATCAATTGGGAAATATTTTTTAAGCTGGGTCACCAAATTTTCTCGCTTACTCTTCGTAACGCAATTGGAAACAATCCAGGCAGCCATTTTAGTTTTCCTGCAAACGAATAAATGAGCAGTCATTATGTGAAAGATATTGTCGAATTGCATGCGTACAATAATTTATAGTCATTCACTCCAACTGCGAAAATTACGAATGATATTTCAAAATTTTCACCACACTTTTTGATTGTTTCCGAAACTCGGGCATAATTATTAATTTCCTCCAACGACCTGGGCAATAGACGGCTGTAAGGAGTATGAATGTCCGAGTCAAGCCTGTAGGATATTGTTTGGTTGAAAACATTATTGAAGTCATTTAAAGGAACGAAGGTGTAGTCTGCGGATTCAAAATAATAGAAAATCCAATGTTGGGTCCAATTTCTAGTTTCTGGGATATTCCTGGATACCCACAAGCCTTCCCTGGAAAGAAGGTGCAAACGAACAAATATTATACCTGGAAAGACACACTAAATATAAATATATCAATTGGGAAATGGTAAAACTTACGAGTCGATTATCTGTAAATTCCTACCATGAAATAAAACGGCGTCACTCAAATGCAGTAAATTTTTATTTGTTGTGAATTTGCATTTGTGTGGGCAAAATGTTTGATAACCCTGGTCCTCCTCTGTTAGTCCAACATCTTTAAGGGATGTCCCGGTAAAAAATGGGGTCCAAAATAAAATTCTTTTTAATCCACCGGAGGTGTACATAATTTCTAATTGTGTTTGTTTCTTCAGCTCATGCTGTCAAATCAAAACAAGTTAAAGCTGCTGAAATTCGGCTTATTTTAAGAATACAATTAACAACATTTAAAATTGTTTTACTTGGGAAAATCAATTAATGAAATGAGTAATCAGTAATCACTATTACCCATCTGTGCAGTAACAACACTAGCAAAAATATTCCAACGAGTGAGACTCCTACGATTTTATTAAATACATCTTGTCGCCTCCAAGAGAATGCTGGCATGACGTGGGAAAATTCGGCGAGACAACTGTAATTTTTTATCAATGCTTTAATTTGAACTCTCTAACTCTATTTGTTTCAATAGTACGACGAACTTTTGGAAATACATAGTGGGACAAGTTGGATTTTGGATTGATGTTTTGTGGTATTGTATAAAATGTGCTGCATTCAATGTGGTCTAATCTGGATCATGTAATTTTACTAGTAATTTTCAACGTTGGTAAAAATACCGGACAATTATATTCTCCCTTGTATATATGCCAGAGTTTCTAAAACCTCGATTTCCTCTTACAATGGGGAATAGGGATTTGGGCCACTACACTGGCAAGGTTAAATCCTTTCATAGATTTCGTAAAGTTAAAAAGATTTGCTGTATTTAATGGTAAGTTCAAAATTTTGAAAAACTGATTGTGGGTAAGAATGCAATACAGCTCGCGTCATTTTTATACAAATGATTTTACTCTAAGAATTTTTGTATTTTTTGTTAAATTTCGTGAAGCGAAAAATCAACGTACATGTACTAAATGTACTAGCAATCAAGCCATCCGCCGGGCCAAACGGGATGTCTGGCAACATTGAATTTTGGAATTCATCCGATGTTGCAGGGAATAAATGTTTTTTAAAATAATTAAATGTTGTAAATAAATGTTATACGTGGTGTGTTTAAAACGATAAATTAAACTATTTAAGCTGACCAAATGTTTGTCAGCCAGCCTTGCTTTGAAATTGTTCATGTTAATATGCATTATGCTGGACAATTTTACTAAAATAGATAGTTAGGCGACGTGCCAAGCAACAGCCTCAAAAGCTGTTTATAATTGCAAAAATTCCCGTTAGCCCTGAAGTGTTCCACAGAATGAAAATTTGTAAAAAGATGTATTCTCACGACATTGATTTTAAGCCACTGAACTTTGATCTGGTGGAGGCTATTTTGGAAAGTACTTTCTTGGTAGGCAAGTGAAAGCATATTTAAGCAGTATGAATGTAGCCAAATCTTACTACAACGGATGCCTATTCAGGTAGTACAATTATCATTTAACGAAATGGCAGTATCACTTTATACGTACACAATTATTAATGAGACTACGTACACGTACAACAATTATTTACAGACGATCAATATAACAATTTCATGCGTACCCGCGACCATTTTTTTCAGCTCCTTATACCTCACACGTATCGAAATATAATTTATTATCAAAAAATTTTTGGTACTGATGCTATCAAAAACCTTGCATGGTTACTATTACTACTATTACGGAACTATATTTTTGAAAATCTGCATGAAGGGTCTAATTTTACGGACCGTTGTAAAGGATAATAATAAAATCCAGCGTCGAACCCGAACTTGTAAAGATACGGAGAATGTTAGTCAAATTCAAACATGGGGACTTTGGACAAAATAAACGGTAAGCGTTAGCGAAAGTATTGTTAAAATGAAAAATCATTGAAGAATTTTTTGGTGCTTAACAAGAATTACCTGAATTATTGCAGATTTTAAGAAGCATGAAAATAACCTGGTTTTAAAAACAAAAAATAATCGCTGAAAAGCTTAGAATGAGTTGCTTTTGCGTGCATACTACAAAACAGCCCTCGCTAAAGTATTAAATAAGGTAGTTTCATTATAACACTCACTTTTAAATGACGAAATGATAGTCGGATTACTATAAATCTTGGAACCAAACCCAACGCGAGCATTTAAAATATTACGAGAAACTGTACTTAATTAATTTGACTTATAATTAGGAGCGTACATACAATGATCGCGTTGCTTTTGGTTCCAAGATTTATGCAAGCTGTCCCTTGGGAGCACCTCGGAACATAACGTGCAATGATTTGTAAATGGTAGGTGACGTTGTACCAAGCAACATCCTCAAAAGTTGTTTATATTCGCAAAAATTTCGCTGGCCCTGAAGTATTCCACAGAATGGAAATTCGTGAAGAGGGGTATTATCATTGCAATGATTGAAAGTTAAATCGGGTCAAATGGTTAAGGTTATTTTGGAAAAAGTATGTTATTGATAGGCGAGCGAAAATATACACATAGAATTGTTTTTTTACAGCCTAGAGGTGACTGTTAACACATATCTAAAGTAGCTCTTAAGAATGAAAATGGCTTTAAAAAGTGCACTAAAAAGTAATAAAACAAGGTAGATACCGTGAGCACAGTATATTTATCCTCCCCTGTGTGGCTCAATCTTTAACATTGAATAACTTTTAACCTATGAGCCAGGGAACAGCGACAATTACCTTAAATTGTAGGTAATAATGTTACCAATTGATTTCTATATTATAATTTATTATAACATGGTCCCCGCCAAATTTAAATCCACCATAGCGTCGCACCATATAAAAATTATGCCTGAGTCATAGGTTTATGTATATACTATATTGGTCATCATTTACCATTTGTGGTTCAAATAAATCATATTCGACCTGCCTATGACCCAGCTGGCATGACCTGTGACCTAGGTCGTTCTGCTGCCTTTGACTGCTTAAGCAAAATGTTGTTTCCAATGTTGCAATGTTGTTGCACTATCAGTGTTATGGGTCTGAATGAAATTCCTGGAATTTTGTTCAAAATCTTTTAGACTACAATTATTTGTACCTTCTGATCAATTTTGAGGCACATCGGTCGGCGGAGTCAACTAGGTGGGGGCCGGCGGGTTCTCCCTCCAATGTTGAACAACTCGGGTGGTGCCCCATAATTAAGGTAAGCATGAACGTAAAATTTTTTTTCGACTGTTTTTAGGTCGAACAACTAAAATTAACGTTTTTATAAAATGTTTCTATGTTTCTGTCCTACCAAAAAAATTTAAATAATTTTTAAACAAAATTAATTCCAAAATTTCAACATTTTACCTGTTAATGGGCCTGGATCACACTGATATTTTTAAAATATCCCAAATCAAATCTTTTTTTACTTCACTTAGCTTCTGGAAGCTATATGCTTGCCAGAAGCTTCAAAAATAATTTTCCCAGGTCACCAGGGGGTCACGACACCAGGGGCGGATAAACTATTTTGGCGTCATTTTTATATGGTGCGACGCTTTGGTGGATTTAAATTTGGCGGGGACCATATTATAATAAATTATAATAATTTATAGAAATCAATTGGTAACATTATTACATACAATTTAAGGTAATTGTCGCTGTTCCCTGGCTCATAGGTTGAAAGTTATTCAATGTTAAAGATTGAGCCACACAGGGGAGGATAAATATACTGTGCTCACTGTAAACTATTCCAGCTTTAATAATATAAATTCTAGACAAAATTAAATCACTATGTAAAATCATCAGCTACACGGTAATGCATATTCAATGCAAATTAATATTACAGAATAATAATAATAAAGGTCTCCGACTCCGGCACTTACTCAGCACTATGAGTGTAGTCACACCTTACTACAGCGGATGTCCATATTGTAGAATTAGCATTTCAGGAAATCACTATCATTTTACACATATATAATTATTAATGAGAATTCGTACGCATACTGCAATTATTTACAGAGGATCAATGCAATCATTTCATACCTCCCCGCAGTATAGATTTCAATCAGGCGATCAACCCCTCGGATTTTTTGCTGCGGGGGGGGGGGTACAAATTAATTATTAGAACATGCCAAAGGTGTCCGCCTATCCTACATATAGGCCTATTTGTAGGCTATTTATAGGGTGCGAGGATTTTATTAAAGAGGCTTGTAGGCAAAATAGGGTGCAAGAATATACACTTAAAACCTAGCCTACAAAATAGATAGGCTCAACCGTCGTAGAATTATAGGCATATATGTAGGCTATGTCATCTTCATTTAATAGCGTATGGAATAGACAAAATGAAAATGAAAGAATAGTCGGCTCCTGGTACTTGCAAATGGTTTTATGGAGTGGTTCAAGCCTGAAAATTACGTGCTATCTCGCCTTGATATGCGCTGAAACCTCACCGAAATCAAAACTTTCAAGTATTCGGTAAAGTGGGAACTTAAGGAAATCTTAAGTGTGACATCCCTTTTGACCAATGTTGTAAAATTTGTGTACTATTTCCGGCGTAAACCAAATCAAGATCCATACTATTTTGCTCTTAGGGCTTTGGTAAAAGTGTCTAAACTTAAACTATTTTATTTCAACCCCATTTACTTGTGACAGGATTTTTAATTTATTAGAGTAGAATGGTCTTAAATAGTCTGTCAGTTATGAAAAGCACATAAGATTCAGGAAGGGTGTAGAATTCGTTGAGCTAATTTTTTAGTGAAATGTAGGCTAATATGTAGGCTTGGTGGTCCCAATATAGGAAGGATGCAGGATAGGCTGATCTATTCGGCGGTTAAAATATAGGCATATATGTAGGCTCGGTTCAAATTTTATAAATAGGAAGGAAATAGGATAGGCTGAGTCATTTGGACACCTTTGGAACATGCAGAGGATAGAATATAAATAGATATATAATTGCAAAATTACAGTATCCTGTTGTATGGTTTATATAACAATTACCAAATTTTGGATTTTATGTTTACACATTTTAACAACAAAACAAATGACACCAAATTATCCGTAAATTGGAATTTATAAATTATCAAAGAAAGAAACTCCGTGATTTCTAAACCAGAAGCACTTTAAATGCACTTTTACCCAGATGAAGATACTTTTTTTAAATTCTCTAATTTGCGTCACTTGCTAGATGACTTGTTTGTATCTAAAACTTTGAACGATTTCAATCATATTAATTTTTATAAAATCCATATTAAAATTTTGCAACAATCAGAAATTAAATTACACGTGAATTTGGAAGTACCATAAAAACTTTAACAATGCAAATAGCCGATGCAAAATTTGTAAAAGAACAAAGAAATTTAAACCCACAAAACATAGAAATGTTATATGTCATGAATCCTGCGTTTATGAATTTATTACCTTACAATACCCAGAGAACTGGTGTGGTTTTTTCACTTAATATTTCCTTTTGAATTGAAAAAATTCAACGGTATGTACAACAAAATATTTGATTCCATTTTGCCCGTTTAATTCAAAGAAGTTTTTGCATCTCTACATCAACATTTTTCGCGTTCACAGTGATTTCCAAATTACAAGACGATTCAGATGAATCCGCAATTCTTGATAATTCTCTCGAAAATGAGCAGGTTACTACTAGACAAAAAATCATGTAATTCCTAAACTAATACTGCAATAATATGACTGGATGAAATCATCTCTTAAGTGAAAAAATTTTAAATCCCATATATGGCTAATTTACATCATTCGCATTTTGTTTAGTGAAATTAAAACTTGATTTGGGGATAACATACATTCTATGAGAACATAAACCATTACCATTGCATAAATTATGGTGAGTTCAGTTTCTGTAATCAATGATGCTAACAACTTTTTCTGGAGGGGTACACATCTATGCTTCTTCCCCTCTGGGGTCTGATTACGGGGTACAATGTACCCCCTGTACCCAAGTGATTGAGTCACTGATTTGAATGTATTTTAACAATTGTGTTATCAAATGTTATTCTAAAGGAACAGCATATTCTATGTTCGCATACATATCAAAGGTGTCCACCTATCCTATTTATAGGCCTATATATAGGATAAAAATAGGCAGGATGCAAAATCCAAGTAATTATAGGTAGTAAAATAGGGTGCAGTAATTACCGCTAAAATTAATCCTATATTATATGTAGGAGCTGCAAGAGTTCACTTTTTATTTAGGAACAAGGTAGGCAGTTTGCAAAGGTAAAAATAGGCATATTTAATAATCTATTGACAAATTTGTCAAGCAATTATTTGATTTAACCTTAAAATAAATCTCAAAAATATTCTTCAAATACGTGACATTTTAGTAGTTTGATTTTTTTCATGTGTTACGATTGCACGTACATATGTACATAGATGATTTTTAGTTGAAAAAATAAGCCTTTATAGGCTAAAAATAGGTCTTTATAAGCTAAAAAATAGGTTTTTATAGGCTAAAAAATAGGTCTTTATAGGCTAAAAAATATGCCTTTATAGGCTAAAATATAGGCAGAAACATTACAGGAGTATATATGTAGGCAAATAGGTAGGCTATTTATTTTTGATAAATAATGTAGGTTAATATGTAGGGAAGGCAAAGCTGCTAAAAATATGTAGTATTTTAGGTAGGCTGAACCTTTTGGACACCTTTGTACATATAGATATTGTTAAGTTATTTATTTTTTGAACAGGGTAATGCAATTCTTGTTCATCATATTAAACATGGACCGGTTTATTATCTACTATACGTAAAAAAGGTCAAATAATGAGGATCGACATTGTGAATGCAATGAAATCTCAACAATGAACGTAAACACATTACACAATATGTGTAATAACATTGCATACAGAGTTTACATATATAATGTTACATTTAACATTATTTCCTGCATTATAAACATTTTGCAGTCTGAGTAAATTTTGCCTATAATTTAAATTATGCAAAATAAAAGCTGGAATAATTGTTAATCTACCTGGTGTTTCCTTTTAAAAACCGTCTTCATCTTTGCTTTTAAAAACCAGTTTATTCTGGCTGAAAAATAATTAAAAAACCAAAAAACCTGACAATTCCCATCCACTTTGGCGCATGGCTTGATTTGTAATTTAAAATAAATGTCAGAACTGTCTGTACTGTTGACTGTTAATTATTACTGTTTTATTTTCAAACCGATTTGATTTCTTCGATTCACTCTTCGTAGTCCGTAGAAAAGGATAAGGATGAAGTCTCCACAATTTAAAGCAAAGAGTGGTTCTTATGCAACAAATTCCATTCATAATTTGGCACATACATTAAAAAAAGGTTTCCCAAAATTATAGAAACAACATTTCTCTCATTCTAACAAGTAACCCACGTCCCATGCCCACTCGGGATCGGAATGAAATTTTGTGGGAGCTTAGGTACCTGGCCCAATGTGCCAGCGAGAGTAAAAGATTGTGCCATCTCGCCCTGGTTTGCGCGGGAAGTCGTGCAGAAGTTTTAAATTCTAATTCGTTAACAAAGGGTTCCTCCCCCCTGTCCAACTTAAATTTTTCAATGTTAAATTCCATAAGGAAACTTCATTTTCAAATTTCACGAAAAAAATTTAAAATGATTAAAACCTCATTGAAATCTCTTATAACACAATATTAGCTTGTTTGCAAACTTGATTTGGGCCATCTCGCTCTCGTTTCCGGTGGAAACCGGATTTACATTAGTATTTTTTTAAAAAGATATGTCTGCTTTAAAATTTTATATCCCATAAGAAAACTCCATTTTCAAATTTCGCGAAAAAAATAAAAATGCTAAAAATGCGTAACAGCTCATTAATATGCCATACAAAATTATATTAGCACATGTTACCAAACTACACCAGTCGAATATTAGTGGAAATGTCTTTATTGATTTTAATTTTATACGGTGTTTTATAACATTGGAAACATCCAATGGCTTTCAGAGGAGCTATTCAGCAGGTCTGAAATTGGTGAAATAGGTGAGGTTTGAGTGAATAATTTTATCCTTTGAAACCCAAATTTGATTTTCATTAAAATCCTGTCAATGATTTACTTCCTGCTGTTACGAGAGCAATTAGGCAAAAAAGAATCTTCAATTTTGCAAAATTGGAAACCCTTTCCGTTGAACATTGGGAATTCGTATATTGCCACGCTTTTAATAAAAAATCAAATTTGGGTTTCAAAGGATATAATTTTTCACTCAAATTTCAAGTTTTTTTTCAAATAATTTTTAACCTTGTTTGTAATTTTAAAGCAGACGGGGACCCTTATAACTTTTTAAAAAATTTCTAACGTAAATCCGGTTTCCACCGGAAACATGGGCGAGATGGCCCAAATCAAGTTTGCAAACATGCTAATATTGTGTTATAAGGAATATTAATTAGCTTTGATGCATTTTTATTTTTTACTTGAAATTTGAAAATGAAGATTCCTTATGGGATTTAACATTGGAAAACATAATTTAAGACCCTTTGTTAACGAATTGGAATTTAAAACTTCTGCGCGATTTCCCGCGCAAACCAGGGCGAGATGGCACAAACGTTTGCTCTCGCTTGGACATTGGGCCTGGTACCTAAGCTCCCACGAAATTTCATTCCGATCCCGAGTGGGCATGAGGCGTGGGATACTTGTAAGTGCAAAAAATAAAAAAGATCAGAAATTGTCAACTAGGTTTTTGTGCAAGCATACACTAACAAATAGTTATTTGTAAAAGCGAAGCATCTTCGATTCATTAATTAAAACATATCTACACAAAAGTATCACGCATAGCTTATACCACCTAGCATCTGGTTTAAACCTGCTTTTGAAAGTTTTCCCTTCAGTAAAGTCAACATCTACATATGTACATGTCGAAGTATTCTTGTATAGATAACTGAATCAACTCTTAAGTAGTAGATACACTTTACTTGAAACGGGCTATCCTGAAGTTTAACTATTTCTCTTGAAATTTGGCCCAATTACTATTGTGCTACAATACTGATCGCATCTTATTTACTAAATTTTGTCTTGTTAATAGTCAAGGAGTTGATGATTGGGAGGAGAGCAGGCTGGAGAATTTGTTCCTTGTTTGTGAAACCACCATTTGTTTAAATCATGGATAACCCTTCCCTTTGGAAAACTCCCAACTGTGAGTCTTTCACACAAAGTACACCAAGCCCTCGGCAACATAGAAATCTCATCTACCTTCAACCATTTCTTCCATTCGAAGTACTTGAGGTACTCAGTTTGATTCTTGTCCAGCATCAAAAGGTACGTTGCAAGATCCTGGGTAGAGTTGAAGGAATTAACACTAATGTAGGAGCCCTCTGGTGCATGATGCAAGTAGTTGGCTCCACCGTAAACAACAGGCACCATCCCAGCATTCAGAGCATTGAAAAATTTCTCCGTCACGTAATCCTCACACAAGGAGTTTTCAAAGGATAAGTAAAACTTGTAAGTATGCCCGATCTCCTTGTAACATGAGATTTGACGATTCCCAGGGCACTCTAGATCTCCGCAGTAACCGTAGACATCAATTGGGAAATATTTTTTAAGCTGGGTCACCAAATTTTCTCGCTTACTCTTCGTAACGCAATGGGAAACAATCCAGGCAGCCATTTTAGTTTTCCTGCAAACGAATAAATGAGCAGTCATTATGTGAAAGCTATTGTCGAATTGCATGCGTACAATAATTTATAGTCATTCACTCCAACTACGAAAATTACGAATGATATTTCAAAATTTTCACCACACTTTTTGATTGTTTCCGAAACTCGGGCATAATTATTAATTTCCTCCAACGACCTGGGCAATAGACGGCTGTAAGGAGCATAAATGTCAGAGTCAAGTCTGTAGGATATTGTTTGGTTGAAAACATTATTGAAGGCATTTAAAGGAACGACGGTGTATTCTGCGGATTCAAAATAATAGAAAACCCAATGTTGGGTCCAATTTCTAGTTTCTGGGATGTTCCTGGATTCCCACAAGCCATTCCTGGGAACAAATGGTAGAGTAACAAATATTAGACCTGGAAAGACCCACTAAATACATCAACTGGAAATGAGTTAAACTTACACGCCGTTAGTCTGTAAATCCCTAGAATGAAATAGAACTGCATCACTCAGGTGCAGTAGGTTCTTATTTGTTGTGAATTTACATCTGTATGGACAAAATGTTTGATAACCGTCGCCCTCCTCCGTTAGTCCAACATCTTTAAGGGACGTCCCGGAAAAAAATGGCGTCCAAAATAAAATCCTTTTTAATCCGCCGGAGGTGTACGCACTTTCTAATTGAGTTTGTTTTTTCACCTCCTCCTGTCAAATAAAAACAAGTTACAGCTTTGAAAA
Organism: Allacma fusca; assembly: GCA_947179485.1. NCBI lineage: Eukaryota > Metazoa > Arthropoda > Collembola > Symphypleona > Sminthuridae > Allacma > Allacma fusca. The sequence goes on from OX359246.1 coordinate 68,551,726, forward strand.
TTTGACTTTCTTAAATACGATTAATTAGGAAAGTTTTAAATGGTTTTACTTGGGAAAATACATTTGTAAAATGAGGAATCACTATTGCCCATCTGTACAGCAACAACACTAGCAAAAACATCCCAGCGAGTGAGACTATTAGGATCTTATTAATTAGGTCTGGACGTTTCCAAGGGAATACTAGCATTGCTAGGGGAATACTAGAAACTTGGGCAAGACAACCGTAATTTATTGTCAGGGGTATGACTTGAGCTTCCTCTTTCTATTTTTTTTCAATAGTACGAGGAACGCATTCGGAAAATTTTGGTTTGATTATGAGTTCCTGTTTTTGTTTCATTTACTGTTGTTTACAGAAGAGCGCACGGAACACGATTGTGTTTCCGCTTCAGTTGACTGAATTTCCCATAAAGAGTTTTCCTTTCAAATTCGCTATTATTAGAGACCACTACACTACACTAGCAAGGCTAGATTCGCTTCTGGATTTCGTTATGTATAAAATCTTTGCAGTTTTTCGTGGTTAGTCCAAAACTTCGAAAAACTATGTGGGACAGCATGATATACATACATATAGCTCGTGCAAAAAAACGCAATTTCTTTTCGTTTGATAGCATTTTCCATTACGTAATTTATTTCCTGAGGATTTAGTAGATAGTCCTGGCCAGAGCTCGGCACGGGCACACAATATTGGTACCCGTACCTATATCCGTCCCCGATGTGCGGGTATAGCAATATCTGGTATCTATCCCCTTATACGCAGACACGAGTATTGGGGTACAAATATTTAATACCCGCACCCGCAATGTAATTTGAAAACATGTACCTAATGCCCAAAAAATAATCGCAAATTTTCCTCATACTCGGTTATCTCAGTGTCGTACCCGTATTCGTGCCCGGATACTTTATCCAGATTTGGTTAACTTCAGTAGTATGTTATATGCAATGAAGTGTGGCACCTTGTTGTGCAGTTTTGACATTCATTGACGAATCGAAAAAACTGGGAGTGTTTTTGATTAGAAACCACATTAACTTGCATATTTACAGATCCATCAAAAAATTACCTACAGAAGCGTATTAAAAATCTAAAGCAGAATGGACTAGGTGAAGATCTTTAAAGCAAATTAAATTACTACATAGTATCAAATCTTTAGTATCAAATAAAATAAATATTGAATTTCCCCCAATTTTCTACATTTGCTTTTAAATAATTGTCACGGTGTACCTTCTGCTGTATTTGTAAAATTTCACTGTCTTTCAACGAGCTAGCAAACATGTCCCTAGAGTAATAATAATAACAATAACTGTGGAAAAGCTAAGGCAGATGAAGAAATAAAAAGCTTTCCAAATTTCACTTACTTCAATACAATGCTGTAAAGCAAAATCAGCAAAGCTGTAAGCAAAACTGTACAATCATTGCTTAAGTCAAATATTTTGCCCTCTTATTGTTTATAGACTGACGGGCGGAGCGTTTTAGGGTAACCAGTCTATATGTGCATGCGTACATTATTTTTGCACTCAAACGTGACTGATTTGCTGTTTTTCCTTGGGACTTGGCGAATTGGCTTTTCTTTATATTTATTCACCCTTTCCCAATCAATTTCTTATCCTAATAGCTCGATGTGCTTATAACTCATTAATATCTTCTTACAAATGTTCACCTTCTCCTAATCAACCACCAATGACACATAATAACTTTCCAGTTTTATTCGTCGTGAAGTATCATCCGCGGAGCTGTCTCACAAAGTTTTTATGTACATTCAGTGACGAAATAGTACTTTACGAAGAAATTGTTCGGGTACACTAAATCGGTACACGAGTAATACCCCTACCCGTGCCGAGCAATGAAAAGCAGTGTCAGTTAATTTATTTCCACTCGATTCATATGCATGGATTATTTCGTCATTGAAGAGGTAAAATGATGTACATACTATGCAAAAACATGACATGTAGATAATGTAAATAATTTTGTATCTCGTTAGATTTTAATTCTCGAAAACTATTTATTATTAGAATTGACAATGACGGGGGAAACTTAATCTTTCGCTACATTGGATCTTCTTCCAGTTTTTAGTTCATTCATTCAATGAAGCATGTAAATTATGTTTCTCAATTTGATGTTATGTAGCAGCCTATTGTAAGAACTCAGGCAGAAAGTTAACAGTGTAACCTGATATATGAAGATTGTTCGTACAAAGACATTTGCATTTTAATCTACTTCCTTCAGTCTTTCTTGGAAATGAATTCAGAGGTTGGTTTCCTGCTTAGCTCTGATAAAATAATTCTCAGTTATTTATGACATGTAAAGTGATGAGAGTATATATGAGTAAATTTGAGTAATGTGAGAGTATTTCAGTTTTGTCACGGAATAAAACCACATAGCAATGCAAAAATAATTTTGCACAAGAGTACCACTGAAGCTATTTTAATGGAATATGACTCGCTATGTGTAAAACGTGGACTTGAGAAGGTTGATTAATTGATGAGATCATTATGGTCGATGTACAGGTCCAAAAGGGTAATACTAGAAGCTGTACAAAGGCCACCCTTGTCGTATCAGGATATATAGTAGGTAATGTCCATTGATGTCCATCTTTATCTTGTCGTGTTCAATGCAAGTGACCGCATTTCGAATTACCTTCTCAATGAACAAGAACATCTTCCATGCAAGTAGGGTATCTTCTTAGATCAAAATAAATAATTACCTGAGATGTGAACTTGACCCCCCGACGAGCCAATCTACAAATAGTGATTCCCAGGATTTTATCACATATGTATGTACCTGACGCCACGCTCTCATATGGCGCTCGGTTCCCCCCCCCTCCCTTTCTCAACAAGCTTCCCGAATTCTGGATATTATTGTAGTAAAATTTAAATTCTGTTTTAATGTTGCTTCGTGTTTTTAGATCCTGAGACAGAATTTTTAGACTAATGGAACTTAGCTTGATTGCTTACGTCTCCTGCTGCGACCTCATGTCTTTAACTAAGTCTATAACTCGATGTCTTTTGATATTGTGCCTTTAGACCTTTATGTCTTGGTGTCTGATAACACCAATACATAATAATTATTATTATTACAGAAATTAACTCGAACTTGCTAGAAATTTTGAATATTTAAATAAATGAATAAATTGTTTTCCCCAGTGAACTGTAAACTATCAATATTTTCAAACCCCTTTGATTTCTTGCCTTGGCCCTTGGAAATTCAGGCCCTATAGACAAGGGTAAGGAAATCCCTACAAATTGAACCAGCGAGTGTAGTTAAGTCAAGTTTTATGATCTATGTAGGTATGATTCCTCGGTTGTTTGGGGTAAAATTAAATCAATTTATTCACTCAAACATTTGAACACAGAAAGCAAGCATTTCAGAGAACATTTATACAGTGAAATCTCGTTATAACGGACGCCTTTATAACGGAAATTTATTATACCGGACACATTTGCACATCCCCGCCATAAGTTGCTATGTTAACAATGTAAAATATGTGCTTATAGCGGACATGTTTATAGCGGAATATTTCCTATACCGGACCCTTAGATATGTACCCTTGGGGATAACTTGGTGTATATAGCGGACTTCGGTTTCCGCGCTGAACCCAACATTTGTAACACCGGTTCACTCAATAGTCGTGTGGGTGGTCGTGGTTAGAAATTTATTTTGTAATCACAGTTTATTCATTTACTGATATATATCTATGTAAAGTTACCTTAAAAATCTTAAATATTAGACATGGCAAGTACTAAGAAGCGAAAAACTTTGAATTTAGGTAAAAAAATGTCTATAGTTTTTGAAATTCAAAATGGGAAGTCACAATCTGTAATTTGTACATAGAAATAATTGTCAAGTTCAACTGTTAGTGACATTTGGAAAAATCGATAAAAGATTTATCCACACTTGTGCAACCATTAATAACTAAATACTTCCAGGTTCTGTAGTATGTGTTAATTAGTTTAAATTTGGACTTCGAGTATAAATTAGTGTTTAATATTTTAGTATTTGGGTATGTGCCGTTTGGTCAATAATTTTAGCATCAATTTCTAAAATATAGTGTGACTGGTTACTTAATTCGTTTTCGGAAAATTTGTATACCTTTTAATACATAATTCAAGGTCCCATTACATTATAACGGAATTTGTCCGTTATATGCTATAACGGAAAATTATTATAACGGACAAAAATACTAGTCACCCTGCGATTCCGTTATAAAGAGATTTCACTGTATACATATCATTGTGAAAGTAAATTCTTGTAGTTAGTATTGTGTAAATGCGAAACATCTTTGATGACCATATCTATTTAAGACTTATACTTGTGTCCGCCGTGAAAATTATTAGTGCCAGACAGATTCCTTGCCCGGTGAATATGTAAATACATATATATATATATATATAATATATATATCGTACTTTCTGATCCTTACATAGATTCGAATAAAATGTAGCACATTGTATATTACCGCGATAGTAAGCATATGTATGTTTCAGAACCAACGTAACTCCTGTTCATTTTTGTCTGGTTTCCTCGATACAAATCTGGATATTGAGTATACCCCAGGGCATATGTACCTTGAAACTCAAATGAGATGGACTAAGCATTTCAATTGTTGAAACTTGACGGGTGTCGCTATATAGCTTGTCGTGAAACACACAACGTGAGTACATATACAGTACACACACATATTTTTAACTGTTAAAGCACAAGTAATGCATTATACGTAATATTCGAGACAATATCCATGACAATTAGGGCGGTCAATCTTGTCATCACCATGAACCTACCATTTTTTATCCCCATCTGAGTCAAAGACGACAACACCCGTCGCCTAACCGGATCTGTCGCTAAAGCCTTTGAATTTCTTTTGAAATTCAGTAAGATCTCACTTGACTTGTCATACACTTCCCCCACAAGCATATAAACAAGAAATTCGAATGCGAAACAACAACAACCCCAAAAGGAAAAGAACCCCATCTCCGCTATTTTCAAGCTTGTGTGAAATTTGACAACTACAAATATTGCGCATGCGTGGACTAGAACGACTACGCATGAGAAGCATAACCAAATGAAGGTTGAGGTGCAAGAGTTGAAAATTCGGTTGTAGATCTGGATGCGGCGGTAAACCATCACTTGTTTGTCAAAGCCTTTTCGGGTTAAATCTAAAGGAATCTCCTTTCTAAAAAAAATAAAGCCACCAGTCAAATTTAGATTCCCCTTGAATCAAGTACAAATTAAATCGGAATATATCGAAATTAATCCAAAATAAACGAGGAAACATTGAATAAGAAAAACTATATTACAACAGAACCGACAACCATCCCGAAAGAGTGAGTGGGACTGTAAAGACCATCCAAATCCAGTAGTACAAGGCATTCGTGAAAGCTTGGAGATTGTTGAGAAACTCGAAGCAAGCCAAGGCAATCAGACACCATGTGGTTTGATAGGTACCCGGAAGCTTGCTAAATATGTAAAGGGTACTTTTGGAGTTGTGAAAAAATATCACCTCCAAAATGACTGCATTGTAAATAACCACTACAATGACTTGGGACAGGACCTTGTCGAATATACGGTAACGCGTTGAATTTTTCGATGTTTTATCTGGAATCAGAATAAAATTGTTTCGAAGAACCATTTAAAAAGTATTTAAATGCCACGCCTAATAATTTTTGACAGTACCCCAGTAGGTCTGATTGATTTTGACGCTTTCGTTCATCACAATTTGAATATCCGTACTTTTAGTCCAACCAGCCCAGTTAAAGAACAAGTTCTGTCCGCAGCCTGTGGCAAGAATAAAATGGAAGGCAACTTCCATTTTATTCGTAATGTTCCCTACAATAATTCTTTCCACCAGAGAATAGTACATATGGAAGAGGAAAGCACAATGGACGGCTAACCTGAAACCAGTAATAAGCCTATTTTTTTGTGAGACTAGTTGAACTTTATTTATCCCAGAGTCGCTCCATTTAAATAAACTAAAACTAAAATATTGAGCAAATTTCGTGATGACCCCTAGTTTTCGAATAGTTTTGGGATTGAGCATTGTATATCCTAATGGTACCTGCAACTGCTACAAGGGAAATTCTCAAAAATGCTTTAGTATATAGTTATCGAATCCTATGATTCTAATGAAGTCTAAAATTTATGTAAGGAGATTTTGACAAATTGATGCCAAAGAGGTTATAAGTTGATTCGGAAATCGTTGTGACGCAACTGTCCAGGCTGCATGACACAAATAACGAAGTCAAATCCAGCTCAGATAAAATTAGCCTGTAACACAAAGCATTTAAATTTAACTTAGATTGATATTCGAATTAAACAAAATTTGCCAAATAACTTGAACAGTTAATATAACAACAAAAATTTGTCAATAAAAGTAAGTCAACTTATTTATCTGCGTGTTCAATTATTGCTTCACTTGTTCCAAGAAAGGGTCGGCTTGTGTACAAGTCTCAATTAAAAAGCGGTTCTCCTTAGATATAATTACTTGCCAAATTAAAATTGTTAGCAAGTAATTAAATTGATCATCGAATTAAAGCAATAACAAGAGACAGAAGCAATACCCTCCAAGAAATAAGAGTTTTAAAATGTATTCTTATTTCATGTGAGTACTCTGTTGTGGTAAAAGGGGTTGACGTGAACTGCCAACAGGTTCCAAAGTAAGGTTCCAAATCGGATTTCATAGCTTTGGAGTCTTCCTTATCTCTCTGGAGATTTGCATTAAGTATCATTTTGAGAAAATTGTTTCGTCTCCAATGCCCCATGAGCCTCTTGGCTTCAGCCTTGGTGATCACTGGAAGCATTTCCTATATCCGGGTTGAGTAACTTCCACTACTATTGCACGGATCTGACTGTGTATTAAAATGAGCACTTGATCCCGTGTACTTCGCACATTATGCTTATATTGACCCTCCAATTGGCTACTAAACCATGTCATGGGAAGGAAGGGGGTGATTGTCTTCCTATTTGGCAATTGGAATAAGTGGGCTAAACACAGGATAAAATGGAAGCTATCTTGCAAAATAACTGGAATTGACTCTCAAATGACACCAATTAATCGACTTGTGGCAGATTGGATTGCAAATAGAAAATAGTTAAGCTAAATTATCTGGGTAATTAAATCAAATTGTTTCACATGATCAAATAGAGATTCGTGTGCGTGGTTGAGTGTCATAACTTCTGGTAAGTTTGGTTCTGGGTCAAATCGTAAAGCCTTGGAGTTGACATTAAAGCCAACTCTCAATGTAACGGAACCGCAGGGGAGCCAAAAAATGTGAAAGGTATAAAGCGCCTAAAACCCGTAATACAAATCTCTAGTAATCTAACATTTCCATTAGTTCAAAAAATCACGTGCAGGGCAATACTGTAAGCTAAAATACGAGCATTGACAACCAGAGCTTTGCAGAATTTTCAAATATAGTATTTTGAAATGCGTGTTTTGAGACCACAAAGTAGTTAGTATTTTGAAGTTGGGAACGTACAAGCTGGCAAGTATTTTGTACTTAGTATTTTGAAGGTCTGCAAGTACATGGGCTAGGTATTTTGTATTTAATTACTTTCAAGGACATGAAAATTGTATTTCAAATAAGGTATTTATAAAATACTGCTTAACACAGTATCATAATTATGTTTCTCAACATATTGGATAATTCCCTCATCCTATCCTAATTTTGACCGATAAAACTTATGCGTATACGATCCTATCCGCTTCCACAGGATTAAAAATAACCTTAGTCCGAAACTTATCCATACATTTTCGGACAACATGTTTGTTCTATCCAAACGAAAGCTGCATTAACTGAAAAAAGCATAAACGTTTTGAGAAGTCGCCGAACTATTGTCCTGCCGGTGATTTCAACAGATAGCAATTGTTGTAGGGGTAGCCTAGGGATGCCAATGGTCTGGTTCGGACCATTTATAATGGTCCGTTATTGGTCTGGTCTGATCCACACTCATAAAAAATTATGAGTCAACAAAATCCCATGGAACAAATTAAAAGTGCCATTTCTGGTGAAAAAACAAGAATTTCACTGGATAAAATGTGATTATTTAACTGCACTCTATGGTTTTCTGGACCATGGCCTTTGGTCTGGTCTGAGCTTCGGACCAGACCAGACTATTGGCATCACTAGTGGTAGCAATGCTTTCAAAAATTCGGCTTATGAAAAATTATGACTTTGACACTGTACATGCAGTGTATATAATATACGATAGTCAAATTAGCTGATTTTGTAATCGATAGAAAACTCGAAATGCATTTAAACTGGGCTTGCTTAATCAGCAACAGTTGTTCCGTTTATTACCATATACTTATATACATATATAATTATGTAGGTCTTCTATATGTAGTCCTTGTAATGTTTTGCTATCTGATTAAGGTTGCTAGTTAAAGCTATACATAAATGTCCTAGAAACCGAAACGAGTGAGTATTAGGCGAGAATTTTAAGAAAAGTGCTTTGTATTTAAATTACAGTATTTTTATTTAGCTATTTTGGAATATCTACCGTGTATTGTATTTTTGTTTCTACCTTCAATATTTTACTTCAGGTATTTTATTTGGTATTGCGTAATCAAAGACCAAGCCTTTTACCTAGCTCTGCCAACAACCAACTAACAAAAAGTGCTTACTCAATTAAATCTCACAAACAGAAATTTTTTCATACACTATTAAATTTGAGGTGGTTACTTTAAGCGTTATAATAAAATATGCAAATAATCCTTGGGTTTTCCCCAAACTCACTGTCCCTCCCTGGTAGGGCTTCTGTTCGGGACGGGACCGGGATCGGGACAGTTTCGGGACAACATTTTTGTCCCCATGTTATTTCGGGACTGAATCGGGACGATTTTTTTTTGTCCCGAAGATTTCGGGACGGGACGGAACAATAGATCGGGACAGAAAAATATACCAGTACAGTATACTATTGCTGTAAAAATGAATATGTATGGGAATCGTTCCGTTTAAAATTTGTTATTCTATATATAAATATTTTTTAAAGTAAAATTTCGCTATTGTTTGAGGTATTCTTGTAGAAATAAATGATTTTGGAGAATATCATAAGACTGGGATTATAACCGGGACGTCACGTCCCGAGGTTTTCGGGACGGGACCGGGATAGGGACAGTTTCGGGACACAATTTGTGTCCCCATGTAATTTCGGGACTGAATCGGGACGATTGATTTTGTCCCGAGGATTTCGGGACGGGACAGAAATGGCACCGGGACAAAAATATTGTCCCCAGTAGAAGCCCTACTCCCTGGTTGTTTGGCCAACAGGAACATTCGGATCGTCCTCGATAATTTTGGTTCTTTGGTCATTGATATCCATAAATACTATGTTTACTTCGAAAGTAATATTTTACAAAGTAACCTTAATCCACTGAAATATGATAACATTTCTTATTTCCTGTTCCTTATTTATAAAGGAATGCAATAGTAGGTTAAAATTTGAGCAAACAAATAGTTATATGTACGTCCTTACCATTTTCATACAATTTAAGACACTAACAATGCATTTGATGAAATAATGAAGACATTATTAATCAAAAGTAAGGATGTAAGTCTTGTCATTGTCATGAATTCTCCATTTTTGATCCCTAACTGGGGTAAAGACATCAGAACCCGTTGTCGTAGGGGATCTTGTGCTAAAACCCTTGAACTTCTTTTAAAACTCAACAAAAGTTCGCCTGATTTGTCAAATACCTCCCCCACAAACTTGTACACGAGAAATTCGAGTACGAAACAACAACAAACCCAAAAGGAAAAAAATGCGATTTCCGCTATTTTCAAACTGTTATGAAATTTGACCACCACAAATATGGAAGAGGAATGGGCCAGAATAGCGACCCATGAGAAGCAAAACCAAATGCAGGTTGAGGTGCAGGAGTTGAAAATCCGGTTGTAGATCTGGATTCGGCGATAAACCATCACTTGATTGTCAAAATCATTTTTGGTTAAATTTGAAGTATTTTCCTTCCTGCAAAACAATAATATTACCATTTATACCGGGCACAGTCTCACTAGCTCCTAAGCGAACTAAGACTATGGTATGTAGAAGTATATATTTATAATCACTGGATGCGAAACATTGAGAACAGTAATTACAAAAGAACTGAAAGCCATCCGGAAGTGGTGATTGGGACAGTGAAGACCATCCAAACCCAGTAGAATGTGGCATTAGCAAAAGCTTGTAGATTGTTGTGAAATTCAAAGCAAGCCAAGGCAATCAGAAACCCCGTGTTTTGACAGGAACTTGGGAGCTTGCTGAATATGTAAAGTGTACTCCCTGCATTGTACAGAAACATCATCTCCAAAACGACAGCATTGTAAATAATCAATGTAATGGCTTGCGAAAGAACCATGTCAAATATTCGGTAGCGTTTGGAACTTTCCGATTTGGGATCTTGAATTAAAATAAAAATCTTTTGGGATGTTGTTTAAAATTATTTCCTTAAATGTTACAACTTTTAATTTGACAGTACCCCAATATGTTTGATTGATTTTGAGGGTTTCATTCAGAACAATCCGAATATCCAGCGTGTTTCTCCAACCAGTCCAATTAAAGAACAAGGACTCTGCGTAGCCAGATGCAAATACCACATGGGAGGCCACATCAGCTTTGTTTGACAGGTTTCCTAAAATAATTCTTTGGATGAGAGAATAGTAAATATTGAAGAGGAAACCAACATGAACTGCGAGCATACAACCAGTAATATAGCAATTTTTTCGTGAAACTGTTTGAACTTTGTTGTCGTCAGCTTCACTCCATTTGAATAAACCAAATCTAAAAATTTGAACAAATTTTGTTAGTCTTCCAAATTTCTTTTCCGTTCTTGGGTACAGCATTGTTTCCTTTAACAGTAATTTGTACTTCACAGCTCGAATGTCTGTTTCGTTGTGTTTAGTTCCAGCAGAAACATTTGCTCCCTTTGCCCTCACTGACTAAAAGACATTTTTTCTCTAATGTTTACTGTGCAGGTTGGAGTAGATTGGTTGGGAATTGCGAAAGCAAATTTCTTGCAGATTGATTTGATTGAACTATTAGAAGCAAAAACGTGCCGGTTCATACATATGTATAATGGGCATGTCCCCACTGTACAATAAAGTGTAATTCAATTCAAACCCACTTATGTGCTAATTCTGAAGTTTAATTCCTTTGGGGCAGGGGTTATCATGAACTAATAGTTTCATTATTTAATTATTTGTACTTTGATTACAGCTTTTAATTTTGCTTGATCGGTGGGGGAACAAAAATCAGGAGGATATGATAGAAATCTTCAAATTAAAGTAACTAGAGCAATTCTATAATAACTCACTGTTGACAAATTTAGGTAACAACCTAATGTTCGGCAGAATTTGCCATAATATACAATAAACAGGGTTCGACAGTGGAAAATGTACTGACATTTTGGGTATTTTTATTTCACTGGCAGTTTGGGCATATTCAGCCTATTGCAGGCAATTTTGGCATATTCGCTTCAATATTTTGAACTGTTGCTTCAGCTACCTACTAATTTTGATTAATAAACCACAAAGTAGCCTGTTGCAAGTTGAAATGGACAAATTTATGAAAGAAATATAATTAATTGTTTCTTTGTTTATTTCGTCGTATGTGTATTCGTATAGACTTCGGGAGTAAACAAAGTCTTGCAAAAGTGCAATACAAAAAAGATTAAATAACTAATAAAAAACCAAAGATTTGGATTCTATTAATAAAAAAACCATATTTAATGAACTTCAAAACTATCATCTAAATGTAATTTTTGTATTGTAACGTTTTTGAATTCTAGGATTGCATTGTTTTACTTGGGCTGATGAAATTTATTTTTCAAAAAACTGTTATACAAGTTTTGATATATTTTGCAACCGCCACATCTTTTGTAATAGAATTTTAAATTCTAAAATTCATCTAGAGAGTCTTAATTTTTGGTAGAAATTTTTAATTAACCATTGGCTTTAGCAGTGTGCAAATTATTGTCCTATCAAAACCCCAAAATTTTTTATAATATATGACGTGGAAAGTCTGCAAACTCGTTATAGTTACAAAAATATTTTAGGGTTGTCCTGAATCCTTAAATAATGTATTTTTTTTAAACGCTCGCCTTATAAGTAATGAACTAAACGGATTGCTTATTTTTGAAAATCGACTATCCAATTTTTATAACAGGAAGGCCTTCTTGAAAAAAATGAACAGAATTGTGCACAAAAAAATGTGCGACAAATTGGGCCAATTTTGTGCACAACAGTTTGAGATCATTATATTGTGCACATTATATTGTGGACATAATATTGTACACATTATATTGTACACAATATATTGTGCACAAATTTGGCCCAATTTTGTGCACAATATTTTGTGAACATATGCTTGTGCAGAAAGGTTTGTGCAAATTTGACCTGATTTGTCGCACAGTACATTTTATACCTTGTTTTGTGAACAGAGAATAGAACAACAGGTAACACCTCAAGTATATCAGTTTGTTGTACATCTTCAACATTTATTTATTTTGAAACATTAAAATACGGTTACAGTAAGTCGGAAAATATAATCCTTAGTCACACTGGATAAAATCTGCCTTCTTAGATTCCTCCCTCAAAAGTTTCGTCAAGGAGGCTAAAATCCGTGATTTCTGATGTTTGTATTCTTCAGACACTCCTCTTCCTGTTATTGATGGGTTTATATTGTAGGCTTCCAAAGCAAATTCTGGAAACCATAAATATTGACATTATAGGTTACCATGATTAGACTATATATGTAAACATTATGTATGTGGTCGTGGTCATGTAAAACATTTCATGTTAAATTCAAATTAACTTACCAACAAGAGCGTCTCGCTTTACTGCACTGATACTAGGAAGTACAGAACAGTACTTGTTTGCTTTGCATGAACGACCCATCAGGGAATGTCCAGCCAATTCTTCCGGTGAAAAGAGATACCGGAATAGGTTTCGAGCCAAGATGGTTGGGGATCGGGATCCCAGCTTGGCTGCAGCAATTTTTGATTTGCTCAGAAAAACTCCGCTTCAAGCAACCAATTCAACTTTTGCCTAAAATGGAACCTCGTGTATTAATATGTAAGCACATTACATACTCTACAATTGATTACAGAGGTAAGAATGTAATAAAAAAGAAACCTTTGATACCGGATGCTTCAATTTTTCCTCCAGATCTTCAACTTTCTGTTTTAACTCCTTTGCCTTTGCTGTAAATACAAAAACTCGTAAAATATTGGACTTGAAAGCAATTATGCAAACGCAATTGAATTAATTCAAAATCAATTCATAACCTCGATATTTTTTATTAGATTTCGAAGAAGCATCCAGTTTTGTCTCAAGCTCTTGTATCCGAGTTTGTAAATCAGTAATATTTGCTGCAAATGTGTGCGTTCCACTTGACGATGGCACATCAAGAATTTCGGAAGGGGTTTCGCTCCTACCAGTGGCATCATACACTTCCTGTTTTTCAAAATCAGAGAATTAATAAATTATTGTGCAATATAATATAATAATATAATTTATATATAGTGAGGTTTGTATTACTGTTTATACTCCGTGCTAAACAAACTCACCAATGGTGAGCGACGAAAATATTCAAAAAAATTACACCAAAAGTAGGGGATATATAAAAGTAATGCTTAAACTATTCGACTCAGAACTCATTCGACCTTCATTTATTTTTATTGGTCACCCTGTGAAGAAATATAAATTTCGGAATCGTCCATTATTTATTTCAGTAACCCACTTTGGGATGGTCATTATCGCATAATAAATGTCTTGGTTGAGAATTGTAGACATGAACCTTGAATATAAGGAGCAGAGCAAGGTTAGGAGAAAATTCGTAGTCATTGTAGTGATAAAGGCACAGAAGAAAGTTTTGTCATTTTAACACTGCGGGACCGGACTATGTTAAAGTTTTTCATTACGCTAATCTTGTTGTGAGCTTGCGGGGTATTACAGTGAACTTCTAATATAGATATTGAAATTAACACGAAATAAATCACAGATCTATAAATCCGTTACTATACTTATAACACAAGAGAAAATAGTGGTTGTTTACCCCATTACGTATTCTGCTTGTTAAATCTCGATACAAGATACTTACTTGGTTAACTGGCCTTGAAGACAACGCCACCAATTTGCAGGGTTGATGACTATCATCAGAATCTTTCACGCGTTTTCCAAGTACACTTTTTATTTTTGCAGCAACAACGGACTGCTTCGATTCCTAAAAAATAATTGGCTGGCAATGTTTATTTACTTAACGGATTTAAATTGTCGTAATACTAATATGAGGATTATTATAGGATGAAATAATCGCTGTAGATCGTATATTGTATATTTAGACATTTGCGTACCTTTTGATTCAAATTTGGCTTGCTTTTCTGAATCTTTGCACTTATTTCCAAATCTTCAAGGTCGCTTTCCGCTGCTTTGGTAGCCATCTCGTTACATAACAGCTCCATGTCTTTCTTGGAACCTAAACAAATGATTCATGTAATTAGATAGTTAATTTCCCAAGAATTGAATTATGGAAATATAATATTTTCATACATTTAATTTCACTTACCAAAACCAACGAAAGTAACATTGTAGGTTTTTTTCCCCAGCGTATTTTTAATTGTTTTCCTACAAATGTTTTATATTTAGCTCGAACAGTTCCATCCACAATATTTTCTATTGGAATAACTGAATACTCCTTTAATTCACCTGGAAATTCTACCACAATGAACATTCTGAAATATTTAGCAAACCAGGACACGTTGTAATTTCAGAGATTTAAGAGTATTCCACGCTCAATATGGCTGCTGCAGTGTCATTTCGTTCCAACGGCTTTTGTTAATCGTCACGGATCATGGTTTTCGCGCGTAAGTTGTGCAGTGCACACTTGCTACTCCAGTACCCTTAAAATTAACATTATTGGACTGTACAGCGTGTATGCTATTTATTATACATAATTGGCTCGAAGGTGTTGTATGTGTTTGGTTTGAATGCGACATTCTCGTACTCATATTATGCTGTTATAAGTGGCTCTCATGTCAAGAATTCACTGTACTTGGGATATGTTGTAGCAAACTCAGCCGGTTTATGCTATACTTTACTGCAAACCGACAGATTGCAAGTAAAAGATTGCAAGCTTGAAAGTATACATATATAAACTTTATACAACAAAAACATTAACACCAATAATTATTGAAACATCAGAATGAGTCGGGTGAATAAATACAAGCAGTATTTTCGGTCACCACTTGATTCCCTTCCCAGAAGATCCAGACACCGTTTACGTCAGGTAAATTTGGTTAAATTTTATTGGTTCCTAATATGATTATTATATATTAACAATTTTGTCGGCATGTGTAAAACAATAAAAAAATCAATTTTTATGCCCTCCATAGATCATTGCTGATGAGCAAGCTACAGGCAACCTTGTTGACTCCATTCTGAGTTCCAAATTGCGAAATCGAGGTCTTAATTTGGGGGTATAATAAATTATACATACCTACTGAGCAAATTTATACAATAATAAACAATTACATATGTAAGTAAAATATTATTTTGTCTTAGAGCCAACTACATGAGTCTGTTGAAACATCGGAGCCTGAAAACAATGAAGATTTTAATGACAGTACAAATGATCCTGACGATGTAATTATGTAATTATAAATTACAATTTTTTCTTTCAGATGAGTATATGTACTAATAAAGTTTGAGCGTAAATGTTCGTTCTTTTGCAGGAATTCTGTGGTGCAAGTGAGTGTTTGAATGCTGAGGAAGTAACCAATTTAATATCTGCCTTCGTGCTACGTTACCGATTGACAAAACGAGCGACTAATGATCTTCTAACCCTACTTCGTCTAGTTAAATCCACCAAGTTTGAAATCCCGGCGAATGCCTATGCTTTAAAGCAAAAACTTCAGATCAGAAAAGACACCTCCAAGACACATTACTTTTGCCATTCTTGCAAGACTTCGGTTGGTTCGGATCTCAACGAAAATAACTGCTGTTCAAATTGTGGCGCTGAAATCAGTTTACGTCAACTACTGGAAATGGGCTGTTACTTTTTTACTTTTGACGTCCGTTATGCACTGTCATCGCTGCTAAAATCATCCGAAGTGTCCTCTGATCTGTACAATCGCCTAGGTAATCGACGCGATTGCAACGCATCGGATAATTTGCATGATATTTCAGATGGATATATGTATAAAAATCTGAACCTGCGAAGCCATGATTTTACCTGTTCCATTAACACAGATGGTATTGCACCTTTTCGGTCTTCAAAATCCAGTATCTGGCCTGTGTTACTTTCGGTAAATGAACTGAGTTATAGTGTGCGCAGAGCTAACACAATTCTGGCAGGACTATGGTTTGGTCAGGAAAAGCCCAGTTTTGAATCTTTATTTACTCCGATTGTAGAAATGTGCAACGAGCTTTCCACCAATGAATTACAGTGGGAGTGTGAAAAACAAATATTAAAAAGTCGCGTTTATTTCCCCATATTTGTAGCTGATTCCGTCGCCCGATGTGTTGTTCAAGGAATGAATCAGTTTAACGGAAATTATGGATGTCCGTGGTGCCTGTCTAAGGGAGAAACATATTGGATGGACGACGAAAGTAGAAGCAGAAAGTGGATTTATCGTTTTATAGAAAGTCCCTTACGTACAGCAGAAAACTTTGAAGGACATCTTCGTGAACTTCAAGAGCGTTTATGTACTCCAAAATTCAAGCAAGACAGTTTCATGGGGATTAAATCGGCTTCACAACTTTTATTGCTGAAGAAATTCAATATTGTACACGGGTTTGTGTACGACGTTATGCATTCAGCGTATTTAGGGGTTGCAAAAATGATGACTTCATTTTGGTTTGACTCGACTAACCATCATCAGGTATTCTACCTTGGTAAACATGCACATCTTGTAGATAAACACGTAAATCGGTGCCGATTTCCTTTTGAATACGATCGAACGCTCCGCTCCATTAATTTGCGCAAATTTTGGAAAGCCAGTGAATGGCGCAATTGGATTTTTGTACCATCAACAGTATTAAAAGGAATTTTACCGGAGGTTTACAGAAACCATTTGACAAAGCTCTCAAACTGTCTAATGCTGATGTCCGACGAAACCATTACTAATGATGATATTAAATTTTGTGAAGAAACCCTTAAATCATTTGCACGTCAAACGGAAGATTTGTATGGAATTCAATCGTGTACATTTAATTTGCACATACTGATTCATGCCCCAATGTGCGTCCGAAATTGGGGTCCATTGTGGAGTTATTCTGCTTTCCAGTATGAAAATTACAACGGAATTTTGTGCAATTTGTTTAATGGTAGTAAAATGGTTATTACACAGATAAAAACCAGAGTATTAGAGCTAATAGAACTCCAGAGCCGTGGAAGAAATCAGTTCCAAAATTTACCTGCGTATGATTTTTTTCAAGCCATAATGTCATCAAAACGATTTTCGCAAAAGTTCAAAAAGCTCTCCAATAATATAGTGTTTCTGGGTCCATTTCAAAATTATGTTTTCTCATCAGAAGAACAAAATAGATTGAAGGTCCTTGGTATTAAATCTTCTAATGGTGACAGTTACAAAAAATGCATCATTAATGACAAAGTCTACAGCAGATTTGATCAAGTGACTTCCAAGCGAAGTAATTCTGTTGTTGCAACAATGGACGGTAAGATATGGATTTTACACAAGTTAATACTTATACAGCAAGGGGGAGGAGTTGGTATCGCTCTAGTTTCTAGAATCCGTGGTCAACCTAGCTGCATCAACTCGTATCTTACAACAATTAACTACATAGAAGATCTTTGGGTTGCCTTGAATTTAACGACGATATCTCGACAAAAGTATGTTGTGATCAACGGAAACTCAAACACAATGAAATATTTAATTAGAATCCCCAATGTTGTAGAATTGGAATGAACAGGATTTTGTATATAAATAATTAATTAAAACAGAATGATTAGGTCATATGACGATAATCAATAAAGTTGGAATTGTTTCAGCTGTATATGCATAACCAAGTGTAAATTGTCTGCTTTTGTGCACAATGGAACTTCATACTTTAATAAAAATAAAATTGTGCGCATTTGTGCACAGCATTGTGGGCAAATATATGTTTGCCCACAATTGCCCACACAAGTTTCAAGCGGGGGATTTGATTATGCCATGACAAACTTACTTATGGGTCTGTTTTTTAAAAACGGCCACTCGTGAATGCAACTATTTTTTGAAACACAATTAAACGGCCCATTAGATGAAAAGTTTGTTTAAAAAAATATCCACACCTAAAAATCACATGGGCAATTTCTAAATTTCGGAAGGACACCGCACAATCCTTACGAGAAAATGCCCTCTGTTCGATTTTAATGAAAAAATTACTGCAGGGTGCGCCTTGATGCGTAGATCATTTTTGATAATTGATCCGAGAAAATCTGACGGAGATATTTCGGGTCAAAGTAAGCAAAAAATGAGAGGGGGCTCATGGGGTACCAAAAAATTCAAACAGTGAAAATTAGCAATATAACTTCACAAATGGCAAGAATAAAAATTAAATTACGTGCAAAAAACATTTCAGTGGATATGACCTCAAAATTCCAAGATACTGACCTCCAGAGGTCAAAGAGCGTCTAAACCGGTTTCACAATCTAAACGGTTACAAAGTTGGCCCAGATTTGATTTAGGGCTTTAATTAGACACATATTAAACGTGTGCTGAGTTTATTCCAGTTTGTGACACGATGACCCAGCTGTGACCCAAGAGATCAATATCTTATCCGTACCGGATTTGGTACCTAAAAACCATTCGAATTGCCCGCAAATAGGCTAGAACGTTTGGTTTTAGCCCAGATGAGTTTTTGTCAAGTTGGTTCCAGTTTGTGACACGATGACCCAGCGGTGACCTCCGATCTTAATACCGCACTCATACCGAATTTGGTACCCAAAAATCATACGAATTACCCGCAAATAGGCTAGAACTTACTGGAACCAAACTGGACAGGCAACTCATCTGGGCTTAAACCAAACGTTCGAGCCTATTTGCGGGCAATTCGAATGATTTTTAGGTACCAAATCCGGTATGGATAAGATATTGACCTCGTGGGTCACAGCTGGGTCATCGTGTCACAAACTGGAACCAAACTTGACAGGCAACTCATCTGGGCTTAAACCAAACGTTCTAGCCTATTTGCGGGCAATTCGATTGATTTTTAGGTACCAAATCCGGTATGGATAAGATATTGATCTCTTGGGTCGCAGCTGGGTCATCGTGTCACAAACTGGAACCAAACTCGGCACACGTTTAATATGTGTCTAATTAAAGCCCTAATTCTAATCTGGGCCAATTTTGTAACCGTTTAGATTGTGAAACCGGTATAGACGCTCTTTGACCTCTGGAGGTCAGTATCTTTGAATTTTGAGGTCATATCACGCTGAAATTTTTTTTTGCACGTTATTTAATTTTTATTCTTGCCATTTGTGAAGTTATATTGCTAATTTTCACTGTTTGAATTTTTTGGTACCCCATGAGCCCCCCCCCCTCATTTTTTGCTAACTTTGACCCGGAATATCTCCGAATCCCGTCGTCAGATTTTCTCGGATCAATTATCAAAAATGATCTACGCATCAAGGCGCACCCTGCAGTAATTTTTTCATTAAAATCGAACAGAGGGCATTTTCTCGTAAGGATTGTGCGGTGTTTTTGGAATTTTCCGATTTTTGGCCTGGAATCAAAATACAAATCTTTCGGGATGTCGTTTAAAATTATTTCCTTAAATGTTACAACTTTTAATTTGACAATACCCCAATAGGATTGATTGATTTTAAGGGTTTCGTTCAGGACAGTCTGAATATCCACTCTGTTAGTCCAGCCAGCCCAGTTAAAAAACAAGGATTGGGAGTAGCCAGCGCAAAATATTAAATGAGACGTAAAATCCGTCCTGTTTGTCATGTTCCCGAAAACAATTCTTACAATGAGAGAATAGTATAGATGACAGAGGAAACCAACATGGACTGCTATCATGCAACCAGTAATAATACAATCTCTGTGTGATACTGATTGAACTTTGATTTCACCGTCAGTCCATTTAAATAAACTGAATCTTAAATGTTGGGTAAACTTAGTTACAGTGCCTAGTTTTTTTTCTGTTTTCGGAAGCAACATATTGTTTCCCTTGGCTGTGATTTGTGCTTCACAGTTATGAATCTATGGATATTTTGTAGCTCTGTATGCTACATGTACTCCTTGGAACATTATAAGTTCTGCAACCTTTGTATTTCCGAAAAGAATGGGTATTTGCAATGGTATCATGGGCCTTATTTTTAGAATCATCATTATTCTGGATGGTGGAGATTATTTAGTTGCAAATATAGCTTTCCTGAAGAGGAAATTGGTTGTTATTAGGAACGCAAACATTTTGTGATTGAGAATTTGATAGCCCACAAATGTAATAATATTGAAAAATTATTATTGACGGCAGTTTATCTAAATTAATAGTTTCATTAAATTCATCAACTTTAATAGAACCCTTTCCCTCGCAGACATCCATGATCGGTAGGACAACAGTAATAAGGAACGTGCAATGAAAACCTTTAAATAAACGTAAATAAGACAATTCTGTCATACTGTAACTGTCATTGTTGAGCAAGCGGACTGCCAGCTTTGGTTACAACATAATTTTAGTCATTATATGCAATTAATAGGGTTGCACAAGTGGAAATGCCTTGAACTTTTTATTTTAATGACATTTTGGGAAAATCTGGCATTTTGGGCGCACGCAGCCTAGGGCAGACAATTTTGGCTTATTCGCTTCATTTTTTTCGATACGGGACTTCAACTAGCTACCAATTTTGCTTAATAAATCACAACGCAGAATGTGGTCAGTTGAAATGGTCAAATTTATGAAAGAAATATAAACATTTTTTGTTTATTTTATATAACTACATAACTATGTATAATACTTAAACTTTACTACAATGCTTTGTTTACTGTTTTGGACGTGACGGGGTTGTGATGTTGTATTTTACGTATATTTTGTGTCGGGTTTCGGTTCGAGTTCAAGGCGGTTTTGGGTAGAATTTTTATTAACTATCTCGGTTTCGGGTACAAAAAACTTTCCCGACTCGAATGTCCCGAGTTCGAGTTCGGGACGAAAAGTGGAATTTACACCGGATTTCATTTTCTAGACGAGCCGAACCCAATTATTTGTTACCCACTGAAACACTAATTTAGACCGTGTTCGGAGAAAACTCCGCTGGGGATTTTTACGCCGAGATTTGTACGCCGCGAAAACTCCGCGGGAGATTCTGACGCCCGGGCGGAGATTATTACGCGGGGATTCTTACGCGGAGAAAATTCCGCCGGAGATTTTTAAGCCACGTGAGAGAAAATTACGTGGAGAAAATTCATTCGGAGATTATTATGCTGCATTTTAAACTACATCAGGAATAAAACAATTTAACTGCCAAGGGTAATATTTCAGTCGAATATTGTGAGACACTGTCAGTACAAATTGTGCTAGCGAATTCTGAAATGCCAAGTGAGAGAAAATTCGGCACGAGATTTTTACGCGGAGTAATTATCTGTAAAACATGAATTTTATTCTTATACAAGTGTTTTTTTCAAAACAGTAGTCATAAAATACACGTGGTAACATACAACAGCATAAAAGCATAATGACAGCATCCACAAAGCACTAGACGAAGACATTGTGAATTATGCTGCTGGGAAGAGTGACAAAATTTTTTATTTATTAACAATCTGCTATACGGGTTTCATGCATTTGTCAACGTTGTACTGCATTTATTGATTTGCGTTAATCAATGACAATATATATATAATAATATATAAAATATATAATAATAGCCCTGGACTGAAATTTAACTTGTTGAAATCACCTCATCTTTGACCATCTCATCTTCATGACATATATTTATAGTGGTGCCCAATCATTATGGTTGGCATTATGAATTTAAAGAATTCATTGGCGCAATTCGTACTAGCTAGTGCTGTCCATGGGAACGGAAATTTGGTACCCATACCTGTTCCTGTACCTGTATCCATTTTTTCAGGAACTAAAGCAATGGTTCTGTTCCTGTTCCCATAAAAATGGGTACCAATTCAAAGTTCGTGGACCTGTTCCTGCAGGAACAGGAATGTTCCTGCAGGAACAGGAATGTTCCTGTTCCCAAAAGTACTTAAAGACTAGCAGAAAAGTACAACCTACACATTTATTTATTTTAAAAAGCCAAATTTCAGATCGACTTTTTTAAAAATAAATAACAGTACACTATTTGTAATACCATTAGCTACTCGAATTTAAATGCGAATTCAGTAACATTCATTAAATTAATTATCGCAGCGCAAAGTACAGTAGTAACTGAAATTAGCTAAGACAAGTAGCACTTTCAATATACTTTTGCTGAGCTAATAAGGAAAAGAGCACACTGGAGTTTTCTGAGCTACAATTTTGGGTTTAAGTTCCAGAGAATTCCATTTTTGCAACGTGTTAAATAATAATAATTTATTTTTTTGTTAAATATTGACGTACGAAAGAGTGACTTATTTGATATGTTGCAACGTACTTTTAAAATATTATTTTGATTGTGAGGTTTTTTATATTATAAACTTCATGTGAATACCGGGTAGGTACACGTTTTGTTCCTATTCCCAAACCCGCTTTTGTTCCTATATTTTGGGAACAATTTCTATGTTCCCAAACGTTCCCAAAGTGTTTTGTTAACAAAATTTGTGTTCCCGTACGCACCCATTCCTGTTCCTGTTCCCAAAAACCTGGGTGTCTCCTGTTCCCATGGACAGCACTGGTACTGGCAGTGTGTCACAATATTCTACAGAAAATATTAATAATCTCCGAAGGAATTCTCTCCGCGTAAATTTCTCTCACGTGGCGTAAAAATCTCCGGCGGAATTTCCTCCGCGTAAGAATCTCCGCGTAATAATCTCCACCCGGGCGTAATAATCTCCCGCGGAGTTTTCTCTGCGTAAATATCTCCGCGTAAAAATCCCCGGCGGAGTTTTCTCGTAACTCCATTTAGACTGCGCGAGCAAACAAATTCTTGAAAAAATGCATCACAAAAAGATTAAATAAAAAACTAATAAGAACACTGTAGTTATGGATCTGTGTAAATTAATGATTTTTCACTAATTATTTAATCTAATCAATTTTTTTTTGTACATTATTTGCTTTATTCCGAACGTAACAACACTAACAAAAAACCCTTTTGTTGTTAGTGCCAGGCTCCAGGATTCTGCTCATTTTCTTGGGGTTCAGAATGGTTTAAGATATAGTTTTTAGCTAGTCTTCTGTTCTTTTATGGAGTATCGCTTCGCATTTTCAGTACTGAACGGCTCCAGACAACACCGTGCAACATGATTTTATAAGCCACAATTATTGAAAGATAACTGTTGTAAAAAAGGATCTTGCGGTTCAGAATATATGTTTTTAGCAGTTAATTTAGCAAAACATCTTAATTTCCAGCGGAAGCCAGTGCATCTGTCTAAGTAATACACGAAGCAATATTATGCAATTTCCATTAGCGACGGATTTTAAAAAGTTTTCAACACGGGAATTTGATGACCTTGACAAAATCAAGTTACTCGGCACGTACTCTAACGTTTCTCGGTACTACAATGCTCACAGTGTTTACTATGTCATTCCATCTGGACTGTAACAGGCGAATGGTCATCATTTTCGGCTTCAACATTCCGCATAGTAAACATTAATTGGGTCGATAAAGGTGTGCATAGGGAGCATATGCTGCAAGACGTATTGTACGAACGACTCGTTGCAGAAATGATTATAAGTGGGGGTTGCACATGGTAATAGTGTTTTGATGTCATTTTGATTTATTTTAAACAGATCCCCAAAATATTTTCAAAACTTCGTACCAGATGCAATAGTCGTACACGTTAACTCAGCCCCCTGCAAACTTTCATACGCTATTGGTTATTCACTACATTTTCCTTCTAAACAATGTCCTTCTTATATTGTTAGTTTCCAAGTCCTTATTGTGCCTTAATATTAGCACCATTTAAATATATTTTTATTTATGTTTATTGCTAGCCCCATCAAGATGTTATTTATAAAGATGAACAGACAAAACATCAGTACAGTTTTTCAACATTTTCAATTCAGAAGTAAGGATCAGACATCTCGATATTTAGCGGAAGTTTGGGATTCAGTAGTTCGGGTAAAACCAGTATTTTATAGCGAATTTACAAAACTGCAGATATTGTTCAAAATACCTTGGATTGTTGAAAGCTTTTTCCAGTCATGAAAATATTATGTAGGAAAAATTCAAATTGGTTTTTAATTGGAGTCATTTGATTGGTGGACTAGCAATGGTCCTGCTTCGTTGAAAAATGTAGCTAGAGAGTAATTATTTGCCTCCCATGGACTCATGTCGGTGTTGAACGTGTTCTCAGTCCTGGCATTTGTACTCTCTGAAAGACGAAGCGGAACGAAGGACCAAGTCCTGAACGCAGTTTTGTTCCTCCGAACCAATGGATTTTGAATATAAAGTGAAAATTGGTTGTATGTAAATGATTTTTCTTAGTTCGTATTAGGTGTTACAAAATTATAGGAAAAATTTATTACAGCTAAATATTGTTGAAGCTAAATGATCTGTGAATAACGTTATTGACTGTTTAACGGAATTTATTTTGAGCAAAAACCGTTATAACCAAAAACTATATTCCGAAAAACCGAAACCGAAAACAAATTCCCAGAACCATATGACTAGCAAGCGAATCATATTTTTCGGTTTTCCAAGTCTGATAAAAACTGACAAGGAGATGCGACATCTAGGAAAAAGTTGAAAGTTGCAGACCGAAAAATTGGTAAATTCGAATACTTTTTTACGAAAAAGGATTTTGAATCATTTTGGCTGACGCTACTTCAACATGTACAGTACGTGCATGCGTAGATTTAAATGAGGTATTAGTGATCTAGAATACTTTTCTCGGAAACGACTTCCGTCCGTTTGAGCCATCCTTGGATATCCGAATTATTGTTGAAACGACTAGATCCGATGAAAATTAACCGAATATACATGGAATTTGCGTTGGAATGATATGATGAACCAACTTTGTTTGACTGGTGTTCATGCATAATTGTTTACAAATTGCTTGGAATTATTTTCTTGCCTATCCACAATACAAGTCTACACAAATAAAAAACTTTCTATAATCTTAATAATTTAAAACTGGATTACGTGATAACATGATAGAAACAAACTGTTTCCACAAAAGGCTTATATCTGGCGACCACTAACAGTTGATACTTTAAGAATCTCAGAAACCTTGTTAGCTGCAGACACCGGTGTTTCGTTCTATTTGGGACTCGTCGATACAGCGCAAACAGAAAAAAATGACTAGCGACTGACTTCGTGAACCGTCAGTGGCAGAATGAAGATTATATAATTTATATAATCTCTCTTTCTACATTTGATTACCCTGGTAATATTTCTACCAGGATTTTGAAATTTCGTTTGACACAATTTTAAAATGTAGCATGTTAATAAGCAAATTTAAATGAGGTATTAGTGATCTAGATACAACATAATTTAGTGCAATTTTTCAAGAGTCTTAGCATGCTTCGAAATCAGTGTTTTTTAATCCTTATCGCTGGGTAACTTGAATTTGAAATTTTCACATTTATTTACAAACTTCATGAAAAGTGAATTGGTTCCAAACGGTGGGTAATTCTCGGAATTCTTGGTTCGAATACACTACTTATTCGATCGGATCTGATTAAAATTAGCCGACCATACGTAGGATTTGCGTTGGATGAGATGATGAACCAACTTTGTTTGACCCGTCGGGTTCGCGCATAATTGTTTACCAATTCCTTGGAATTTTTATCCCTATCCACAATACAAGTTTGCACAAATAAATTTCTATGACTTCGTAGTACGGTTAGATCTTGGAGAAATTGAATTTTTTCTATGAAAATGGTTGATTGCTACTTATTGGCTAAAAAACTAACAAGGAATTCAATGTGATATTGGAAACGATATAAATAAAAATTAAGGAAGTCAATTTTGTCATCCGCATAAACCCGCCATTATTAATCCCCAACTGGGGTAAAGATCTCATTACCCTTCGCCTTAGTGGGTCTTTTGCTAAAACACTTGCTTTTCTTTTGAAGTTCCACAAAATTGCCCCGGACTTCTCAAACACCTCGCCCACAAACCAATACACCAGAAATTCTATGGCAAGAAAATAGAATCCCCAAAAGGAAAAAAAAATTATTTCAGCTATTTTTAAAGTAACGTGAAATTTGACAACAACATATATTGAAAATGACTGGGCTAGAATAATGACCCATGAGAAGCATAGCCAAATACAGGTGGACGTGCATAAGTTGAAGATTTGGTTGTAGATCTGGATGCGGCGGTAAACCATTACTTGCTTGTCGAAATCTTTTCTCGTTAAATCTGACGCAGTTTCCTTCCTATATAAGAATCATTGTTTTTATCGGACAAAAATACAATGTCTATGCAATTCAAGTTTAACGAACATTCAGCTTTGGTACAAACTACAAGCACTAGATGAACAAAATCGGAATTACAGTAGGACCGACAGCCATCCCGAAGTGGTGACTGGCACAGTGAAGATCATCCAAACCCAATAGAATATGGCATTAGCAAAGGTTTGGAGATTGTTGTGAAATTCGAAGCAACCCAAGACAACCAGGAACCAAACGTTTTGAAATGAACTTGGCAGCTTGCTGAATATGTAAATTGTACTTTTGGAGTTATGAAAAAACATCACCTCTAAAATGACAACATTGTAAATAATCAGTACAATTGCTTGCGAAAGAACCATGTCAAATATCCGGTAGCGTTTGGAATTTTCGGGTTTTTGGTCTGAAATCAAAATACAAATCTTTTGGACGTCGTTTAAAATGATTTTCTGAAATGTTACAACTTTTAATTTGACAATACCCCAATAGGCTCGATTGATTTTAAGGGTTTCGTTCAGGACAGTCTGAATATCCACCCTGTTGTTCCAGCCAGCCCAGTTAAAAAACAAGGACTGAGAGTAGCCCGCACAAAATATTAAATGAGAGGTAAAATCCGTCCTGTTTGTCGTGTTCCCTAAAATAATTCTTAGGACGAGAGAATAGTAAAGATGACAAAGGAAGCCAACATGAATTGCTAGCATGCAACCAGTAATGAAATAATCTCGGCGTGAAACTGACTGAACCTTGTTGACGTCTGCATCTGTCCATTTAAATAAACCAAACCTTAAATTTTGGGTGAATTTAGTTACCGTGCCTAATTTTCTTTCCGTTTTCTTAAGCAACATTTTATATTTGCAATACGTGTGCCCTGAAAAGTCTGAGGGTATCTTGGATTTTATTTGTAGAATTGTATTTACTTTGGTTGGAGATTGGAGTTGACTATTTCTATTTTCCAAAAGCCACTTTCTTGAAGAAGAATATGTGAGTGTAAATCTAGGAATGCAAACATTTCCTGGTTGTGATTTGATTGTACGTACTGTTTATGTACACACATTGAGTTTATGTCATTTCATTGGATGCATCCCACAAATGTATTAATTGCGCAAATTAATTCACTTTGACCGGAGATTATCACGAATTAATAGTTTCATTAAGTACTTACTTCTACTTTGACTACAACTTTTCCCTGATACTTGATTGGCCGGAAAACAATAATTAAGAAGCTACGATGGAATTGTTTACCTTGAAATCAATATAAATAAGACAACCATTTTCCAACATCAATTTTCATATAAAGTCGACTTTGCTTATGGCAACGTCTCATTGGAATGAAAGATTCAGCGCTTGTGAGAGAAAGTATTTATTCGGATCGCAATAATATTAATACAATTTAAGGTCCGGAAAAATAGTCTGTTCAAAATTTAAAAATTAATGTAATGGTTTCTATGCACAAGTCTACAGACATCGAGATGTTGTTTATGACTGATTAGGCAGAAATCAGGATCATTTTTACTGTAGGTGCCTTTAAATTATAGGTTGGATTTTTAGAAAAATATTTTAGGTATAGAGAAATTGATATCAATTTGTCTGTCAAAGAATTCAGTGCTCTGCATACTGTATGGATCTGAAGAAATAAAGTTGTTACATTACATCGGAATCGGAAGGATAGGAACGGCACCTATAGGGAGTGTCATTGTCGAACAAGTAGACTGTAACGTACCTTACCAAGCAAATTTTTGACGGATATAAAATAATTACCACATTACGAATAAGGATGATCATGGAATTAAGAGGAAGATGGCAATTATATACATAAATTGCTTGGAATATTTCCAAACCGGTGTAATTTCCGCATTTCATCAGTGGAGTTAATACAGGTCATAGAAATTGACACGAGCTGCCCATCCTACGTATTTCGGAACAATCAAAGCATTTCGCTGGGAAATTTCCAATAAGAAATAACTTCCATTTTAGTTCCTCCAACCATAATCCAAAGGGAATTAATTCCAGGGCTGTATTTATTCAAAGTAATAACGGCTAAGCGAGAAGCAAGTTCTGACAATTATTATTCTGAGAAAATTTAAAAAGGACAGTCAACGTTGGGATGTGCCACAAATGACGTCATTCCAAAATCTGTCGAATTACGACTGACTGACTGTATACGTGGGTATAGTACCACGCCACAGGGAGCTTTATCATTCAAAACCGATCTCGTTGGCTATCATAATTATTAATTGTGATAACAATTAATCGGCTTTGTTTACCTCGTTTAGACGAGATTTTTATCGTCAAGATTTTGTTATCAGCCATTGGTAATAGCCACAATAAATGTAGAAGCTCAACAACTGAGTAGTCAACTGTGAACAGGCGTGAAACAAAAATAATCAGTGATTTACAATAATTCATGGGTAAAATCTTATAGGTCAAATTTCGTCGGAAGTAGGCCAACCATTCGGTTAATAATTTTATAATAATGGAGTAAAATATATCATACTTTTTACGTTAGAAAAAAATCTTTCACCTGTAAAATTTTGAAAGTGGGTTTACGCCGGTTTGTATCTTATCTCTTGATGTAAAAACAAAATCATAAAGATATGCAGTGAGGTATTGTAGTAAAACATATGAGACAGAAAAAGTAACTTGTCGTGCAGATGGACGTACGTAGGTTTTAATTAAAATCATTTTTAATTCGAAAATTCATTCAAATCGCCCGAACTAATTGGCTGGAACATACAGTCATTGCTGCTTATTACAGCTGCAAAAAACGTTTACATCAATTATGAAAACACAATAACTGGCGAGATTCTTACCTTACACTACAGTAAAAATGTATCTAAAATGTGCATTTATATGTGAACTTTACTTTACCTGTTTGATGGATAACCCGAGCTCCTTTAAAATCAATACATACGGAATTTTATGGAAGACTATCATAGAGTCTGGGTAAAATAGGTTAAAAAATCCTGTCTCCGCAATTATTTAAGGCTGCCGCGTAGGGCGGCGTCAGCCATGACCATCTCTCCTTATTCCCTTTATCGTATTATGTTGAGCCCAAAATTTCCCATTACTTTAAAAAATTGAGATAGACCATTTGAAAACAAATGTTTTGATCATTTCTAAAAGAATAGTGTTATTAATACTGACTGCAGTATGTGTGAAAGAATTTCATTGAAATCGGTGAAACAGTTCGGGAGAAAATAAATATTTATTCCTTTTTATTTTTTTTAAGCACGAACACACGAACCGATTTCAACCAATAACGAAGTTATTCGAGGAAGTGGTGTAAAAAATGTTAACAAAAATTTTGAACAAAATCGGCGAAGAATTCTGGGAGCAAAACTACAGGACACAAAGAAAGACCCTTGGACCCACGGACAACACTATTTTATTAGGGGGCTGACTCCGCCCTAATAAAAATTACATAGAAAATGACATGAGAGTACGTCATGTTAAATCATACACGAACAATATGACTGACTGACTAAATGCATGACGTCATGTGTGGCATATCCCTATGTAGGTTCCCAGGTTTTAGGAATTAGATTAAAACATGGGCAAAGTTTTTCATTCCATCATTATTCAAAATAATTCTTACAAAATCCATATGCGATAATTTTCTTCTGCCTGCGTTCAAGGACAAATGTGTGGTTGCACAAAAAACAATAATAATTACTTTTTTTAAGGTGACGTCAGCCCCCTAGTAAGATACTACCTTTGACTCGAATCCGCAAGAACTAGTGTACCGATTTTAGTGAAACTCCTTATAAACATTTATTATGTCAAATGTTGCCTGGGACTGTTGTTGGTTGAAATTGAAATAACAGTTTTTTTTAATTCTTAAAATTGCGTCAATCTCACAAAATGAAGGCTATCCCAGACACTGTCATCCGAAATTCATTGAAACTTGTTACCATTACTTATGTTTGCGTTGGCAGTATGACATTCATCAAATTTGGTTGAAGTAAGCTCAAATGTATTTTTGACAAAAAAAAGTCTTGCAATTTTAAAAAAACATGAAACAACGATTATCTTTTACACTGTTATTCAGATTTCATTGAAATCATTTCAACGATTTTTTTTTGGAAACATTACTTATGCTGGTAACATTAAAATTTGGTTGAAGTAGATTTATAAGTTGTTTTTGAAAAAAATCTTGAAATTTTGAAGAAACAGGAACTGAAAATCTCATACACTATTATTCCCATTTCCCATTTTCCCTATTTCCATTTCCCTTCCATTTCCCTCCATTTCCATTCCTATTTCCATTTCCCTATTCCCATTTTATGGGCATTCCTCACGCTGATAGAATGACTCCCTGCCAAACCATTTGAGGTGAGAGTAAAAACGTTTTTACGGATTTTTCCAGCTCCATTATCAAATACTTTTGCCATATAGCATTCAAAAATGTAAAAACACAGAAACAAAATAAAATTTAACACTAGGTGGCGCAAGCATCCCGGCTGGTTTTTATAGTAGCTTTGGGGAACATTTTACCGCACTAATTGCTGTATGGTACGTAGTTTATTGCGTAACATTAGTACCATATAGCCAGTTAATAATCCTAATAGTAGCTCTCGCTCACGTGCTAGATTTACTCCACCCTACGCGACGCCTTTTTAGCACTCGTGTTTGCAAACCATCTCAAATTTTTCAGTTTCTGAGAACTTCGGAATAGTTTCAGAAAGAAATTCGTTCCAAATAAAAAAACAAATTACGTTACCACAACATGCTGCGAAATTAGTTTACATTTATTCTCATGTCAAACGCACACGACGCCTATCGCTTCACTCATTGAGCCAAAGATGCTAGCCTATCCTACATGTAGGCCTACTTGTAGGCAGAGGTGTGGAATATTTTGAAATATTGTATTTGAAATAGTATTTGAAATACATTTAGTATTTGGTATTTTTCTAACCGTAAATTGTTTAAGGTATTTTGTATTTCGTATTTTGTCAGCACCAATATGTCTACTGTATTTTGCATTTCGTATTTTATAGATTACGAACGTGATAGTATTTTGTATTTATTTATCTTGTAAAATTTACCCACCTCGTATTTTAAATACAAAATAAAGTTTTAAAATACATGACTCTGGCAATTGTTAAGGTCGTCGCTAAAACATGCTTAAATAAATATTTTAAAAGTAAAAGCACTATTTCAAAACATTTTGAGACCAGTTTTTGAAACTTTTTTGCGGGTTTGACGAACTTACTTACTGGATAAATACATAAAATTCAAAGTATCTGAGAACTATAAAGTTAATAAAATTAGTGATGCGAGTATAAATACATTACCCAGGATTATTTGTTTAAAGAAAAAATATTTTGCTCCTTGGGCCATGTTAATTTACTTTGATACACACAAATGTGCAACTCTAAAGTCTAATAACATACAGTTACCTTACGTAGGTTGATTCATTTTTAAATATCGTATTATTTGACCTAATTATACAAAATACTTCGAGGGAATAAACCTTAGATACATACATCTCTGATATGTACTTTGAGATAAATTTCAGAGTATTTTCAATAAATATTTCGTATTTCAAATACGGTATTTTCATTTCATATTTTCTCTTTCTGTGGGAAGCAAAGTATTTTATTTTGTATCTTGCCCAAATGACTCCGGATATTTGTATTTTATTTTGTATCTTAAGTAAGTTATACCTGGTATTTGTATTTTATATCTGTATTTTAACTTTTCTGAAAGTGTAATTGTATTTTGTATTTCAATAGTAAATCTCATGTATTTTCCACACCTCTGCTTGTAGGCCTATTTATAGGGTGCGAGCTATTTGCAGAAAAAATTATAGGCAAAATAGGGTGCACTGGTTTTTGCAGAACAAATGCCTATAAGTAGGAAATGCACGCT
This sequence comes from Allacma fusca, assembly GCA_947179485.1. Taxonomy (NCBI): domain Eukaryota; kingdom Metazoa; phylum Arthropoda; class Collembola; order Symphypleona; family Sminthuridae; genus Allacma; species Allacma fusca. The sequence goes on from OX359246.1 coordinate 68,584,069, forward strand.
TGCATACAGTATACACGCGGTCATATAGGCAAATATGTAGGCAGCACGAGAACACGTTTGTATGAAGGCAAATATATAGGATGTATATTATACATAACTGTTGTCACATTATGGAAGTCTTATCTCAATGCAAACCATAACGATTTTTAAACGTATAAATAGAAATATCAAGCTACTGCAGGGACATCTGAGATTTCCCATTCAAAATAATATCCAGACATAACTAAGAACATGTACATATGTATATTGTAAGTGATTGCTCGATGGCTTATACTTAGGGTTCATTCTTTTATTACGTCATCACCAAAGGGGGGAGGGGGGGACGAGAAGAAATGACGATGATGAAGGTAGGAAGGGGGAGGGTTTAGTAGAAATGACGACAGTAACATCATCCGCGGGAAAATCAAATTTTTACTGAGCTTATTACTAAAAAACTAAAAGCTAAAGCTGAAAGTGATCTGCGTAGACTACAGTCTATTCACAGTACTATTAATTGTATGAGTGAAACGTACTGGATTCGACGTGTTTATACCACTGATCGGCAAAATTTTTTAACTCGATCTCGCACTCACGAGTGCTAGGAGTCTCTAAACGGAACTCAGAACTCACTCAGGAACTCAAATTCTGAATCAAACAAGAGCTCGCACTCGCACTCATGAGTGACCATGATGAAATCTTGCACTCAAACTCGCACTCAGGAACTCTCAGTAACAAATTAAAATTAGCGCCATTTCAAGGAATCCGCCAAAGAATAACGCTGAAGCCGTCCACTGTACTGACGATAGCTCACATTTTTAGCGGAAACGAAATCATCAAAACGCTAAATGCTGGCAAAATGTACTGAATTTGTAAGTGTAGATGGGGCAACATGCATTCCGTTATGGAATATATGAGTTCCAAATACTGCCCTCACACTCTCGTTCAATGACTGTAATCTATATTTATGGCACTCGGCCTCACAAAATGAGTTCTGCTCATAATGCCACGGGTCTCACCCTCGGCACTCAAATTTTGAGTTCTGAGTGCGAGTTGAGTGCGAGTTTTGCTCTCAAAACTCGTGAGTGCGCCGATCAGTGGTTTATACTCCTTCGTATTAATACGAATCAAAACTGTTCCACGTGATATTGTCACCGGCAAAACATGTGCCACGGGTGTATCAGTGGTTACTGATGACGTAATAAAAGGAGGGGGAGGGAGGTGTAAACTGTCGATGATGAACATGATGATGTTCTGGACAAGGGGGGAGGGGGGGTAAAAATATGGCAAATTTTTGATGACGTAATAAAAGAATGATCCCTTACTGTAACGTGCAATAGGCCCGATCAATACGAGGTTTCACATAATGCATGAGTAACATTAATTTTGAAGAAGTACTCAAAATCAGTTTGTTTAAAAATATGATACATAGTAACAAACAATTGCGAGTGTTTGCTGAATAGTTGTTGCATATGAGGGACTAGCCTAAATTTTTTCTAAACTAATGTTATATGTCCAAAAAAAAATTTGCTAAAATAAAACAGCAAAGTGTAATTTGTGAATTTCAATAAAAATATAATTTAATTCTGCAGTATAGGGTCACATGTAGGGAGGGGATAACACTTTCCGTATCCCTATATAGGCAGAAATGTAGGCAGCCGCAAATGCCTACTTGTAGGGAAGGATATAGGCACTACAATTGCACAAATAGGGGAGAAGGAAGGTCCCTCCTAAACTAAATGTATACGTAGGATGCAGGATAGGCAAAATCAGTTTAGCATCTTTGCATTGAGCTGTCGGTCAACCGAATGCAATTTACGATTTTTTTAATATACCTACATTGGATATAAAACATTACTGCATAATCCATTTCAAGTAGCCCCAGATGGCAGGGTAAAGAAAATACACGGTCGTAGTTTCTAAAAGAATTTCTCGTTCAAAGGCATATATAAAAGAATTAACGTTAAAATGCCGACTCACAACCAAAGGCTCCATATTTACTAGAATTCTGAATAAAGTATCTACAGTCGACTCTCTGCAGCGATGCCCCATTAACAGGGAGAGTTAAATACTGTCTGTTAAAAATTCGCATTAGTCGTAGGGAAAATCTAATAATTGTAACAAGCGTCGGTTGTAATTATGTTTAATTGATAATAGAAAGAATAGAGACTAAATAATAATATTATAACATTCACACATTAAATTACAAACTGAACTGAAGTAACTAATGGAAAGTTGAAGAAACCATATACAAACTCATAAATTTTATGCTCCTTATATTGAACCTAGTATAATTGTGCATGGTTTCTGTCAAGCTGTACTAATGTCACACTCTATAATTAATAGTATAAATTGAAGTTTAGAAATACTACGACTCAGAGCTGATCGGAAATAGATATCTTATTCTTATTATCAGAATAGTACAGACCGCCAACAGAACGCTCAGAAGTCCGTTTCACCCGACACACACCAGGAAGTACGGACAAAACAAGGTAAATATCTTCTGAGTTCCAAAGAGACTGGAACAAGAACTGCGGGAGTCACAATTAAGTGAAGGGCCGCTACAATGCTCTTCCATGCTCTTCGTCAGGTCTGGTGACCGGAACCTGCTGTTTTATAGACTCCGTTTGGGATGTTCCTCCAAGCTCCAACAGCGTTCCTCCTATTCATACAAGGAGGTGAGGATATGTAAAAAAAAGAGACCTGGGAAACATTCCTAGAAAATTATGTATCTATTTGTTTCAATTCCAAAAAAAAAGTGAAGGGTTGAACATACAATAGATAGGACACAATAGCCAAGTCCAGTAAAGTTGTCCATGTTCATAATTTACACAAACACGGGGGGAGATTCCCCTTCACTTCTCACTATGACTGCCTGATTCTTGGAATCAAGCACTCCTTGCCACAGCAATTAATAAGTGAAAGACACGGTCACACTTCCTTTCGCTCAGCATGTGAACAATGACGGTGTATTTGTTAGAATTTCAAGTAATTGAGTCTTACTGTCGTTTTTTCCTTCGAAAGGTTTTGAATATTCATCCTACTGTGAATTTATGCTTTCTCCTCAGAACAGTAAGTGTACAAAAACGTAGTTTATTACAGGACGGGAGACGCCATGGGAGACCATTGGAAAAGAGAAAGGGCCAGTGAATGATAATCGTAGTCGTATAAAGTATATTAATTTAAACCAGTAATTGACAAGCTTTTTTTAAACACTACTCATGTTTACTAAGATTTTTGTTTTCTAGATAATTATTCAGTGCTGGACTTTTGTCAGGACTGTTTTTAATTATAAGGCTCCTGTAAACTCTAAAGTTCAACTTTTCATGCAGTGACGCTTGAGTGGATTAATTGTAAGTAAAACAAATATTTATTGCAAATAAAATACGCCGGACTCCCAGCGATCCTCCAGTTGTCTTGAGTAAGGTAAGCAAAACGCTTTACTAGTGCAGTTTTGATCAATTTTGCCAAACTGGCAATTTTGGTATTTTATATAAGGGTAGCATAATGGGATTTTAGAGACTGGAAATAGGTAAACTGGTTTTAAATAATAGGCTTACAAAGTACAGTCGACAATTCATGTATAGAGAGGGATATTAGTGTAGCCAGCCCCAAGGCCCAAGATTACATTTTTCTTTTGCTAAAGCTGGGAAAAATTCGCAAAAAATTTGAAATTCTACGCCTGTAGCCAATTTAATGAGCATTGGTTCTCCGTTTATACATTACAACATTACAAGACTATTGGTAAAATATTACGGCAGGTGGAGACATAGATATGACGTAATACTACATATTTTTTTTTATTTATTATTAAATGTTACATATAATTTTGTATATGTATTCTGTGAAGACATTATTTCCTGCTGAATTTCCAGACCATTCATATATGTAGGGAATGTCGATTGAAAATGCCCTTGCATATATGCCTGCCAAGATGAATACGCCCAAAATGCCCGCCAACGTGCCATATTTTTGGGCATATTGGCACATTGGGAAAATGCCCTGAATTTGGGCATTTTGGACAGGGCATATTCGGCATTTTGGGCATATTCGACATTTTAGGCATTTTTAGCCGGGAATATTCTGCATTTCTGTCATAAATTGATAATAATAAATCATTAATGACATCATAAATAATAAATGTCACTATTAAAATGAAATCCTATTAAAGGCGTACATGGCAATTTTGTTTAAATGTATTATATTTCAAAAGATACTCGCTGTGTATCATACAGACACTTTTATATTGAATTATTGACGAATGCAATTTTGTTGGATTTTGTATAAAAATAATGAGAAGACTAAAAGTGATAAATACGTCATCAACAAATCCTCCCCATCAGAACTTTGATTTGTATAACTTTCATCCACCTCCAGCGTAAATAAAATTTCTCAAATTTTATGACCAGTGCTTCGAGGTTGGCATTAGAGCATCTCGGGCGGTTAAAATTTACGGGTAAGCCCGCAAAAAGCCCGGCCCGCACGGGCTTCGAGCGGGTACGGGTAAAAATTATTACGTTTGACGGGTTACGGCGGGTACGGTCTTTTCATCGCGGTTAAAAAAGACCGTGAAAGCCCGTAAAAGCCCGTGAGAAATTCTATGAGTTGCGAATGCAGGAGCAGCGGTTGTGAATGAACAAAGACTTGAATGACTTGAACGAATTTCAGACGTTTGCAATTTTAGCTTTCCAACAAACTAAGGCCTGGTGTACGATAGAGCATCACCCCGTGGGATATTTTAGGCCCGTGCCCGTCTGTACGACTGTTACTAAATAACAAAGGCAGGTATGCAAGAAAAGTTTTCTTGCATACCTGCCTTTGTTATTTAGTAAGTTTCTTTCGCTCTTCATTCTGTGGAAAATTCCATTTAGTCTAGAAGATGAATCCTGCTAGTAGTTCAAGTATTTGTAATAAGAATCTAGAAATTAACATTGTAATAAATTCAAGAACGCCACCAGAAGTGCTTACCAAAGCCGAAATAGCAGCATAAGCTTTTGTATTGCCTTCTTAATAAACAAGGTAGTTTAACGACTGTATGTAACAGTCAAGAACACCAATATTTTAAAATACAGTTTCTCAGTATTTAAGATGTATTGTATTTGCGGGCGGGCTACGGGCTTTTTTTAATTTTGCGGGCCGGGCCGGGCTTTTCCGATAAACATTAATTTCGGCCGGGCGGGTACGGGTAAAACGTTACGAGCCACGGGCGGGCACGGGCCTAAAATATCCCACGGGGTGATGCTCTAGTTGGCATAGTAGTGCTGTCCATGGGAACAGGAGACACCCAGGTTTTTCGGAGCAGGAACAGGAATGGGTGCGTACGGGAACACAAATTTTGTTCCCAAAACACTTTGGGAACGTTTGGGAACATAGAAATTGTTCCCAAAATATGGGAACAAAAGCGGGTTTGGGAACAGGAACAAAACGTGTACCTACCTGGATTTCACATGAAGTTTATAATGTAAAAATACCTCACAAATAAAATATTATTTTAAAAGTACTTCGCAACATGTCAAATAAGTTACTCTTTCGCACGTTATTTTCTAACAAAATAATAAATTATTATTATTAAACACATGACAAAAATGGAACACTCTGGAACTTTAACCCAAAATTGTAGCTTAGAAAACTCCAGCGTACTTTTATCCTTGTTAGTTCAGCAAAGGTATATTGAAAGTGCTTCTTGTCTTGGCTAATTTCAGTTACTACTGTACTTTGCTCTGCGATGATTAGTTTAATGACTGTTACTGAATTCTCATTTAAATTCGAGTAACTAAAGGTATTGGAGATGGTGTGCTGTTATTTATGTTTAATAAAGTCGATTTGATATTTGGTTTTTTTTAATCGACGCATAAATAGAGTTACCTGGGGCATAAATGTGTAGGCTGTACTTTTCTGCTAGTCTTTATGTACTTTTGGGAACAGGAACAGGCTCATTCCTGTTCCTGCAGGAACAGGTCCAGGAACTTTGAATTGGTACCCATTTTTATGGGAACAGGAACAGGACCATTGCGTTAGTTCCTGACAAAATGGGTACAGGTACAGGAACAGGTATGGGTACCAAATTTCCGTTCCCATGGACAGCACTATGGCATAGTTTATTCCATTCCAAAATGTGAGTTTTGTCCAGTAGTAACAATGGTTGATGGTTAGACGTTTAAAAACTACAACTCCTACCATTGTCTACTGACCAGATTTATTTACCCGTGTGCTAAAACCGTCGAGTAATAGTTTTGTTATACCGATTGAGCGGGGTAGTGTGCGGTAGTAGCAAGTGGAAGTGGTAGCAGGGACCAATAATGTCTGGAAAAGGTAATCGACCCGAAAATTTGAACTGAATATGCCCAAAATGCCAAATATGCCCAGGAATGAAAATGCCGAAAATGTCCGTGCCGAATATGCCCAAAATCAACGTATTTGCCCAAAGTTGAAAATGCCCAAAATGCCCTGGCATTTTGGGCAGGCATGATGCCCAATATGCCATGGCATTTTCAAATCGACAATCCCTACATATATGTATACATATATATGAAATATATATACAACACTGGCCTAGGTCAGGGTAAAAACATTTGTAAACCAATAACCCCGAAAATTACGAGTCCCTTATGTAATAAGATTTTACTTTAGATTTTACTTTACTGTAAAAAGTCAAAAGTAAGTATCACTGTCCATTTTAAGTCTCAGAGTACCCCATTCTTTCACAATCCCCCAAGTTCCAGAATAATGTGTATCTATCTACCTGGCGCCGTCTTGTCAGTAATAAAATATTAAACTTTATTTACCGTTTAAGATTTATAGAGTTGACTCTCACTTACACAAGGGATCCGTAGGAGTAAAAATATTATAACATTTCACATTAACTACACTGATAATTCCTACTGGAGAGCAAACCTATTGATTAGACATTTAGAGTCGTTGATTCTTTTCTTTGGAAGGAGCTTTTGTCAGAGCTTTTGTCAGAGCTTTTGTCAGAGCGTTCAGTGTGCAGAGTGCAGTGTGCAGAGTGCATGTGCATAGTGCATGGGGATTGGATATGGACATGGACTATGGACATTGCGTATTTAGCTTTTTTCAACCACTGAAACAAGGTACGCTCAATGAGAGTTCTCAGGACTTTTGAGTGGATATTTTAAATTCCTCTTGCAAAACCTTTCCGTCTTATATTGCGTTCATCATGTATAGGTGTATAGTTTACTGTTTACATACATACATCAGTGTGTGTAATGTGTGTAGTTTTGCTCAGAACCTCGGAATAAATTCGAGTAACCCTTCAGTTTTGTGTTTGAGTGAAGTCGGTGAAATGTAGGACAAATAAATTTTAGTGGAGGATTTAAATTTGAAGTTAAATAATAATAATTACTTTCTCTTGGAAATTAAACGAAGATCTTTGATTAGCTCAATCTGGCATTTATCAAATAGTGATTTAATATGTACATAAGAGCTATACTTGTGTATATACAGATTAGCCGTTACATGTGAAAGTCGGGTTTGTTTTCAAGAGTGTAAACAAGACATTAAATTAAAATGTAGTTCAAGATAATTAGAAAGACATATCTAGTTTACTTAAAAACACTGGTTACTGTATAGTGACAACAGTGAACCTAAAGTTACGTATAGGAACAAGAGCAGTGCAGTAAGTTTACTATTTTATGGAATGAATTGTTTGGAAATGACAATATAATTATAATATTCAGAAATAGACCTGGCCGTTAATTTAGAATTGATTACTAAGAAATTTGTGTGGAATATCTGTTAAAAGACGAATGAGAGTGTGTTGTTGTAGTGGTCAAAGGTCAATTTCTTGCTTCTGGCCTAGCTGTTGGCTGTTGGCAGTCACATTGTTTGGATTTTAATTTGAATATTTTAATTGAATTGTTTATTAATGAATTTGATTATTTGTTGTTTGTAGGTAGTAACGGGTTCGGGGTTTCATAAGGGCTCAATAAGGAATCATTGTCTTTCACTGCTGAGGAATTTCCTTGGAGAGGGTGCCTGTTTCCTGTGTCGTTGTGTAAATATTCCGCCATGAGCAGTCTGGGATCGAAGAGGTCAATAATTGAACTTGACCTGACGGATGATGGTAAAATGTCTTTTTGAATGGAATGTTGGAGTTAGTTTTAAAAATGGGAGGATGTAATAAGTATTTTTTTGATATCGATCATAAATATTTGTAGGAATTTTTTTGCAAAACTGTTCTTTGCTTTTTTAGGTGAGGATGATGTTGTCATTCTGGAAGTCATCTCAGGCAAGAAGCGACGAAGTAATGAGAACGAGACGATTTTGCTAGACTCTCTAAACTTTGATTCGGACACTACTGCCAGTGATCAATCTATGTCTTCCTTGGTGACTGGTCCGGATGATGTGAAGGTCAGTTTTGGAGACCGCGTTGGTTTCACAGTATTGTTATTTTTGTTATTGTTACGTCTGAATCTTAAATTTTGAAAGAGGATTTTTTATTGGGGTTTAGATGTATTTAGTGTGAGAAGTTGAAAAATTACGGCAAGAGTTAATTTTTAAATTTTCTTTAGGTGGAACCCGTGGAGGTCTGGGAGACGCCAAGTACGGTCAGAGTTACCCACCCTTTAATGATACCAGAGGTACGTTAAGATGCGTTCTTGAATTGCAACTTTCACCCTTTTAATGTGATGATGATGGGTACATCCTTAATGATGTTCTACGTTATGAATATTATCATAACGTAGAGTCAAAAAATCGATTTGTATTGTTTTGTTGTATTGTTTTGTTGTATTATTATGTCTACAAATTATAATAATGCTCGAACTTCGTTTCTAATAATGACTCGATTTTGCAACAGATTTTAGAAAGAATATTCGATTATCTGGACGTAGATGAAGGCTACGATAACCATCTGCTCCCTTGCCAGTTCGTTTGCTTACTCTGGAGCCAATTAGTAAATAGAAGATCAGAATCCCTAAAATGCTACAATATCACAGTACCTACTCCAGGTTCACTATGTGCATTCGAGGACTTGGTAAATTCCATCCCACCTCATCGTTACAAATTTAGTGTCCCCTCAATGACCAACAATTCAATGGAATTGTTCTGCAAAAAAGTTGGGCCTCACTTGAAATCTATTCGTTTGGATATCGCAAAAGTTGACAGCGCAAACAACGGCATTCCAATACTAGCCAAACATTGTCCAAAGTTGGAAGAGCTAATTCTAGATATATCCGAATGTGACATTCAAGATGTCATGACAATTCCTAACATTTTCCTCCCCATCAAGAAGTTACTCATCAAAACAGGATCTCACAGAGATAGACGTACCTTCAACACACCCCTTTGCTTGTGCCCGCACTTGTCCAGCCTGAGTTTTACTGGAGACTGCAATGATTTTGTTAATGTCCTGTCTTCAAATAAGGACGTTCTCCAGCTGAGTTCATTGAAACACTTGGAGTTTTATTCTTTAAACAATTCCGAAATTACGCAGAATTTCATTGATTTTTTTGTATCCAAAAAGTGGACCATTACCAATCTCACCCTAAGGTTTCATCATAACATCCCAATTTTCAATCTCCGAGGGATCCTATTTCATTTAAGAGAGACACTTGTTACCTTAAAGATTGAATTTGATTATCCTTACGTAAAACTAGTAATGCCACTGCAAAAGAATTTTTTAATTCCCCTTTCTATGCCTAAACTTCGGCATATTGATGTAAATGAGCAGTCTACGGTGGCCCTTATTAACGCCCTGCATTTACCAAACTTAAAATCGTGCGTTTGTTTTTATACTGTCATGGCCCGAGGAGACATGTTCAAGGAGGTTCTCTCTGCGGACAAATCCAGGCCTGAAACTCATTCTTTGGAAAGTCTCACCATTTACGATAATTCTATCGAACTGCCTATCTTCCAAGTTGACCCTGCTCCGTTTACCAGTCTCAAATTCCTACATTTGGAGCACGCAACAAACGTGATGTTCGAAGTCATATTGTCGACACAGATGAATATTGAACGGCTGAAAATCTGTAATTTATACTCTTTAAAGACGCCAAAAATTACTTTACATAGAAAGATCAAAATGAAGGTGCTTACTGACTGGGACGAGGTTCTCACAGGACTGAAAAAGCCAAAAAGGTTCAGGAAGGAAGAAATAGCTCCTGACACTTATAAGGCTATCTTGGATACTTTTAATTTAAAGCGAATTGGGCCCTCAATTAAAAATTTAGCTAGTAAGTAATAATAGTGTTTTTTATTTTCATGCATAAAAATATTGCTTGGTTGCTTGGTATTCAGTTTTGCTTTATTTAACACGTCTTATGTTTTTTTTCAGAATTGAAGCATTTAACTCTTGGCTTTGACTGCTCATCACAGAGACCCTACAAATTGTCAGACTTCTCTATTTATTTAGGACTGATCGAACTGAAGGAACTTCAGCATCTTGAATTGAACCAACATGTGGTTAGTTTTTCTGACTTTAAGCCGGTTTTCTTGCAAATAATTATTCTATAGATAATATTTTCTATTATCTAATTAAAACCCTTACAAGGGATGTCTTTAAAATACTTTTTATATTTTTTTATTTCAGTTCTCTGAGCTGGGACTGACGGCATTAAGAAAAGAACTGGTACCTTTTTGCAGAATGGCTTGGAGCGGTTGAGTCATATATCGCTTATCCGTATAAGATAGATTGTAAATAAATAACTTATTTCCTAATTATATTAGAATTTCGCCTTATTTTTTCATTTTCTATTAGTACTGTAGAATAATTTTGCCACTTTTCCAAAGTTTCCTCAAGTCCTCTGTCAGACATTTTTTAATATGTATGCATAATCGGTATGATGGATTAGTATATGTCAAGTGTAAATATTTGGCAATAAATAAAGACTTGTCAACGAAATTAACACATTTTTCTCCAGCATTGCATAGCACCTCGAACTGAGTAGAGTATATACATGGCTTATGATTTATTTGTCTTTGAAGACCAAAGAATCGCCACGTTCATACAGATTTTAGTATCTAACAAGTTATGCATGAGATCTATAAGCACTACTTAATTCTAAAACAACAACAATGCCTAAAATCTGTAAACATCAACAATATATAAAAATACTTAATAACACTTGCGTTAAATCTATATTCTGACTTTCTGCGAAACAGTAAAACAATGTACTATTACGTAGTTCTGGTTGCATAAAACCACGAATAAGAGCAATAACACATAGTTATAGTCTGGTAATAATAAAAACTTATCAATACATTTTTATGCACTGTGCTTTAACATTTAAGAAATTAGTATTACTTTCCTACTACTTCGTTTGTATATGCACCAGAGGGAATTATTGATAGTAGTTAAGGCCTCGCTGGGTCTCTACATGGCAAAAGGGTAGCAAGTGAGCTTTCAAACTTTCTAGAGCTTTTGGGCTGAACTGTTAAAGAAATAGGTGGTTAAAATTCAATTACACAATCAATTTCTAAAGCAATTGTAATTAAATATAAACAGTAGTATGCAACGCAGCGCCTATGCTGAACGTTAACTTACGTAATTTTCGAGGATACAAACATGTTGGAGACTGGTGAGCTGATGTAGCCCATTGTAAATAAAGAAATCCGTTAGATACGAATCTGTGTCCAGTGGTCGAATATGCAAGTACTTCAATTCTGACAAAAGTAGAAATCATTATAATAGTTAATGAACTTGTATAAATTATTTCAACTTTCAACCAATACATATTTACATTTGTAAAGAACTACACACTCTCACATACTTTTTAAATTCCGCAAAGATGCAGTACTAGGCAGCATTAAAGCAGGAGCTGGCTCCTGCAAGTTGTTATTAGAACAACCCCGACCTCTGTCAGAATCAGTTTTCATTCTGGCAGTAAAAATTTCATCCCAGTCAAGAGCCCGTCCAATCAAATGAGGAAAATCTCTCCACTTTGCTTCCCAAGTATTCGATCCTACGTCGAATGCTTCGATGATAATACTCAACCTTTCAAGGTTAACCTGCGAGGAGAAAATAGCAAGAAAAACATCGACAGACATGGAGTAAATATCCAGCTCCGTGAGATTAACAAGAGGATTAGGAATTTGCTGGAACAAGGACACATCCGTCACTAGTTGATCGATGCAGAGACTTCTCACAGTGGATATTGGCTCAAAGTCAGAATTTTCCGAGCTGTTCCACAAAATGCCGAAAAGATTAATATCCGTCGTTATGCTGTCGTCATCATGAGGGAAGCAAAAAACAGGACCTCGGGACAGCTGAAATTTCTCGAGTACAGGGAGCCGAAAGGCATTGACAAGAAAGGCTGAGCAGTCAGTGGCAATCGCTGAGTGAACTAAAACCTCTAAATTTCGCAATTTCTTCAAACCATTTGGAAACACCCATTTTTCTGGAGGAAGCAGGGGCCCAACTTGGTACTCCAATTCCAAAAACTTTACTTTGAGTTTTTCCAAGGTACGGTGCAGATGAGATATTAGACGTCTGACTTGTGTAATTTCAATGGAACCCCCAAACTCTACATCCAAACTCTTGAGTTGCCAGTCACACGTGAGAAAAAATTCTACAAACTGATTTGTTAAGCCCATTCCTACAGCTTTTAGAGATTGCAAATTCTTCATAGTTTTAGGATACTTCCGTAGATTCTGAAGGACATTTAACATCACATCCACCTGACTATGCATAAATGCTAGGCTCTGAAGGTTGGGGGAATTTACTATAAATTGTTTGAGCATTTCGGAAGTACCATTGTCGCTCCAAAGCATATTAATTATTTCTTTCACTGGCAGTGCAAATGTTCGCGTCGTTTTTGAGTAATCAGGGGATGGCAGAATGTCGAGAGGATTCCGCCAGAAGATAATTCGGTCCAAGTTTGGACAATATTTCTGAATTAAATTAAGCAGATTCTCTAGAGTATTATCTTCAGTATGCTTCGCAAACCTGTCGTCCTCCAGGGCAGATTTAAAGCTAATATTAAGTTCCTTGACGCGATGACCATATTTTTGAAACACATTGTTGGCTTGAGTCATTCCGTTGATTGGCAGTGTGATGACAAATTTCCGGCAGGAATTTGAAGGCTCTGCTACTGAGCTTGAAAAGCGGAACATTTCTGAGGAAATGAACTGCTCAATTTTCTTCCGCATAACCTCACTCCAGAGCTGATTTACTAAACGGATACTTCTGATCGTGGATTCGTCTTCATACTGCTTCATGTAGTCAAATATCAGCTCGAGAATCTACACAGTGAAGTACAAATATTATAAATTAATCCTTATTATAAGTACTTAATCATCAATTTGTGCAAATCAAGTCAAGCAAGAATTCCACTATTTTTTTTTTGCACGCAACTTAGTACAACGTAAAACAGCCTAGCTTTAAATTTAATTCCTATCCCTTCCTACCATAGAATTATTATACTTCGTTTATACTTTTTAACATATTAAGGGCTACAGTCTACGTAATTATATTACGTAGACCAATTGAGCCGCTGAGGCCCATTAAATCATACTTACACATTTAATTATAATAACACATAATTATACTTATATAACGTTACATAAAAATCCAATGTTTAGCTATAATATTTGTATTCCATTACCTCCTACATACTAACTCCATAAAACTATTCCATTAAAATATGATTACATTAATAAAAGTACTTACTTCAGGCATCATTAAAGGATGATCAATTTTAACAGCACAATTATTCCTTCCCCCTGCAATGAAACAAGAAATAACATTCATAAACAATAAGCACTTTCTACATATTAATTTAATGAGTCAATTATTTGATATTCTACAAAGTAAGTATATCAAAACACAAAAGTTCCCACATGGCTTTCATCCCCACTTTTGACATTCAATAATTACTTATATCCCACTCGCCGAACAGAGTTTCAGTTAAACCTGGCACCCCCACATACAATTTTTACATAATTCATTCTATTGTAAAGCCCCACTACAAATCATTTTGCAACAAAACAATAATAATTAATTATATAAATACGTAAACCAGACTTCCAAATTCACCTCTCCCAATGTCAACGTCCATAGTGCTGCTGGGATCTAGCCGAAATTTCTTAGGTTCCGAATGAAGGCTTATTCCCAATGTCCCGATGTCCCCTCTGGATGAGCATTTCAATTTGACCGGTTCACTATCCATATTTAAATTCCTGATTGGATTCGGATCAAAAAAGGTATGACAAAAAAGGCCAAACCGTATATGACACCTCGGATTATTTTTGTAACTGATTTTTACTTAACGGTAATATCCACTTCTAATTCCCTACTATACGTCTGCCTAAATTTGATCAATTCGTTGGAACAATTTTATAATAATTATATACTATAACTTTCTTTCAGATTATAATAGTAATTAACAACAACAATAACAATGACCTGGTGTGTTTGTCCCGACACCTGAAATTCCAAGAGCTATCTATTTTCAGAAGGATTTGATTATTTCCTGTAATACTATGTAATTATTGTTATGATGACGTCGGGGTGAACACAGGAGGAAGAAAACTATAATTTGTTATTATTATTGGCAGCAGTACACAAAACTGCGTAGTTTCGTAGCACTAATAAGTAGTAACTGTAAGTTATATTTACTAATTGTAAGAAACAGATTCTATAATCTGTGTGAACACAGTGGCCTCGCAGCCTCCCTGAACTGAACTGAACTGAACGGGCTCCAGGTGCATGTGCAAAGTGCATGAGACATGCAACTCATACTCAACTGCCGCAAAACCTACAACTGACAATGAGCAGCTATAACGGGAGCAGGGAACCCGTACAGAGCAAAGGTAAGCGTCTACGCTACGATGTAAGCGGCTGGGTTACTCTTATCATCCCATATGTAATGGTAGCGTTCAAAATTTGAGCACGTGCTCGGGGAAAAAGTTCTCAAAATGAATGATACATTCTATTATTCTAGGTCTGTAGAAAATAAACATGGTATTTTTATTTTGGTCGGAATTAATGGCCTTACTATTTAAGCATTTTGGATAATAATGTGAGTTTTTATAAATAAAAAGGTCGGTGAGTCAGAGCCTCAGCTCAGAACAGACAACAGACAGAATGTTTTTTAGAACTACAGGATATGGTTCATTTTATATATAACTTTTTAAAATATAATAAATTTAGACCACGCGGAGATCCTGGGGACCTTCTATACTTATCCACCATTAAAATTATTTACACAAAAATTTAAATCAACCACTATGCGAACTGGAGCCGGGGACAGGAAATACATGTTCATGTCATATTGCTATCAATTACTGCGCATAATAATATTTAAATAAAAAAAATATAATGGATTATATTTTATGCATAGGTTATAAAATGCTTGATTTTTTTATGATGCTAAATAATGTGTTTTTTGTTTAACCAGTGAGAATATGGACATAAATGTAAATCTTTTTTACTGTTGCATCGTCAACATGAATATTCTGAATATATTTGTCTACAATCAATGCATTTCTTAAATAGAGATTTTCTCTTAGAAACCATTTTCTTAATACTAACGTTAGGTCCGGCCAAAGATTTGTTAAGCCATATTTGGACTTTAAGAAAATATATTA
Source organism: Allacma fusca (assembly GCA_947179485.1). Classification (NCBI taxonomy): domain Eukaryota; kingdom Metazoa; phylum Arthropoda; class Collembola; order Symphypleona; family Sminthuridae; genus Allacma; species Allacma fusca. The sequence goes on from OX359246.1 coordinate 68,599,591, forward strand.
CATTGTATGTAAAGAGTAGCAATGAAGCCTCTTACTGTTAACTGTAAAGAAAAGAGAATCTTATTGTCTATTGTATCATGCTCAACTATTGGTTAAAAAAGGATGCTTCATCTAAGAAGCTTGGACTCTGTAGTCTGATTGGTATTAACTCTGAACAAAAGTAACAATGTAAATGTAACGGAAACAAAACCAGTTTGAACTGGATAATTCCTGTTTTACAGCCAACCCTACAGTATATAAACCCTGCTCCTTCACACAATCAGAGAGTCTGGCTCGGGTCTAACCCTTGGTAACTTTACTGTTACTCTGCTGGACTCCACTCCACTCCACTCTCCTTCTCTAGCTCTCACTCTTCCTCTCATTCTTTTTGTACACTGAATAAATATCTCTATAATTGGCAATACTATCTTAATATTCTCCCACTTTATTATTTAACTATTAGAGCTACACTCCTTTAAGGTATAAGTTCAATTATATCTTAACATGGCGGAGTTGCTACGTTTTCTATACTTTGAATTTGTTAATTCGAGTATAGACGATTCCCTTACCTCTCTGCGAGTTTGCTCCCAAAATTCCAAAATATTTTTTTGTGGCGTAAGCCTCTGCCGGAGGCTCTACCCAAATATTTTAAGCAATCCTCATTTTACCCCAACAAATAAAGCTAGATCTCTGAAAATTTCACAGATTAGATAAAAATTTACGGGTAATTTAATTTTAAAATCAGCTCCTGAAAATTCGAAAAATTTTTGGTCAAATTTTTCCAAAATTTTTTTTTTTCCTCTGTACTTTTAACGAACGAATACATTATTACGTACCTACACTTTTCCTTTGTTCTTACACTATACAACTATACTATATTCTACTATAGAAATTTTTTTTTCGTGGCGTCAGCCTCTGCCGGAGGCCCTGTCAAAAATTTCCATAAAAAATTTCATTTTACCCCAAGGAGTAGAGCTAGATCGATAAAAAATTTACAGTATATGTAAAAATTTACTAGGAATCATATTCTGAAATAGGCTCCTACAAAATCTAAAATTTTTTGGTCACACAGTTTTTCATTTAATTAAATCTTTATTTCGACCGACAATTTGTTCCTATCTTTCTTCCTTATTTCCTACTATCCAAACTATTTATACAAAATATTTTTGTGGCGTCAGCCTCTGCCGGAGGCCCTGCTCAAAAATTTCAAGATATTCTCAAAATGCCCAGACGAGTCAACCAACAATTTTGCCGACACCCGGATTACCGTTTGAAATTACTGGGAGAATTGATCACTCTACCCGTGATTTCCCATCGCAAAACTCCTGCCTGTTGCAGACGAAACTCCAATGATGACCCTAGCCAAGTCACCAGCCCAATATTGACCTGCTCAACTACAATTTACGGACTTCACTCACCGCGCCCCATGCACGCCCTGGTTTTCAAAATAGCGACAAGACACGCCTCATGCCTCTTCCATTTACGACGTTACTACAGAAAAGTTTCCAGTACAGAGAAACTACCCAATGAATTCTTCGCTTCACCCGGTTTGTCTAATTATTATTTTTGAACGTCACGGTTAATCTACATTTTATTTTGAAGTCTCCTTTACGAACTGCAGTGTCTCCATTTTCCAGCCATTTTTGCGACAAACATTTCCACGACAATGTTATCATATTTCCAGTGAGTTAGAAGGTCCTCACACTAGTGATATTGTGATTTTATTTTTCGAGGACGAAAAATCTTTATGTAAGGTGAAATATACGTAAAAAGTGTCATTTTTATGAGAAAAGTCATGTATTCTGTGTTCAAATATTTTATTCATCATTCTAAAGAATTTTATTGTGTTATTGAAATTTTAATTCGGACTCAAAATTTTTACTGTGTACTTAATTCCACATTTTATATTTTTCCAACGATGAGGTCATCGTTTCCTCTAATCCAATGAATGTTAAGCCATATTTGGACTTTAAGAAAATATATTACATTGTATGTAAAGAGTAGCAATGAAGCCTCTTACTGTTAACTGTAAAGAAAAGAGAATCTTATTGTCTATTGTATCATGCTCAACTATTGGTTAAAAAAGGATGCTTCATCTAAGAAGCTTGGACTCTGTAGTCTGATTGGTATTAACTCTGAACAAAAGTAACAATGTAAATGTAACGGAAACAAAACCAGTTTGAACTGGATAATTCCTGTTTTACAGCCAACCCTACAGTATATAAACCCTGCTCCTTCACACAATCAGAGAGTCTGGCTCGGGTCTAACCCTTGGTAACTTTACTGTTACTCTGCTGGACTCCACTCCACTCCACTCTCCTTCTCTAGCTCTCACTCTTCCTCTCATTCTTTTTGTACACTGAATAAATATCTCTATAATTGGCAATACTATCTTAATATTCTCCCACTTTATTATTTAACTATTAGAGCTACACTCCTTTAAGGTATAAGTCCAATTATATCTTAACAGATTATATTTAAATTATAAAGTAGTAAGGTCATATCTTTTCAAAATATGTAATTATATTTTAAATACATATTTTTGTATATTAAATTTACGGTAATTCAAAAAATATTGTGTAGCTTATACCTCCTACGCTTTATAAGGTATCAATGTATTTCCCGCTTTTTATTTTAACGGACAATGACAATGGTTTTTCTCCTAAAAAGCTTTCCTCATTTTTGTATCTTGAACCAGCCATCATGTTTGTTAAGACGAAAGCCATTGCATGAAAACGAAAAATATGAGCTATTGAAAACACTTTAATTTAAAAATGTAACAATATGACATTTAAGAACATTTTTAGTTTGTATTTTGGATTTCTAGAAGTTAAAAAAGTATTTTGTAGTTTATATTTTAGAATAATGTGCAACATTAAAGTATTTTGCTTTTTGTGCACTTGAACATCCTGTTTGTGAGAGGGTAGGAGGATGACTATGAGCAGCTTTTGCAAAGAATTGCGAACTGCTTGCGAGTTTGCCTTGTTTTTCTCCAACTCTTTTGCACACTCACAATCAGTAGTCGAATTTAGATTCAGATCAATTCAAATCAATTTAATACATTTTATTCATGTCCTTCGGTTCATGCCCACAACACGGGTAATTATACAGTTGCAGTAGATCGTTAAAGTTGGGGTTTGTATTTTTAATGGCATGACTATGTCTTGCGTGTATATAGTAGATACATACGTGTAGGCGTCCGTACACACAAATATGCACTAACGTATATATGGGAAATGGCAATTCCTCAATGTATCTAACAATACATACGAGCTTGGGTTTAATTTTTGCATTTGGGCTGGCGATTGTAATAATGAAACAACTTAAAAGGTTAGAGTTGGGAGTTGGAACGGTTCCTAGAATTTTAATGGACTATTATAAACAATACGCGTGATACGGTAATAACCTGCTAAAACCAACCGTTTTTCTTTTTGTGGGGTACAGTGCACGGTCAACTGTTCCCCTAGATTTATTTTTATTGCACTTCCTAGTTGTCTTGTATTTATAGAGCATGGAATGACTCTTCAAGTTAACACAGCATGACAAAAGTGAACTTACAAGCTAAAGGAATTTCGAATCTCTTCTTTCACAACACGCATATTTCCACCCTGTAATAAGTGCCTTAGAGCAATTAAATCCTGATAAAAATGTATAACTATATCTACTTTCTAATAATATGCAATCCTTTTGAACATACGCCCATCAATTTACTTGGATCTCTGATGGAAATAGTATCTCCCAGGAGCCAATTTCTAATGTTGAACGAAAAAAATGCAAGGAAATTCTTATTATAATGTTATTATAGCTATATACACGGTCTGTTTTATTCACCAATTATCAATAATTTATTATTCTTACATTTGATTCACATCAAAATAGTTTCACAAACGTAGGAGCGTTAGTTCCAGCATATTTCATTGGGGAAAAGACCGTTACTTATTTAATGACTCGTCGTTAACACTTTTGTTTTGTAAGTCTACTCCGTGTGAATTCATGGAATAAATTATTTTCCGAGTCACAAGTATGCTTAAAATTCACGTACAAAAATTATTACAAAAAAAATCTTAATTACAAAATTACAAGAGGCAGAGGCTAACGACCAGCTAATGCTTCTTCTTCCTCCTCATTAGCCGCATTCTCGTACTGCTCAACTCTGGCCCTCAATCTTTCATTTTCGGCCTCGAGTTCGCTCAGCTAATTGAATAAAATATCTTATTATTTTCTCATAAGTAATTATTGCAAAATTTTGGAGTCTTCAAGAAATCCGAATTCGGAACTAAATGAAACCATGATCTGTGTGATGTAGTAAATCAAGATGGAGGATCTAAAACGAACCTTGAGTTGAAGATCTGCCATCTCCGCATTGATTGTGTCCAGCTCAGATTTTTGTGGTGCGTTCACATTCATTCTGTGCAGAGATTTTTGGGGGTTGAATAATTTTAAATGAAATATACATACTACCACTGTATTCATGGATTTTTGACATTTACACAGTGTATTGGAAATAATTAATGATAATTTTAGCAGCTCACTAGAATTAATTATAGATCAATGCAAAGATAGATTGAATTTGTAATATAATCTTTAAAGTCGTAAATCTACAAAAATTGCAAAAACCCCTAGTCACCATGACCATGAAATTGTTATAAGTACCTACTTTCGCTCTGCAGAAATATAAAAAAATACAAAGACAAATGGTGTTGGAAATGTTCTTTGACATTGTGCCTGTACACAGATTCGAAAATTGCCTAAAATTGGATGTAATGATGAAAAACGAAAATTGGAAATGCCATTAATACCTTTCCAAAAAGTATTCGACAGCATTTGTAGGTTTCTCTGGTTCTTCGTAAAGACCAACCAAAACTCGAGTTAGGGCCTCCATAACACCAGCCTTTTCCAAATAGCGCCTAAATTCCTCTCGCTTTGATTCAGGCTGGAAAGATTACAAGTACAAGAGATCATGACTAGAAGTACTAATGAGTAAGAATTAATGCGTTTTCACTAAACAAAAATTAGTCTATAATTTGACTGCAGATTTTTTTGATAGAGTACCTTCATTGTTAAAGACGCCTTGGATTGTTCCTGGACAATGATGAGACGAGAAGCAAAAAAAATCGTACGTGCGAAGCAAACCAGCTAGCGCTACTTGTGAAAAGCTCTGATGACTCAAAATTAGTCTCAAGGTAGAAGTAGGAAGTCAATATTTTTCAGTTTTCAATGTCATTATTAGTCATCATATATTTTTTCAGGGAATAGGAAAAGGCCTTTTATTGTTTGGTTGTTTTAAATAAGTAATAAATTATAAAAAACAAAATAAAGTCATAACAGGAAACCAAGAGAATCTAGTGGTTATGGAAACGTTGCGGTCATGGTTAGAGGCTATGCATTTAATGAAGGGGTAATCCGATTAAATTCATTAAAAAAACTATACGAAAATTGCGGAAGTACTTAATTGCATGAAGAATAAATATACTACAAAACAATTCACACCTTTTATTTTTCAGAATCATTTTACTGACGTGTTTGTGAGCTTGTTTGTGAAGCCATCAAATATTTTCCACAGGGAAGTTATTTACGCTTCAATAAAACATTAAAGTAAAGTCATCATAACTGGATTAGATACTCCGAACTACGAAAATTGAATCCAGGTAGAATTCCCAGCACGAGTGCTATTACCTTACCAGAAATATTAACAGAAATTTCTTTTTCTGCACAAGAACACAACAGCGTCCTCACACTAAATTATCCTATACCCGATGATTTACTACCCATTATTAATAATTATAGCACCATTACCGAACTATTACAGAGATTAGGGCGTGCTAGCTTTGTCGATGTTAACTGCTCCAAGAACTATATATAGTTCTGTGGAAATAGATAGCATACAATGGTCATGTCACAATCAGGTACACTAAATATTTTAATGCATTAAATGACCCCAGTGTCACACGTTTCCGACCTGGCAAATCACATACTGGTTAAATATCTGTATGCACATCGACTTTTTTCAGATATGTGTGTCGGCGCATGCAACGTCTTATTTTAATATTGAGGACGCCAGCAACATGGACACATCCTCTTTTTCCAGGTCTTAATCCTCCAGTGTCTACTGGTATATCCACCTCCGAATTACCTCATGTTCACTCCTGAAAATTCTGAAATAAATTTTTAAACAATGCTCAAATTTCAGCAGCTTTATTTTAATTTCCTTCAAATTTATATCGGCTCCAAACTAAATCTCATACCTGTTCAAGTGGACCGAGAGCATGCGAAAATAAGTTGGCGAGTTAGTAAGAGGTGTCAGTTGATCTGGAGATGTATCCTCTGGATGTCGATATTCCGTTGGATTTATGCAATCGTCAAATGTACAGAAGCTGTTTTTCTGGATTTCAATATGAAAGATTTCCCTGTTCATATCACATTAACGTCCGTTTATTCCCTCTGCATCCTCTGGATGTATTGTTGTTTCATTCGTTCCCCTGACATAATGACCCTGGTTGTCAATTCTTTCGTCAAGGCTGAGGGTATGGCTTCAAATTTTACTCTTTTCGGAGTGCTTGTATGACAATAGTACACAGAACTGATTCTCATGTACTCCATCACAAAGTTGTTGAATTTTTTCTGCAAAAAAAAAATCAAAAAGTAATTATGTTCTAACAAAAATTAACTAGTGATATCTTTTTATGAGGATTACAGATTATAAAGGAGCCATCGATTGGAAATCCCTGAATCTCCAAGAAATGTTGGTACTCCAATTGCCCTTCAATATCGTGATATTCCCAATTTTGTACCTAATTCTCCTACTTTTGGAGCCCGATTCAAAATGTTTCATTTACGGGACGATGAGTCTCTACTGGGAGTCCAACTGGCTCTTGTACACGTCGATCCTGGTGGAAGTACTTTTGATGTTCCTGCTTGCGAATATCTGCTCCTTTTCAAGCTTCCTGGTCCTCATGTTCTTGGAACGATGCACCGAGCAGATCAGGAAACAGTCCTGGATTTTAGGGACCAGGTAATTTGTTAAATCTGGAATTGAAAAAAGATCACGTATAAATTAATATTTCCGAAAGTATAAGTTGCTGGTGATACAACAATCTCCGAGTCATTATTTGTTAAAGCCGTTAATTTCATTAAATGACATATGTTTTTTTTTTCAGACGTTTTGGAGTGAGCCGGCCCGAAAATAAAATAAGGATAGCTTACAGACATTGTCGACAGTTACAGTTAACGATTCAACTTTTCAACTTAGGATTTTCGTATGGGATATTTCTCCTGAAAATCCACAGTATAGCCACATCCATTGTGATGTACTCCTTTGCCATCCTGCTGTCCAAGTCGTCCCTAATTTTGACTGCGATCTACTTCACTACTGGGATCCAGTGCTCCCTATTATTCAGTATCATGTTCCAGAAGGCTTTCTCAATCCCCGTCGGGATCCTGGCCTGCAAACGGAGGATGCTCAACTGGATCAAGGTATTCACGACGGATCAGACAGAGCAGTACTATTATCGGAGTGTGAGATCCATTTACGATGTGGGCATCAATGTCGGGAGCTTTCACAAATTTCAACGAGTGTCCACACCAGTGTTCTTGGACTATGTCATTAAATTTTCTGCCCGAGTTTTAATTGCTTTCAGCAAGGCATAGCATATCGTTATAGTTCCCAAGATAGTAGGGCAAGATATTCATATGGTTCTTGGCAAGTTCGTATTATATCCAATCAATACGCAAATGTCTCCTGACATCCCCTGTAATCAGTATTGACATTTCTGTAGTAAGGAGAATTTTTAAGAATAATTTTCACAGACTGATGTCGTAACTTGTTGTTTTGTCCTATCGGAAGTAATCATAGCTTTAGGAAATCGATGTCAAACTATAATAATTTGTTTGAGCTGAATAAACGCGCTGAAGTGTAATGCCTACAGAAATCATCGGATTTTAGAAATTACAGTTCACGACACTTTACACAATCCGCAATTTCCAACTTCAGGAGCTACTTTTTTATTTAAAGGGGGTACCTTGCATTAGCTCCGACAACATAACTTTCCTTAACGACTTCGGTACATACCACAGTCAAATAGACGTAATTACTCAAGTATGCATTTATGGTATACATATTTGTGTTAAATAACCGATTAAGCCAATTAAACCGATGTTAAACGATGTCATTTGAACTTATTTCCAAAGTTCTTGACTTGGGTTGTTATTCAAGTTTTATGTCATATAAGGAAATATTTGTATGATTTTATTTACATACATACAATTACGCATTAATATCAATTTTACATCAGAAGGGGAATCATCCTTTGACCATTTTATGGTTAGTCATCGTGTTTGAAACAGGAAACTAACCGTCCTTACACTTCCTATATCTCAATTACTGTGGCTATTTTTTGTTCCATACTAAAAATATTATGAGTCCCAATAGTCAATCTCAATTAAATTGATCATCAAATATAATAGGTTCAAAGAGACTGGCAATGAATGGTGTATAGATGTTATTGTTGCTTACAAGGAAGCCTCGCGGTATGTAAAAATGAGGTCGCAATGAAATTTTGTGAGTTGTTAGACTTCCGTCCGCCCCCCAAATGATCAAACCGACACTAAAGTTCGTTTCTGTTATTTGTGGACCAAAATTTGTTTCGTTGATCTAGGCCAAAAAATGAAGCCACAATCTTTATGATCGTGGAGCAAAACCGACTTTGCTCCTGAAGTGGAATTTGACAATTGAGGCATATGGGTTTTGAGGTACATGGAACATGAAATTTGAGTCGCAGAACGCTGTAAATGCCCCCTATGTAAATAAATATCCGCTTTACAACAACCCATTATTGTCAGAATACCTTCAATAATGTATTACTTACCTAAAGTCATCTAATTGGCTCACAGTGAAAATTCATTTTTTGGCCGAAACTCCGAAATCATTCATTTCGTAATTAACGTGCAAAATTTCAACTGAGACTGAAGACCCTTACAACAAGTCCCTTAATTTGAATTAATGTTAGGACCAAAGCTGGGCGCATACCCTACATGTATGCCTACAAGTAGGCAAAATTGTAGGCTATGCTCAAATTTTCACATATTTTGTAGGCATTTGCATGTAGGCTGCTTATTTCGAGGGAAACAAATCTGCAATATACGTATGCTGGGAATAATCAATACGTACCTACATAAAAAAAGGTAGATTATATTTGAAAAATTTTCATTGTACATGATAATACATGGTTATTCTTTGTATAATAAATTAACGTAAGTATAAGTATAAGTCATTAAACAGAATCATCTTCTAAAATTGACTGACTAAAATTTGATTTCTTCAATATTCGTTATTGAAATCAGTGAATTATAAATCAAGAAACACAAATTGATTTTTAATAAGTAGCACGCATAAAACATTGTTGAAACAATATCTGAAACTTTTCGAAAACAAAATTTAAATTATGTAACTTGAACAAGAATTGTCATTGCCAACTATGTATGTATTGTTTAGTTATTGTTAATAACTTCAATTTATGCATGCATAATTTAGTTTTAGTTTTGCAGGTATGATTCAATTACGACAAAGAGGTATGTCGGCTGTAGGTAGGGACAAATCTCGGGAGTGATGTATGTATGTAGGTTATAGGTAGGGTCAACTCTCGGGAGGGATGTATGTAGGTTGTAGGTAGGGTCAAGTCTCGGGAGTGATTTATGTAGGCTAAAATGTAGGTTGTACGTAAGAGTCTAAAAATATGTCTTTAAGGTATGCGAATACTTTTCCCAGCTTTGGTTAGGACACGTATTAAAATTTGGCGGCCGAACCTGGTCGAACTAGCATGAAATTTATTGCGGATTTGGACATTGGGGCAGAAGACTTACTAACAGCCAAAGATGGGCCCCTTGCCTATATCTAGGCCCTTTTATAGGCAAAAATTCTAGGGAGGAAGAAAAAAAACAAGAATCTAGGCTAGGATATAGGCAAGGTTCAACGGGATTTATATGCAAATAAAATATTATAGGAAGTTTGGGAATAAATATAGGCACCTAGGAAATTTAGGCTAGGGTCTTCATAAATAAATATAATATTAAGGGAGTAGGTAGGCTACTGATGCCGACATGCCGAGAAGGGGTATAGTCATGCAACTGATGCACTGAACAATAAAACGTATGCATATAATTTCGAAGAGTATTGTAAAAGTATGCATTGGGAAATCCCTACTTTTTACACTACAACAAATTAGCATTGGTTGTAAAAAGTGGAGAAGTAAAGCATGTTATAGCACGATTGTTAAGACATCTGGTCGACAATTATGTAGCAGATTTTCAGCGTGAAACAGACCAACAGATCGACAAACCAACATACCAACGTAGAAATAAATAAATATAATATTATTAAGTACAGGATATTTCGACATACACCTATGCGGGGTTTTCGGGTTTCTGTAGGGACTTTAAGGGTGTACTTATTTAGGGAAGCAGTAGTTTTGAACTTCCTAATAGGGTATAGTTGCATGATACTCCCAAAAGGAATATTATAAGAACATTTATAGGGATATATATAGGTAGGCATCTCCCTGTTTTCTATATTATAGGAAGGAACTTCGTGTTACTTTAGTCTATATAGGATTTAAGGAAGGCGTTTGGTTGAACATTTCCTTAAAAGGGGGAGATAACTTGACGAGAATTATAATTATAGGCAAATAGGGAGGCGCTTTATGTTAGTTTAATTATAGGAAGGAAATAGGCTAGGTGAATTAAAAGGCCCATCTTTGCTAACAGCTCAGTTGTACTCACTGTGAGGTTTCCCTGTTAGTTTTATTATAACATAGTCCAACGACCACCCCTACAGTATTACCTCATGATTTCGCAATTAAGTCTACATGAACATTACAACGGACAACAAGCTAATAAATTACTGGTAAGAAATGAAGTATGAATGAAAATGCTTTGCTGAACCAAAATTTCAAAGAATAAATCAGGGACATGGGAAGTATAAGTTATAAGCACACACAACGATACAACACTTAGCCTGATTGCACAGTACCCCAATGTTATTGTGTCCTTATATATATATAGAACCTCTTGCTAAATTCATAAGCGTCTTTACCAAATTGAGTTTACTAATTACACAAAAGCGGATTGACCATCCATAAAATGACTACAATAGTATATAAAGTGAATCTCCATGTTGTACTCAACATAAAATATGGATGCGACGGAGACGAAATAGCATCACAAAATAGTAATAGGACGATTAAGGAGGTTATCTTAATGGCCTTTGTTCATTCATACTGCAAAGGCTTGTATTTATGCCTGACCATGTCGTATTATTACTCCTAGTGCTGTCCATGGGAACAGGAGACACCCAGGTTTTTGGGAACAGGAACAGGAATGGGTGCGTACGGGAACACAAATTTTGTTCCCAAAACACTTTGGGAACGTTTGGGAACATAGAAATTGTTCCCAAAATATGGGAACAAAAGCGGGTTTGGCAACAGGAACAAAACGTGTACCTACCTGGTATTCACGTGAAGTTTGAACATAAAATTACCTCACAAATAAAATATTATTTTAAATGTACGTCGCAACATGTTAAATAAGTCACTCTTTCGCACGTTATTATTTAACAAAATAATGAATAACAATTATTTAACACGCGGCAAAAATGTAACTCTCTGGAACTTAAACCCATAATTGTAGCTCAGAAAATTCCAGCGTGCTTTTTTCCTTATTAGTTCAGCAAAAGTATAATGAAAGTGCTACTTGTCTTAGCTAATTTCAGTTACTACTATGTGCTTTGCGCTGCGATGATTAATTCAATGACTGTTACTGAATTCTCATTTAAATTCGAGTAGCTAAAGGTATTGGAGATGGTGTGCTGTTATTTATTTTTAATAAAGTCGATTTGATATTTGGTTTTTTAAATCGACGCATAAATAGAGTAACCTGGTGCATAAATGTGTAGGTTGTACTTTTCTGCTAGTCTTTAAGTACTTTTGGGAGCAGGAACAGGTCCAGGAACTTTGAATTGGTACCCATTTTTATGGGAACAGGAACAGGACCATTGCTTTTGTTCCTGAAAAAATGGGTACAGGTACAGGAACAGGTATGGGTACCAAATTTCCGTTCCCATGGACAGCACTAATTACTCCTCCTAATAAATAACTGACTCAAAACCAAGCAATTAAATCAGTTAAGAATGAGCCTCATATTATTTTAAAAGTCATTATTGTTGGGTTGACAATTAGATATACTTCGGTTGAAGGATTAGTTAATCAAAATCTGAAATAGAATAATAAAGCCCCTAATTATATTTACTTGACGTTATAGTTGTAAACACGGATTTTCCGCGTAAAGTTGAAGACATGAAGATTGTAGATAAAAGACTTATGTACAGTCCTAAAATGCATCTCGGAGCAGATATCTGGCAAACATATTGTGCGTTACTCACGCTAGCACTTGCCACAGTTGGCACAATCGAATCAAAAACGTTATCGCTTGACAATGTCTTCTCAAGTATGGTGTCCCACTGTCCCGCCCAAGTAGTTTACATTAACTGGGAAATCCTCGAGTATTTCCAGAAATGTTCTCAAAATATGAAAATAGTATCAACACTAGGTGTAAAAATTGAGAACTTGAGCGTAGGGACTGTGAACAACGTCAGCAACGCTCAGATCTCTGCTTACCCCAAGTTCCTGGCCACCTGTCAGACGGTATTCACACTACTAGGAAAAGCTGACGGTTCCTTCGCTCAATCGGAGCCGTTCAAAAATTTCGTTTACAATACTCAGCGGCCGAGAAGGGACCATTTTGTGTTTCTGTCAGACGGAGAGATTTCAGTTCCTCTGAATAGTTGGATTTTCAGCCTTCGTAATGTTTACTTTGCTAACTTCCATGACCGATTGTGCCCTTTGCTTTCAAGGACTGGGGATCCCCCAACCAATCAGATCCCCTCTGAGACCGTCCGGGAATTTTTACAGAGGAATACTTTACGCGCCACCTTTTTCGTATTAGAGCCATACGTGGTGATGAAGGATGGGGAGCCAATAGGAGGGTTCTTCTATAACCTCCTGAAATACTCCGCCAGCTATTACAACTTCACTTATGACTTAGCTCTACCAAAATTTGTTGGGGGAAGTAAATTACCGAATGGAACTTGGTATGGACCATTGGGGGATGTAATCTATGGGAGGAGGGACATGGTCTTCGGATCTGGTCGAACGTTGCAGCGAAACCCCATCATGGATTTCCCGGACTTGGTAGACTTGACAGGTCTCAAGTACACAACGGCTCATCCTCGTATAACGATTGACTGGGTCGCCATCTTGTACATATTTGAGTTTAAAATCTGGATATATCTGCTCATATCTTGTGTATTCATTTGCTCCTTCATCCTCATGGCGGAGCGCACTATCTCGAATCGTTTTCCGATTAGCGATTATGAGCTTGTCAAAGTTACCGGTGTTGTAGAGACAGTTGCGGCAGCTGTCGGCCCTCTACTGGAGCAACAAATACTCATCCCCAGCATCGGATCCATTAAGTTCCTCATGGGCTTGTGGATGCTAGTGTCGTTGGTTGTGGGAACGTACTACAAGAGTGACTTCATTGCGTACGTAACGTACCCCAAACACGAAAGGATTCCAAGGTCTTTTAGGGAACTTTCCGAGAGATCTGACTACACGATTAAGCTGATGAACCTGAATGCTGTGGATGCAATATTTTACAATACTACGAGGAATCCAACGCATCGGAAGATCAGGGATAGGCTGATCTTTGAAAATAACTGGGTCCAGTGTATGTTTGAAGCAGCGCTGGAGGAGAGGGTGGCGTGTATCAACTTTGAATTCATTGGGAGGGGTTATCTGGCTAAAAATATGACATTGAATCGATCCTTCTCGTCAGGGATTTTCTCTTCGGACTCCGCCCTCACTCTGCATTTAAGCATTGGCTTTACCAGACACTCCAAATTCGTGGACTCCATCAGCGAAATTATTAGATTGTTAAGGGATACTGGGAACATTCGCAAATGGATGGCAGAGGCTTATGATATCAATAGTCAGAAGGGGATTCCTTGGCTGAAGGCGGAAAAGAATGAAAATTACTTCAAAGTTTTGACTATGATGGAGAACCTTACTTCGAAATCCAAAGTCTCGCCTTTTAAACTTAAGAACGTTTGGATTTGTTACATTTTTTTAGCGAGTGGTTTGGCTACATCTATTGTTACATTTGGATTTGAGTTTTTAGCCGTGGCTACCAAGAGGTATTTGATGGTCACTATTTTTGGATTATTGGTATAGCATCTTTGCCTATACATGTAATATTATATATGATTATCCGTAAATAAACTTATTATACTTATTATGTTTATCCAATGAGACAATTGTTAATTTATACTGATGTGTTAGTGCAGTAATCAAATATTTATGTGTAGTAACTGAACTGTACGCACCCGTTTTTACACCTTATTTCGCTTAATTTTGATTGTTTTATTTCCAGTGTAATTAATTTTAATTTGTAAAAATTTTCACCCGGATTTTAATTCAAGATGCGATTGCCATTAACGAATGTTTGTTCATACCCTGTCTTACGAATTGTTGCGGAGGTAAAATTGCCCTTCAGTCATTTGTGATTGCCAGTGAAATTTCGTTACCCGTAATTTTTTCAAGAGCCTCTTCCAAAAATCTTTCTGAATATTTTGCCTCCTCGAGGAAATGTTGGAGGAATTCATGGACTGTGATAACCGTATCTAAGTCCAAGGAAGAAACCTGGATTTCAATTTCCGGAATTGTTTTTGCTGCAATATATTCTAATTGGACTTTGACACTTGAAATTATCTCTTTCAACTGGGCATTGCCCCAATCCATTTCATTTTCTAGTCGTTCTTTTGTCTGCAAAATAACCTCTTGCGCTTCTAGCGTAGCCGCCAAAATGATTTTTCCCACATTTTCACTGAGATCGGTTCCTTCCAAAAGTCTTGTGAGTCCCTGGTATGTGTGTGAAAGGATATTAATTGTATCTTCTATGGCTATTTCGCTCCCTAGTACGAGTCCCCTGGTGATGTCGTCCGACAACGAAATTTTCAATTTGCTTCTTGGCTGAAATTAACAAAGTATTTTAAGTAAATTCCAACCGTTAGACGACAATAAACCTCAAACGGTAATTTAAATCTTTATCAAGCACAATTGTTCTGCTGCAACACCAAAAGGGGGCGGGTGTGTTGACAAGAAATGACTCCTTTAAAACATCTGTAATAATAGAATTATTCTAAATTCGAACCTTCGGTTTGTGTAACTTTTAAAGCAGACGTAATCAATAGGGTGGGAGGGCAAGTAATGGAAATATGTTTTACAATGATGATTTTACAGGGGAGGGGTTGGGGTACGGAAGTTGCAAAATGTGGTGACGTTATAAAATGAAGGTCCCTTATAAGGTTTCACACTTCAACATGACATTCCTCATGGAATGGAAACAAGAAATAATAACACAAAATTAATTTACAATCATTATTTAAAACTTGGAATTTTACCTGGGATAGTATCTCAAGGAGGCCAGGAGTTTTAATTTCCCTGTAATCTGGAAAGCCAAAATGTCATTAAAATGTATTTAAAAATATTTCATATCTCAATACGAATTTATTTTAAAATCAAATAATTACTATTCTAATTACCCCTATGAAAGATATTTATTGGGGCAGCACTAACTAGCACAAGGACGCCTCCCCAAACTAATAAATACACGGAAGGTGTCATCTCCTAGGAATTGTTTTGGTGCTGTCCCATGGAAAAATAAATGAGGAATGACAAGAATATGAGGAAATCTACAGCTAAAATAAAAACGTTTCCATCGCAGTTCCCCCTGCACTGCACTGAGCTTTGACATCTGTGAATCCTAATCACTACCATTGAATTGAGCATTCTGAATTTTATTTCCTCAAATGGTTTTTAACACATGACAATGTGCCTGCATAGTATTATATACAAGTCATTATATACATACGTAATCATTATGTATCCAAAATGTTACACCAGGATTCCCCATAAGCTTACGTACAGACATATGTAACTTTATAACTACTACGGTTCACATCTTTCGGTACAATGAATCAGACAAAAAGGAATGTTACGCTCGAGACAGATAAGTTTTAAAATATGTCTCTATATGATATATGCAGTCTCGTTCGTATCTACAATACAGTAGATACGTACAGTATGGAAACAAATCATGCATGTATTTTCGGAACGTTAGACTTAACATTAGCAATCACGCTTGCTACGGTGTATACTGTACCTAATCAATGAATTTCCGCATGTATCACAAATAAACTCGGGTCGATAAATGCAATATTATGAGCTCGCATCAAATGAGTTTAAATTAAAGGATTGATCACTCTATGCCAGTTTACTTTCAGAAATGTGTATATACATAATTATGTACTTACAGTCATGGCTTTAGGCTTACAGACTCTTTATTTGCCTTTCCTTCAACTGGCAATGAGCTACTGGAGCTGATAACAAATCGTAGGGAACGTGACGATCCGCACGTAATGACCGATAAAATAATCCACTCTTGTACACAATGTCCTGTATAAAAGGAATCAGCAAATTGGGACATGTTTATACACACGATTGATTATTCCTTGTCTATAGTGCTTCTGTCCATAGTGGAAAAAGAGGGTGAGGGAGAAAGGTCGGGAGCACAAGCTCCCTGGGGAATTAAATTATTAGTAAAATATTAATACCATTAAATGATTTTATTTAAAACTAATAATTGTGGCACTAATGTGACCTTCCAAAATGGACTACTTCGAGAGGAAGTATTCCAAATTATTATGAGTGCTATTGACAATGGAGCTGTGGACCTATCTAAAGATTACAATTATTAGATAACAAGGCCAACCAAAGTAGATGCATCAGTGAATGTCTATTAGTGAATGCATATTGAATTGCAATGAAATTTTAACAGGAAAAGTATTCCAAGGGTCAATGGGCTTATTCTTCAAAATTCAGAAACTTGAAGAAGCTGCGCCAATCATGCATAAACTGCACCTTGACTTGTCTGAAAATCATAGGTGACAAGCCCAAGTTGGAATTAAAGGAATCCTGCTTACTATCATGCTATAATAAGGAATATATAGTTCTATTTTATGCAAGGAATTTAGCATGAACATTTGTTGGTCAGGTGTCATAGTCATAAACTGTATAGTTCCTTCCCAAATGAAACTATGTATGTACCTGGAAAAGGTTTGTAAATAATTATAAGTAATTAATCTTATTTGAATAGTATAGAACAAACAATTCCCCTTGTTGGCAAAACATTTCAAAGGTTATAAAAGCGGGCAAAAGGGTTTAATTAAACCGATTGTATTATACTTGCAAATATATGTATTTGAAGAAAAGGTTGACAGTGCTTAGCAAGGGTACAGATTTTCTGTACCCGTACTGACAGCGCCAAAATTATTCCGGATATTTTTATTCTATTTTGTTTCGTGCCAAAATTACTCCGGATATTTGCATTTTATTTTGTATATGAACTATACTTAAGTTACTTGGTTTTTATTTTAAGATTTCTGAAAATAAATACCTACGTATTTTGTATTTTACAAATAAATTGCATGTGTTTTCCAAACCTCTGCTCCCTCCTAATGACTTTAATCTTCAAGAATTTTCAAATAATTCATATCTTTGGAATATTATAACAGCAAGAGAAAATAGCTTCAAAAAATTAATTTAGCGTATTTGTATCGGTGCTCCTCTTATTCCTGTTTGGCTTGAGTCAGTTCGTTTCACATGTTAGGTCTTATAATTGTGCACAAGGGTTAAAAAGTCCGTTTAAAGAATTTAATTGACTGAGTAATTCATTTAATATGTTTGTATAATTACTTATCAGGACATCAACAGCATGTCATCATCAGTGTTGACGGCTCCTATTTTCAGAAAGTGGCCAAATTTGTGTAGGAAAATTATTATAAGCACAATCGTATGCATCAAAAAATGTGGAAGCCTAGAAAAGTAAATCCGGTCTATTAAAATAATAGGACCAGTTCATAAAAGCTAAATGGGTCATATTCAAATTTTTTTGTATAAATAAGACATTTACTCCACTCGGCAATACATGAAATATTATACCAGGTGAGAGAAATTCGAAGAACCTTATAACAATTTAGCAAAAATTAACTGATTTATTCCCATTGACATAGATATATAAGTACCTACCCAAGGTAAGTATGTACTGCCTAAAAATAAATTTAATTGGCATGGATTATGTTCTCGGTTGGGTACGTATCCACCCATCTGGAAGCCCCAAAAATCAAAATGGTTGGAGAAAAATGTTGACTTTGCGTCGATTAATTCTGACACTCCAACGATCAGATATCAGCATGAGGCATTTGCTCTGAAATCGATTTTATTTTCTCGCGCATTATATATTATTTTTGTGCTCGTTGTTTCTAGTGTAATATTAACTTGTGTCAATAAGATTTTCCCCTCCCGGAAATTAATGGTTTCCTCATGTAATGCCGATCATTGGGTACAAAACTCAAGGGTTGCTGGGTAAGTAATTATATATTGCTCTATAGTCTATAGTAATCCATAGGTAGAGAACATTGTGGAGCAGAGCTTCTGCCGGGGACAGGGACGTCCCGTCGGGACACTGGACGGACCGGGACGGGACGTCCCCGGGGACAAAATAATTGTCCCCATGTCGTATTCGGGACGGGACGGGGACAAAAAAAATTGTCCCCATTATATTCGGGACGGGACGGGGACAAAACAAAATATCCCCATTATATCGGGGACGGGACGGGGACAAAAAAAATTGTCCCCATTATATCAGGGACGAGACGGGGACAAAACAAATTGTCCCCACTATATTCGGGACGGGACATGCTTTTTGGTCGTGTATATAACGGGACGGGACGAGCAAGCACAGCAGAACAAGGATAACGTTTCAGCTTTAATGCTCATGAGTAAACTATTCTGTGAACACTATTCCACCTTTGTAGAAAATGAGGCTTGTTGCTCAAAAAGTTCAGGAAGAATCTTCTCGATTCTATAAATGCGTTTTTTATGTGTTTGATACAAATATTTTTTTACGAAATTTTCCTCATGTTCCGATTTTCGATATGAGAATGTCGACAACTGTTTTCAGTAATTATCGGGACGGTACAGGAATTTTGTTCACATTCCACGATTTTCGGGACCGGGTACAATTTTTTTTTTAAATTTTGGGGACGGGATGGGGACAAGGTTGTTGTCCCCATGTCCCGACTTTCGGGACGGGACCGGGGACGACGTTTTTTAAAAAGTTTGGGGACGGGACGGGGACAAGATTTTTGTCCCCATGTCCCGACTTTCGGGACGGGACCGGGGACAACGTTTTTATAAATTTTTGGGGACGGGACGGGGACATGGTTTTTGTCCCCGTGTCCCGATTGTCGGGACGGGACTGGGGACAAAGGTTTTTTAAAAATATCGGGACGGGACGGGACGGGGACGGGACAAGAATTTTGTCCCCAACAGAAGCACTGTTGTGGAGCATTTAAAACAATTCCAAAAATTGTCCTTTAACTGTACATATGTACGTGTCAAGTAACTTCCACGGGAACAAAAATTCTATGTAACCATAGCCTTCCCTTAAATTAAATCCGCGGCAACGGAGGTGATTATTATTATAGAGCCAGGTAACCCAATCGAAAAATACATACATAGATATAAAGAGCTATTATTTTCTATTTCCAGGGAAATCCTAGAAACATATTTTATCATTTTCTCGAGGGACGGCACCCAGCTCAAACCTAATTGTAAGTCCATTGACAATGTTGAATACCCAACAAGTGTATTTCAACCTCCTTCAATTTCACATTGCGTCATGTTTTAACTTCTTGCCCATACAAGTTGATAGAGCCCGGGGGAAAGTGAGACTTGTGCCGGATAATAAAATCTGGCGTCTCTTCTACTGGTTGAGTTGTTCCCGATGGATATTTGCGGTCAGTAAGGGGCTTCAGTCCATATTTTCCCCAGTAGACTTGATTGACAGTCCGGCACATGTTGTTTTGTCTGTGGGTTTGGCTCATGTTGTCCTCATCATGCATATTTGTTTCATAAAATACCCTGAACTAGCTGCTTTGAGCTTCAATACTCTCCTCGAGTCAGGGGGTAAGTTATTATGACACAATAATAAAATGCGCTGGTGCCGATAAAATTTTTGAGTACAAATTCAGAGGGAGCCATGTAATTTGGTAAATCTTAAAAATATGTTTTTAGGCTCCCTGATTGTGAGTACAAAGACTAAGAATAAGAGGCTGAATGTACAGGAATTAGTTGTGGTACTGCTACCGCTAAATTCTTTTATCTTCCCACTTTTATGGCTCATGCTAATGCTTATTGGTCCGAAGGCTCAATTCTTCCTTTATGGATCACTAGGCCCTACCTTTCAAACACCCATGGTTTTCTATACATTGTGTTGGGTGGAAATGTTCCTCTTTACTTTTATGGTTGTCAACATAACATTTTGGCATTTCATACTTGCCTTGTTCTTTGAGAGATGTAACATTATCATAAAAGACGGGATCCGGAAGCTGGAGATCTGCCATAGCAAGTAATCCATTTGCAATTTATAAAAGTAATTATACATAATTATATGGTCGATGGAGAAGAACAGGATTTTAATGTAGGGTTTTTTTTAAATGGTCAACAATAATTTAATGGATATTTTAGGGACATGTTACCATCCGTTAGGATGTGGAAAGTGGCTGCAGCTTGCACTCATTGCCGAAAAATTCAGCTGCTTCTCCAATATTTTAACACATGTTTTTCCTACACTGTATTTACTTTCAAAATCTATTCTATCTGCGGCTCCATTGCGATGACGTCTTTCGGGATTTTGCTCACGAAAACTAAACTGCCCATAGCCTTGGCGTACCTGGTCGCTGGGATGCAGGCCATTTGTGTCTTCGCAATTATCTTTCAAAAGGCCTTCACTGTCCCTGCTGGGATGCGGAAATATAAAAATAAAATACTACAAATTGTCAAGTTATACAAGCTTCAAATTCCAAGGGAGGACTTTGCACGGAGAGTCCGATCCATTCATAATACTGGGATTGCTGTTGGGATCTTTCAGAAATTGCAGAGGTCATCCACTCCTGTTTTCTTAGACTTCATCACGAGGAGTATTGCCCGGGTTCTAATTGCTTTTAGGTATCACTAGGGTAACAGTGTGACAGTGTATAGTAGGGAAAATGGGTTATTATTAATACAAATATTATACAAAGTTTATAATAGATACTTGTATGGCCATTTGTTCTGAGGTCTTATTCCCAGTTGGGGATAAAAAAAATCGGAGATTTATGAGGATGGGAAGAATCAAAACTTTAATTTCTACTGATATTGTCTCCAATAATTTTTGAATGCATTATTTGTATTTTAACTTGTAACGTCATTTAATTTCTTAATCCTTGGGTAATTTAATGTTTATGTGCTGGTATAATTTTATTGAACTTTATAGATTGTGTTTGAAGGTGCACTACATTTGCTCCCCCCAGTTTTGAAAACACAATTTGTACGTCTATCTTTAGAGGCCCGGCTACCTTTAGGAGCCGGCCATCTCTACTAAATATAAAAGCGTAAATTACAAAATATGATTATTTTATGAAAAAATGTTTTTTAATATTTAGTTCTATTCCAGAATAATGAATGTAGCATAATTCGGATTCAGATGAATAGTCCAGATTGTCCGTAGAGTAAATAACAGCTTCAAAACTTAAACTGCATATATTGAAAAAAAAAACTATTATATAAAAAACCAGGCCATCTTTGGGGGCCCGGCTATCTTTAGAGCCCGGCTATCTCTATATGCGTGGGGTAAAACCAGGCCATCTTTAGGGTCCCGGCCACCTTTGGAGGCCCGGCCATGTTTAGGGTTTTTACGGTATTTAAAAAAAACATTCATTTATGATTACAGATGAAAATATGATATATATATCAGAATGTATAATATTTCAAATAGATACATGTATCTACAAATCTGTAGTTTAATGTTCTGCTTTTCATTTGCATTTTCCGCCGAAACCTTGCTTGATCGCCAGTTTTGGTTGCTGTCACTAAAACATCAAATATGCATCCAAGCACGGCAGTCTAAATTGCGCCTGTTCGAAATATTCTTTAAATATTCTGCAAAAAAGCTTAAAGGATACTTTTTGGATAAAAGAATAACATTCCAAAACAATTGTTTAACCTGCTTTGTACTCCCGCTGTGCTGCGAGGATACAGCTTTGGGCTAGCACTGAATAAACCCCATTTTTTTAAATGTAAAAAAAATAAACACAATTGCTGGGGAACTTTTTCTAGCAAAAACATTCTGCTAACTAATGGTACTAAATTTGAATGAAATCCCATAAAATTTGCTACAAGTTTTTATTGTTCTGAGTAATTCTGTTCTTAAGTATTTATTTGTTCAGAATTTTTGTAATGTTCACAATTTTCTACGTTTTCAAAATTTCTTCCTTCTCCGGAATTATGTTAATCTTGCTCCTGAAGCGAAATTTCTTCAACCCTTTTCTCGGTGATTACATGATCTTACCGGTTACAACCACAATCCTGAAATTAAGAAGCCAATCCGCTAGTTCTCTGTAAAGCTTATAAAACTTCTTTAAATAATTTCTATCGTAATGAAAACATTGTAATTCTGAAAGTTTTAATAAAATTTAACATTGTCTCACGATTGCAGCCTGTCGTGTCACCATAAATGTTGACCTATGTCAATGCAAGTTAAGAAGATCTAGAAAGATAGTTACTAAAAACTAAGGGACAACATGTATAATGTGTCCGCAATAATTATCCCAACTCTAACTCAACAAATGTAGTAGAATTCATGCACAAATATAATAAAATTCTAAACTTGTTGTGGTTTGACAAGAATCTGCCAAAAATGTATGACACAAAAAGGTAAATACTTTTGCATTGAATCCCCATCGCTTGTATTTTCCTCTGAAGAAAATACACATCACGCATATTAGACCTACAATTCTTCCCAACATCTTATATCAACTCAAAAGTGTACAGGCAAACCTTACTGTCTCTTACATTTGTATTACACATATCCAACCTGAAACATTTAAAGATTTTATGTTACAGATAAACCAGTCCAACAAGTTTTTCTCCACCATTCCAGCACTACACTACGTGCAGAAAACACGTACACTTGGAAAATGTACATGTACAACTGAATAGATTGCATGGATAGCACATTAAACTCTCATCTTCAAATGCTTCAATGTATGTATGTACATACATGGTTTCTTGCCGGGCCAAGTTTTAGAAGTTTTTTACTCACTCTATCCGGAGGAATTCCCACCTATCTCATTACCTGCACTTTACATGTTCTTGCTCCTCACTTTCATTGAACGTCTCTGCAAGACAATTTCAAGCTCATTGCTCCTTCAGACTTTTAATGTGACTTTTTCCCAAGCCAGTGTGTCCTCTAGTCACGACAAACACATTGCTCAAAATATTTTATTCTTATAGTTAACAATGCCGTAAATCTTCCCCAATATTCTTAGGATATTCTACACTCTACGAAAAACACAATTCAGGGGGAAAGTGTACTTACAGTTTGGGTGAAAAAGATTTAGTATGTGACTCCAGTAAAAAAAAAATATTTCACAGAAATTCGATTGGACCGACAAAATGGCTAGAAGAAATTGCTGTCGAAGTATAATTAAATTTATTTGTTCAGCCATCCTGGGTTGCATTATGTTCGTACTGGTTCCTCTATTTCTACTCCTCCTCACGCCACTGTACCTAATCCGTTGGATAATTTCAAAACTCGGGCCCTGTATAGATCCAAAGCTGAGTAAAATTTTACATACACGTGGAGCAACCCTATCCGTGGACAGTATTTACGAAGGGATTCCTCTCAATAATATTTTTGTGGCTGGGATTGTGGACGGAATTGTCTCATTGGATGTTTTCCGGGAAAATGCGGCCCGCGTGATGCTATCCAAAAATCCGGATGGTAGTTTGTGCAACCAAGAGGGTCAGCAGTATATAGTGAGTTGGATGGGGTACCATTTTTGGAAATGGGATGAGGATTTTAAAATTGAAAACCATGTGAGATACTACGATGGGATTTATGCGGATCGGATTGCGAAAGAAGGGGTCACAGAAGAACTTCAACCACTCTTAGGAGCCGAATTTATCCGAACACCCTTCACTCCAAAGAGGAGTCCTTGGGAAGCCTACCTGGCCCACAATGTCATCGTCAAAGACGGGGATCCCGTAAATAAACCCAAATCTCTTTTAGTTCTCAGAATCCATCACTCCCTCGCGGATGGATTTGCAGTTTTGAAAGTGATCACCGTGGATTTGATGGTGGCTCAATATGAGCGGGCCCAGGCGGCATATTTCCAGAAGACATTGTGGGAGAAAATGTATGGTTTAGTGTTTTACCTTTTTAAAGCCCCCTTTGAAGGGGCATTTCAGTTCATTGAGTCTGTGGACTTCAATGAATGGCACATAGCGGAGAATAGATTGGCCCGGGATCATCACGTGGCACTAACTCCACGAATCCCATTGGATATTATTAAGGATTTGAAAAACCAACACAATACAAGTTTCACGTGTATTTTATTGGCGGCCTTTGCTGGAGGAATCCGGAAATTTATGATTGAGCACCAGTACAAAGTCCCAAGGTCAATTCATTGCTTGACCCCTCTGCCGATGCCGGGACATCCTTCGAAATTGAGGAATCATTTGTGAGTATTTTTGAGAAAAAATGCATTCCCAGGGTTACAAATGTTAAACATGGTGGAATTTGTTAAGAATTTCAAATGAAGGTTTGGTAAAAAGATGAGCGATAAATTTTAAAAGGTTTTTTTTTAACGATCTGTTTGACGAACGCTGTAGAACCTTGTGCATAATTACTCTTCCCTTGGATGTGGATAACCCTCTGGAAAGGATTGAAGAAGTTGCGGCAGAGTTGGAGAGGCAAAGAACATCGTCAGTCCCACTTTCCATGTTTATATCTGGGCCGATATTTGGCGCTTTGCCTGCCTCAGTTATTAAAGCTACCTATAAGAATTACGCCACAACTGCTGTAAGTTTTCATGAATTTAATAACTTGTAAAATAATGTGATATAATGTATTGTTCACATAAGGATTTTAATGTAATTACACAGGTCCTCACAAGCATGCCTGGTCCAGATCGGGTAATAGACTTCCTAGGTTGCCCATTGGATGATGTCGTTTTTGGAGGCGGATTATTGCGTGGGAATTGTGGTAGGTTTAGAAATAAAGTTGTCTTTTATTTGTGCAGGTAAAAATGAGGTGTGATGACAGAGGTATTAAGACAGATTGTCATGAGGCTGATGTGTTACCATCTGTTTCCAGGAGTTGGTTTGAGCTCATTAAGTTACAATGGGGCCATCAGAATTGGAACTGGAGTGGACACAAATATTCTGAGCAACAGAAGTGACGTGGAGGAAATCGTTCAGAACATTCAAGATGAGCTCACCGTTTTGAAGAACTTAGATGTTTGACAAATTGGGTTGGGGAAATTAGCAGATACCAGAACCAATTTTAAAAGTCATGACGGATGTGTGCGAAATATTGAGCAGGCTTTTAAAATATTAATTCAATTATTTTGGGTTACTGGAGATGTTCGTTCTATATTTTTTTAACTATAGAAATAGACTGCAGGAGTTTGTACGGTAATTTTGTTCTATGATGATCTAAATATTGTTTGTATGTAGTAGGCTCACGCAATTAACAGTAAAGTTAATTTTTGACAGCCATGTACATTTGTTCTCTTATTTCCCGTAACTATAAAAATAAAAACGTATTTGAATCGCGACAGCTTTTAATCTTCAGCTGTTCTTAAATAAGAAGCATAGATTTTGTTGCTGTTCAGTTTAAGATTGCGTTCAAAAACATTTGTAAATTATTATGACTAGTATGTAATAAATACCCAACGGACGCGAAGAAAAATTTTAATCGGTTTTTTTCCTGTTACCTGGGAGACATGTCGATGGGGGTTATATCCCTGTTACCCTCGTTGTGGTCTGGAAATGGTTTGTGGCTTGTGCAGTGCAACGCCACAACTTACGGTCGGAAAGGTTCAATTCAAAGTTATGAACTGAATTGAATTGGTTAAGTTTTATCTTGAATTCAATCGAAGAAGTAGTGAATCGAATTGAACTGAACTGAAAATTTCCAATTCAGAGTTTAATTGGTGCGAGCACTAGACCACAAGCTGATGCGCCTCCTGCTAGATTGACGATATCGTATGGAGAAACGATATCGCTTCAAAAAACCGAAAATTATCGTAGCATATACCGTACCTCAAATTTGCACGGTA
The DNA here is from genome assembly GCA_947179485.1 of Allacma fusca. Classification (NCBI taxonomy): domain Eukaryota; kingdom Metazoa; phylum Arthropoda; class Collembola; order Symphypleona; family Sminthuridae; genus Allacma; species Allacma fusca. Next base: position 68,625,899 of record OX359246.1, read on the forward strand.
ATTACGGTAATACCGCACTGTAATACCGTAGTTGACATGTCTAGTTCATATGTACCTCTAATAGTGAAGCCCGTATTCGGGTCGGATGTACCTCGGATCCTAACTTCAGCTATTTTTCTGGTACTTGTAGCAAAATTATACTTGAACCAAAATACCTAAGAAGTAAAGGTTTGGTTCGGATCTGAGGGGCCAAGTTCTAGTCAAAATTAAAACAAATGACGCCTTTTGCATGAAATACAGACAGAAGTATGTTTTTAAATATTGGTGTGAAGTGTGAACTATGATCGTGATTGTGAAATGGTTCCGTGATTTAGAACTTTCATTTATTGCAATATTTTATTGCAAGTTTTACCGTTCCTTGAACTTTTATAACGAGTTTGTTGATCAGCAGTACCGACAAATATCAATGAGATGGAAGTATGTTCATAGTTGACACCAGCACTTCTGCCTGTATTTGGCATATAATGTGTTATTTGTTTCAACACGAAGGTGCGTCCCTCCGGATCAGAACCAATGCTTTACTTGTCAGGAATTTTCGCTTAAGTATAACTTGGCAACCGCGGAACCAGAAATTAACGGAAGTTAGGGCATGAGATATACCCCATCCGAACCCGCACCTGAACCCGATTTTGGGTCCTATTATATGTATACAAATTTCCTACTTATTTATTATTTTCTTTATTGAAATTGATATGTATGTAAGACAACCATTTGTACTGATGTCTTCGGGCCGTCTCATTCAATCTCCATTCAAATAGCGTTCTCTTGGAAGTGCTAATTACAGATTTTCAGATTTAATTCACGTGGAATTTAATTAATATTGTAGGAACGAATTTACCTGAAAATTGCCTGAAATGTCAAGTTCGGCTTGAGGTAATTCAGAAACCGCGACCCGAACTTGTACCCTATGAAGCGTTAAGGCATTTTAATTTACCCGAACATGACCGTTGCCCTACCTGCAATTTCAGGTTCGGATCCTCCGACAACCCGTGCTGTCTGAACATTGGTTTGAACTTTGCTCGAGTTGCAATAATTGATTTCTCTTATGGGATTTAACATGCAAAAATTGATCCCATGTGAAACTTTCAAAAAAATATCCAGCTTTCCGATGTCCTACTGCCCGAACCAAGAGGATATGGCATGAAGTTTGTGGTTTGTATGAACACTATTAGTAGTGTCTACAATTCCACCAAGTTTCATTAAGCACTTCAGAAAAAGTATTGGAGTCTGTATATAGTAATCGTACATTCTCACAGTCAGTCCAATGGGTAGAGCAAACTCGCTAATAGTAAAATTAGTTTAGCTGGTTTAATCTAGCAAATTTATCGAAGAAAAATTGAAGGGTGTCGCGGAGAACGTCCGGTGGTGCCAAGTTTTATTGAAATAAATATCGACTCAGTGATTTCTACATGGTTTTACTTTTACGAAAAAAACTTATTCGTCACGTATTTTTGGACGTGCCGGGATTGTACTTCACGTACATTTTGTTTTTGGTTTCGTTTCAAGTTCGAGTCGGTTTCGGGTATAAAATTGTGTAACGGTCTCGGTTTCGGGTACAAAAACATTTCCCGACCCGCGGCTGTCCCGGGTTCGAGTTCGCGACAAAAAGTTGTATTTACACCGGGTTTTTGTTTCGAGTCGAACCCAATTTTTTCTTACCTATACAGACACTAGTAGGGGGAAATAATTTTCATTTTTAATAATTTTTAGTTAGCTCTTTTAATTTATCAGAGCCAGACTACAGATGGTCTGTTTGGGTAATGCGGGTAATCGCGTGGAAAGCCAGAATGGAAGGTTTTATGGGAGATTAGGTGGTAGGTGGAAGTTGGGGTGGAAAGATCAAGTGGAAGGTGGGAGGTGAGATGGCAAGTCTGGTGGAAGGTCATGTGGAAGGTCAAGTGGAAGGTCAAGTGGAAGGTCAAGTAGAAGTTTGGTGGAAGGTGGAGATCTGGTGGAAGTTGCATATGTATGTATTATAGTGTTAATATACGGGTGAGTGGAAGGTGTAAGGCAATTTTGTGACTGGGAAAGTAGAACTCAGTCGTTTATTGTATTAAATTATGACCCAATTTTCCTACTTTCCTTGTAAGGGCAAACAAGAGGTCGCCTTAAATTTAAATCCATATTTGTTCCCACAAAACAGCCCTCACTAGTCGTTCAATGGGCAAGGATAAAAAATTAAACAGTTTATAGCAATTATTCCTACAGGTTTTCTAAATCTTTGTAAGACCGTATCAGATTTTTGCAATGAACTGTTTAGATATTGGAAACGAACTGAAGGAAGATTTTTTGTGAGGGAATGATAATGAAGATGAATTTACAAATAAATCCCCTTTCAAATATCAAACAATTACCATAATGGGTTTATACTACTAAAAATGCCATAAATATTGGATTAATGCCCTGAAGGGCCTCACCATTGCACCCAAGCGCAAGATGATGGTCGAACCTGAGGAAAACAACATTTTGTCTATGTTTTCAGAAACTCTCCGCACAAGCTCTATGGAGGAGGTTGTTCCGAGTTCTTTAACGACAGCTAGTGCCCCTCATGGGTACAGGTTTTACCCGGGTATTTGGGTACAGGTTCAGGTACAGGTACGTATCAGGTACATACTTCTTGTACCCATCCAATTTGGGTACAGGTTCAGGTTCAGTCGTTAGATACCTGAAAATTCAGGTTCAGGTTCAGGTATGGGTACAGGTACAAAAAGTAATCTTTTGGGTATAAACCCATCAGGTACGGGTAAGCACTGGGTAAATACCTGAACCTGAATGTAAAATACCTGAACTTTCAGGTACTTTTCAGTCAATAATAATTTCCAAGTAACGCCTGCAAAGGTGTTGTTGAGCTTTAAAAACTCCTCCGAATTTTTGACCTTGAAACATTTTAGATTAAAATTTAAACGTATAAGCTCAGTCAGGAAAACTAGGTATGTAGGTATAAAATGGCCATAACTAATACTATCCAAATAAATCCACTGTCCAATAAAAACCAGATGTTACCATTTCTTGCCACTGGCTTGGCCTTTATTAATAAAATCCGGTTTTTTTCCAACCCTGCCCAGCATTAGCTGGAATGACCAGAGATTTTTTATCAGTTCCTGGAACTGTTAAAGAACAGAGATCTAAGATTGAGCGAGCCTTCTCTTATGGCCCAGATCTTCTGACGCATAAACGCTTATATAAGAGTGGAGTTACGGTAGGAAATGTTTTTGTTTCAAAGCTTGGCTGAAGTTAAAATCTGAGGAGTTTGAATCTAAAAAAAAATGTTTTCCATTGCAAAAGCAATTGCAAAACAAATTCTTAATCGTTTAATTTCTCGCCATTATTGAACGTTTAGAAAATATTACACTGCATTTGTATTGTTGAATTGAACTTATTCATATAGTAGATTTTGCTTTCAATTACCCTTTTCTACCTTTATGTAATCATTTTTAGCCACTGATAATTCCAGTACTTAGTCATTCCTTTTAAGAATAAATAATAAAAATATATGTATCTAATCTGATAAATAAATTTATTGAGTCAAAATGTCGCAGATATTTAAATTTTTTATTTCGTGTAAAATATTTGGTAATCCTTTAAATTAGTACAATGGAAAATACCCGGGTAGGTTCAGGTACTTTTAAAATATACCCGGGTACAGGTACTTTTTTGGGTACTTTTTGGGTACAGGTACTTTTCAGGTACAGGTACTCCCGATTTAGTTTGAGTACAGGTACAGGTTCAGGAAAATTGAACCCAGGTATTCAGGTACAGGTACGGGTATAGGTTCAAAAAATCCATACACCCATGATTCAGGTACAGGTTCAGGTCCAGGTACAACATTTTTGTACCCATGCGGAGCACTAACGACAGCAGTTGAAAAATGTTTCTTGACTGAAAAAGTATTTGGAAGTTTATCCTTACACATTGAAATACATATGATAAATATACAAATATTTTGAAACGACATTTCCTGATATTCTCCTGTTTTTGTACAATCATATTTACTATTGAGTACTCAATGAATGAATTTGATTTAAGCCTTTGTACTTTGTCTGCCCTGTTTGCTAATTCAGTAATCAGGAAGTATTCAACAATAAAACGGATGGACTGAATGTTCAAGTTAAACATTCATAATATAATCATATTTCTGGTTCAGTGTATACAAACTGTTCCCTCGCAAGGAGCCTTTATATTTAGATACTTTAATGTTTTGCTGTGGGTGATATGCAAATGTGAAAAATTGTGCCAGAATATCCGTAAATCAGATTATCCCTCCAAACGCTTTATAAAAATGTTGTACCTGTACCTATACCCATACCTAGGTAAATATTTTCAGTACCCGTAGTTACACGTACTTGAAAATAAAATGTACTCTTTGCACCCACAATTTACCCGTACCCATAATGTACCCAAAACCTGTGCCCGTACCCGAGTACCTATTATTTATACGCTTCCCATTGGTCCCGCCACCCCGCTTTCCATAGGTCCGCGCGTTTAATCCACACCCTTGCCAGCACTTCCAAATCTTTTTAGCAATTTTAAATTAAAGAAATGAAATTTCTAGTATTGTTTATTCATTTACAAAAAACACTTGGCTAATCAAGTACAAGTTCATGTTCAAGTCAAGTTATGTGTCCAACTTGAACGTCAAGTTATTATCAAATTCAAGTTACATAAAATGAACTTGAAAATCGTGTACTTGAATGCTCAAATTTCTTGAGAGACTTGAATCATCAAGTGCAACTGTGGGTATACCTTGTTTAAACAATTGTTCAAGTTCAAATCAAGTTTAAGTAGAGTTGTTTAAAACAACTAATTTGAACGCATCTGTGGTTTCTATATAGTCTTGCTAAAACATGATTTTAACAAGCTGACCAAGGAAATCCTAAAATAATTCGTACATACTAACAGAGCTAACAATACGCTCAAATACTGACGTTGTGCGTAAATCAGTGATCGGACTGGGTACAGAAACCGTGTACCCGTACCCATACCCGTACCCGAATATCGGGTACTACAAAATGCCGTACCTATACCCGTACCCATACCCGAGTACCCGGGTAAATTATTTCAGTACCCGTACCTGAAAATACAATGTAGTACCTGTACCCACAATTTACCCGTACCCGTAATGTACCCAAAACCTGTACCCGTACCCGAGTATCTATTGTGTGTACCCGGGTATTACTCGGGTACTGGAAGTTTGGCCGATTTAAAATCCCCGACGACATTAGCCTGCCCAGCTGAAAAATTTTAAGTTGTCAATTTTTTGACCTCCATTAAAAGTGTCCGGGATTTTGGGAATTTTCCCTAGGCGTTAAATACATCCTATTTGAATTTTAAAAAAATTATTTCAGGCATTTTGGGATTTTTTTAATAAACACTGACAAAATTCAAATCCTACTACCCCAAAATAATAACTTGCTGAATGAAATGAAATGTGTTCTCGCTAATTGGAATTGGGACGGATTCTTTAATACTAAACTCTCCATAACTTGCTTTTCAACTTGGAGAACAAGAAACAATTTTGTTTCCGGCTAATCGAACTCTGTGTATAGAAAATGTTATACGGAAAAATCGAGTTGATCATAATTTTTCCAAGTCAAATATTGCGGTTTCAGGAAATAAATGTGGGAGGCAATATTGAATATTCATTTTAAATTACAGCTTTATAAAACAAACATTCGTAAACTGTCTCTCACATTTATGAAGCCCGAGACGGAGATTTTCGAAAAATGCAGGCAAAATAGGACTAAAATGCAACCCCATGGAAGTTTTGAACGCCAAGTTCAGATGTCTGTCAAGTTCTTTTAACGTCAAAATTATCAAGACTAATCAAAGGGACTGAAATATAAATATTGCGTGCAAGGAATGATATAATCATAAGTCATAAATACCCAGAATTGAAAATGCTCAAATTGCCTGCATAAAATGCCTTGGCGTTTTCAAATGGGCAACCCTGGGTACTTGTAACCTTAAGAAATGGATCTGCTAATAAATGTAAGGTAGTTTTGTATTCCTTGCCTCAGTATTTTTTAACGCCGCATTTTCTGCTCTTTGCCGTGATCGGGGCATGATGCCACCGTACTGGTTGAGAGCTACATCCGAGGCATGAGCCCACCTTCCTCCTAATGTGCCTCAATTCAGAAATGACGCCACGTTTATTCTTTTATGCATCATGCGGGGTATAATGCCACAGTTATGTGCCCAATTACAGGGCATTACATAATCTATAGTTTTATGGTGCACGCATTGTTTATTAAAATTGATAAACTAATTAGAAATAATAAAAATGGCCGAAATTAATTTACAAATAAATTCATTCGTGCCACGGAATTTAATGAAATTCATCAGAGGATACAATTCATCTGACTTCTGCTCATTGTGTACACCAACAAGTGCGATGAAGATGAACAAATATGTAGGTATAAGACAAATAACACTGCAAAAAAATGAGTAAAAATTAATGTGTGATATGAAAGTAAGTTAGTATTTTTCGATAAAGGAATACTCTAATTTTAACTTGGATAATCATTTAATTGAACTGTCTCCGGATCATATGATTAACAACGAGCAATTGATACAAATTGTTGAAGGATACAGTCGGGATATGAATGCCGAGCATCCATACCATTAATTATGTCATTAAAAAAAACAAAAATAAACATAACACATTAAAACTACAATTCTTCCAATGCGTCAAAATACTCATCGTCAGATGAGTCTTCAGTCAATTCATAAGAAAACTCTTCTGGATTGAACAGCGGCTGGAAATTGAATATTTGATGGACCCTGGTATCACCAAACGACAATAAATCCACCACTACCGCTGGAGGAGGAGCAGGAGGCTGGGGCTTCCACGAATACATGATTCTCCGGAACAACATCGAGACATATCTCCACACCATTCTGAAATAATTATTTCAGAATATTTTAAGTAAATTTGCACGAAGCATTAATTATTTATTCCAATCAGTATGTTTAACAACAAAAATGCATTAATTGTTGAAGTATGTTTAAATGAATAATGCGACTCACCTGATCAATGGACAAATACCGTCGGCAATCGCTAGCTTCGACCAGCAGTAAAAACTGATTTGAAATAATTCAATTTGATTGAAATTTGATAGAATTAACGTAGAGTAGCGCGAGCAAAATTAATGAGGACTACAACATGGATGTAAAAGTACAAAGGAAATGCATTCCTATTTCTATTTCTTCACTGTGAAATTCCCTGTCTGCGAAGACGAGCACTTTAGGGGCGAGTAAAAATAGAAGTAGGCCCCTTTTCAAACCATAGCAAACCCTTAGTATAGTATGTACTTATAATGTACACAGAAGACACTATGGTTTGCTATATGTAGGAGCGGAAGGGTGCGCTTGTTGCGGAAGTACTTATACGCACGCTTCGTCACTGTCACACTGGACCATATCTAGTAAATATGCAAGTAAGTATTTCAACCGGTTTTGTGACGAGCCGTAACTATAGCTATAAGAAATCGGCTCCCATTTTGTATTTCATTGTTACTAACTATGAAAGGAATCTTGTAATTATTATCACGTGCAGGAGGATGAGTACTTATTATTTTTGCTGTTTGGTATCCATCTTGATGAGCCGTGTTTGCATTTCCCTCTGCTCTCATTTTTAAATTATTTTTGCAAGTAGATTTTTTGAATTGAAATAAGTACTTTTTTGAATTTTCACTGCAGTCTCCGGTAGGAACTAATGATTCCCGGGCTGCACTTTATTATCCGGTTGGAAATAATGATTCCCGGATATCTGCCACTTTTTGATCTATCCTTACTGGCTCGAACGGCGTTTTTAGTTTTTTGAAGTACATTTTATGGAAATTTTAAGCACACCTTTTGACATTTGTTTTATCTGAAATCCATCCGGTCGGAACTAATGATTCCCGGTTTTTATTTTACTATCCGGTTGGAACTAATGATTCCCGGATAGTCAGCTTTATTATTGTAATTGAATTGTTTCCCCTAATTTTGAATACAATTTATTGTTAAAAGTATGAAATCAGTACACCTTTTGTAATTTATTTTCTTAACATTGCCAGTCGGAACTAATGATTCCCGGCAAATGTAACTTTCCAATTTACTTTTTTTAATTATTCAAGAGTTCGTATTATAAGTGCTTAAGCATAACTTCGCTGTGATAATAATATTCGGATTTCCAAATTTGTACAAGCAAGTGCTTCGTTTCCTTATAATATGTATTAGTTTGTTTTCATATCTGTGAAATTAAATTCTTAGTTTCAAACAAAATAATAAAACAGTTATTATTTTTTTAAATTCTAGTGGTGAGACATTATAAGCGAGTATCAAACAGGAGGAATTACACCCCTCAAGCAGTAGTTGAAGCAGTGAGAGCAGTAACTAATGGAATGAGTTTACGTAATGCTGAAAGGCAGTATGGAGTTCCTGCTAAAACCATTGGTAGGAAAAAGAAAATTGCTGACAACGGAGGAGATCCTGCCAAGGTTGTCTTAGGTGGGTACAAGCCCGTATTTACAGAGGAAGAAGAAGTACAGCTAGAATCTTATCTTATTACTGCAAATGAAAGGTTGGTATTTTAATTTGGAGGAAGTAGTCGTACTTCAAACTATAAGTACAAATAATTAGTGCTTAGTTTTGAAAGTCGGTTCAACTTATAATGAAGTAGTTGGTAGCAGGTTAGTTGTGTTCGACTTAGATGACTTTTAGTGAACCAACCGTGGGTTGTACTTATATTTTAGGCTTTTAGGTCTCGCTCGTCCCGAATTAAGATCGTTAGCTTTTGATTATGCCAAGAGACTCTCTCGTAAGAATACGTTTAATGTAATCAGACAAAAAGCCGGATACGAGTGGGTAAAAGGTTTTTTAAGAAGAAATCCCGGGGTTAGTTTTCGCATTCCTCAGGCAACTAGCATTAACAGAGCTAAGGCCTTTACTTCCGAAAAGGTTGCAGTTTTCTACAGTAATTTGAAGCTACTATTGGACCAGACTAACTTTTCTCCGTCACAAATTTACAATATGGACGAAACAGGACTTAGCATAGTTCAGAAACCTTTGCCTGTGCTCGCAAAGAGAGGAACAAATTCTGTTGGACGAATTACATCAGGAGAGAGGGGAAGACTCATCACAGCCATGTACTGCTGCAGCGCAACGGGAGCATTTATTCCTCCAATGCTTGTATTTCCTGGGAAACGGTTTAACGCTGAAAGTTTGAATGCTTGTCCAGCTGAGTTTGTTGGTACTGTGTCCCCATCAGGTTGGTCCAATCAGGAAGTTTTTGTACAGTGGCTACGGCATTTTATAAATCATGCAAACCCTTCGAAACAAAATCCAGCGCTGATTATTCTCGATAACCACACAAGTCATGTTACCTACGAGGCTGTTCATGTTTGCATTGATAATGATATTTCACTCCTGTCCTTACCTCCTCACTGCTCTCACAAAATGCAGCCCTTAGATGTAGCTGTTTTTAAAGGCTTAAAAAGCAGTCTCAAAACTGTACAGCATTTGTGGTTATCTCGGCACGCTCCGGAAGTTATAACGGAAAAGATTCTTCCAAGAATTTTTGCGGAAGCTTATGAATTATCGGCTAAGAAGTCCAATGCCATCAGTGGATTTAAGGCAGCAGGAATTGTTCCCTTCAATTCAAATATATTTCCCCCAGAAGAATTTGCTCCTTCAGAAGTGTACGCACCTGCAACTGAGACTGAAACCTGCAATTTACCTACAACTGATTGTCAGCCATCAACGTCAGGTACGCAGCATCAGCATGCAAATCGAATTGAAGTAACGAACCAGACTGTTGACGGGATTTTGAACGAGAGTTTAATTTCTGCTAACCAAACTGAAGAAAATTATATCTATGAGGACGATAGTGATGGCACTTCTGGAGATTTGGTAATCGTTGTTGATCAGATACAACAAGATGAGTTTAATTCAGTCAACAATTTAGCTTCAAAATTACCACCAAGAAACACAGAAGTTACAATGGAACAAAACCAGGAGTCATCATATGTTGATTTGGAAAGTGTAGAAGAATTCCACATCAATGAAAATGATACTTCAGAAAGTGCAGAAATTGTTACCACCGCATGCAAGATTGTACAGGTTCCACCATATTCATTGAACGATGAATTAGACATTATAGCTAGAGAAAAGGACAACATCACACGAAGATTGGCTTTGTTGCAGAAAGAGAAGGAACTCTTGGATTTAGAAGCAGATATCATACGTAGGGAGAAGGAGTTGCTAAGAAGAAACCCGTTAGGTGATAAAGAGCAAGTAATTCAAGAACAAGTTTCGACTCCAGAAACTAGTACAGTCACACCAACATCTACTAATCGCTTACGTTCAAGACGATTCAAACCCGCGCTACGAAGACATTACTTCAGTGATATCTCTGAGTGCCAGGTTAGCTTAATCAGAATTACACTACTTACAATTAGCCCAATACGGTCCTCTGTAGTTTTGTACTACAGTATTTTAGTAAGTATTTAAAAAGTATTTTTATTTCCAGGTAACTCCTCATTCTCTTCGACCCCTAATATGTCCTGTTGAAAAATCTGCCAAGAAAAGATCTAGCAGACAACAAAGTTCTGAAATCCTGACAAGTCCCTCTGTTAAGAAAAGACTGCAGGACAATCTCCTCAGGAAGGGAAAGAAGTCTCACTAATTTTATAATTTGATTTATATTAATTAATTAAATTGTCATACATCTTTTTTTCAAGGTGCTTAAGAATTTCAATTTAAATCGAATTTAAAATTTTGAAACATGAATTTCTGAAGTAGTAATTTTGTTTATACTAATGTTATCAATTCTGGTTTTAAATAAGTGTTATGTTGTTATTGTTGTTTTTAATTTGTTATTGCTTGTTCGGGATCATGTTTGTTGATTTTTTAAAGAAGCACTTATCTTTCTGGTTTGTGCTTTTTTGTTGTTAATTTTAATTGTTACCATTTGTTTTAAATAGTTTTTAGTTTTAACGAAAAATCTGTGCTTATTGATTATTTGAATTTGTTGCCGGTTTTAAAAATTATTGTTATTTTCAACCAAGGATTTGTTTTTTAATTTGTTTAGGTTTTTTTTCTGGCTGTTAATGTCATGATTTTTATTATTTGTCATTAGATGCGATGGATTAAATTTTGAGAATGTTTGTAATGTCATGTTAACAATTATTTTTAAAGAAATTTTGTAATGTAAATGTGGAACTTGTTTTCATGAATTCTGAATTATGTTCCTTTTAATCGGATTGCGTATTTAAGAGTAAATAAATAAGGATAAATTGCGCCATATTAACCAATCTTAAAATTTAGTATGCACTTTTGTTCCAGTTTATGTTTCTGATACTAAGAATCGGTTTTACATTTCATCCATACCCATGGATAAAATAATGTACTAACTTGATCATAGCACTGTGGCATAATGCCCCGCTCGAGGCACGCCGTCAACACCGTGGCATCATTTCAAAAATGAGGCAAACAATACAAAATGTGGACTCATACCCCATATGTAGCATTCATCCAGGACTGTGGCATCGCGCCCCCCTTGAGGCACACACCCTAAAATGTGGCGTTAAAATTTACCGAGGCTTAAATCCTGAAACTACCATATATTTATTCAGATCTTATCTCGTAATACGTCTTCAAATAATTGTAATGTTACGCTCCATAAAGCTAATTAAATTGAATCCCAAGAACCTCCCTCTTGAAATTCTTCGTTGATGAGCTTCACTATTTAAGTCGATAAACAGATGATTTCACTGACTCTACGCTCTATTTATTTATTAGATTCCTTGGATGAATTATTAGAAGCGTTAGATTGCAACTACCACGTAATCATAAATGAGACGAAGTCACTTGGCTCTGTCACTAACGCAAGTATCTGTATACTACGAAATAAGCAACTCCACGGTTGGTAGGTCTTATTGTTAGCCATTGTAATCCATCCCATCAGGAATCCTTGAAGTACCCAAAACTACTCGGGTACAGCACCCACGGGTACAGGCATTTTACATAGTGATACCCGTACCCATGGGGTACTACACGATTGCCACTGAGTGAGTACCCATACCCATACCCGTACCTGTACCCACTTTATTGCCTAAAATCAAGAGTACCCGGGTAGAACCCGCGTACTTGCGAGTACGCAACTTCTGTACCCAGGTAGTACCCATACCTGTACCCGTACCCATTTACCCGAGTATTACCCGTACCCAGTCCGAACACTGGCGTAAATAGTGGCAAGACAAGAATAAACCTATTATTTTATATTATTTAAGAAATCAATGTGCATCAACGTCATTGGTGCAAAATCTGCGTTTAAATTTCCTGTAGCACTGGAATGCTGAGTTATGCGTCATGGTATGGAAAGGAATATTAAGTGCACGAAACTGCAAATGCGGAAAGTTTTCGGAAGCTTGTTTAAAACCAGCATCCATTTCTTGCAATTAGAGCCAACAAGTGAAGATTTTTTCATTTCTTATTAAAATTTACTGAATTTTCCGAGAGAAACATCCAAGTATAGTTTGTTGCAATTTGAGGCACATATAGGAGATGTAGATATAATTGGGTTATCTACTAATTCTGGCCCAGTGCGACTTTAGTCATAGCTCAGGTTAAATGTAGATATCCATTATAGTAGTCTGGGCAAGTGTGTCAGCTATAGTCCGGGTCTAGTGTTCACGTCAGTTAAATTTCAGGTCAAGTTTCGGCTTAATTCAGTTGGTACGAGTACAAGCGTCAGTAAATTTCCAGTAAACTTAACATCAGGTAAAAATAACCCATCGAAAATTGATGGAAGTATTTTGGTTGAAACATTGGGTTTTATGAAAGGTGTAACTTTTTTTAATTGTAATTCATGGTTTTAGGTGAGACAGCTGGTGCGAACACTCTTTTATGAGACGAAGAAGGTTGAGAGATTTGAATGGAAGAGCGTGGGGATGCTGTTGAAGACTTGCGTTCAGGGAGAAGGGATGTTTGTGGCGGATGAAGGAGAAGGATATCCAAAGTTCCATCACCCTCTTCAATTGTTTCTTTACTCTGTTTCTGGCGGAATTTATCCTTAGAATACATTCCCGGGCAACAAGACTCTGCTGAACAATCCATCCTGAATTCTTCCGCATCCATTAAAGTTTGAGGCAGAGATCGACCGAGAGTTTCAGGAAGCGCCAGCGCCGTCACTCCTCCAACAACCATCAATCCCCCCAAAGTTAACAAAGGAAGGTACAAATACTCCTGGCCCTAAAAAAAATCAGTTAATGCTTTCTTTAAACGGGATCTCTCTTTTTAATTTTAAACTTATTTGAAGAGAAACCCAACATCATGCCAACAAATACCGAAGGAAAATTCGTTTTTTACATGCCCCACAATTTGTAAAAGTAAAAGGAGGTTTATTGTCAAGGTTGGACGCGCATGCAATTTCCAGAGAAAGTAATAGTTTTACCGTGTAATTCACAAGAGGGACGAAGGCAGGTCCAATCATACCAACGACATTGCTAAAGCTAACTCCCCTTCCTCGGACAACCGTTGGGTAAATCTCCGAAGCCATTTGTTGAACGGCCACGAAAGCGGCGGAAATGCCAAACTTTCCGATACAGTACAATGTAAGTGTTACCCAAGCCTCTGCAAAAGCAAAAACAATTCATTAACTTTATCTTTACACAGTTGTAATCCCGTATAAGGAGGAATGGGAGACTTCTTAGGGATGTTCGCATTTTAGTTAGCATCATAGATACGGTAATCAAGTAAATATTTCATAAGTTTGGTCCTGTATCAAATTTCATGGGGCAATTACATTCAAATCTAATAAGTCATAATTTGATTTCTCATGAACAAAAATACGAGGAATGTTGTCGGACATTTTTTTCAAGATTTGACGTGTAAAACTTGATTTCAATCTTGCGTTGTATTTTCATTCATTCTCGACACCCCTGGTATTCCTTCTTGAGAAGACGAAATAAAGTACACAAAATTCCGCAAAATATTTAACTCAAGCACACCGTTCTCGAATATTTTATAAAAACGAATTAAGTGAGTCGTGAATACGTGAATATAAACCATGAATCAACCCAACTAAGGAAAATTCCTGCTATATGTATTTCGTTTGAAGTTTTGCTTGTTTTTAGAACGATATGACTCCGGACACTCATGACTCCGATATCCGAATCTACTGATTTGCATGGAAATTTTGTTAACTACTTTGTTTATGAGCCCATATATTATTATATGTTCCTAGGATTTTTACATAATAGGGATGAGAGGAATATTTCACCCGTACACATGTATGTACATACAAATAAAGGTAAAGAAGGATTTTTGAACCTTGTTGGACGAGAATAGTACAGACGCAAGCAACTCCTCCGATGACCATGGACGTCGAAAGGGTCCATCGCCTGCCCCAGTTGTCCAAACACGGGAGTAAAAACAAGTAAGTGGGCATTTCTGCCAAGCCAGCCAAGAAAAAGTTCAAATACTCATCACCCCCTAAAACTGGGGCGTAATAGGAGAGGCCAACATAAACGCCAAGGTTAATAAACCTATCAGAGGAATCAAACCCGGAAGTCGCAATTAAATAATTACATGGTATGAAAAAACCAGGCCAAGCTGGGCTGTTGAAATTCCAAACAGCACGAACATAATAATGGTTAACAATAATAATTACCATAGGAATGTAATGATGAGGGTGTTCCGACGTAACACGGGCCCTTTCAATAAATCTAAAATACTGTAGTCTTCTTGTTCCTGATCGCCTGGTCCCTTGGCTGCCGTGTACTTCTCCTTAAAAATGATTCCAATGGAAATATTTTATTATCAGTAACTCATTGCAATGACATTAACATAAATGGATATGGCTAAGGAACAATATTTATAATTATTATGTTCATAGACATAGACTCACCTGAAGAGTTTTCCCGTAGTCAGCAGGGAGGATTTTCCCGTTGATATGAGCGATTTGCCTGAGAATTTTTTCCGTCTCCTCTAATTTCCCGTGGGCAAATAACCACCGTGGTGATTCGGGCAAAATCCTTTAAACACGAAAAATAAAATATCAATTTTTGAGACGTTTTTCCCATTCAATAAAAATAGCATATTGAAGTAAATGTAATTTAGCAAGATCGTAATGTCCAAGGAAAAAAGCAACTTTATAGTGGAACTCACCACCAAAATGAGAAGAAAGTAATGAAGGGAAGGACAGTAGCAAAAGCGAGGTCTCTCCATCCACGGAACATATAAGCAACCACTGCGAGACCCATGAGGCATAATGAGTAGGCAATATTTAATAGAACTGTGCACAGTGTCCGTTGCGAGGGTCCCACTAATTCCAGGGCTGGTTATGAGTTTCAGTTCCCAAGAAGCAAACCATATTAAGTGGAAAAAGACAAATAGATACACACATAATTACATATAATTATTTAAGTCGGTGCAAGGTCCCCAAAATATTTACCTTGCTTTAATTGTAATAATTATTACATATTTAAGAAAATGAATAATGACATTTCTTTTTTAAAAAAATGAAAATATTATCCTGTTTAGAAAATAGCAACGCTTGCCACGAAAAAATAACGCAATGTGTTGACTTGAATGCTACCTCAATGATCAAACATTTTATGAGAAAAAACATTGACATTGGGGCAAGTTGTAAATAGCTGAAGCTGTAAATATTGACTTTGGTTTCAGAAAGTAAATTGAAATCCTTCAGATTATTTGCACCAAACGAAAAATTGTGATTCCTCTTATGCAAAAAATTTGCTGACGAGAAAGAACATAGCGTATTTCGTTAAAATTATTTTCACATTTATGCATTATTAGCAAAAACATGCTCTACCATTCAATACCAAATAATGTTTCTTTCAGTCCAGGAATGAATCCTAATAGGAAAACATCTTTCCAAAAATCAACTGTTTGAAGCAAAGTTGCTTCAAACTGAGCCTAAAAAAAGTAAATAAAGTAACTCGAAATGGTCTGTAAAAAATTGGTACCTAGCACAAGTGGGGTCCCTGTGATGGCTGGGACAGTGAAGCCCACGCCGATCCTCGTAATGAGCCAGGACCAAAAGTCAAAGGCAAATCCCGTGGCAACTCCGAAGACACACTGGATTAAGAGGTAGATGAAGAACGCTGGCCGTCGTCCCAACCTGAAAAAATTCATGTCACGATTTTAACCATCGGAACTTCTAACTCAGAAATTACCTCTCTTTACGATCACAACTTACTCCTTATGTACATAGTATGGAAATTTATTCTCAAATTATTTGACCTGTACATGACCGAAACTTGATCAAATACCAGCACTTGGACCATATTAACACTACATACAACATATGAAAGGTCACCTCCACGTTTTACTTTGGAAACGTTGTCTTTTTTGATACTCTGGTGTAAACCATTTTTTTGTTACTATATCTGATCCTAACCTCTAATAATCGAAAATTTCATACTACTCCAACTTTAAGAAAAATTGGCTTTTATAACAATGTCTTAGTGCAGAAATTCTGAGGAAGTCAATCAATATATTTGACTAGTAAAATTGATGATTGAACTGATGTTTTAAGCCAAGTGGACTTTCCTGATGAGTTTAAGATCTAAGATTTGTCAAGTCAAGTTTAACTTACGAGTCTTGTATATTGCCAAAAACATAGTAGCCAACAAGGCCGCCGAGACCCAAAAGCACCAAAGCTAATGTTGGATAGAAACCACGGTCACAGACAATGTCCCACTGAAAACCATTAAAAACAATTACTTGCAACTCGTAATTTTAACTGTATCTATTACTACATAAATTGTAAAATTGTATTCCAATCAACTGTTTGCGAGCGTGAAAGTGTGCCTTTACAACTTATGAAAATAATTTTGGGGGATTGCAAGACTCCAACCCTATCTTATCCCAAAATCCCAACTCATTCTGTTCTGATTGTGAGATTTTAAAGTGCAACAATAATAATATTACTGTACGATTTAAATAGAGATATAAAGTACACATTTGACATTGTATTATGAAAAAGGCTTCATCTGGACATGTCCAGCCTTCAAAGAAGGCTTCATTGAAGACGGAGGACGGATTTGTCAACCGATTGAGAAATATGGAAAGTAGACTGAATTGTTTCGTTAAAGTTGAGGGAAGGCTTCATAAAATTCACTAAAAATATTAGGCAAATGAAGGGCGAATTCGAAGTAGTCTTCGGATGTATACTAAAGGATTTTTCACCCGGATGGTGCCTTATATAATTACAAGGCGAAACTACGGTGTGTTGTTAAATATTAGTGTGAACTTTCATTCTCCTTCGTCAGATCCATAACCGACAATACTGTTGACCAAACCCACTTGGTTTTCAAACTCCATGCAAGATTTGACACCATTTATAAAATTTTGCAATAAATGAAGACTCAAAATTAGGAATTCAGTTTTATTTTTGCAGGAAGGATGAAGGAAGGTTGAACTCATTTAAAAATTGAGGAAAGTCTGACGGAAGGCAAACAGTTTTCAATCTTTAATTTTAATTATTTTTTAAAAATTGTCCAAATTGTCAATACTTTGTACCTTAAATTTATGAAATGAGCTCAACATAGGTACTTCAATAAAGTGGGTAAGGATGACAAACCTGACACCGCCCTATACGCGAGTATTAAATAATCCGTCAGCGATTATTCTTTTAAATGGGCCTTTAAATGTTAAAGGCTTCAAGGCACTTCAAGGAATTAAGGCCATTTCATTTGGACAATCTCTGCATATATGCAACAGTGCAACAGCCCGTTAAAAACAGATTGTTCCTCAATGTTAGGAAGACTCAATATTTATTTATTGTAGTAATTTCACATTGCCCCCGTGACTTATGTAAAGGCTAATAATACGTAACGTAATTAGCCCTAGGCCCTAGTTAATGCACAAATAGATACTTAGATGGATTTTTTTTTTTAAATGGATTCGAAAAATACATGGACGGTCATGAATCCTGCAGTTATTAATCCACCTCATAACATCAGCCTCAGTACATCCTCATATGTCATTTAAAGGAAGTACTGAAATGCGGACCCCTACATTTTATTCGCTTTTATAAAATTTGACCGTTGTTCATTTTTATGGAAATAACAAAAAAATATATAACATAGGTATATTTGACTGTATTGTTTTTGATAGAACCTATATAACAGTATAGTACAATAATAATAACTACAGCCGTTGTACTAAACAAAATGGGGACGCACATTTTTCCAACGACATTCCAAATTCCAACCAAACGTTTCACAAACGCAAGGGAGCACATTAAAGCTGGGAATTGCTCCAATGTCACCAGCCCCATGACCTGTGACAGTCTGAGTATTAAGTAAGTAACTATTGAACCTGTTCGAGTCTATGTGGACGGTTTTGACCATTCGTATAATTTACGTTCCTGATTTTCATACGAAGTTTATTGTAAAAAAAAGTTTAATAGAGGGTTATATAAAAATTTTAATTAATCAATTAATTATTAATATTCATTTCACATTTATTTTAAATAGATAGCTTGCAGTGCTCCTGTAGCAGGAGTCTGGGACTTAAATTAGTAAGTGAATTTCCCAATTCTGAATGAAAAACTTGCTAAATCAATATCAACTTGAATAACAATAATATTCAGTCTAAAAACGCATCAAGTAATTTATAGCGCTTTTTTTTTTGGCTGTAGGATGTTTATTATGTTGTTTTGTTATTTAATTACTAATTAACCATTGTTTATAATAGCAGAATACGCTCGCAGAAGAGCTCGATGGGATACACGACAGGGAAATATTCAAGCTCGGTCTGGACAACTTGAAGAAATAGATTTCAACTAATTCTTCGGGTAGAAGATGAAGAACCGTAGAAACGATGTAAGCCAAAATTCCATGGCCTCAAGTTCTAAGCAGCAGAATCTTGTTGAAGATAATCCCACTCGTCAGGATCGGCTCGGAAGTCAACAAAGAACTTGGGCGAGTGTCACTTCTAAAGGAACAGAAATTAAAGAAGCGGAGGTCAAAAAATATCCTAATCCACGCTGTCCTGGAATCAATAATGTACGTCCTACGCGGATGAATAGTACCGGCCCAGGAGCTGGAACCAATTCTTGGTATAAAATGAAACCAATTCAAATCCGATTACCTAGCTTGACCAATATTAAACGATGTTTAGATCAGCAACCTAGCCCAAAACCTTCAGCTAGCTCTTCTACCCGACGTCAAGTTTGGAGTTACAGCAAGGAAGTGAATAAGGCGGAGCTATTTCAAATTAAGAAAAGAATGTCTGCACCGGAATTGAAAGCAACTGAAGAACATAGCAGATAAATTCATTGATGTCATCGGACGATCATGACAATTCTAACGAACACGTGAAAGGAACAGTGGAATCTTTAAAGAAGCAATATTGTGAATTGTCGTTACAACTTGAAATGTACATGAAAGTTCAACTCAGGTCTGAAGAAACGACTCAAAATGAAGATTTGAGACGGCAGCTGCATCGAGAGCTTTATCGATTTCAGGCTCGACTTCCTGCCCTTGCTGCAAGAGCGGAGATTGAGAAGCACGTTGAGTCTAACAGAAGTCGCTTTTTAATCATTCAAGGACAAACCGGCTCGGGGAAAAGTACTCAAGTTGTTCAGTATGTGGCGGACCATCCCAAACTAAAAAATAAGAAAGTGGTATGTACCCAACCGAGGAAATTAGCGGCGATATCTTTGGCATCTCGAGTTGCTATGGAATATTCTGGAGGATCTTCCAATTCAAGTCCAGGTCATGAAGTAAGATATTACGTCGGGGGGGACAAGCTTGGTGGAAAAGGATGTCGAATTGAATTCGTGACGGAAAAAGTGATGCTGGATAGAATTATGAAAGGATGTCAAGATGCGTTCAACGATGTTGGTTGTATTGTGCTAGATGAAGCTCATGAAAGAAGTATACTTTGTGATATATTGCTTGGGCTTTTTCGAGAGGAGGACCCTAGATGGAAGGACCTCAAGATCATAGTCACATCGGCCACAATTGATCTCCAGGAATTCTCCGAATTTTTTAAGCAGGCTCCAACTGTTGAAATCGAAGGAAGGACGTACCCAGTTGAATTCATCTACAACCCAGTCCAAGAAAACTGTGAAATCCATTATGAAGTTGTCAAGTGTGCTCTTGAAATTCACCAGACGTGTAAGAAGGAATCTGGAGATATATTATGCTTTCTTCCCGGTTAACAAGATGTGCTAACTGCCAAGGTGGATTTCGAAGACGAAGTCTCAAAACTGAATTCCCCAGAACTTTTGGAAACTCTAGCGTTTTCACTGTATGGAAGGCAAGAACCTGAAGAACAATTTAAAGTATTTGAAAAATTGCCTGCAACCAACAGAAAAATAATTTTTGCTACAGATGTTGCTGAAACCTCGATCACAATCAATGGTATCGTTTACGTGGTTGACAGTGGAATTAAGAAAGAAATGGTTTTTGATCCAAAACGAAACATCTCCACGCTCCAAGTTAAAACTATTTCAAGAAGCTCTGCCATCCAAAGAGCAGGGCGTTCTGGACGAATCCAACCCGGAAAATGCTACCGGTTGTACTCAAAAGATGATTTCGAATTAAAGGAAACCAATACCCCTCCAGAAATATTTCGAAGACCGTTATCTCTTGCAATATTATGTCTGCGAGAAATGAAAATAGACCCTGTCACATTTGGCTGGATCAGTGCCCCTTCCACGGACGCTTTTGCAGCTGCGGATGAAGAATTAAGGTATCTAAAAGCTGTAGATGAAAATAATCGACCCACAGATTTGGGTAAGCTTATCGCCCAGTCTCAGCATGAACCCAAACTGGTTCGCATGATTTATCGGAGTTGTCAAGATGGTCTTGGAATGGCTGGTGTAACTGTTGCTTCCCTCCTCACAATTGCTCACCTATTTTTTTGGAATGGAACTGACGCAGCGTTCAAACAGAAAAAATTAGAATTACCCTATTCCGATGGAGATATCGTCACGATGTTTCGATTGTTCGAAAAATGGCTTCGGATTCGAAGTGGTAAAGAACGGGATCCAAAGTCATCGCGAATCATTTCGAATGAAATTTTTGTTGGGAGACGACAAAATGCTTGGACGAAGCAAGCCGTAGATTGGTGTAGAATGAATTTTATCAATGGAAAAGCCATGAGGCTGGCAATGTCAACCAGGGATGAACTTTTAGCTCTATTTGCTCAAACAGATATTTGGAGACAAAATGGACCCCAAAATAAGGAACCTTCTAATGAACAACTGAGAAAGATAGTGTTTTATGGATACTTTCTTCACTCGGCACGCTTGATTCATTCCAGGAATGCTCGAAACCACGAGTACTGTGCGATCCACCCCGATGTGATTGGAAATTTGAGCTCACGTGCAGCAATTTTAAAAGGCAAAGACTCACAAGATTTTTCCCCTCCAAATTGGATCATTTACGACAGAGTACTTCGACTGCCGTCTACTCTTTTATTTCCAGTAACAAGTCCAATTGAATCCTCCTGGATCAATGAAGAAAATGAAGAATTTTATGAGCTTTGTACTCGAAAATGCGACACATTGCCAACAGAAACGATATTCAAACAAACTTCCCAAGAATGCCTAAATCGTATTGTTGGGAAGAACTGTTGTAACTTGAACTCCTTAGAAAAAGAACTGAATTGTGCTTTGGATGTTGATGTCGAATCCGGAATTTTGGCTGCTTACTGTTCCGTGAGTAACAAAAATGCGGTTGAGAAAGCACTTACAAGGTAACGTTTTGGGATGGTACAAGCCGATTCAAACAAAGCATAGCGCATGTTTTAGTACTCACCTAGTATGTTTCAAAACTCATGTAACTCGAGTGCATTTTGCCCCGTTCTCCTAGGACACGTCACCAAAGTTTCAAAATTTAAAACGATACCACAGGTGGGGACCTGTCTTTTCAAAAAAAGTTAATGTTAAATCCCATAAGGATTTTGAGTTTTTGAAAGTCGATGAAATTTTGATTTTCGCTATTTCAGTGAAATTCAAGTTTTTACGTAAACATTTATATATCCTTCAACAAAATTCCCCAAAAAGTAATCCCTCTATCATGGCGCATCTGTATTTATGTTGTCGATACGATATATTCACTCCATATTTAACCATTTGTACATATACGCATAAACTGGACTATTGAGTGTTGCCCTATGAGGTATATAAGTACTTCCCCTTCAAATACATTAGCCCTCCACTTCCCCTTCAAATACATTAGCCCTCCACTTCCCCTTCAAATACATTAGCCCTCCACTTCCCCTTCAAATACATAACCCCTCGACTTTCCAAGTGGAGGGGTTATGTATTTAAAGGGGAAGTGGAGGGGTTATGTATTTAAAGGGGAAGTGGAGGGGTTATGTATTTAAAGGGGAAGTGGAGGGGTTATGTATTTAAAGAGGAAGTGGAGGGGTTATGTATTTAAAGGGGAAGTGGAGGGGTTATGTATTTGAAGAGGAAGTGGAAGGGAAGTGGAGGGGTTATGTATTTGAAGGGGAAGTGGAGGGGTTACGTATTTGAAGAGGAAGTGGAGGAGTTATGTATTTGAAGGGGAAGTGGAGGGGAAGTGCAGAGAAGTTGGGATGGAAGTGAAGGGGAAGTGCAGAGAAGTTGGGATGGAAGTGAAGGGGAAGTGGAGGGTAGTGGAGGGAAGTTGAGGGAAGTGGTTTCGAAGTGGACTGGAAGTGGAGGGGAATTGTGGGGTAGTGGAGGTGAACTCCACTCCACTTACATGATATACTGCAAAGGGGAATTATGGCTGGGTTTCACTTTAGAGTATGTAGCGGGAGTGCTATAGCCGGTTTTCATTTGAGGCATTTTAAATTATAGCCGGTTAGGAATTTTAGCCGACGATATGTAAGTACATCATAGGGCAACACTCAATAGTCCAGTTTATGCGTATATGTACAAATGGTTAAATATGGAGTGAATATATCGTATCGACAACATAAATACAGATGCGCCATGATAGAGGGATTACTTTTTGGGGAATTTTGTTGAAGGATATATAAATGTGTACGTAAAAGCTTGAATTTCATTGAAAAGCGAAATTCAAAATTTCATCGACTTTCAAAAACTCAAAATCCTTATGGTATTTAACATTAACTTTTTATGAAAAGACAGGTCCCCACCTGTGGTATCGTTTTAAATTTTGAAACTTTGGTGACGTGTCCTAGGAGAACGGGGCAAAATGCACTCGAGTTACATGAGTTTTAAAACATACTAGGTGAGTACTAAAACATGTGCTTTGCTTTGTTTGAATCGGCTTGTACCATCCCAAAATCTTACCTTGTTAGTGCTAAAATCTCGGACACATTGAATACCCTGAGAAATCATGTTATCGAAGAACATTATCTTGGCGTGACAAGACTGGTAATTGGACCTGGTTATGAAGTAAAAGATGTCTTGTTTCCGCAAGAATATACAACCCTCCGCATCCGAAAGCTTCCACGGGATGTTTCTAAGGATGATTTGCTCAACTTGATCAATAGAATGAATAAAGATGGGAAAGAAATTGTGAGGACGATTGAACTTGTTGATCTTGAAACTACTTGTCTGGCGAAGATAACATTTTTTTCAAAGATGGATGCAAAAACATCTTTTGAACATTTAAAGGGCGAGACAATCAAAGGGAAACTAATAGACGTAGTACCATCTGATGTAGGGCCTAATTGTAAGAGAGAGATTTCTCAAAGGGAATCCGGTCGTTTAAAGATTTCCTGGCCAATTGGTTATTCGATAGGAAAAGCGTATATTTCCTTTACAACCCCAAGGGATGCAAATGCTTGTATTGATAGGATCAACTTCTTGTTTCCCAATTCAAGAATTTCTCAAGTTCATGGAGAACTCCGTGATCATTTGACATTCAGGGGGAGTAGGAACAATATAAACGAAAGGATAAGAAAAAAGCCATTACCGCCCGCAAGGCTGTATGACAGGGTATTCGGAGCTGCAAGGTTCAGTCAGGGGAATATAAGATTCATTGAGGAACCAGGCCATTCGGATTTTGAGTATAAAATCACTATAGACAGTATAAACCTGTGTATTGATGAACATGAGATTATTTCAAGGGTCAGACCCGCAGTGCCTAAATGGGTCAAGGTTTTTCGAGTTGCCGGTTCTTTGACTAAAGCTGATGCAGAAAATGGATTGCCAGAGGAAGATCTTGCAAGGAAATTACATCCGATTAAAGATTTTATCGAAAAAGATACTTTAAAAACGTACTTTTTTGACATAAACTTATGCCGGGCTGTAATTACTGTGCATTTTAAAGACGAATTGAGTTTACACAGGTAACTAGTAGAAATTTAGATGCGACGATAATACTCTAGTCTGACGCAATTTTTTCGTATGCATATGAGTAATAGTATTATAATTTAACATAATTATGCACATTTATTTTGGTTGTACATAGAGCTTATCGAAGTAGTGACTTCTCAGTTCTCGGGGACGTGTGTCTACAACCTCACAGGCTAGAAATTGAGTATACACACTCAACGACTCTACATATTGACCTGTACAAATTTTTGGAGAAGGACATTGAAAAAATCCGGAATACTTCTCTCCAACAAGGAGTGACCACTTCCAAGCCTAACAATCATATTGATTCCCAGTTCCGCCAGTTTGTCACCTTGAGTTTCCGAAGTTGCCACGCAAACTTGATTAAACAAATCCAGTCTCAGTTCGATGAACTACCCAACTGCACCAAATTTGTATGCGAAAAAATTGAACTTTTATTCACGTGGACAGGAAAACATAAGCTGGAAGAATTGGCTGACAAGACATTCCTACACTGGATTAACCAAACACGTGCAATTTGGATTTATGGAAAGCCGGAAGTTCAAAAACAAGTTGCGGAAGAATTGGGTCAAGTTGTCAATTCTCTGATGGAGTACGAAATTTTTGACAAGCCCTTTATGCTCAATAAGAGAAAGATAAATTTAAATGGAAATCAAAATGATCGATTGAAAATATCAAGAATCTGTGACGCGTCCTCACTTGCTTACTATCATTTTAATGGCAACAAATTATACGCCTCGGGGTCTCTTGATGCTGTAGCTAAAATTGAAGAAGTATTAGAACAAAACCAATTTCTATTCAAAAGACTTCCGACTAAACTTGCAAGCATACATAATGGGCGGCTTTCTTGTTTATTATGTTTTTGTCAACCGGAAGGTGCTTTCATTTTGACTAGTCTTTGCGGACATACGTTTTGCATAGAATGCATCCAGCCCATGTTCAATATGCAACCGCCAGAGTTTCCAATTAAATGTCCTGAATGCCAGACTTTTTTGGTGATCAGTGACATTTTAAAATGCGCACCGCAAGCTTCCTTGAGGAAGTTCCTGGAGGTTGGAGTTTTCAAGTTCCAAGAGCAAAATTTCGCAGAAATCTTGATCTGTCCCAAACCAGGATGTAATCAACTGTTGTCTTATCTGGCCAGGCGAAGAGGTTGAGTTTTGACTTCTTCACTTCTTGTCGTTACCAAGGTTTTTCTTGTTATCTATTTTGTAATAATTGCTTCTTGTTGCTTAAATATTTATTAATTTCAGGACAATTCGGGGGTGACTTCTATTTGTGCGATGAATGTGACACCACATATTGCATGACTTGATCTGAGAAAGTTGGGAAGCCTATGAGAGCTCATGAACATGTTACATGCGAAGAGGCACAAAATGGTCGGAGCGATGTCGTCGTACGATGCTTGAAAGAAATTCATGAGCAGATTTTTAATTTGGCATGTCCAAGATGCAATCTTGTATTTTCTCAATTCGAGGGGTGTGCTGCTGTCACATGCTCATCTTGCAAGTGTGCATTTTGCGGAATTTGCTTACAAGACTGTGGTTCTAATGCTCATAGTCATGTTAAAGAAACTTGCTCCAAAAATCCTCGGAAGGGTCAGTACTACATTGATGAAGATCAGCTTAACCGAATTCATAAGGAGATGCGTGTTAAGAAACTTAAAGAGTATTTAGGACTTGTTGATGATGAAGAAATTCGATATGGGATTCTAAGGGCTTGCATGAAAGATTTGATTGACCTGGGCATTGATTGTAAGGAGTTTGAGCCGCAAGTCTAATTTAGTAAAATGTGGTTGTGTAGTATTGTAAGTACCGCTGTGTCCAAATGGTCCGTAAAATGTTGATCGTTACGTGTTGGGCATTTTTTAATCCTCATTAATGTTTTCATTCCATGTAGTTATTCCTTTTACTTTAATACTGTAGTAGTTGCAATTTTTATATACTCCAGATTTGAAGCAACTTTTGTAGGTTACTTTTACTTTGGCTCTTTATTTGTTCCTCGAAGACAGTGGTAAATTTTTTACAATAACTACTACTAATACTTTTATAATAGAACCATTACACAAAAATATGTAATAAAATTATAAGATAATTGTTTTTTAAAAACTACAATCAGACTGTATCACTCATTTGGTCGCTGTAATCTCACATATTTAGGTGTTAAAATCCAAGTTATTTTTTGTAAGTCAGCAAAAAATATAGAATCCAAATTTTTTTAACATGCTTGCTGAAATTGAGGTATGTACGGTCGACAATAGGAAACCTCCGTACGTTTTGCGTAGCCCCAGAATGTTATGTATTTAATGAAAAGTATAATCAACCAAAATCTGAAGAAATAACTTTGCATGCAGGAATTTTCGTTTAATTTGTATGCTTCGCTTCCACGAACATAAATAATTGACTTTTCAAAGTATCACCAGATTATATATACAATTTATGGCCCCCCTAATAGCAAAGGATTCTATATCTTACAATGTTCATGGTTTGATATATCTAACACTTATCTCCCCCCGCTCTATCACTTATTGTAGTAATAGTACAAGTGTGGGATGTGTTACTGTTAATACTTAGGGTGCGCAAAAATTCGATAAACGGAAAACACTCACCTCTGTGACGACGGTAGACGAGTAAGTGGAGAGATCATAATGCCAACCATATTTACAAGGAACAATGGGATAAGAGCTATTGAGACCCCCAACATCATCGTACATCTTGATCAGAATATCCGGGTCAGTGATTAGTTGGGTGATGTCTATGTCGTACATGTAGCACTGACTGAATACTAAACGCCCGTCCCGGATTTCCAACGGAATACTGTCAATTAAAAAAATCAGGTATTTAATCTGTGGTACAATTACATCTGAATAGCTCCTCTTACAATTAAAGGAACAGACTCAACTTCATTAGCAAGTTCGGGTGATTTTTTTTTTCATTCGTATCCTGCAATCACGTCGATAAAATCAGCAAATGAGATTATTCCCGTGCCAATTATTTGGCTTAAATATGCATTTTTTAATTTGCGCTCGAACTGGTAGATCTAGGGCGTACTTGAACTTTCGAATTGTCTGCATGACTTATTTAATATTTCGCTCGTTCTCAAAAGTATAATAATTAATAAAATTATTGAAATCTGGAACTGGACCTCAAATTTGCACACAGCAAAATATTATAAACATTTATTTCATTGACTTCTGTGGGACACTATTATTGTTAAAGGTGTCAAAGTGTGAACTTGTGCATCCCTCAAAATCCTAGATATTTTCACACAGGCCTTAAAATTGGTCAACATTTATTTGGTCATACGTGGTATCAATTTTTGACAAAATAATGCCCATGATGCAGTTTAAAAATCCCGTCACCAAGAAATTCCCTACACAAGTAATTATATGTATCTATCGAAAATTAAAAAACTCTC
Organism: Allacma fusca; assembly: GCA_947179485.1. Classification (NCBI taxonomy): domain Eukaryota; kingdom Metazoa; phylum Arthropoda; class Collembola; order Symphypleona; family Sminthuridae; genus Allacma; species Allacma fusca. The sequence continues at coordinate 68,653,599 of OX359246.1, forward strand.
AGACCGTGTATGCTAAAATTGCAATATCAGAATCTGTTACTTCACATTTTCTTCAATTTTGCTCCTGAAGAAAATATCTCCCAACCTTGCTACTCATTTTTATTGCCGTGTCCATAATTTCCAATGTAATTTAAACCGCTTGTGCGATATCTCCCTGGAAAGCACATCAAACTCCTTCAAACATTCATGTTGAAATAGGAAGTTTCTGAATACCAAACCAGTAAAATATCTCGACTTTGGTACACCCCTGTGACCACTGCGGTCGCAAAAATTGACCAAATCGTTTGAAAAAAATATTAAAATTCGAAAAACATTGCTACAAACTGTATGAACCAATTAAACTGTGAGTTACTACTCCCTCTTGTGTTCTAGGTTCGCACCCTGTACAGCATTGCATGCGTGTTTAATAAATTAATTAAATTAATGCGAGTCAAAGTACTTCTTACAGCTTACGCTGCAGTTCAAGTACAAGCTCTTACAATACAAATAAAATTAGGCAAACTTCACTGACAAGTTTACGAAATTAGTAACAGTAACAAGTAAAAGTTCAAAAGCATATGGTACCTGAAATTTTTGATGTGGTCCATAGACAAACTTGTATTATCAAATGCTGGATTTTTGCACCAATGGTCGGGACTAGCTGCCATGAAAAGTTGATTGTAGGCATGGAAGCCGCATGGAACAAAGCCCGGTAGCAAAACGAATGCGAGCATTAATCTCTGGTATGTCCCAAAAGAATCCACATCTTCCAGAATTGTGTCAAAATCCATCTTTCCAACCACAACTCTTGGGAGGTGCCCTTGTCAAGTCCGGAACCTGAGATCTTCCCACAAAGTCACTTGATGTAAATTTTTATGTGACGCTCGGCCTGTTCACAGGCCCCTAGGTTTGAGGTTCCCAGCTTCTTCTGCCTTTGAGATCTGCTTACAATCAGTGATGACTATTAGTAATTATTACTGTAAACCACCAAAAACAAAGAGCAGAGAAAAAGCTTGTGGCAACTTGCCCCAATTTCATCCATGCTACTATACTAGAGCAAATTCTGAAATACTTATTCTTATTACCCACACCTACACTTGTAATTATATTAACTACATCCGTACTTATAATTAGCTCAACTTTACCCAATATTGACCTCACAATGAGCTTGATACACACACTTAATCCGAATTGTAACGGAAGCGTTTCCTGACCTTCACCCTAACTTAACCTCAGCGTTTCATAATTCCTTGTCGCACAAAAACTGGGCCCTTGGATTAAACTCAACTGGAACTTGGCCTGTGCTTTACAATTAATTAGCATGAATTCCAATCAGAAAGCCTCCTATTGTAAACCTCATAGGAATCCTTGCGGTAAAGTACCCAAACTTTGCACGTCAACCTGAGGTCAGTTTTTCAACTAAGGGCATTGTGTTTTTCAAAATTATTATCCCCGAACTGTTGAACAGACCTCTTAAAAGGTATCTTTAAAATATTCGACTTACCTTATGTATTCCCCACTTCCAGTAATGCACTAATAATGAAGTGCAAGGATTTGCATTAACAAGTGTAACCCCCAGAAATTGTAAATAGTCAAAGCTTTCGTGCACCACTGAACAGAAGGATTTTGCACACTCACAATCAGCTCTTCCAATGAGCAGTTTTAGGACTGTGGCCGTTGGTTGCTAAAAATAAAAATTTGTTGAAGAAATTAAAATTATTCAAGCATGTAAGGATTTACTAGCTTAGAGAGCTGATTGTCAGAAGGAATAAAATAACGTGGGCGCTTTCCTTCGCCCGAGACACATAAAATATTCTTGAAATCCAATCAAACGTGGGATGAAGATTGTGGGAATGTAATAATTATGTGCTTATGGAAGGAGTGTCTTTGAGATCCCGACGCGGATTAATGAGATATTATGAGGAGGGGATGGGAATTTTACGTCATTTTGGATGAAGGTTCTTAGGAGGATATTGGCTTGGGAAAATATGTAATTATATATGCAAGCGACTAATTACTAGTGTCCTCTTCCTGCCCCTCGACTCCGCAAATGAAAAGCATTGGGAGTCACAAAACAATAATATTAATAGCGCTTGAAAGGAGAGCATGAGGCCAACCACTAATAAAGATGTGTACAAGGAATTCATCCTTCCTCATTATATCTTCAAAGCCCATCCACCCTTAGTAATTATTTTAATTCGCAAATCAAAACACCTTTCAAGTATGTATTTTAGAACTCGGCTAATTCAATCACTTCAAACCAGAGATATGGGCGGGTCGGGATGTGCCTGGAATTGGATGTCAAAAAGTTTATTGGAGCTAAGCTCGAACTTTTCCAAAGCTGAAATTGGTCATAAAACTTTTAAGCAAAACTAGGACTTAAACTTCACTCTAACTGAGAAGGTTTGATATTAAATTTCAAGTTAACTGTATGGCTACCTTGAAAGTCAACTTGAGCTTAAATCTTCAATAAAAATGAATTTACAAGTAGAATGGATAGTCAGCTTAATTATTAAAAATCAAATAGAACTTTATTGAGAAGAACTTGACTGAAACTAAATTTAAAGATGACTGGACAAGTGTACTTCAATTTTTGCAGTGCATTATTTTGGGTTCGGGCTCCTCTGCCAAAAATGAAAGAAATTATACATTAATCACATTAATTAGTGCTAATAAGTTAAAGAAATGTGCTCCGATTTTCCTCAAGCCTGACTTTAGGTTATCGAAAACTATTGAACTTGAGGGTAGCTCTATCTCTGCTCATCTCATTCTCATATATGTACATAAATAAGTATATTTTCATACTAATCACTGACACACAATCAGTTAGCCTTCAAGTTTCCTATTAGTTTGTACCCTCATGTGTATTCATACATACCCATGGATTACATTGTATTTGATCTGGTCTCCCTTTGACTAGGAGATCAACCGCAATTTTTTATAATTTTAACCATATTTATTTCCAGTTGAGAGTAAGTCTCTTGGAAGATCATGGAAAAGCCACAGATCCAGCAAGGCCAACCTTGGGAATTTTGACAAATGCATAGTGGTCTGCATATGAGGAGAAACAGAGTTCATATTTCTATTATCTCACAAAAAAAAATAATAAATTGTTCTGTGAGACAATCCACAATATGTAGAGAGATAGTAAGGGACGGAACTTTTAGCACAACCCGAGTGAGTTTTGTTTTGGGTGTAATTAACTTAAAATCTCAATGTGCCCCAAATGTATATCAAATGTCCACTCGTCACTACAAGTGCCACTGTCACTGATGATTAAATTATATGTACATATACATATGTATATATTATTATATTTAAAAAAATCTTGAGTGTGTGCATATGATTTGCATTGTATAAGTATTACATTACATATGCTATAAATGATTTTGCGGACTCTTTTAAAATTCGATTATATGTATAATTCCATAGGAACTATTCTGTATACTAATTACACGCATCAAAATCCATCTTACAAGCATTTTAAGAGATTGGAATGACATCCTAAATATTCAATATTGAAAATGCCGAAAGTTATGAGACGTACTTACAAACACGGTCAAATCTGCTTTACAATCATTTCAAGGAAAAGGGATGACATCCTCTGTAATGAAAATGCAAAGTTATTAACACGTAAGCTGTTAAGACATTTTTCTGTAATGATTACGATTTGATACGACTGTTACGAACGGCACATGCAATATTCTATCCAGGCACTTCGGTATCTGTAGGAGGGGGATATAACTTGTCTTGTCCCCCAAATATATTTAGGAGGTGAGGTCTATGCACGTGTTTCTCCATTTTATAGGAATTTAATTTTTATTTAGTTTTTTTAATTTTTATTTAGTTCCAGGTTTTCTAAAATTTATTTCATTGAGCTGGGTCAATATTTGAAATTACAGCGTCAAGGAACAAACAAAGCTGGATTTTTCTTCATTTTTAGATTCCCCAATCATTTTTTTTCAAATCATGTTTTGGCGCCTAATTGTAACAACTTTTATGGGCTTTCCAGGGATCTATAACACAAGCCTCTTCGTTGAAAAATGTGGTCATCTCTAGAAAAGATTCAGAGTAAGGTTGAAGAATTTCAGCTTTAGGGAGTCAAAGGGGCAAAGATGCGGGAAAAACACTTGCCATTATTTCATGGACAGTCCGACATTTGACAAAAATATTTCAAAACGTTCGTAGAAAATTTCATGGAGTCTGATATTTCATTAGTCCAGTATCAAGTTCCCAGGTCAAGAATTCAAGCCTCAGAGCCCAAAAATTCGATTCAAGGTCGAGGTTAGTGGTCCCAATCTTTCAATTCAATTCAAAAAATTCGTTTTGATTCAATTCAACTTATGAATTGAATGAAATACAATGATTCGATTCAATTCACGATTCACAGGATTCAATTTGATTCATTTCTGCGTGCTGAATTGAATCGAATGATGATTCAAATCATTCAGACAGTAAAAGGTAGTAACACAAGCATTTTATTTGAGGATTTTATAACGACTACAAAAAACAGCGGAAAAATATAAGTTAAACAGTTTCACTATCACAAAAATTGTCAATACAGTAAACTCTCGCTAAAAGAGATACGCTTATAAGGGATTTTTTGATATAAGGGACTGGGATTTACAGCCCCGATTCGTATTTACACAATTTATAAGACTATGCTTATAAAGAATAATGTTTATAAAGGACAGATTTTACCGGTCCGATGAGCAACCCTTATAGCGAAAGTTGACTGTAACATTAGCAAATTCGAGTTGCATATCCAGCTAATAAATTGTCCTATTATTACCTAAATTGGGCCTAACCTAAATTTTTTACCCGTGAAATTGGGTACAGGTTCAGGTTCAGGACCAGGTACAGAGAAAAACCCGTTTTGATTTTACCTGTCAGGACCAGGTGTAACACAAGAAAGACCTGAACCTGATCACAAAAGACCTGAAATGTTTCGGTTCATTAGTTAAAAGTTAAAGGCCGGAGAATTTCAAGCTTCCAAGATGATTTCCACAGCAAAAGCTTTGGCAGGGTGTCCCAGGAACCAGAGAACTTCCATTCTTATTCATTTTAAATATATTTTGTAATATTTGTACTTTTAATACAAGATAGAATTTAAAAAAAGTTCGGATTCTCAAGTACCCAAACATGTTCAGGTCCGGTTTGAAAATACCCGGGTTCAGGTCGTCTTTTGGGTACTTTTTCGGGTTCAGGTACTAATCAGGTGCGGGTACTACAAAAATGGAATTGGGTCAGGTTCAGGATCGAAATATTTTAACCTGTTAAATGGGTACATTTTCAGGTACAGGTTCACACTTTTGAGGTACCCAAAGTTTGGGTCCAGGTTCAGGTTCAGGTTCGACTGTTTTGAACCCATGCGATGCACTAGTTGCAACCAAATGCAATTAAATAATATTTGCACATGTGTTCTTGTACCTCAAATAGGTATCGCCGGGGTCATCCGTTCTTGGAATCACGGTTTGATGGGAGAGTGCACAGTCATAATTGACAATATGATGAATCTCAATCTTCTTTACAAGGCTTGCAGTCTAACGGGCAACCAAACATTTTGCAACGTAGCAGACAATACGAAGGTGGAAACGGCTCAATGGACGGGTAGTTCTGTGTTTTTGGACGTGGCGACCCGAGCCGCGGATTTATTTATTGAGAGGTTACCAGAGGACATGATACCGTTCTGGGACTTTGATGCAGGACTTGTGCCGGGTTGCCATCCACGAGACACTTCCGCAGCTGCCATCTGCCATCGCTGCCTACGGTTTACTCCAACTGTACCTGGTGAACGGGGATGAGAAGTATCTGAGTTGTAGTGAGCTTATCGTGGAGTTCGTTGTGGACAATTATAATACGCGTGCTGTTAGTATAAGTATATTCCTGCGATTTCTATAAATGGCACGTCCAATTTTCCAGGAAGCAAATTTGACACGGCCCTAATTTACGGTGACTTTTACCTTTTAAAGTATATTCGGTTGTACCTTCTCAGTCGTTGAATTATTTTCAAATCATTATTGATTCATCATCCTTATGCAATCATTTATTGTAAATAACTGTGAATGGAAATCAAGCACTTATTTAAAATAATAATCAATCTCTCGTTAATATTTTGGCCTAATATATATAGGGCCATAACGAGAACGCTCCACTACTCTAAAATAGTAAATGATATTTATGAAATATGATTTTTTTAATGAATACCTTTTAGAGAACAACGTGAAATCATACAAATATCTCATAATCAAAAGCTTATTATTCAGGTATTGTATAAATATTGAGAAAACTATTTAGAAAAAATAATTGCGCCATTGAGAATTGTCTGGGTGACGTGGACATTGGGGTGGCAGCAGAGTCTAGAAACCTTCTAAATACTTTGGGGTATTAGATTTCAAAATACGAATAAAATACAGCTTTTGTTTGACGGATATTACTCTAAATACACTAAACCACGTTTTCGTTTTCAGATTTCTTAATAGTTGGGTGTCCCCAGGGTGAATTAAATAATATTTAAGCGTAATTATTTCCACAAATACCATATTTAGCCCTTTATTGGGACCTGAATGAAACTAACATTTAAAAATTTTCTGAAACTTTTTTCCCTCTTCAAATAGCTTCCGTAAGACAAAAACTTTCCAGAAGCAACAATACAAAAAAATTCAGGTCCCCAAGGGTTTACTAAGGTTTAATAAGGGAGAAACTATTTTTGCGACATTTTAAATTTTAATATACTGCGCATCTCTGGGTTTTAAGTTTGGTGGGGGCAATTATTGCAAATTATTGTACAGAAATAACTTGGCAATAATTACTATTACCTACAAATTAAGACATTTGCCGATGTTCCCAGGCATATGGACAAGAAGTTCGAACGTCCCAGGGAAGGAAAAATATGTGCTTTCACAGCTCATTGTCAGTTTTTTTTAGGGCTAGTCAATAGCTCAACGGTTACAGAAACAATATTATTATCTCGGTCAGGAAGCGTCTATGTATTGACATGTGATAACCAACTCTGATAAGTTACGACTTAAAAACCACAGAACATTGTTATATAGAAAACCAATTTTTATCAGTCTGTAAAATTCTAAATGAAATCCCTTCTATAATATATATTATGGGTATTTCCACATGTTAGGTTAAATTTCTTAATCATTTATGGAGATTCGACAAGTTACTGGGGGGGGGAGAACAGTCTTTATATACTGACCTGAAAATAATCTGGATTAGTAAATGCGAATAGAATTCTGCTACATGCAATACTCACAATCAGTCAATTTTTGATTCAACGAGAAATAAAAATTCTCATTCCTCGTACTCTTTATCGGGATTTCCAATAAAATAAACAACTACGAGTTTGTCCTGTGCTGTACTAATTCGTTGTAGTTAATGAAATTACATATAATTAGGAATTTACTTAAAATTCCACCGATTATAAAAGCATTTTTAATAATAAGCAAAACACCTGTTAAAAGTTCCAGTTGTCAGTATAATGACGATATAATATAAATGCACTAGAGTCGGTGGATACCACACAATTTAGGTACATTTTACATGTACTTCAGCATTTTGAAAATCCACAGTAGCATAAAGATTGACATTAGCAGTACTTGGGATGGACTGAAAGGTGTTCAGGTTCAGGATGGTCCTGTGTTTAATTAGTCACACCGATGTTGAATAAATGCGGCCACCAAAGACGTCAAATTTTACGATCCATCACTCTATGATCACTCTTACTAATAGAACCATGATCTGATTGTGAGTATACTATGAAAACTACAGTCGTCATCTCTAACACTGATAACTCAAGACAAGCTACCCACCTCCAGATGTCGCTAATTTGGAAATAAAAAAAACTATATTTAGTTTTCTTTCTTATATATTATTTTATATATTATTATATTTTATATATTTATTTTCGTCGAAAGAAAACACAACTTTGCTCCAACTTATGACTTTGAGCACAGCAACCTCATTTGATTACCTGGGTATACTATGCTCGTATTTAAAACAAAATAGCAAGGGAATCCTCTTGTAAATGGAGGAATCAAAAACTTAACATCACAGCTGCTTATCCGAGACGAAATGCTAACGAGCACTCTGCACATTTAAACTGGGAACAAGCCACATTTTGCAAAGCAATTGTTATGACTATCCAGTATGCACTGTGTTGTTATGAAGTTATACACAGATACTCCTAAAGTTACAGCTACAGTTCAATATTTTTTAGTAATATTCAATGCCTGGAACGCAAATACGCCTCTGGAACTTCTCATCTTGTCATTTTGGGAATACTCTTTTGGGTTATGTGGTTGTGGATGCAGTTGTCCAGAAAATATCATCTGCACCACAGCTGCGTCAATTACGGTAATTGCGTTTCTACTTGGAAAAATCCCAAAGTATTCGCACATTTCGTCAAGCTCATCAAACCTCACAGTCGACACATGAAGTCATTTACCCTTGCAGTCGCTACCCTGGGGCTCCTGTCCTTGGTATCTTCCCATGCAATTCGGCATAAAGTAATTCCCATTACCTTCCCCGAAGTTGACCTCCCTATTGAAATATACACTGACCTATCTCCAGCTGCACAAAATATAACTCCTGTCCAAGATGGTAGTCGACAGACAGACTTGTGCCTTTGCGGGCATTCAACCGCTGTAAGTAAAAATATTTATTCCCACTGGTTAGACCTAAACACTTGCTCTGCACTGTCGATTAATTCACTGTAGGAAAGAATAATCCTCCAGCTTCTAAACTCTTCTGTATTACAGAACCGGGGTAGGATGTATTTTATGGGGGTTAAAAAATTTACAAATTCGTTCAGTAATTTCAAAGTCTACTGCATCATGTTTTCAAACTCATGGAATCTTCGTTTTGAAGATTCCGTGACCTCCGAGTACATGACAAGGGCAGGAGTAACTTCGTTCCCCTTCCTCTGTAAATTTTTAACTTTGTTCTTTTTTCTCTGTTAACTTTTCCAAAATGACCTTTATCGAAGAGGCTCTTAAATAGAAAAGTGACTGCTCCAAAAAAGCACAACTAATAATGCCAAAGGAAATGCATTTATGCGGGGAGGGGCTTGTTTGTGGGATAAATCTATATAGTTTGATTTTTTATTTCTTTCACCTAGACACGACTACATTATACCTCTCTGATTTTTTTTTTACTAATTCTACGGGTCGGTGGGGGTATTTTGTAACCGTAAAGGTTTCCAGGAATTTAGCCAATTTGCACAGACGTTGAGGGATACTCTATAAATTACTCTTCAGAAGTTACATTCTACAAAACGAAACCTGAAGCAATAATACCTGGGGCCAGAACGTGTATCTGTAATAATTCCTGCGCACCCCTGTATTATGTTGATTTATATTTTGAAATAATTTTATACGCGCATAAATTCTGTTTTGACCTTTGCATTGGCAGACGAGGATCGTAGGAGGAATAGAAGCTTCAGAGGGGGAATTTCCATGGCGTGTCAAAATAATTATTGGAAGAACAGTGGGACAGTCAATCACGGGCTCTGCCTGCGGAGCGACCATTATTAGTCCACGTTGGCTTCTGACGGCAGCGCATTGCTTTGGGAATGCTAAACCTGGCGACCAAGTTTTCGTTATGCCTGGACAAGTCACTCCCAATTCCTACGTAGTGGCCAAGCGTTTTATCACGCACGACAGTTTTCAGCGTCCAGTTATGCTTTCGAACGATATTGCTCTGGTTGAGCTCGAATATGATCTTGATTTCAATGGCCGCAGCGTGAGTTCTCTCTATTTTAATTTCTTAATCTACAATAATAATTATTACAATCTTCAATTTGGAAATGACGATTGTTTACTGTAAGACAAACTCGACTCCCTTTATTGGAGCCCCCCTATAGTGTTCGAAAAGTGACTGCAATAATGGTGTGACATAAAAAAAAGCATCCGGGAATGTGCTAAATCATTTGCTCCAGAAGAAAATATATAATAAGTTGTATAAAGGCGTCTCATCTTCAATGTGCTATTATCTATAATCTATGGGTGACAAGAATCGTAAGTGACCTTTCCACGTCATAATGTTTGGATTTGATTTATTGTCAGATTGCCCCAGCTTGTCTTCCATACCGACTGGCAGGCCAAACAGAACGTAAAGCCACGATCGTGGCATCAGGTTGGGGTGTAACCAAAGATGGGGGACAAGTTTCTGGATCATTACGTAAGGCTACACTGGATGTGATTGGAAACACAGAATGTCAGCGAATGCACACGGATAAAACCACGAACTGGTGGGAGAAAAAACATTGGGGATATGTTGGTGGATTTGTGGATGAGAAAATATTATCCACCCATATTTGTACCTACACAGCATACAAGGACACCTGTCAGGTTCGTTTCTCAAAGCTTTCCACTACGTTCACTACAAACCAATAATATTTTAAAAATAATTGTGGATATAGGGTGACTCAGGTGGCAGCATTGATGAAAATATTAACGAAAAATGGTACGCTGTGGGAGTGGTGAGCTACGGACATGGCTGCGCTCGGATGGATGAGGCTGGTGTTTACACTCGAGTCTCTGAGTATACTTCGTGGATTGAGCAAAACACAGGTAATGGGGATTTTAAAGTCATGCGTATTCATGGCTTTTTACCAACGATGCATGTAACTGGTTTACTCGTTTACAGGTATTCACAATTTCTGCAAGGCTTAGACGCAAAGTTTGGTGCCACTTCACCTGACAAAGAGTGTTCCACTGCAAAATTCATTATTCGGGATGTAATTTGTCAACCCTTGCAATCACTTGAGAATATTTTCCTCAACTTACATAGTTGATAGTAATACAGAATTCTCAACGAAAACATTGTTCCAGAAATAATTCATATACCGTGAATCAAGAGTGTATGCTAATAATCCAAAGCAGTTGGTAATAAATCAATGTAGTCCAAATTTAGAACAAAAAACAATTAATATTATTTTGATAATAACACAAAATTGAAAATTTCTTGGACCACCGCTGCATTGTACATGGTTACTTTACCCTTTTTTTGGTTTTTTTCATATTGTGATTTTATAAGAATTTACTCCGTTTAGTGAAATGTTTGATGAGTATTTCATTCAATGCTGGAAATTAAAACGCTATTAGTAAGTTAAAAGACAACTTTTAAGGGGTGTGCTGGTTTCATTTTTATTAACTTTATGTGCTGATCACTAACTTTTAATAATGATTGAATAATCAGTAATTATTGCAGAAATTCAAAAGGTAGTCGTTAGATATTAATGATGTGTGTATTTAAAGTCATAATAATTTTAATTTATTTCAACATTTATAGTATTGAAAATAATTAGTACACAATGTCCAGCGCTATTAAACTCTCAGTGAGAGGGGACCAGACAACCTATTTACTAATGCTGCATTAACATTTCATGTCATTACTTTTAGCGTAAAAATACATCAAATTCAAATATACAAAAGTTGCTGAATGCGAACTTGAAACTATGCACGAATCATTAAGTTTTGGTCTATGTAGATACAATATGTGTAGTGTAATCATATAACACAAACATCAGTTTAAATATGAACAGACTCACATAGCTCCAGATACGGATAAACTAAATCAGGAAAAAATTTGGTTTGAACTAATTTATTTGGCTATTACAAAGCTATTTGTTTTAAACTTACACTTTACCATGGCCGTCTGTATTGTTTGCTTCAGTTGAACTGTATTTTCATGCGTTCCAGGCAGGGTCAATGTTTGCCAGTACACGTCTGTAATATATAAGTAATTAATGGGAACTGCAACTCGGATTTAACTCTTTATTTCTCTTAATTAGTTGCAACTAAAATTTAATGCAATCGAGGAATTATTAAGTTACTGACGTATCTTCCTGGAATTAGATCGTTTTCATTGCAGGACACATAAAAAGCATTTATTCAGGTCAATCGTAAAAACATGTATCAAAAATCTCCATACTATTGAGTAGATGGCTTTACTTATTATTTTTCACCCCGATTTGCATAGATGGTTAACGGAATTTATTATTTATTAATTGAAAAGAACTAAAGTTGCAGTAAAATACCAGAAACAGATCTTAACAAACCTTGTTAAGATTATCGCTGTAAGGTAACAAAAGGACCTTCGTAATAAAATAACTCAATGCGGGAAATTAATTTTAAAAAGTTAGGACGTAATGTCAAAAATAATTGATAGTTAATTGATTGCATATCGTTACCGGCAATATTCCAGATAGCTTCAAAACTACTTGAAAACTTGAAAAAAAACTTACTTTGATAATAAGATCGAGAATGCAAGCGATGCCCTCCTCATCATTGTCGGCAGCCTTGTGAAACACAAAATAGGTTTTATTTTCCAAACCGAATACGATTTGCAACTTTGGAAACTAAGGTGAAATTAGAACTTACTAATTTCTTGGGACACTTGCTAGCAAAGTATGCACTTGCGTATTTATCTGGAAATGATGGTGCAGATATAATCGTTACAGATTTAAGTTTTTCTGCAAGTTTTTTTTCATCCTTGAAAGGCTTTGATATTTCTGGAAGCTAAATTGATAACAATGATAACCCAAAAATATTATTCAATCCTGATTTGAACACGAAAGTCGATCATAGAAAATTGTTTAGAAGGATAAGGAAAAAAATATTACGAAACTAGCCGACTGCAATATACAACGGGTACGGTCCTGCAAATTATGAGAATACATTATTGTATTCTTTAAATCTTTTACAATTCGGTTAAATTGCCAATAACCGTTGATTTCATTTAATACCGTATAATGGAATTTCATATACTATAAAACTAAGTATCTAATCTCAGGACGATTTATAATATTTTGGAATCATTAATCAAAGTAGTTAAACCAATGGCATAATGTTATTGTATGGGTGAAGTTTCCGACCATTGTGACTCAACTATTACAGCCAAAGGTGGGCAAAATAGTTTGCCTTGCCTATATCCTACATATATTTTTAATACCCGATCCTGCCTACATTTTGCCTATATTAATGTCGCTAAAAAACATACCGACATATATGGAAGGATTATTCGCAAGCACACCTAGATGCCTACTTTTTAAAAAAAGAAAACTATAGCCTACATATACGCCTGCATATTCTTGAAAAAATTCACAGCCTACATTTACGCCTACATAATTGTAGCCTATATTTCCATCTATGAATAATATGTAGCAGTTTATAGGGAATCTATGCTGATATAGGAACGCCTGAGTTGTCTCCCTATACAAGGATTTCCCCTATGTCAAATTGGGGTTCTCCCGGCGTTATACGTTTTATTAATTCATCCCAAACTTAGGTGTATCATACGTAATTAAAGTACCTCCACTAACGGCACTAACAATAAGAAAGTTATGTATAGTATGTATGATAGCGCCAATATATAGATGTGTTTGTAGTTCCCCTCTGCCCTTGACATCACCTGGGAAAACTTTATCGCAAACAAACATAATAACATTGTTTATGACTATTACGGAACTTACTGCAAGACTTTTGAAATGTTCTTTTCCTTAGAACATGTACATAACCCCATGCATGCACCCTCAGGATAACTAATTTGAATACTTCGTGAAAATTTAACAAATTTTTAACTTATAACTGCACTTTATTTCCTAGAAAATGTCCACAGCATAGTAAGTACATCAACCTAGCATATAAATGCAAGTAAAATGTGTTCCTACATTTAGCCTACATTTATATGAATAAGTTATTATGCCCAACACATTTTATAGGCAATCTACATAACAAGTTATCCCTCTATCCTATAATGCCTACAATTAACATGAGAATTTTTTTGCCTACTTGTAGGCCCTACAAGTAGAGGAGGCGCCCACCTTTGATTACTACTCTTAAATAAATCAGACAAGATTAGAGATATCCCATCGAAGAGGTGAAGGTAAAAAAAATTCAGTTCCCGTATTTTGTAAAAAGAGATTCTTCAAAATTGATTTCATCCGCTAACACAAAATGTTTGGTACATGAAAAACAATTCTGAATTTGTTTTGAACAATTGACATTTGAAACAATAATGTTGAATGTTTTACTCTATGGAATGATTCTAATCTTTAAATTGTCTTTGCAAAACAAAGTTGTGTTCCACTTCGTTCACGGTCGTTTCAACAGTTTTTGGGTTAGCGGGAAAAAGAAATTATTGTGTCGCTCTCTGCAGGTCTGAACTTTGAATTTTGTCATCCAATTTTCACAAAATTAAATGCAGGTTTCCTCATTTACACTTGTTCAAGCATGTAAACAGTTTTCAGAAATGACCTGTATTGCCTAAAATATGAATGTACACGAATTCAAAAAGTTTACCCCCCTAGTCCATGGAGGAATAATGGTAAATAATATTCATTTCCCTGTGAATTAGCTAACAAAGAAATATTTAATACATATTATGCTATACTGTATTTAAGAACGGTGTAAAGAATGATTGAGTCTTACGACTAGAGATTTTTTCTTGTTCTTGCAGCCATCTTCCACTTTCTTCAACGTACTGAGAAATTTGATCGGGTCAAATTTTTCCCCATTGCATTTTTCAGAATTTGTCATCTTCTGGATGTTTTTATAAAAATCTGACTGTTTTTTCTCAAAGGAAGATGCTGCGGATACGATGGTTACCTGTGGTGAGTTACCCATGATTTAAATCCTTATTGTATTAAATTATGACCCAATTTTCCTACTTTCCTTGTAAGAGGAAACATGAGGTCACCATAAAGGCAAATCCGCATTTGTTCCAACAGAACATTCCTTACCAATCGTTTAAACATTAAAGGATAAGGATAAAAAATTGAACTTTTTATAGCAATTGTTCTTACAGTTTTTCTAAATCTTTCTAAGACCGTACGAGATTGTTTAAGTATTGGAAAAATTCTGAAGGAAGATTTTGTGAGGGAAAGATAAATCAATTTATAAATTTACAATTAAATCATCTTTCAAATATCAAATAATTACTATCATGGGCTAATACTGTTAAAAAATGCCATAAACATTACTAATACCCTGAAGAGCCTTACCATTGCGCACAAGCACAAGATGATGGTTGAACCTGAGGAAAACAGCATTTTGTCTACGTTTTCAGAAACTCTCCGCACACGCTCTATGGACGAGGTTGTTACGAGTTCTTTAACGACAGCAGTTGAGAAATGTTTCTTGACTGAAAAAATCCTTGGAAGTTTATTCTTACACATTTAAATATAATACCTATACAATTATTTTGAAAGGACATTTCCTGGTATTCTTCTGTTTTTGTACAATCACAAGTTATTTTACTATTGAGTTCTCAATGAATGGATTTCCTTTAAGCCTTTGTACTTTGTCTGCCCTGTTTACCAATACAGCAATCAGTAAGTATTCAACAATAAAATTATATATAGGTTCTAATATGAAAGACGTCGTCTTGATGGCAGTCGTCACGTCTAGACTGTACATTGCATGATAAAAGATTATGGCTTTTTGCTATTATTGTCATTTTTTACATTTTTTTTATTTTGTATATTTTTGCACGAATGAAATGAAAAAATTAACATTTTATACATAAATACATAAATTTTAACCACTACGATTAAATTCTAACTGTGGGTAAGAGCGCAAGTAGAGCATAAGAGTAACTTAACTTTGGGGTCCGTCAACATTTGCAAGACATACAGTAATGTAGCTATCCTGCAATGATAGCGTTCTGGATGATTCAAAACTTTTGACACTTTCGTGGTCCAAAATGAGGATCTTTCGTAGCTAATATTTTATGGTCAATTATTATAATTTTAATAATGGGTTCCAGCAAAATAAATATAAACAAGGAAAATTTAAAATTGCAAACATGCGTTCGGCTTGAAAATTTAACAACCATTTTATAAGCACCCTGTACAGCACCTATTTACTAAACAGAATTTAAATATTTTTAAAAATCATTTATGCCCCGAAAAGTTTGAGAACAATTCTAAAACTTATTTTTTGAGTACCAACTTCACTTAGTAATAGGTCAGTTTTAAAAAAAACAGCTAATCCTATTTTGACCAAAATCTGTGGCAATGTTGATAACATAAGTATAGGATGCGTTTAGCGTTCTTAAGAGTGTGTTTTATATCTAGCTACGATGCCAATTCCATTCGATGTTTATTTGTGACTACAGATAAAGCAAATACAACAATAAAGTTACTTCAAAATCCTACGAAATGTAGGTAAAACAGTGAATATTAAGCCATTGCTTATGTAGGTCAGTGACGGGGAACTTTGAATAACATATAAATAGAAAGGCATTTCTGCATGGAATCTGAGGGCCTTTGTTATTTTTTTTACCCTGACCGGTTCAGAGTTGATACACCTTAAAGAAGATTAGGTCTTTTAAATTTTTAAATTTAACTAAGCAATGAAATATCCAAACTAAGTAAGTGTCACTAGAGTTTTTGTAGATTTCAATCAACCCCTTCCATGCACCCCGAGGTGTAAAATATCAAAATAGACAAGTCAATTAGTTATTGAAAAATTGAGAAATTAATGATCCTGTACCAGGATATAGAACCGGCTCTGCTTATATGTATGAGTTGTAAATAACCAATTGTACTCAATGTATATTGTGAACTATATTGAAAAGGTTGGAACTGGATGAGGTCACCTTTGGTTTTTCAACAGCTACTCAGTCGTCAGCACTGACAAAACAGCAACAAAATTACCTCAGTGCCGGTTTTTGTAATAATAATGCAGTCCATATGCACACAAATTCAGAAGTAGAAGGACGGTCTGCTTTTAAATGAAAAGCGTCACTTATTTGTTCTCGGTCTCTCCGTCTTCATAACTGCTCGAATGCTCAAGTGATGTTTACATTGTACTTTTTATTATTTTGCCATCTTTTTAAATATTCTTTATGCAGCATGGATAGACAGCGACTATTCTCATAAAACAAAATATGAATTATTATTATATCAGTAGGTATAGTAATGTAATTGTACCATTAGATTAGCAATAATATTTTAATAGTAGCTCTAACAAGTTTTTATCACATTCGAGAGACGAGCCTTCGACTCATCTCTGACGTACAGGAATTTATTTAATCCCGTACTCTCCCACACCTTATATATACACCCTATATATGTATATATACAATAACAGTAAGTGGAATTATTTCTTTCTCAGTCCCATACATTATTCGCGGAGACAGAAACCTGGATTGGAAATGTAGTAAGATACTTCAAGCCCTTGTAACGAGTGAGTAGGGATCATTCCATCAAACCTAGTTTTTATTAGAAAAAGGTCATGATTTATGCAAAAAACAGCAAATTCTTCCTCAAAGTCCTCATTCGTACATTAAATGCCATTTGATGGGTTACTTTCCTTGCAAGCCAACGCAAGTTCGAGTCCTTGATTTGGAACTGGAATTCTATACTCTCGATCTAATGCAACACTGTTCTAAGTTTCGTAAGAAATTTCCAGTAGGTCCCTGATATATGCTCTACGAAATGAATCAAAATTAGTCCTATACTGTAGTGGTCGGATCGATTCAATTTGATTCGAATTTTTCAATTTGATTCAATTTGAAGCCTGAATTGAATCGAAAAACCGATTTTCGATTCAATTTGCCCCAAAGCAATTCAATTCGATTCAATTCACTCAGTGAATCGAATTGAATCGTAAATCGAACGATTCAAGTGGGAAGGTACAAAATTTTCCTTATGTTACTATGGAGTGTCGTATACATATTATAAAGGGTATAGTAAAAGCTATGCTAAAATAGCAAACGTTGTGCTATACGTAATATTTGGACTTTGAATATACGGAAAAAAAGTACCCGTGCGCAGCCGAAGCGGTTTTGCTGAATTGTTTGAGTTGCAATTCACAAGATATGATTCGATTCAGTTCAATACCCAAATCGAATCATTCGATTTGGCTTTGCTGCAAATCGAATCGAAATACTACTGAATCGAATTGAATCGAATCGAATCGAATCGAAAATTTCCAATTCTGAATTGAATTGGTCCGACCACTACTATACTGTGGATGCATTAATTCAATTATTTTATGAATACGCTCTGATTCATGAATTATTGAAGCGTCAATTCTCTCATAATAATCATCGATCACACAAATAAACTGTGTGCAAAAGTGTTTCCTCAATACCCTAGTATCTATAATAATTCTCGCAACATTTTCTTGTTGTATTTCCCAGTTTGAAATTCTTTCCGAAAATGCCCCTTAATTTCATGAAAAGATTCCATTGGATCATTTTTGTCACTGAAACCAGAGAAATGCATCTTCAACAATTGCATATGGAATATCCTCATCTCTTTGTCCCGTGGCTACCTGATACTTTTCGTATACCAACAACACATCGTACGGAGTCATTTCTTTATGTGATCCTGCATAATTTCGATTATGAACATCTTTAGCCATTAATGTTTCTGAGTGATCCGCATTAAATAAATTCCTGTCACATCTATTACCACTTTTATGATAAAATAATCCATCATATTGTAAACTTGCTGTTATTTCGTCTAGTATTTAAGTCATTATGAAATCTATCAAACCCTAGACTCTGATTCAAAGTTGTTGTAAACAAATATTTTTCATAAACATTATGAGATCTATTCAGTTCTCTCTCCGAAACTGTCATTATTTGTCCCAATTCATTCTCGAACTGTGATAACCGATTGTCAATATTAGCTAAATTTGCGTTCAAAAGAGAAGCTATTTGATCCATTAAATCCGATTGATTGCTCCTAATAATGTGAGTGGAACTAAGAACTAAAGATACTATTTCTTCAATAACTTTCATTGGTACCCCAAGTCGTATTAGAAATGATACAAAAAAAGTTGAAATTGTTCCTCGTTCCATAATGTATAGTTCAATTGTTTCCACTTCTTTTAAATTAAATTTTGGTTAAAAATAGGTGATACATATATCATAAAATGATGTACCTTGTTCCATTAATATCGTTGGATTTAAAATGTAGCATTTTTTAGATTTTGGCTCAACGGCAAGGATTTGAAATCTTCTGCTTGTCCCATTGTTATTTTCATAGCACACTTATTGGACAACGAATCTATTTTCTTTAAATTTTGTAGCTAACAATGACCACATGCTGTGATGTCGACCATTAGGTATTAGTTCAACTGTGGGGCATTTGCCAAGGCAAGGTTTCCTAAGGTTTCAAACCCATTGCTGTATCGGCAATGGCTATTACCGTGACTGTAACCCGGATCTGATTTATTTGGCAATATATTTCCGTTCATTTATCTGTTCAGTTGTTGATAACCCGAATGTTTAATTATCCATTGTTTAGTATTTGGTCATTGAAAAAATTAAAATCGGCCAGATAAATAAATTAATAAATAACAATCAATTTTTGATCTGGGTTTACGAATGGAGTAGCAACAATGCGTTCAATTTGAACTCGAAATTTATGGAGTAACGTTTCTTCATAGCAAACTATTTTATCAATAAAATTCATACCAATATACTTTCATTTCATTGGTTCCAAAGCATTTGATTCCAGTATTTGCATTGAGAATCAAACTATCTGTACATGGTTCTTCTTTCACCAACCCAATACACGGGGATTTTCTAGAATTGATTTGAAATCCTAATACATCATGAAGTCCAATAATAATTTGGTTGAGAATAATCGAAGATGTACGAGAGTTTGCCGAAATATTTGAATCATCAGCGAAATTTTGGAATTCATGGTGAAGAAGACGGTTCATTTAGTTCAATAATTTCATCATGATCTGCGTTGTTGTAAATTCATGGAGTTTGCGGAGCACCGTACATGACTTCTCATTTGAAAAATGTGTTATGAAATTTGGATTTTTTGTATTTATCAGTGTGTAGTTCTCAACCATAAAATTAATGTAAGATTTTGAGCGCTGTTGGCGCTCTTCTAGCTTGAATTCCATTAGCAGGGTGCAAGTGGCTATCTAATCAAAGGATTTTGTTAGATCAAATATTATATTAGTATAATTAAATTTTCAAATTTTATCAATTTAAAGACACTGTTGTAACAAAGTTGTATTAATAAGAGCGCCATGTTTATTAGTAAAACCTCGCTGTTGATCACAAAACGGAAAGTAGAATCTCATTCTAGAATCAGAAACTGAACAAACTTTATTTTGTTAGGAATTCTTATAATAACTCTCATCACAAGTACAATATAATCATAAGTAACTAGTAGTGTGTAATGTATCTGATATAAATAACGTTCCTATTCTGTAGGACGCGTAATTACTAGGTAGGTCTGGCACGGTTCTGGGTTGAAACCAGTGCTGCGCACAAGTTCAAGTAGACCATGAGTATTTCAAGTCATGTCAAGTTCGGCTCATGGTCAAGTTAAAAAATAATTATAACTTGAGCATTCAGGTCATGGTCAGGAAATGTATAGATATACTTGACCATGATACTTGAAGTCAAGTAAGCGTCATGGTCAGAATGGAGAATATTACCTGAGTGTCATGTTCATGGTCAAGTCTGAACATGTATAAACTTAACCATGACCCATGAGTATTTCATGCACAGATTCAAGTAAAATAAAGTTGCGCATGTCAAAGACACGGCGCATAGACTTTCAAAATAACATTTCGCAAATTAGTGTTTTATTTTTCAGCAAGTTTCAACTCATGCTCGGCAGGCACATTTTACTGCAATTAAATTTGTTACATGTTTTTACATCCGGCCCCGTGTAAAAATCTAAACCATTTTTAGGCCTAATTATGCTTTCGTTTAGCACCAAATAATTTATGCATATTTGAACGCCACTAATTACAACTAAAATGGGCAAATGGTTGTAATTATTATGTCAAATTTGCGCAAACGTTTTTGTGCATATACATATGCAGCTAAAGTATAACAATTCAACAAGTAGATTTTCATTCAACATAAGAAAACTATTAGGTATGTAAAAGAAAACATTTGGACCAGGAGTGCCCTCAGCCGTAAACCCGAAAGATGTGACAAAGATTGCAATTAAATTTAATAGCCATGGCGAAAATTTCTACCCTGTCCAGACCAGGGTGGTCCTGTCCATGGCTACACCCCTGTTTTGTATTCTGATTGAACCCGCTCTTCGCGGGGTATTACAATTATGTACATATGTAAGTAACAAAATTTTCAGACTTGCAATATTTATTCCACTTCTTGAATATTGGGTAATTTACATACATAGCAAATTTCATTACCTGCCCCATAATACATAATGAATTTTGACAAACATATATTTCCATTAGGACGAATTAGAGACGGTAGTGGGGATACACTTGTAACTTTGTATGTACGTATTGACGAAATCAATGCAGTAACATTAATTTTGCACAGAAGTAGCACAACTTCTGCCAAGGAATTAGTGTTGATAACTAAGAATCCTTTAATCACATACAACTTTTGGGCTATTTCAATGAGGCTATCGCTGAACCGCCTGCAAACGGGTTTATGGGTCTCAAACACTATTGACCTGTAAATAATTTTTTTGAAAAATCTTCCACTACAGACACCGTGTATATTTACTTTGGAAAGCTTTTGTAGTTCATCATCAGAGAAAAAATATGTGCTGGAATTGCCAACAAAAGTAAAATCCCCAATTTTCATTGCACTTGCGAAAAAGGTTTTGTTATTAATCATAGAGTTAAAAAATGAATTAGATGATGAACTTGAAGGAAAAATCTGTTTTGCCATTTTTTTCATTGCTGATTCCTCCGAGAGTTTCTTTGCCAGTTCCGACGCTATTAATCTGGTCCCGTTGATAAGCCGCAAAATTTTGCCATTTTCATTTTCAAATTGAAAAGTTGAATAGCACCAAAGCGGCCCCCATCGCTTGACAACTACAGGGGCATGAAGAGATACGTGCAAATTAAATGTTAAAAATCGCTTGCCGTACAATCCAGGTACGACAGAAGAAAATTCTTGCAGCAACTTTTGTGATTTGGATATATCTGCTGTGGTAACCGTGTCTTGTAATAAAATCAAACAAGCATTACAAAATTTTGTAAAATGACTTCTGTATTGTTCAGGTAGTACATTTTTTAACAAAATTGGCCCAACAATTGTCCATAATCTCCACTCACTGGCTTTCCAGTGACACATGTTTGATAAATTACGGAGCGACCGGCTTGAGCAACGAGGAACTGATACACGTGTGCATAATTTATCTAGTAGTTTAACTTTTCCTCCAATGTAATAAGGTTCTTGATGGTTTTTTGACTCAAACCATGCGGTGACAAAATACCGAACCACACCAAGGAGAGCCGAATGCATGTAGTCATAGACACAACCTTCCACAATATTAAACGATTTCAAAAGTAGTAGTTGCGATGCTTCCTGAACACCAAAATGGGATTTTACACTACGTCCATTTGCAAGGTCCGAGTGAAGCTGTTGAATAGACGATAGAAAATTTTCCTTGGTCCGTAAATCAAAAGGCGTCTGAAAATGTGGCATAATTCGCTTATGCTTGTTTTCCGCCATCCAGAGTGTCTCTCCTGGGTTTAAGCAAAACGGGCAGCTGTATTTCCCGTTATGCTGTGTCATTCCTTGAACGCCGCTTCGGGCCGGAGAGTCACAAGCCAGTATTGGGAACAAAATTTTACTGACAATAAGCTGACCCTGAAAGTTCCATTGGAGTCCGGATTCCGTTAAAGTATTCAATGCTTTAACTATTGGAACAAAATAACAATTGAAGTTAGGTTTCATATCTCCAAACCAAAGAGCAACTAAAACACAACTTTCCCGACGAATATGATACGGAAGTTCATTTATGGAAATGTAAACTGGCCACAATTGAAAGTTTGACGACTTAAACGGGGAAATGCCATCACTATTCATAGTACAAGTGAAGTCCAGTTTCTGCTTAGAAAGTCTTCGGTAGCAATCACCATCGAAAATGTCAGAATACACATTCGAGATATTTTGTCGTTTATATAAATCGTAAATCCAGCGTTGGTTGTTTTCCAAAGTGTCAACAATAGCTTTCTGAACATTAAATAAAAAAAAGTAATTATCTGGCACAGAAGAAGTATCACAATTTTTACTTTGACAACGAGTGCAATTTTCGGAATTTTGCACAATTCCTATGTAACTGAAACATTTTTTGCAGTAAAAATGTTTCTGAACATCCGATTTGTTTTCAGAAATGCTCTTTTGAATCATATACTTTGTTCTAACAAGGGATGACCCGGCAGGTATGTGAAATTGTATAAGCTCCAGAAGATCTTCTGTTGCTCTCTTTGTGAGATTGTGCCGATGCATGTACGCTAGAATTAGAAGATGACTTTCCACTTGTGTAATTCTAGCATCTGGGTACAATTTTTCAGAATCCTGCAAATAAATCGAATGCTTTAAACTGGTAATATGGCTAATATTAGGGGTAATATAGATCTTGTACATTATATTAGTGTAGTTAATTATTTAGTGTTTACAATTTTAGAAGCAGAACTGCTTTCTTCGTCGTCGGTACTGGAATAAGTACTGCAATCATCATCAGCAGAATTTGAATCGGAAACTATGTCACAACTGGAACTGTCGCTTTCTGATCCTTCAGATATCGATATATCGTCGACCTTGTTTTCATCCTTGAAAATTATTTATGAATGTAAAATATGGACGAAATGCATCAAAGTACATGACATATATTATTGAGCCAATACCTCATTACAGAAGTCATTGCCCAACGTGTTGTTCAAAGGTGCGTTTGCGACACTTTCTGGCATCAACGACCTCTATTTAAAACAAAACTATGGTAAATATTCAAAATATTATTTGCAGTAAAAATAATTAGTTACTTAAGAAACAGAATGTAAAACTGATTACTTTCAGCAGTCGGCGACGAGTCCGTGCGGGTATATTATGGAGTGGTTTTGGCGAGGCCACATATACTTTATATCGGCCCATGTTTTTAAATCCAGGCGTACTTAAATATTGGCTGGTTTTTGAAAACTTATTACACTAATAGTTATTGATAATTTGATTACATCAGGAGTGTAGTCACTTTACACATATTATGTTCCATACAGTCTGTAAAGAGCCAACATGATCTGGATACATTTTCGATGAAATTCAAAATGGTAAATATGCAGTAGCACTACATACAAAATGATTGTTTGCTTAACACAACAACTCCTTCCGAAATTTTGTTGCTTCTTAAATTTAACCCCGCAATTTTTAATGAAACTGAATGAAGATACTATAAAGTATCGGCTTTTTATATGACAGTTATCCTTGAAACCTAGTTTCCCGCTTGATGCCTTTGATTCCACAGCATCCATTTCAACGGTTAACTGTACAAAGTGCATTGTGATCTAAAGTAAGCATTAGCAGTTCATTACTAACTCTAGCTCTCTTTCTCTAAAGCTTAACGATTTGGTTTTAAGCATGTATTTACTAGTAGAGTGGATTAGTGAAGTCCCCAAGACATGGACAGTAATTTCAGTTAATTTGCTAGCTGATGGAAATTTAAGAAAGGGGAAGAATTTAGTTGGAAGAGCAGTTGGAGTCAATTGGAAAAAACGCGTCCACCAGGCTCTAGTAGTCGATTCAGGTAAGTGTGAGAGTATCAGTAACTTCTTGATTTCAATTACACCCATAGGAGCATTTAACCTTACATCAATTTTTATTTTAATATACGTTTACTGATTTACGTAGGAAACGACGAAACGGCGTTGGAGCGAACTGCAGACGAGTTGGCAGAGCGTGAATATCGAGTGGAAACTAAAGCCGTCTCTTCTGCTCCAGGAAAAGGCATCGTTAACCATTTGATTTTATTATGCCTTTGGTTAAATTTGCACATGAGGCTAATTTATAGACTATTTTTATTAACTGCAGGGAGAAAACGAAAATGTGTAGTAGAAAATGCGCCTGAGATGAACCAGACCGGGAGCGTCGTTCAGTCAAGTATTTTTTAATCACCTGAAACTTTTGCTATGTATTCACAATGTTAATAATAATTATAAAAATCTTTGTAGGTTGTGCTAAAAAGTCAAAACCGCTTGAAAGAGCTACCCGTATTCAGTCTGTGTTGGAGGATATTTCAGTAGATTTCCATGCGACCAGTAATGTGCCGATTGTAAGAACCGATGCGGAAATTCAATTGGAGAGTAATTCCGTTGCTGAATTGAATACAGCAGGTACTGTGTAATTACATAGTATATAACATTAATAAGATTATGTAATTTACTATCTATAGAGCCATCCGCTGAATTTACGAGCTGTTGGAGTATATTTTTCTGAATATTTTGGTATGCAGATGAATTAGAGTCCATGAAGCAAAAATATAAAAACTTGAAGAAAAAGTACAGAACTTTAAAGGAAACGCATAAGCAATGCACAAGCGATGTAAGAATGGTCTTGAAATAATTATGCGTGTTGGTATTAACAGGTTAATTTGACATATTTTAAATTTAATTTGTCATCAACGCTTATATAACTAATTTGATTTAGGATGCTGTTGAGCTAATGGAGGGTTCCGGAATACGGCTACTTCGAAGTGAGGTAGCAGCTATTCGTACAATGTCAACCAGTATTACGTTCTTTGCTAGAAATTTATTCCGGCGCATCTTCACTCCTGAAGACTTAATCCGGCATTCCCTTTTGGGTAGAAAAAGTACTTCTATAGCCAATCACGTCCCTTTGCCCAGTGTTGACCCAGAAAAGCGTGACACAGTTATTGGTAGGTGTAGCTCACAAGTCTCAAAATTATGATTGTGATTTGAAAAGACTTATTGAATATTATACAATATTTGGCAACATGCAATTTTATTCTTTTCAGATTTCTGTTTGAAGACTTACGGATTTGAAACCACAAGTCAGAAGGCATTGAAACGGAGGAAGTCGGCAAAAACCGCTGTCATCAAGTCGCTATCAGATTTCGTGCGGGAGGAAAACGCGAAATACAAAAAACAATTACCTGTTTAGCTCCGTTGAATTATTTTGTACATGGCCATTCTTTAACTATTTTTTAAATTCAAATTTTTAAAATTTAAAATTTTGAATTCAATTCCGGAACTTTGATAGTAATATTTCAATTAATGTCTCTATTGATGTGTAGATTAAAGTGGTTTGAATATTGTTATATCAAAATTTACAGTGTACCGTTTTACAATAATAATTATTATATAAAAAGGTTTTAGCTAATTTCATTCAAAATATTCCACTCGTTCATCATTTCTCATAAATACTACGCCACGTATGGTATACAGTAAATCTGCAGGAATTATTATCCATATTTATTTAGTGCTAATCGCTAGTAGCGTATGATTATGCATAATATTTTGTGGGCAGAATCGGCCAATTCTCGCGGCAGCCGTTTATGCGTAAACCAAACAAAGTTTTATGCGTAAACAGCGTCAAGATTTTTACACGGGGCGTTAATAGCATTTGTTTCAATGAATAAGACTCTTTGATCAATCTTTTTCAGATGAAATTTCGTTTTGGTAATAATTATCTTACATATTATTTACAATTTTGAGACCATGTGAAAACAAGATATTGAATTAGTTTAACCATATACATGTATATATGTATATGCAGTGATTTACTACATAGTGGTTTCATCTTGGACAGCATATTCTTTAGATTAACATGGTTAAATATTCCCTTTTATTACATTTTCATTATGTAGTAGTGAAATACAAAGGCATCCCCATAAATGGGCAGGTATTTTGTCATCTCTTGGAAACCACTATGTAGGAAATTCGCTGTACATGAACATATATATGCATGGAAGCAACTATTCATTCAATGAACTAGTTCGTTAATTGAACGTTTCTGAAATATTTCAAGATTTGAGTGAACTTGAGTTCTTAAAACATCAATGTATGTAACGAATGAGTTTGAATTGAACTGTTTGGTAAATACAACGAATGTGTATGAATGTGAATGTCTAGGTATGATCAAACGATCTGAATTAAATTGAACGTGCGAATACATATTACGGAACTCTGATTTAGAGTATGTTTTAATGAATAAGCTCATATAACCCAGCCAAGAACTAAATATTTTCGGCAGATATCCCTGAAAAATATTTATGTTCAACTAAAATATTAATTATAACCCAAATAGGAACATTGAATATTCATGCTTGAACTGAATGAATTAATGAGACGGATAATCTGAACATGAATTGAACTTTCTACTTTAACGTTCAATTTGAGTTAACGTGACTGAACGCAATAATACCTACGTATGAATTGAACTGAATGTGAATGATATAACCAATAACAATGAGCTGAGTGTGAGTGAACGCTGCGGGAAGAAAATAAAATGAACTGAACTTGAATTGAACTTTTCCCCAAAGTTGCATCCATGAATATATACATTGTTCGGGTCAAGCCATGGTCAAGTCATAGTCAAGGCATGGTCAAGTCATGTTCAAGTCAAGTGCAATTTTGGTTGTACATGATCATGCTCAATTCACGTAAAAATTACCTGATTACTTGACCAATAAATTTCAAGTAATTAACTGAACACGAGTCCATGGTTCAAGATCGTATCAAAAAATACTTGACTTTCATGGTCAAGGTAAGTTCATGGTCAAGCCTGGAATTTACTTGACCTGAGCGCAGCACTGATTGAAAATTCCCACATTTTGTGTCCTTATGTATCAAATAGGGTGCCCCTAATGAAATCTAGTAAATCGGATTATGAAAGTCTTTGTATTTTATCTGATTGTGGGAGACTCCAAGTATATGAATTTCCCGTTATCTATAGTTCTTTTTGTTGCTTTTATGCTGATTATAGATCTGCAAAGTGAGATGTGGATTGTGGACCACAGAAGCACTGGAGTAGTGTTTGTAAAAGTGTTGGTGGATTCGGTGAACTCATGGGGGTTCGAATTAATTGCACTGTCCTCTCGGGTTGCTTCAACAGAAAAATCGAACGCCAAATATCCGACTGTATTTCTACACTATTTTAACCTATCTGCATGAACACTGTCTTCATTGTATTAAGCATGAGAGATTGTGTAAAATTATTACTACTGTCTTAGCAAGTACTTTGTAAGGTCCAGAAGAACGTTTCTGCAAATCCTGTCTTTCTCACTGCAATGTAAACTATTTTCCTTTAACTAAACTTCAAAATAATGGCAGTAAAGAGTACGCGGTGGGAGTGCTAAAATACGGACATGGCTGCGCTCGAAATGATTAGGCTGTTGTTAGTAGCCGAATCTCTGAGTATACCTCGTGGATTAAGCACACTTGTAATTGGCATTTTAAAGTCATGCGTATTGATGACTTTTTATCAACAATGTATGAAACTTGGTTCTGGTTTACATGCATTTGGGATATTTGCAAGGAATGTTACACAGAAAAATTTATTATTAGGGATGTAATTGAACCAACGAGGTTTGCAACTTCGATCTCGTTTAAAGGTATTAGAGATTTCTGCAAGGCAAGCAAAAATTAGTGTCACCGTACCTGACAATAAATGTACACTGCAAAATTCATTATTTCTAAAATCAGTAGGGAATATCTTCATCGACTTAAATAGTTCAATAATAAATCAAAATTCACAACGAAAACGTTCTTGCCATTGGAATAATAATAATGGTAGTTTCTTCAGATCGATATATGGCATTAGCTACAATTGGCAAGCTCACATTAATTTTACAAGTAGCATGCATAAAACCTCGTGTTTTTTAAATATATGTACATACATAGAACCACAGAGTGGGTTTAAATATAGGTAGTTTACAGAGTACATTGTAGCACAGAAGGTTGCAAACGAATTGGGCAGTTTATTTCTTGCAAGTTTTTCGGATTTTGTTGCTCAATGAGATATCGGGCGTGGCCTGTCGTCAATGCCAGCTGAATTCTGCCCCGCAGGGTTATTGTTAATGAAGTGACCAGACGAATGAAAGCACCGACTTTATTAAAATTCGCTAGCGAAAAGGTCACGGGTTATAAATTCCCTTCACTTCCTTAAACTGTCTGATTGGTTGCCGAGTTAACATGTACGGATTGATGGCATTCTTGATTACGATGCAACAAAGCACACCTCTTGCAACCAAACAGTACTAATTACATTTCGTTTAGTCTTCTTCCATACATTCATAGAAAGAAGCATGACACGAAATAAGTCTTCAATTTCATTTTTGTTGCATATTTCACAATGCTAGCATTTACTGTTACTCTTCCAGATGTTCCATATCCCATTTTAAGTTACATTTCCCCCCTAATATACACCTCTGGGTCGTTAGACTTTATAGTTTGTATTAATCTGACTACGCGCCACTTTATATTCAACTTGTAAAAAAACTCATTCACTATCTGTTTTAATTATTCTTAATTGTATAAAACTCTTGGTTGTTTCTCAGTCAGTCATGTATTTGTTTATTAGCGATGTTTTGTATTTTTCAGTTATTGTTTTGCAAATTCTGCAGTTAAGCCTGACCTTTCCAAAAGACTTTCGGTTTTCATCTTCCAGTCTTACGGATCGGTTTTATTTGTGTGCCACATTTCCTTATAACTATTTTTACGTAGGGACTTATCTGGTTTGTTTATAATTGTCTTTATAAAGATTATTATATCTGTTTAGATTGTCTTTTTTATATTTGTTATCCCAGTTTCAAGTCTTAGCAGATTTCCGGGTGATAGATTAGTGGTGTTGAGAATCTTTCCGAGGAATTTAGTCTGAAGCAGTTCTATTTCCTCTATATACATAAGTGAGAGCCCAGATAAGACGGTGGCATTTGAATAGAGTTTACAAGTGTGTTAAACAATGATATCAATATTTTAGATTTTGCTCTTGTATATTATTTCCTGAAAACGCGTTTCCGCTGACTTTGCTTTTTCAAAGTAAGCTTTTGCTGAACAGTACTTTTTATTGTAATGGAAAGGGACTCATAAGTATGTGTACGTGTTTACAGTTTTAATCAGATCCTCTGCAAAATATATTTTTATATTTTGGGATAACTTGCGCCTCTTTCGAATTACTTTGGTTTTGATTAGGTTCACTTTCAACAAATTACTTTCAATTAAATTAATTAATGTAATTAGCTGTTTTTGTGGCTGGCGCTGCGTTGTGGCTTGCATTTCATCCGCAAACATGAGTACTAAAATCTCCTGAATAATTAATTTGACACCTGTTACTTTACTTTTCGTTATAAGTTTTACAATTACGTCAATATAAATATTAAACAATGATAGTAAAAACGTTTCCGTCTGCAGTATCCCGCTAAGTATTTGAATGTGTTCTGCATAACCTTATTTTATTTTTTCTCTTCCCAGTTCATATAATTGTTGATGTACAATAATTGATTCTATTTAAACATTATTCAGTTAAGCCTATATTTCTTAGTTTACACCAAAGTTTTACATGTGATGGAGTCAAATGCTTGTGATAATTCAACAAATAGCGCAAATATTTTAATTCATAGTAAGTCTAGAATCTTACTTATGAATTTAGTTTGAAGCAGTTCTATTTCGTCTAAATAATTAAAAGCCCAGATATGGCAGCAGTATATTATTTGAGTTTACGAGTACAATAATTCATTAAAGTGAATCATGAGTGCGCGAATAATCCAAAGCATTTGGCATTAAATCAATGTAGTCCAAATTTAGAATAAAAACAATTAATATTATTTTGAAAATACCACTAAACTGAAAATATCTTGGACCACACCGAAAACTCGGGCAAATGTGAGAAAAACGATAATTAAAATAACTTCTCAGCGATGAATTCTTTCAGCTAAAGTTTTATCACGTTGAAGGCGAGCATTTGAGCAGGATATGTCACACCTTAATTTTCCCGAACTTTCCCAATGAAACGTCGGTTTTAAGTTGACAGTAATTCAAATATTACGGAGCGTCGCGGAACATTTCAAGTTTTCTGAACAAATTGAGCCGATTTAGTTTTAAAACAATTTATGGAGGGTAAAAACCAAATGCATCTTTACAGTAGGTTCCTAGAATAGTCGAAGGGGGTGAAATCTACTGGTAAAAGGCACGTTTCTTCATCAAGAAGGTTAAATTCGATGCAAATTGCTACTTATACGCATGTATAATTTATTGCGTAAACAAGCCTCAGCCTGCACACAAATCAAAATTACATGACTTAATGGTTAAAATTACGCTGTGGTTACCATTTCATGGTAGACCTTGAAACAAGGCAGTTATGTACTTTTTTATAAAAATGCATGCAATGCATGTCCTGACGTTTGCTGTTTCCAGTGATGTACTTGAGGATTCAAAATTTCAAAAATACTGATTTTGGACGTTCGCCTATTTCTTCCGTAAAACGTGCTTAGCATGCCTTGTCTTTTGTTCTTTGGTTTGTAGAATTGCAGACTTCCGACTTCAGTTAATTTCAAATTTGATATCAATGTTCAAGGAGGTCGCTTGACTGTTCACGGATTTACAACAGTAAAACATCAATCAAATTTGTCATAAGCTCATTACTGTGATGTGTTAAATAATAAATTTTTGATTACTGATCATCATTACAAGGATTACAGTCAACACCCGTTGTACAAAATGAACTGGGCCAGCACATTAAAATATCGTCATAGAGACGGAAAGTCATACTGGTTACCGGTGCCAATCCTTCTTCGGCCCTAACGTTTGAACATCTGTAAACCAAAATAACTCTATAAGCGCATGTACCATCACGACTTACCTCTGGCACAAGTCGGCATGATCAGTAAAATCAAAATGATTGCATAAAGAGTAGTTATATTATACTTCTGTAAATGTTGGTTCACTTCAGTTATTGGTAAAAATCAGTTTCAATAATAAATCCAGGGCTGACATAGAGTTCATTTAAATTATTCAATATATACTTATTGGTAGGAAAGCTTAGTTTCTACTATTGGTGTGACTTAGTGTGATGCTAAATTGTATATCATTTAATCATTTAGGAATGGCAGGTACCTTCTGCGTTCTAGAGTTCGTTGAAGAAGGTACATGTGAAGCGGTGCCTGCAGGCTGAGTGAATCATTTTACAAATACGTCCAATTTCCCTGTGCAAATTTTAACATAGTTCTTGGCATTACAAAGAAATCCATTATCAAATCCTTTAGATTCATGGAAATCCCACCCAGTAGAAATTAAATTCAGTCTAGGTAAGATTTATTTATAGAGCAATTTGATTGGGTAGTTTCCGAATATAATGAATGACTTACTTCAATTTTAATGTGTCAATATTTATTTAATTCCTCATTACCAGCAAGTTTTTTAGAAACTTGCAAAAAAGCTACTAAATATCAATCTACTTCGATCATCGACAGCAGCGACGAATCCAACTCGGAAATTGATATTTTCAGAAGGAAACAACGTATACAGAAAGAAGCATTGTTTTCGCCAAAAACCGCTCCAAGAAATAAATTAAATGTGAGTAAAGTTCAATTGCGTAAATTGAGTGACTCCGAAAAGTATAGTTGGGAGGAACTAGTTCAACAGTGGGCTTATTAGATCCTCTACATAATTACCTACATTAATGTGCGAGTATTTATTTCAAACTATTATTCAATGTATGCGAGAAATGAGTGGATATTTAATACAAATTTCTGGTTGAAATGGTGCGATCGTTTGTAACGATCCTATCATTTCGAACGATAAATTGCAGCACTAAATTCGTCTGAAATTTTATATAAAATGAAAACTGCTATTGTTGACAACATTGGTCAATTGATACATGAAAATTGAAGTAAGTAAAGGTTGTAGTTCATAATTTAAAAACGGTTGAAATGCTACGAGTTACATTTTATTTCAACTATATAATTCAATGACATTGGAATCCTAACAATTAGGTTTAGGGAATGTGCACATATTACTTTCCAGTTTTGGAGGAGGGAGGGGGTTTTGATGTATACCAAGGTGTTGGAGGTAATCTTGCTGTTGTTGTTTCACCTATTCTCGCAAAACTGTAAGGAATGAACAAGGATACGTATTAGACTCTACTGATACATTTTATATACATACGTAAGAAATACATTAGTTGATCTAATTAGTCATTCTCTGACAACCCTGATCATTTCAAAAACTCTTGGCTTACGCAGGAATGGCTACAAAATTAGGTTCGTCAATTTCAGGATGTTTTGAAAATCCGATCACGATCCCAGTTACTACTAATTCAACAAACGAGCTGCTCAAAAAATTGGTTAGAAAACATCAAATGCAGTTTTAGACAGCATGTGAATCGGACTATTCGACGGACTCACCGATAACTGGGCATTCGTAAGGACAGTGAAATGTAACAGCGTAGCTCCAACATAACATTAAAGAGGGAGTTTTGACACAAATATTTTAAGTTAAATGTCAGTTAATAAGTATAATTTGAATAAATAAATCTAATATAATGTGCCAGTTAAGTCGCCGAGCTGCGTATAAAATTAGAAACATAATTAAAATACTAAACCTTTTCCGATTAATTTAGAATGAACCTTGTTAGTAAGATGGACATAATATCAGCACGGCGCAGAAGAAGAAGGCAAAGAAACAGGTTGACAAACTAATTCAAGAAATACAATAATCAACTCAAGAGCCTGAAGTTCGTGCTGCTGGACGATCATTTAGGGCAAAAATAAGTGAATTTGTAATGATTGTGCTAGTTCTGTAAGTGCAAGTGAATCTAACCATACGTATTTAGAAAGTGACATTGTTTCCTCGGATTATAATTACACCTCGTGTGATAGCCAAGCACATTTTGACAGTGATGATATGAATTTAAGGGAAAATTTGGCACAATATTCATTAAATTATAACATTTCACGTGTAGCTTTAGTCGCTCTGCTTTGTTTAGTTATAGAAAAACTTGCATAAGCTAGTTTACCTCAAGGTTCACGAATGCTTTTAAAATCAGGTAACAATACTAAAAATATTTCCTGAATGGAAAACGGAAATTTGTACTATTTAGGACTTTCGGTTATGGTTAAAAGATTAGTTAATGGATATGTATCATATTGTCAAACTCCCTGAAGTAGGTTTTTGTCAGGATTTACCTCCGGACACTACAATAACATCTACTAGTCATTGATGGAATGCCTATAGAAAGAAGCAGTTAAGCTCAATTTTGATCACTATTTGGCTATTGTGATCAGGCAATTGATAAAACCACTTTTGTAATTGCAATTTATTTTGACCACCAAAAACCGAATGTGTGGTGTTTTTGATCGGTTCATTTCAGATGTGCAAGACATTGAGTTAACTGGTGTAAATAGTTCTTCCCATTTCGATTTTAGAATAAGTAAAGTTGTCGCAGACGCTCCATCGAAATTTTATAAAAACAAACAGTAGTATACAACGCCTATGACGGATGTGACCGTTGTGTACAAAAGGGCACATGATTAGGAAGATTAATTTGCACAAAATTTGATGCTAGTCAGAACACGCTGATCGCAACGCAAAGCCGCCCACCATGCTTGTACAAGTCATTTTATAAGTCTACGACGTGGATTAGTACGACAGGTTACACTGGAATACATGCATCTGTGTTGCCTTGGTGTTATGCGAAAACCTATTTATACTCGGCTTAGGGGCAAATGGCATAATCGTCTACATAGTGGAACTATTGAAAGAGTATCAGCTCAACTAATGTCACTTTCGAAATTTATTCCTAAAGAGTTTGTGAGGAAAAACCGGTAAATACGTGAAATAGACGATTGGCGAGCAACTGAGTTGCGTTTATTTTTGTTATATACCGGCCATTCTGTTTTGCGCACTTTAATTTTAGTTTTATTTCTGCCTACCTGAAAATGTCTTAATTTGAAAATTCGTGGCATTTTGGGCATTTTCAGCAGTTTGACAATAACATACATTATGACCATTATTGAACATACATATTATACATAACTATTGTCACATTATGGAAGTTTTATCTCAATGCAAACCATAACGATTTTTAAACGTTGAAATATCTAGCTACTGCAGGGACATGTGAGATTTCACATTCAAAATAATATCCATACATAACTAAGTACATGTGTGTATATTGCATGTGATTGCTCGATGGCTTATACTTACTGTAACGTGCAATAGCCCCGATCAATACGAGGTTTCACATAATGCATGAGTAAAAATAATTTTGAAGAAGTACTCAAAATCAGCTTGTTTAAATATATGATAAATAGTAATTTGCTAAAATAAAACAGCAAAATGTAATTTGTGAATTTCAATAAAAACATAATTTAATTCTACTGTTTATAGTCACATGTAGGAAAGGGACAACACTTTCCGTATCCCTATATAGGCAGAAATGCAGGCAGCCGCAAATGTCTACTTGTAGGGAAGGATATAGGCAGTACAATTGCACAAATAGGGGAGAAGGAAGGCTTCTCCTAAACTAAATGTATAGGTAAGGTAGGATGTAGGATAGGCAAAATCAGTTTAGCATCTTTGGTGATCACTATTAGTACTACTGTAAATCACCAAAACAAACAGCAGAGAAAAAGCTTATATCAACTCTGTAGAACAAATACTTATTGTTATTACCTATGTACTTCTACACTTGTAAATATATTGACTATATCCGTACTTATAATTAGCTGAACTTTACCCAATATCGACCTCACAATAAGCTCCATACACACTTAATCCGAATTGTAACGGAAGCGGTTCCTGACCTTCACCCTAACTCAACCTTACAATAGCGTTTTATAATTCCTTGTCGCACAAAAACTGGGCCCTTGTATCAAACTCAACTGGAACTTGACCTGTGCATTACAATTAATTGTAATGAATTCCAATAAGAAACCTCCTATTGTAATCCTCATAGGTTTTCTTGGGGTAAAGTACCCAAACTTTTCACGTCAACCTGAAGTCAGTTTTTCAACTAAGGACATTGTGTTTTTCAAAATTATTATCCCCGAACTGTCGAACAGAATCTTGGTTTCTATTAAATATGCTATTTACCTTATGTATTGTCCACTTCCAGTAATGTACTAATAAAGGAGTGCAAGAATTTGCATTAACGAGCATAAGGAGACACAAAACAATAATATTAGTAGCGCTTGAAAGGAGAGCATGAGGCCAACCACTAAAAAAGGTGTGTACAAGGAATTCATCCATCCTCATTATATCTTCAAAGCCCATCCACCCTTAGTAAGGATTTTAATCCGCACATTAAAAGACCTTTCAAGTATGCATTTTAGAACTCGGCTAATTCAATCACTTGAAACCAGAGATATGGGAGGGTCGGGATGTGCCTGGAATTGGGCGTCAAAAAGGTTATTGGAGATAAGTATGCTCCACTTTGGCCACAGCATAAATTGTCAAATTTTTTAGCAAAACTGGGACTTGAACTTCAACCTAACTGAGAATTTTTGACGTTTTGATATTGAATTTCAAGTTAACAGTATAGTTACCTTGAAAGTCAACTTGAGCTTAAATCTTAAATAAAAATGAATTTACAAGTAGAATGGATAGTCAGCTTAATTATTAAAAATCAAATAGAACTTAATTGAGAAGAACTTGGCTGAAACTAAATTTAAAGATGACTGGACAAGTGTACTTCAATTTTTGCAGTGCATTATTTTGGGTTCGGGCTCCTCTGCCAAAAATAAAAGAAATTATACGTTAATCAAATTATTTAGTGCTAAGTTAAAGAAATGTGCTTCGATTTTCCTCGAGTCTTACTTTAGGTTACCGAAACTATTGAACTTGAGAGTGGCTCTATCCCTGCTCATCTCATTCTCATCATATGGAATATATGTACATATGTACATAAGTATATTTTCATACTAATCACTGACAAACAATCAGCTAGCCTTCAAGTTTCCTATTAATTTGTATCCTGCAACATTGTATTTGATCTGGTCTCCCTTTGAGTAGGAGAGCAACCGCAATTTTTAATAATTTTAACCACATTTATTTTCAGTTGAGAGTAAAAGTCTCTTGAAAGATTATGGAAATGCCACAGATCCAGCAAGGCCAACCTTGGGCATTTTGACAAATGCATAGTGGTCTGCCCAATAGGAGAAACAGAGTTCATATTTCTATTATCTCACAAAAGAAATAATACATTGTTCTGTGTGACAATCCACAATATTTAGAGAGATAGGGAGTGACGGAACTTTTGTAGGCATGTTTTAGGATTTTGGTAAGAGTGATTAGTGATTACCTAACTTAAAATCTCAATTTGCCGCAAATGTATATCAAGTGTATACTCATCACTACAAGTGCCACTGTCAACTGTCACTGATGATTAAATTATATGTATATGCATCTTGTTACTATCATCTTATCTACTTGTTACACGCATTCAAATTCGTCTTACAAGTATATCAAGGGATTGGAATGACATCCACAATGTTCAATATTGAAAAATCCGAAAGTTATGAGTCGTAGATACACCTACAAGCAAGACAAAATCTGCGTTACAATCATTTCAAGGAAATGGGATGACATCCTCTGTATTGAAAATGCAGAGTTATCAACACTTAAGCTGTTAAGACATTTTTCTGTAATGATTACGACTTGATACGACTGTTACGAACGGCACATGCCATGATGCCATATTCTATCTATAGGCACTCCGGCATCTGTAGGAGGGTGATATAACTTCTATCTTATCCCCCAAATATATTTTAGGAAGTGCGGTCTATGCACGTGTTTCTCCATTTAATGTGAATTTAATTTTTATTAAATTTAGTTCCAAATTTTCTAAAATTTATTTCATTAACCTGGATCAATATTTGAGATTGCAGAGTCACAAACGTCAAACAAAGTTGGATTTTTCTTCATTTTTCGATTCCCCCATAAATTCTTTTTCAGACCATTTTTTGGCGCCAAATTGTAAGTCCTTTTATGGGCTTTCCAGGGATCTATAACACAAGCCTTTTCGTTGAAAAATGTGGGCGTCTCTACGAAATATTCAGAACAAGATTAAAGAATTTCAGCTTTAGGAGTCAAAGGGGCAAAGATGCGAAAAAACACTTGCCATTATTTCATGGACGATCCGACGTTCGTAACAATTATTCAAAACGTGGAGTTCATAGAAAAATGCATGGGGTCTGATATTTCATTAAAAAGTTCCCAGGCCAAGAATTCAGGCCTCAGAGCCTAAAAACGCGATGCAAGCTCGAGGTAAAGAAAGTCTGTTTATTTTAAGGCAACTCTTTAAAGCATTTCACAAACTTTGCTCACATTTCTGTTCCTTAAAATGAATGAGTAAATTTTACCTCTCTCCCAAAGCCTTGGAAGTTCTTAAAAGTTTTATGGTTCTGGATTACATCATTGTATTAGTCTAATTCTGCTCCTTTTAATGGTGCGGAAAAACGCACGGGATTCTCAGCCTTTGAATTATTTTCAAATCATTACTGATTCATTAACAGTATGCAATCATTTATTGTAAATATCTATGAATGGAAATCAAGCACTTATTTAAAATAATAATCAATCTCTCGTTATTATTTTGGCCTAATATACATATATAGGGTCCACGTGTTGGCTCCACTACTGTTTAAAATAGTAATTATATTTATGAAATATCCCAATTAGTGTTTCTGTCGGTGCAAGTTTTGGGAATAACCGAACTTGCAATTACAATTACAATTGATAATGCAAGTACTGGTAATGCCGTAACTGGTACTTGCTAAAATGCGGCAATTAAATCATGCAAATAACCGAAGTTGAACTTGCAATTAGTTGATAAGTTACTTGCAGTTGGTAAGGCAATTGCAAAAACATTTGGCAGTAATTGCACCGATAAGTACAATTGCAAGTGCAATTATTACAAGTTAACTGATATACAGTATAAATCGTCGGCGAAGAGGCAAATTGATTTGTGCATTTTTGATTCTCATGATGATATTCATGTTTCACTAAATTGAACAAAGTGTATTAAATAAAATGATCTAGATGCAATGCATAATGACAGAAAGGTGCACAAATGAAATAGCCTTTCTTTAAGCCTTCCAAGGCTAAAATATTGTAAAATTTCATATTTACAAGAAACACTTAAAATATTAGTATAACTATAATGTATACATATTTATATAGGCTATAATTTTGATGCTAATCAAAAATTCACTTAGATTTTGCCTCCTCACCAACGGAATTGTACACTCACAATCAGTACAATAATTATTACACTCATTGAGACATTACTCTTGATTATTATGTACATTTGTTATCAGAGCGGAATGACTTATTGAGGCATTTTGTGGAATTTTGCGCTCAAATTCGAAACGGTTGCAAGTTGCAATTAAATTGATAAGTATTTTTTAAATTGCAACTTTTTGCAGTGCAAGCACTTGCAATTGCAATTGAATTTCTATCAATTTCAGTTAGGCATAACCGGTAATTGCAAGTATTTAATGCTTGTGTAATTGCAATTTAAGTACACAGAAATTGCCCTTGCATCGGCAATTGCAATTCCCTGGTGTAGAATAACCGTAATTGAACCGAACTTGCAAGTGCAATTAGTAATTGCGGTTAACTTGCAATTGACAAGAAACACTAATCCCAATAAACGCAGTCATTTAAAAGAACGTCAAAAACGGGTAAAATTTGAGCAATATGTTGAACGTAAAAAAAATTTCGCGAAATTAACTGTAATTACAAGCAATAGTTCTACATGAAAATAACGTTAAAATAAACGCGTGTTCCACACTTTCAAGTGGAACATATAAAACACGTATATGGTGGGTACGTCAACATTTGATCAAATTACGGTAATATTTTTACGCCAATAAAGCAGCGAAAAAATTACGTAAATTTAACGCAAGCAATTGAACGAGAAAATGACGGTACTTCATTTACGTAGCTGGTTTAAAATATTGTGACTTCGCGCACACACCAATTTTATTTTTGCACTTGCGCAATTATTAACTGTATGAAGATGAACGATATATGCCGTTAAGGATTTTGGAATCTGTGGGTTTAGAGACCACCACACGTGGAAACAAATTGTTCAATTATACTTCCTTTACGATTTACCGTCGGATTTTCCAGGTAATTTGAATTTTATTTGACTTTGTGGTAGTAGCTGGTAATTTTTGTAAATATTCCCGGTAGTAATTATTATACATGCCGAAGTATAGTAAGCGACATGTTAGACGGCTAGCTGCTGAGCGTGCATTCGAATTTGAACAACGAAGTAATAACTTCAAACAGAACGAGAATCAAATTAATATGGTACAAGATCCAAGTCCGAACGTGAATGTAAATGCGGATCAGAGTACATGTATTGAGTTTAGTGATTATTGTTTCCCCGAAGAAGTGAGGAGTAAAGTGATAAATCCCAAGAACTCGTGTTTTATGAACAATTTGAAGAAATGGGCCGCAGAAGAAAACATTCCGCATTCATCTTTGAAGAAATTACTTCATATTTTAAAACAAAATTTGTGCATGGAATATCTCCCGAAAGACCCAAGGACATTGCTGAGAACACCGAGAACAACCCAACCACCACAATATTTGTAGATCCTGGGTGTCATATGCATTTTGGATTAGAAAATGCACGGTGAAACCGAATTAATTGCACGTTTGTAGATTTTCTGAAATAGTTGATTGACATCAGTATTGACGGATTGCCTCTGTCAAAAAGCTCCAGCAGCCAGGTTTGGCCAATATTAGGGAAAATTTTCAATTTCAAATACCAAACTCTTTTTGTTGTTGGAATCTACCATGGATATACGAAGCCAAAAAACTCTTCAGAATATTTCAGACCATTTGTAGAAGAAACCAAACAAATTCTCCAAAGTGGACTTAAAATCCGAGACAAATCTGTATCAGTTCGCATTAGAACGATTATAGCGGCATTTATAACGAACACCATAAATCACACGGGATATAACTCCTGTGGTAAATGTACCCAAAAGGGGAGGTACTTTCATCGCCGTGTGGTTTTCCAGGAAACAAGAGCAGAAGAAAGAGCTGATTTATCGGTTAGAAACCAACATGATGAAAGCTTCCACCATGGACCTTCCATTTTAAATGAGTTGAATATAGGATTGGTAACAGAAGTTCCTGACGAACATCTACATTTAGTACTGCTAGGAGTGACTAAAAAACTTCTTAATTTATGGTGTCATGGAAAGAACTGCCTACAAGGCCGACTGAGCCGTATTTAAATTATCAATTTATCAAAAGAATTGCTAAAACAACAAAAATGTGTAGCTAAAGATTTTTGTAGAAAACCAAGATCTTTGTCTGAGCTTTCAATATGGAAATGTACAGAATTTCGGCTCTTATTGTTGTACATCTCGCCAGTAGTCTTGACTGGGGTTTTATTTACCCAATATTCTGAACACTTTATATGCTTCTATGTTGCAATTTACATACTGTGTAACAAATCTTTAATCCTTCCATACGGTGATTACGTTGGTACATTGTTAGATTATTTCGCTGGAAAATTCCAAGAATTGTATGGTTTTGAACATCTGCCATTCAATGTTCATGGTTTACTTCATCTTCGTGAAGAAACAGTCCAACCTAGTACACTTGCTGAATTTAGTGCTTTCCCATTCGAAAATTTTCTCCAAATAATCAAGCGCCAAATTCGTGGAAACAACAATCCAATCAAACAATTATGTCGACGCATTGCTGAATCAGAAAATATCTCTGATGTGTCACCTAGTTCAAAATCCAATCATATTCCTTGTTTAAAAGATGCCAATACTTTAGTTTTCCCGGAATTTGTGCTAACTACGAAAGGTCCTGACAATATTTGTGAACTTCAAGATGGAAAAATAGTGAAACCTCACCGATTTAAAGGGGCGAAGGGAAACATTATATGTTTCCGTCGCGAGTTCACAAATTTGAATGACTTCTTTCATAGACCATGTCAATCTAGTGATTTAAGAATTTTCGAATTGGATGTAAACAGTACAGTCAATTGAAGTGAAAACTGATGCATTGAAATGCAAAAGAATGATGATTCATTATAAACATACAATATTTGTTTGCTTGCCAGTTCTGCATACCATTCCAATATAATGGAATATTACACAGTTGCGTTCGAAGACTCGGATGGAAATGAATATACGGAAGCGGTCCCAGGTTCTTGGGTTAACAATGAGAAAACGTTCTGTAGATGGCCCTAAAATGCTACCACTAAAGAACTGGGCTGCTTTTTGAAAAAATTTGTCAAACCTGCTTCTGATTGGGAGAATTACAAAATTTTAAAATGTCGAGGATCATACAGTGAGAAATTTCTCGTTGACCTTATTCATCTTAAATAAAATAATATGTACCCCTTTGACAGTCAGTCAATACTTGCAGTGTATAATTATTTTTTTAGATATGCTAACAGAAGCCAGACAGAGAGCCTCGTTGATGGAAGATGCAGCTGGTGATGTTACAACCGATGTTGAAGGGAGCCGAAAGAGGAGAAAAACCAAAAGGCTACAACAGAAATCCCTCACATCCTCAAAAGATAGCAAAATTATTGCCACTAACTCCACATACCCAAAAAGGAATAAATATTTTAAATTATCCACCGCCACTACCTAAATCACAGATGACTGTAAAACATCAGCCGATATGTATTGCGACCAAGGGAACTAATGAAAAACCACTTGTGCATGGTGGACCTGCACCGGTCGTTTTAGCCACTGCATCCATGGCGGAGTCTTTAGTTACTGATACTCAGCCTGGTGAGGCTATTATAATATTTATAACGTAATTATATTAGTCCTACAAATTCACAAGTATGAAAACAATT
This sequence comes from Allacma fusca, assembly GCA_947179485.1. NCBI lineage: Eukaryota > Metazoa > Arthropoda > Collembola > Symphypleona > Sminthuridae > Allacma > Allacma fusca. The sequence goes on from OX359246.1 coordinate 68,696,145, forward strand.
GTACAAAATTTCAGATTTCTAAAAAATTGTGCTTACATTTCTAGCAAGTATAAAAGTCAGAATGCAGCAGGTTGAAGAAACCCAGGAGTTAATTCTTAACCAACTAAAATCAATGACACCGACTTTTGACTCAAAGTTTGCACTGATTATTCCGGTAAAATCTGCTGCTGCGTTGGAAATTTTGGAATAACAAATTTGTTCTGATGAGAATTTGTAATAAGAGCTAGTGGGTAAAAAAGTTCGTAAAACGCATTTTTAGAGAAGATGGTTATGGTTATTAAATTAGTTATGGTTTTGAATAAGCAAGCAGACTAGATTGGTTGGGAGGATCTGATGTTAAAAAAGGTACGTACAAAACACTTCGTAAACTTATGGATGACAAGGTTGCTGTTAATTGTAACTGGGCTGGACACAACGGAAAGAAGGCGTTAAAAACTATGTGCTTTGCACCATTGTCACAAGTATAATAATTTATTATTTCAAATTTGTTTCATGTGTATATTTTAACTAAAAATGTGTTTAAAAATACAAACTCGTATGTACATTTAAACAACATTACATACAAACAATGTACATTTCAACTTCGGAAAGGAGAAGGGCAAAGTGGAAGCCATTGAGGATGCAATTAAGAGCTTGTTGAAAGCAGCACCGCAAGGCCTGAAGAAGTGCTGAATTAGCAATATAATTACTACCCGCTAATTAATTCAGCTTTGTAAATTCAGATTCTCGTATGTGAGTTTTAATACTTGATAAATTTTAGAATTGAACCAACAGAAAACCAAATGCCTAACAAAAATGTGCAGTATGTCTCGGGGAAGCAATGCAATTGATTTGCAAGAAAGTGGAAGCGAAAATGAAAACGAGACACAAAATTCGGACGCGTCTGAATTCAAAACCTGAGATCTAGTTTTAAACTTTCTACACAATTTACAAACCTATATGATTATGCATATTTTTGAACATGTACTTACACACTTGTTTTACGAATTTTAAATGTGGACCAGTAGTAATAGTTCAAAAAGTATGTTAATACTATTAAGATTACTAAAACCATTGAGTTATTTAATTCGAAATTTGTTTGGCTACTGAGTTGCTTAAATTTATTTATACACTTTCATATGCATAAATTAATAAATATTACGATATACATTCCAACAATACACTTTTTGATATGTCGTAATTATTGTGACACAAATATAGTGTAATAGTTTAAAAAGAAAGTCGCGTCAAACAAATAACGTTATATTTTCGTCAAATTGGCAACGTAAAATTCGAGTGAATGTCCTTGTGATATGTAACGTCTTTTTCCCCGGACATTATCACCATTTTAATGCTTGAAATTTAACCATTCTCTGCCTAATAATAATAATAGTAATAATAATGATTTTATTCAGGCCGATTTTTCGGCCAAAGCCTTTACAACCATTACGACTCATCTTCATTTACATTCACCATATATGATTTTAGTTAATTAAATTACGTGCATTAAAGAAGGAAAATTACGAGAAAGGCAAAAAAAGTATATATAAGGAGTAGAGGCTTGGATAAAATAATTACTCCGAAACTTGCTTTCATTCATCTTGCATTAAAAATAAAAAATATTTTCTAATCTTAAATGCAGTGCACCAAAAGTTGTTAATATTCCTGCATACATTTATGCTGGGTTCAGAGTTAAAAACTGTTTGTATATAATTATCTCTGTTAATATTGTCGTTACAATATTCACTGAGTAAACTAGCTCTTACAGATCTGAAATGTGGACATTTAAACATTACATGGTAATTATCCTCATCATCGTTGCGGTTACATAGCGTGCATTAGCTCGATTTGTCTTTTACCCTAAAATTCTTATTCAGTCCATTTAAAAAAGCGTATTCTCCTTTTATGGAGATGTGTGTAAATCCTGTTCTTAAGTTTTGTATGAGTTTGACTTCGTTTCACCTGAGTCCTATGTTGTAGAATTCACTGAGTCCAATCTTCGTTTTTATTTGGCAGTAGTGTTTCATAGTTCTCCCTTCTACCATCTTTCCAACATCTTCGTTTACTAACCACTGAATGTAAGTTCCGATAATTCTAGAATAACTTGCCTTCAGGTAGTCAATGCTGATTTGATCATGTTATTGTTGCAATCCAGCTTCTCTAAAAACGCATTCAACCCTTTTCCACTAGTTGTATGTTTCCCTTGTTCCGTTCATGCGCTGTTCACGGAGGGCAATGTAACTTAGTGTTGTGTCCGGTTTTGTTAGTAGTCTCCAAATGAATTGCATAGTAGCTTTAAAAAAGGCGGATTTTATGTTGGGAGTGTCTGTTTCCAGTCGAAGTATATAGTCAGGTGTGAGATTGCTTGCATTTAATAGTCTTCGAAGAAATCTGGTTTGAAAACTTTCGATTTCATCTAGATATTCTAATGCCCAAATGTGTGAGCAGTACAAGAGTATTGAGTTCACTAAGGAATCAAAAATCTTAGTACAGACCTTGATGTTAGATATGCGGCTCTTATATATCAGTTGGAACAATTGTGCTTGCGCTGCTTTATCTTTTCCCACGAAGTGATCCTTTGTCAGCGTAAATTTCCCATTGTATTTAAGAGTAACTCCAAGATATGTGTAACTATTCACCAATTCAATTGCTTCGTTATCCCAGTAAAATATTTCGGTCTTCCTTATCTGGTGGTCTCTTCTAAAGACAACTATTTTTTCCCCCAAGATTAACCTTAAGATGATTTGCTTGAAAGAATTCGCGCAATAAATTAATTTGTTTTTGCAGTTCTTTTACAGTTGTGGCCATGAGAATCATGTCGTCGGCGTATAGAAGGATGAGAAATTCGGTAGTGAGAAGTTTAATACCAGTTATTTTCCTGCGTTTTAGTATTTCTACAATTTCATCTATGTAAATATTGAATAACGTCGTGGATAGAGTTTTCCCCTGCAGGACTCGAGTTTGTATTTGTATGTAGTCAGTGAACCCATCTTCTGTTCTTATTTTTGTTTTTGCTAGTTCATAGAGATCTTTAATTCTACGTAGACATGTTCCCTTAATACCTATTTTCTCCAGTCTTTCCCACAGTTTATTATAATTTATTGAGTCGAAAGCTTGCGACAGATCTACAAAGAGAGCGTAGAGTCTCTGTCCTTTAACTGATAGTCGCTTGGAAATTGCACATGACATTGTGAACACGTGGTCAGGACAGCTTCTGCCTTTTCTATACGCTGCTTGATTTTCTGACAATAGTTCATTCAGGCTGCAGAATAAATTGATCCTACAAGAAAGCACACTTGTGAAAAGTTTTGTCACTGTGTTAAGAAGGCTAATAGGTCTATAATTCTTGCAGCTATTTATGTCTGCCTTCTTATATATTGGGACGGTTATGATTTGGCCCCAATATTCCGGGATTCCCTGATGAAACAAATTGCTTAGCGCCTCGGCCAGTCTGTCAATGCAAAAATCATCCATGAATTTAAAGGCTTCGTTTGGGATCCCGTCAGTATCGACAGCTTTTCCATTGGCGAGGGATTTAATGGCATACTTCAGTTCAGTTCCCGTAATGTTCCTGTTTAGGGATGGTTCCATGGCCGTTTGAATGGATAGAGTATGAGAATTGAAGTCTTCAGTTCTTTCAAAAATTGATCTGAAGTAATATACCCATTCAGTTTGCGTAATTGAATTATTCCCTACTTTGTATTTGCTTGGTCGCATGGTTCCAATGGCTTTCCAAAAATCGGAGGAGTTTCTACTAGAGTTAATATTTTGCTGAATATTTTCATAGTAGATCTTTAACTTCAGATGACATAGCTTTGCGTGATCTGACTTTTTGATATGGTAGGTATCCAATTTATTTCTAAAGAAATTGTCCTCTCCTTTTCCGGTCGATTGTCTTATTGCTCGCAATGCCTTGTTTACTTCGTATTTGCTTCTGCGGCACTAAGTGTCAAACCATTTTGCATTTCCCATAACCCTGTCGTGCTTTCCCTTGCATGTCATTCCTGCCGTTTTAGCTGCCTTCCAGATACACTCCCTTATTTTTTCAATGTTGCATTCTCTGCCTAATAATTAACGTTTATTTCACGCATTTTCGTCAACCACTTTAAGGGTTTTTGACGACAAAAACACGGTCCTGTATTTGTTGGGATGATTATTTTAATGAATACATTTTAGAGAACAACCTGAAATTATACAAATATCTCGTAATCGATCACCGATTATCAAAGTATTTTTAATAATAAGAAAAACACCTGTTAATAGTTCCGGTTGTCAGTACAATGATTATATAATATAAATGCACTAGAGTCGGTGGATACCACATAATTGAAGTACATTTTATATGTACTTCAGCATTTTGAAAATCCACAGTAGCATAAAGATTGACATTAGCAGTACTTAAAAAGGAGTGAAAGGTGTTCAGGTTGGTCTTGTGGCTAATTAGTCACACCGATGTTGAATTATTCCGGCCACCAAAGACATCAAACTTTACAATCCATCACTCTATGATCACCCAAAAGGAGAGAAGGAAAGGTTGAGAAGAATATACTCTTACGAATATGGCCTGATTGTGAGTACACAATGGAAACTACAGTGGTCATCTTAGGCATGAGCGTATCGTTCAATTTTAAAATATCGTTAATATCGGTATCGTTAACAAGAAAAATTACGATACCGATATCCACGAACGATATATCGTTATTTGATTAAATTTAAAACAATATACTAATTTTCATGAAACTCTATCAGATATAACGTAGCTTTGCAGAATATTCAATATTTGTAACTTATTCTCCGTAAAACAGGCTGTAAAATCAAATTCTTTGAAAGATTGATCTTTAAGACCTGTAATACTTCACTTATGACATGCCCTGGATTTTTTCATATTAGGATCTGGAGAGCTAGTAAACGGTGGATCGTTTGAACTTCAATAATTTAAGTAAAATGATTTCGTTCAATTCAAACTGAACCAATCGGTTCAGTTTCGTCTTGAGTTGAATCGAAATTTTCCGACTCAGAATTGAATCGGTCCGAGCACTATCGGCCAGCTCAAGCAAACTAAGTTTGAAAATGCTTGTTTACTACAAATAAGAATTTTGTTTTGTTTTTTTTATATTACTACAGTTCTAACTTCGAATTCGGACAAGTATTTTTAAAATGCTCGAGTTTTATCCGTTTTGCACAGACGTTTTCGATGACATTTGTAACGTTTCACATTCCTTGTAGCTTTACTTAAAAAACAAGTAGTAAGAGGGACACAGGGTGGCATTTTTGAAAATTAAACTTCCTATGTACGATATTAAAATTAGCCGATATATCGCTTTAAAACTGCGAGAAATATCGTGACATATCGTTGCTTAAAAATGTACGATATGGACCGATATATCGTACCGTTATATCGTTCCGCTTATGCCTAGGTCATCTCTATCACTGAGAACCAAAGACAAGCTGCCCACCTCCAGATGTCGCTAGCGATTCCAGTCCAATGGATATCCTTTCAGCAAGTCTGTTCTTTACCAAAATTTCCTATAAACGCAAACAAGCTACAATACTTATTTTAAATTGGAAATACAAAACTAAATACATTTTCGCCGAAAGAAAACACAATTTTACTCCAACTTATGACTTTGAGCACAGCAACCTCATTTCATTACCTAGGTATACTCAGGGGTCGGATTTTTGTAGGAAGACGGGAACAACCTTCCCAGGGAAAAAATATTTCTTGGCAGGGAAAATCTCAAAGGGAAGGGATTTATTTTTACGAACAGGGATTTTTAAAATTGTTGACCTTTTTTTTCGGCAGGGATTTTCAAATTTGTTGACGGGTTTCAGGGAAATTTGTTAAGCAAACAGGGATTTTTGGCTTGATTAGCCAAATTTGGCAGGGATTTCACGTCTTGTAAGGGATTTTTGAAATCGTTGAGGACCTACCAGCAGGGAGATAATAAACAGCAGGGAAATTCAGAAATAATATTCCAGGGAGATTTACAAAAATCCGACCCCTGGGTATGCTATGCTCGTATCTAAAACAAAATAGCAAGGAAATCCTCTTGTAAATGGAGGAATCAAAAACTTAACATCACAGCTGCTTAGGGAGTATGGACATATTACGTTTCATTTTTTCATGATTTTTGGACCCTACCCTACCTATCGTCATCCTAAAGTCATTTTTCCGTGACCCCCTCCCCTGTAAACGTCATCAAAGCAAAAACGCAGACAAAATCTACTTGACCGATTTCGTTCAAATTTTTTTATCATTGTTTGTGTCGAAAACTCGTAAGAGTTAGTTATTAAATAAATTCGGTTGGCGTGTTCGTGCGAAAAGAATAAATTTTGAAGGAAGAAAAGAGAAATAATAAAAAAAGACCAACAAAAGATTAACTGAGGGGAAACTAGAGATCGTGGCCATATTATTTTGGTTTCCCGTTAGCGGACAAACGCACAATAGCAATTGATGTTTTTGCAAAGAGCCTAATAATATTCAAAAATAAACTTTTAACGTCAGTAGTATGGTCAAATTCGCTCTGATTCCAGCCAGCCATATTTCCCATAATTTCCATCGGTAAGTCCGACAAATAATCCGCTACACATGCTGTCTAAAACTACATTTTATAACTTTGAGCAACATATTCAATGCTTCTCGAGATGTTTTCTAACGAGCTTCTATGAGCAGCTATTTTGTGGGATTCATATGGAACAAAATACAAAATAGTAATTGCATACATGGTGGGTTTGGCTTTCAAGGTTGTCTTGAATAGGTCTTGTCTTGGTTGACTTGGGATAGTTTTCAGACATTTAGCATCACAAACCGCCAAATTTATCAGGTGAATCAATGGTTACAAAATAGAACTTCGGAAACATGCTGCTTAAAGAGCACATCAGCTGGGACAAAGTTCGGTATTACAATTTTGACCAAGTTGCTCCGCGAGGGACTAACTGGGATGACAACGATTTATTTGCAAATCATACTGAGATTTTGTACTTTAGGCACACCAAATTAATTTTGGCCAACAGTTTGTCTAAAATATATTTTGACGCCATTCTTGACTAATGTTTTGAGGATTTCCAGGATCACAAGTTTGGTATGGTTGTGGTTAGGGATGCCAATGGTCTGGGCCGGACCATTATTAATGGTCCGTTATTGGTCTGGCCCTGTCTGGTCCCAGATTTGTATGGTCTGGTCCTGTCTGATTCAGCACTTGGACCAGACCAGATACAATTGGTCCAGCTTCATGACCAGACCAGACCACAGGACCATGGTCCCAAAAGTACGCAAAATAAAAATTTGAGTTAACGAAATCCTATGGAACATATTAAAAATGCAATTTCTGTGGATAAAAGAAGAATTTGACTGGATAAAATGTGATTATTTAATTGCTCTCAATGGTTTTCTGGACCATGGTCCGGACCATGGTTTTTGGTCTGGTCTGGTCCAAATGACCGGATCAGCCCATCGGTCTGGTCTGGGCTTTGGACCAGACCAGTTTCATAAAATCTGGTTCAGACCAGACCATTGGCATCACTAGTTGTCGTGCTTACAGGAATAATTCTAAAATACGTGACACATGCTGGCTTCTTTTATTTCAACACTTCCTGTAATATTGCCAGCATGTTCACAGTTGACACTGTCAGCACTTGTAGTAATGTTAGGACCAAGGGCGACAGTAACTGGAATCGTGAGTGATATATTTGCAAAACATACTGAGATTGACGAACGTGATGTTGTAACCATTTCTATATAAGCCAATATTTTTCGAAACGATCATGGTTGACAGAGATTTGAAATAATGTATGACTTACGTGTGTATATAAAATGTATCAGTGGTCTTTCAGCAATAAACAAAAACACTGAGTCTAACAATTACCCCTGTTTATTCCTCATATTTTTCTGAGAATAGGCGAAACATCATCAACAACGTTACCCCCACCCTCCCCTTGGTATACACAAAATCATCAGCTTCAAGACCCCTTCCCTCCCCCAAAAGTGAAACGTAATATGTGCACACTCCCTTATCCGAGACGAAATGTTAACGAGCACTCTGCACATTTAAACTTGGAGCAAGCCACAGTGACTATCCAGTATGCACTGTGTTATTATGAAGCTATATGTACAGATACTCGTAAAGTTATAGCTAAAATATTTTTTTTAGTAATATTCAAAGCCTGGAAAGCAAATGGCCCTCTGGTACTTCTCATCTTGTCATTTTGGGAATACTCTTTTGGGTTATGTGGTTGTGGATGCAGTTGTCCAGAAAATATCACCTGCACCACAGCTGCATCAATTACGGTAATTGCGTTTCACTTGGAAATATCCCAAAGTATTTGCACATTTCGTCAAGCTCATCATACCTCACAGTCGAAACATGAAGTCATTTACCCTTGTAGTTGCTACCCTGGGGCTCGTGTCCTTGGTATCTTCCCTTGCAATTCGGGATGAAGTAATTCCCATTACCTTCCCCGAAGTTGACCTCCCATTATACACTGACCTATCTCCAGCTGCACAAAATATAACTCCTGCCGAGATGGTAGTCGACAGGCAGACTTGTGCCGTTGCGGGCATTCAACCGCTGTAAGTAAAAATATTTATTCCCCGATCCAAGATCTAAACACTTGCTTTACACTGTCCATGAATTCAATGTAAAGGAATAATCTTCCAGCTTCTAAACTCTTCTGTATTATAGTACAGGGGTACTTAGCGTTAAGGCTTCCATCCGACCGGTTAAATCGAATATCTGATCCGAATCCGATCCGAACCGAAATTTTCGGATAAATTTTCTTATTATCCGATCCGACCGTTACGGATTTTTTTATTCAATTTTATTCATAAAAGCATTTTCCGATCCGACCCGCGGATATCCGAAATCATCCGAATTGATACCATTGGATGATAAAACAAGTATTAGGAATTTGGACTGCAAAAATGCATTAGCTTTTTACTACATCACAATATTACTCAATTTTGCACACATTACGTCATACGTACAAACTGAAGAAAAACTTTACAAACACTGCTGTAAATGTGAAGCACAGAATTAATAAGAAAACACGTAAAAAGCGGCTCAGTTACTGCTTGGACAAATTGTTGCTGCACACTTCGTTCCTATTGGTCGCTCGAACGCGCTAAAAATTTGGTTTTCGGATATCCGTCGGATTATCCGATATTTATTATTTGTGATCCGAACCGGTCGGATAAAGTATTTTCCAAATCCGATCCGAATCCGATGACCTGATAAGGGGTACGTATCCGATCGGATCGGATAAGTAGTGTATCCCATCCGAAATTTCGGATATCCGAGGATCATCCGATCGGATGGAAGCCTTACTCAGCGTTTATAGAAACGGATTTGGAGGATGTATTTTATGGGGGTTAAAAAATTTACGTTCAGTAATTTTAAAATCTACTGCATCATGTTTTCAAACTCATGAAATCTTCGTTTTGAAGATTCCGAGCGCATGGCAAGGGCAGGGGTTAACTTTGTCCCTGTTTCTCTGTTAACTTTTTCAAAATGACATTTATCGAAGAAATTCTTAAATAGAAAAGCGACTGCTCCAAAAATGTACAACTAATAATTTCAAAGGAAATGCATATATGTGGGGACTTATTTTTGGGATAAATCTATTTTCATTTTTCATTTCTTTCATCTAGACACGACTTCATTATATCTCTCTGGAAAATTTTTGACAATTTCTACGGGTTGGTGGGGGTATTTTGTAACCGTAAAGGTATCCAGGAATTTAGCCAATTTGCACAGACGTTGTAAGATACTCCATAAATTACTCTTCAGAAGTCACATTCTACAAAACGAAACCTGAAGGAATAATATCTAGGAAGTGTATCTGTAATAATTCCTGTGCATCCCTGTATTATGTTGTTTTATATTTTGAAATAATTTTTATAGGCGCATAAATTCTGTTTTGACCTTTGCATTGACAGACGAGGATCGTAGGAGGATTGGAAGCTTCCGAGGGGGAATTTCCATGGCGTGTTAAAATAATTATTGGAAGAACAGTGGGACAGTCAATCACGGGCTCTGCCTGTGGAGCGACTATAGCTCCTCACGAGTACGAGTAGATACTCGAGTTTCGAGTTCGAGTACGAGTACGGGTCGAGTACGGTATCAACTTAAATTGGTACTTGTACTCGTCGGTCGAGTATCCGTTTTCGTACTCGAACTTGAGTATATTTCTAACAGTATCAGAGCGAGTACGAGTACGTTCAAAGTACTTGAACCAAAGCACGAGTACGAGTTCGGGACATAAATTCAAAAGTACTTGAACCCGTACTTGGATTTACATTTGATACTCGAGTAATTTCCTCCAGCACAAAGTCCACATCCATATTTCCTTGATTACAAAAAAAAGTTGTTGTTATTCCGAAGTAAAAAAGGAAAAGCGGTTAAATTCAAAATTACTCCGAATAGAACTTTACACCTACAGCGTAAGTTATAAGTTATCGTTACAGCTCCGAATTGAGTACTACTGTAGTTACTAACTGTAAGTATTTACCTATCGCCGTAAAATATAATGGAACAGGAGATGGGCAGAATTAGTGGAGGTTAGGTGAGATTGACCTGACTGAGGAGAATCCAGTCGATATGACTGGCAGAATCAAATCTTGATCTATTGTTCATCGGCATTTCAATCTCGTTGGAGAAAATTTTCATTGCAAACACTTCGTAAGTTGCAGTTACAAATTCATGTTAGCTGAATCTGCTATTTGTTTTCTATGTCAATATCTGTTTAACAAAAAATAACACCTAAAAAATTTTTTTTCGGTGTACTTGATACTCGAGTACGGTTCGAGTACGAGTTCAAGTACGGGTCGGTCGGTATAAACGTTTTATACTCGTAAGTACGGTCCAAGTTCGGTAAAAAATTTAGAAATATAATACCGTCCTCCGAGTACAGGATGTTTTACTCGTACTTGAAGACACAAGTCCGGGTCAAGCGGGAATTTGACCCGACAATTCGAGTACGGTTCCAAGTACGAGTACGGTATGGATAACTACTTGACCCGTGAGGAGCTATAGGAGCGACCATTATTAGTCCACGTTGGCTTCTGACGGCAGCGCATTGTTTTGGGAATGCTAAACCTGGCGACCAAGTTTTCGTTATGACTGGACAAGTCACTCCAAATTCCTACGTAGTGGCCAAGCGTTTTGTCACGCACGACAGTTTTCAGCGTCCAGTTATGCTTTCGAACGATATTGCTCTGGTTGAGCTCGAATATGATCTTGATTTCAATGGCCGCAGCGTGAGTACTCTCTATTTTAATTTCTTAATGTACAACTACAATCTTCAATTTGAAAACGACGATTGTTTACTATAAGAAAAACTCGACTCCCTTTATTGGAGCACCCCTAAAATGTTCGAAAAGTCATTACAATCATGGTGTGACATAAAAAGAAAAGAATCATCCGGGAATGTGCTTAAATCATTTGCTCCAGAAGAAAATATATAATACCAAGTTTTAAAAAGACGTCTCATCTTCGAGGTGTTATTATCTGTAATCTATGGGTGACAAGAATCGTAATTGACCTTTCTACGTCATGATGTTTGGATTTGAGTTATTGTCACATTGCCCCAGCTTGTCTTCCATACCGACTGGCAGGCCAAACAGAACGTAAAGCCACGGTCGTGGCATCAGGTTGGGGTAAAATCAAAGATGGGGGAAAAGTTTCTCGATCATTACGTAAGGCTACACTGGATGTGATTGGAAACAGAATGTCAGCGAATGCACACGGATAAAACCACGAACTGGTGGGAGAAAGAACATTGGGGATATGTTGGTGGATTTGTGGATGAGAAAATATTATCCACCCATATTTGTACCTACACAGCATACAAGGACACCTGTCAGGTTCGTTTCTCAAAGCTTTCCACTACGTTCACTACAAACCGACTATATTATTAAAATTGTGGATACAGGGTGACTCAGGTGGTAGCATTGATGAAAATATTGGCGAAAAATGGTACGCTGTGGGAGTGGTGAGCTACGGACATGGCTGCGCTCGGATGGATGAGGCTGGTGTTTACACTCGAGTCTCTGAGTATACTTTGTGGATTGAGCAAACAACTGGTAATGGGTATTTAAGTCATGCGCACTCATGGCTTTTTACCAACGTTGTATGTAACTTTGTTCTCGTTTACAGGTATTCGCAATTTCTGCAAGGCGTAGACGCAAAGTTTAGTCTCACTTCACCTGACAAAGAATGTTCCACTGCAAAATTCATTATTCGGGATGTAATTTGTCAACCCTTGAAATCACTTGAGAATATTTTCCTCAACTTACATAGTTGATAGTAATACAGAATTCTCAACGAAAACATTGTTCCAGAAAGAATTCATATACCGTGAATCAAGAGTGTATGCTAATAATCCAAAGCAGTTGGTAATAAATCAATGTAGTCCAAATTTAGAACAAAAAACAATTAATATTATTTTGATAATAACACAAAATTGAACATTTCTTGGACCACCGCTGCATTGTACATGGTTACTTTACCCTTTTTTTCATATTGTGATTTTATACGAATTTACTTTATTTAGTGAAATGTATGATAAGTATTTCATTCAATGCTTGAAATTAAAACGCTATTAGTAAGTTAAAAGACAACTTTTAAGGGGTGTGCTGTGTGCTGATTCATTCTCAATTAACTTTATATGCTGATCACTAACTTCTAATAATGATTGAATAATCAGTAATAATTATTGCAGAAATTCAAAAGGTAGTCGTTAGATATTAATGATGTGTGTATTTGTAGTCATAACAATTTTAATTTATTTCAACATTAATAGTATTGAAAATAATTAGTACACAATGTCCAGCGCTATTAAACTCTCAGTGAGAGGTGACCAGACAACCTATTTACTAATGCTGCATTAACATTTCATGCCATTACTTTTAGCGTAAAAATACATCAAATTCAAATATACAAAAAGTTTCTAAATACGAACTTATAACTATGCGCGAATCATGATGTCTTGGTCTATGTAGATACAATATGTGTATAGTGTAGTCATATAACACAAACATCAGTTTAAATATGAACAGTCTCACATAGCTCCAGATACGGATAAACTAAATCAGGAAAAAATTTGGTTTGAACTAATTTATTTGAATATTACAAAGCTATTTGTTTTAAACTTACACTTTACCAAGACCGTCTGTATTGTTTGCTTCAGTTGGACTGTATTTTCATGCGTTCCAGGCAGGGTCAATGTTTGCCAGTACACGTCTGTAATATATAAGTAATTAATGGGAACTGCAACTCGGATTTAACTCTTTATTTCTCTTAATTAGTTGCAACTAAAATTTAATGCAATCGAGGAATTATTAAGTTACTGACGTATCTTCTTGGAATCAGGTCGTTTTCATTGCAGGACACATAAAAAGCATTTATTCAGGTCAATCGTAAAAACATGTATCAAAAATCTCCATACTATTGAGTTGATGGCTTTACTTATTATTTTTCACCCCGATTTGCATAGATGGTTAACGGAATTTATTATTTATTAATTGAAAAGAACTAAAGTTGCAGTAAAATACCAGAAACAGATCTTAACAAACCTTGTTAAGATTATCGCTGTAAGGTAACAAAAGGACCTTCGTAATAAAATAACTCAATGCGGGAAATTAATTTAAAAAAGTTAGGACGTAATGTCAAAAATAATTGATAGTTAATTGATTGCATATCGTTACCGGCAATGTTCCAGGTAACTTCAAAACTACTTAAAAACTTGAAAAAAAAAACTTACTTTGATAATAAGATCGAGAATGCAAGCGATGCCCTCCTCATCCTTGTCGGTAGCCTTGTGAAACACAAAATAGGTTTTATTTTCCAAACCGAATACGATTTGCAACTTTGGAAACTAAGGTGAATTTATTAGAACTTACTAATTTCTTGGGACACTTGCTGGCAAAGTATGCACTTGCGTAATTAGCTGGAAATGATGGTGCAGATATCCACGTTTCAGATTTAAGTTTTTCTACAAGTTTTTTTTCATCCTTGAAAGGCTTTGATGTTTCTGAGAGCTAAATTGATAACCCAAAAAATATTATTCAATCCTGATTTGAACACGAAAGTCGATCATAGAAAATTGTTTAGAAGGATAAGGAAAAAAATATTACGAAACTAGCCGACTGCAATATACAAAGGATACGGTCCTGCAAATTATGAGAATACATTATTGTATTCTTTAAATCTTTTACAATTCGGTTAAATTGCCAATAACCGTTGATTTCATTTAATACCGTATAATGGCATTTCATGTACTATAAAACTACGTATCTAATCTCAGGACGATTTATAATATTTTGGAATCATTAACCAAAGTAGTTAAACCAATGGAATAATGTTATTTTATGCAGTGCATCGCATGGGTACAAAAATGCTGTTCCTGGACCCGAACCTGGACCCAAATAGTGGGTACCGGCAAAAATCGTACCCAAACCCGTACCTGAATAAAAGTACCCATTTAATAAATGTTGGTACCTGGACCTGATTATTTTGCAAGTAGTGCGTACCTGTACCGGAATTTTACCCGTACCCAAAATATACCCAATATATGGACCTGTACCTGAAACATTTTCCTACGTACCTGCACCCACTCAGGTACTTTAAACAGAAGTACTGTAAACGATTCAACATGATGACATTCGATGATTTACATCACAGCACTTACAAGCTAGACCAAATTCTGCCTCGTCATAATTTTTGCACTACTAGATATCTTAATGAAAATATAACTTCTGTACCATCGGAGGTATTCCCATGTCCAATTAAATCTTCCACTTCTAGATGATCCTCCATAACTTTGTGGAAAATACACATGTTTCTTCCGTTACACTTCATCCTCCCCAACACCTGCTCATTCCTGTCCTAACCTGAATGAACCTGTTCATTCCTGCCTGAACCTGCTTGCACTGGAACTATTCCGTTCCAACCTAATCCTCCTGCAGCCGTTTCCTTTACCAGGCTAAGACACACTCTCGTGCCCGTATATAAAGGATTCCTTCCTTCGGCTACTTCAGTAGCGTCTCAGTACACTTTACTATCACTACTCTTACTCTCTCTCTCCTCTTCTTACATTCGGTCTTCTTGGAATAAACCATAATCTTTCCTATTCAACTATCATTGTTAATATCTACGCACATTTATTCACGCTACCGCATAAACAGATATTAATACATGGTGGCAGCTACGGTCGAATTCACAGCAATTAATCACACTTTAAAGTTTACACTTTACGGTATACATACACATACTACTCACTTCCACATACGCTCCGTGGGCACAAAACTCCAGTCTCCCTTCTCACCTTTATCATGGCTACCCCAGCTGCACCTCCAACTGATGCACTCAAACCTCCAGAGGGATTCTCTTACGACACCCCATCTCAGTGGACAACCTGGATTCGTCGTTTTCAAGGGTTCGTGACCCTGTCCAAACAGACGGACGATGAATGGAAGATTAGCTCCTTACTCTACCTTATGGGTGGAAATGCATACGAAATCTTTGATTCCTTTCAACTAAGCAAAACGGACGCCAAAGATTACGATAAAGTATGTGAAGCCTTCAGAGCCCATTTCATTGGAAAACTGAACGTCGTTTTTGAACGCTTCATGTTCAATTCCCGAGTACAGCACACAGATGAGAATGTGGATCAATTCATTACGGACCTCCACAAGTTGCCGAAAACTTGTAATTTCCAGTCCCTGTCGGATGAGTTAATTAGAGATCGTATAGTGATCGGCATTTTATATAAGACCGTCTCACTACAGCCCCAAACAAAGGACAAATTATCTCTGGAAGAAGCAGTCTCTCACGTGAAGACTCATGAGAAATTCAAAAAGCAACAACCAACGATCTCGGGAAAGACTACGGAAGTAGACAGAGTTTATGGCAAGAGAAATTCCCAGTCCAAAGGGAAATTCAACAATAAAACATGGAAATGTTTCAATTGTGGAGGAGAGAAGCAACACTCAAAGGAAGAATGCAGGGCCAAAGGAGCTAAGTGCAGAACGTGCGGCAAAGTCGGACACTTTTCCCAGGTTTGCAGGTCAGCCAAGGACCAGGCTAAGCCTAAGAGTAAATCAAAAATACAAGAAGTTACCGAAAATAGTGACACCGACCGTATTCATGGGAGAAGTCAACAGGACGACTGGGCGGTCAGGTACAACCCCCAACCTGATTGAAGATCATCCCAAAAGTGATTGGTCAACAGAAATCCTGGTGGGAAATGTCCCCATCATATTTAAATTAGACACAGGAGCTGATGTTACCATCATAACGGAACACATTATTGAACAAACACTACGCAAAGCAGTTAGTCATTTACGACCTGACCACAGAAAATACCAAAGAATGGTACAAATTTAGCAGTAACCGGCAGATTTAAGGCCAAATTACTGTATAAAGACAGAACAACCCAGGCAGATATTTACGTCGCCTCAGGACTCAAGCAGCCCCTACTAGGGCGCCACGAGTGCCTAGCCTTACAGCTGATAAAGCTTACAGCTAATTCAATCGACACGGTTGGACCTTATACTAAGGTACAACCCCAAAGCGAGTTTCCCAAATTATTTAAGGGTCTAGGGACCCTGACACAACCTTACACAATCCGACTCAGGGAGGGAGCCCAACCATATGCTATCACACAGCCCCGGAAGGTTGCCATTCCCCTCCTCAACAAACTCAAAGAGTTAGAGAAACTGGAAAACCAAGGGGTCATCAAGCCTATGGATGAACCCACCGAGTGGTGTGCTCCCATTGTGGTCGTAAAGAAGCCAAATGGAGACATCCGACTTTTTAAAGATTTTATGAAGTCGTTTAAGTTAAACGAATCAATTGCCGGGGAATACCACCCTATGCCCGTGGTCGCCGAGACATTAACAAAAATACAGGGTGCAGTTATTTTCTCCAAAGCCGATACCCGCCAAGGATTTCATCAAATAAAACTATCTGAGGAGAGCCAGAAGTTGACAACATTCATCACACCGTTTGGACGATATATTTGTTTCCGCCTTCCCTTTGGCATAAGCTCCGCCCCGGAGCATTATCAAAAGAGAATGAGCGAAGCATTAAAAGGACTACCGGTCATACACCATACCGACGATTGGTTAGTCTACGGACGAAATCAAGAGGAACACGACCGAAATCTCAGATTAGTTCTCAACCGCCTTCAAGACAGAGGCATTACATTGAATGCAGATAAATGCGAATTTGGCGTCAAGCAAGTTAAATTCCTAGGGCATATCGTATCAGCCAACGGAATTAGCATCAACCCAAAACGGCTCAAAGCCATTACAAACCTACCACCACCCAAGGACGTTTCTGATGTCCGAAGTTTCGTAGGATTCATCATGTACGTGGGACAGTTCATTCCGAACTTGTCCACAATAATGAGACCCTTGTATGCCTTACTACAGAAGGATACAGTATTTAAATGGGGAAAACTCGAACAAGAGGCATACACGGCATTAATAAAACTACTTACAGCTGCCCCAGTACTTGCTATTTACAATCCCAACTCCCCTACCACTGTGTCCACTGATGCATCATCGTATGGCTTAGGAGCCATACTTAAACAGAAACAAGCAGACGGCACTTACAGACTTGTGGCGTGCGCCTCCCGCACACTTTCAGCTGCCGAGAAGAACTACGCACAAATCGAAAAGGAGTGCCTAGCCATCGTTTGGGCGTGTGAAAAACTTCAAGTTTTTCTCACAGGACTTCAATTCAAAGTGGAAACAGATCACAAACCTTTACTTGCTATACTGAATACCAAACATTTAGACGAGCTTTCGCCCCGTCTACAAAGATTCAGATTACGCATGATGAGATATGACTTCACTATCTATCATACACCAGGAAAAAATCTAGTTGCCGCGGATTTTCTATCCAGACACCCACTACCTACAGTGGGTAATCAAGATTTCACAATGGACTGCGATGCAGCCATTTCACGATTTATTGACTCATTACCGGCAACGGACGCCAAATTCCAAGCAATCCAAAAGGCACAACGACAAGACGCTACGTGCCAGCAATTAGCCAAGTACAGCCGTACTGGATGGCCCCCTCTCAAGAAACGCACTGAAGAGTTACAAGTATTTCATTCCCATAAAGATGAAATCACCGTACAAGGTGACCTACTGCTACGAGGCAACCGCCTTATCATTCCTAAGATTCTTCAATCGGAATTGTTGCAACGTGTCCACGCCGGACACATGAGAATCTCCAAAGCACGTGCAAAAGCACACACATCAATCTGGTGGCCAGGCATTTCCAGAGACATTCAAAGATTGGTCAAAAATTGTCCAACGTGCATTCCGCACAAACAAGAGAGGAAGGAGCCGCTAATGCCCAGCGATTTTCCTCACCGACCCTGGTCCACCATAGGTGTGGATCTCTTTTACAATGAAGCAAAGAATTACCTCATAATCAGTGACTATTATTCAAGATACCCTGAAGTGATACTTTTATCAAGTACCACAGCGGAAAGAATTATCACACATTGCAAATCCATCTTTGCCAGACACGGCATACCGGATATTGTCAGATCCGACAATGGGCCTCAATTCCAAGAGGCATTTAAATCATTCGCAACCAAATGGAGATTCCGACATATTACATCAAGCCCCCACTACCCACAAAGCAATGGCTTTATTGAGGTAATGGTCAAAACAGTCAAGGCCTTACTGAAGAAAAATCCAAAGGACTTTGACACAGCACTACTAGAGTACCGGAGTACTTCCCTGGACAATGGTTACAGTCCAGCTCAACTACTAATGGGACGACGTCTTAGGTCAAGTGTGCATATAACACCAAAGTTACTGCAGCCGAAAGCAGTAAATACGAAAGCAGTAAAAGACTTTGAAGCTGCCAAGAAACTAAAAAGCAAAGAAAACTTTGACAAGAGACACGGTGTCGTGGAGAAGTCAAAACTTTCAATTGGACAACAAGTTTGGTTAAAGGATAAACAACTTTGGGGCACCATTCAAAGCCCGACTAAGGAACCAAGGTCTTACAATGTCCAAACTCCCCAAGGCACCTACAGGAGGAACACTTCCCAGTTGTATCCAACCACACCCGTCCAAAAACAGGAATTTGTAACCCCTCCTGAGGCATTACCAATGACACCCAGCCCTGCGAAAACCGAGATCATTCCATACAGCACGACTCCTAGTCCTTTCATGCAGATCAAAACCCCAAGCCCGCCTAAGGTCAAAACGTTTACTCTCCCAGGATCCAGTAAATCAGATCTAATAACCAAAACCAGATCAGGACGTCTAGTCAAGAAACCAGATAAATACGTAGCTTAAAATATTTCTCATGCTATGTAATTTCTTATTCTTATTCTTTACAGTTATGATTTTGTAATCTTAAAAACAAAAGAGAGGATGTGTGGAAAATATACATGTTTCTTCCGTTACACTTCATCCTCCCCAACACCTGCTCATTCCTGTCCTAACCTGAATGAACCTGTTCATTCCTGCCTGAACCTGCTTGCACTGGAACTATTCCGTTCCAACCTAATCCTCCTGCAGCCGTTTCCTTTACCAGGCTGAGACACACTCTCGTGCCCGTATATAAAGGATTCCTTCCTTCGGCTACTACAGTAGCGTCTCAGTACACTTTACTATCACTACTCTTACTCTCTCTCTCCTCTTCTTACATTCGGTCTTCTTGGAATAAACCATAATCTTTCCTATTCAACTATCATTGTAAATATCTACGCACATTTATTCACGCTACCGCATAAACGGATTTTAATACAATAACCACACTATCAAGTAACACCATTTTTACTGAATCACACGTGGAATTTGTAATATATTGTTGTCACGTGTTGTATATTGTGTAACTTATTGCTGGCACGTTGTGCTAAGTCTATTTCTATTGCATAAACGTATGCTTTTTCAAAAATTGCGATGAAATCCTGAAAACACGTTGAATATCAAAACAAACCTGTAGGTCGGAGAGAGAGAGCCACATACTACACTAGATGCCTCGTGAGATGGAGTTCTGATTGTGAAAGTACCCACATTTTTAGGTATTAGTTTGTCAGATCCAGGTATATTGAAAGCTTGTACCTGTTCCTGTCAGGCACAATCCAAAAAAATCCAAGTTTGTACCTGTACCCAACACCTGGTTTTGTACCCAAAATTTGGGTACATATAGCTAGTAACCATAAAGTACCCATTCAGTTTGGGTACTTAAACAGAGTACCAATTTCGGACCTGGACCTGTACCTGTACCCAAATACTCAGGTAGTACCCGTACCCATGCGATGCACTAATTGTATGGGTGAAGTTTCCGAAAGCATTCTGACTCAACTATTACTACCAAAGGTGGGGAAAATAGTTTGCCTCGCCTATATCCTACATATATTTTTAATACCCGATCCTGTCTACATTTTGCCTATATTAATGTCGCTTAAAAATATACCGACATATACGGAAGGATTATTCGCAAGCCTACCTAGATGCCTACTTTTTAAAAAAGAAAACTATAGCCTACATTTACGCCTACATAATTGTAGCCTATATTTGCATCTATGAGTAATATGTAACAGTTTATATGGAATCTATGCTGTTATGGGAACGCCTGAGTTGTCTCCCTATACAAGGATTTCCCCTATGTCAAATTGGAGTTCTCCCGGCGTTATACGTTTTATTAATTCATCCCAAACTTATATATCATACATAATTAAAGTACCTCCACTAACCAATATTCATCCTTTCTTCGTTTTATCAGTCTCAGTCCTCTATCAGTCTCAACTCTCATCTTATCAGTCAGTTCACTCAGTCTTACAGTCTCAATACAGCAGTCCCTATCAGTCTCAGTCCTGCTAAAAGTCCTTATTAAAAGTCTCAGTCACTCCCTCATGCATATCAATATGTATTTAATACCACGATAGTACCCGTTATGTGGACGATACATTGAAATGGCCTCTAATTCGACAATACAAAAAAATCTAATTCTTGTTTTATTGTAATTTCTTTTCAATTAGTAGTAATTAGATTCAGGGACTTCCCTGTCATGTCATCCTGCTTCTGTTTTCTTGGCTAAAATCTAAAATTCCTTTGTAGAAAATTATTTAAAGCCACTCCACTGTAAATTTTTATGAGAGAGATTCTTTTTGAAAAAAATGCCAATGATAATAGTACTACGATATTTCTCAAAACTATTTCAAGCCGCAACCATTAACGTTTACCATTACCACAAAAATTATTATTAATCGAAACTTACCCATCTGATTTAATAAAATATTGCAACGTGTTTTAATTTTATCCGTTGAATTCTGGAAACCGTTTACAAGATTTCTGCTTTGGTTTAATTTGACTCACTCGGGATCCATTATGAATAATAATTCATCGAAAGCACTCGTGCCTTACTTCTGAAGTTTATGATATCTTTGCAATAATTGTCCCGAAGGGCCGAATCACACGTTTCGAATATTTTTATTAAAATGAGCCACGCTAGGTGGAAGCCGGACCAGCAGGAATGCAGAAAGTGTAGCTGACTGTAGCATGTCAAAGAGAAGCAAGTTACTGTCCATTCTATTTCAGTAGCAGTATGTTAACTGTGTACAGTGCACATGTTCATTCAATTTCACACAAGTCCCAGTCAGTCCCGACTCAAGATCATATAAGTCCGAGTCAGTCTCAGTCTTTAGAATAGAGCTGCGAATCAGTCTGAGTCAGTCGTAGTCTTCTGTCAGTCCATATATAGATAATAGATTAATATACAGATGTGTTTGTAGTTCCCCTCCGCCCTTGACATCACCTGGGAAAACTTTATCGCAAACAAACATAATAACATTATTTATCACTATTAGGGAACTTACTGCAAGACTTTAGAAGTGTTCTTTTCCTTAGAACATGTACATAACCCCATGCATGCACCCTCAGGATAACTAATTTGAATACTTCGTGAAAATTTATCAAATTTTTAACTTATAACTGCACTTAGAAACAACATTAATTTCCTAGAAAATGTCCACAGCATAGTAAGTATATCAACCTAACATATAATTAAATGCAAGTAAAATGTGTTCCTACATTTAGCCTAATTTACAGTGCACTCTCGCTATAACAGCACCCCTAAAAGCACTCCACAAGTGCTCTTATAACGGTATGCTCTTATAGGGAATATGGTTCTAAATATGGTTATACATTATAAGATCTGCGCTAAATAAGGCAGTGCCATTAAACAGTACATAGTAAACAGGTAGCAATTCTGGAGACTCAATAGACACCGTCAATTTGCAAACTTTTCAATGACAGGAGTCTAATTATCCCGAACCATCTGTATTAGAGTACAGAGGCACTGTATGTCTTTTTTTACATTGCTTCCCTTCACTGCGTAACTTCATTTTATATTCCATTGTTTTGATGGATATTGAAATCAATCAGAATTGATGGTTGTGATGATGTAGTTGTATCTATAGAGTGTAGTCAATTAAAAGTTAGTAGTGAAGTTGTTAATGACCAAAGTTATTAGCATATACTATCTCCAGCAATTACATTGATGCTCTCATATCTTCGTGAAATGTCATTTATTAAATTCATACTAAATTAGATTTAAATTTTAACGGTACTATATTTCAAAACAAATATCCATGGGACATAATAAGAGTTACAGAAAGGTTAGTAAATTCCTCGAATGTCATTTCAGCAGCACTTGCTGATTTTTTGATCTTCAATTGAGGCCTTTGGTAGTTACTAAAAGTAATTGTTGCTTTTCTGTATGTAAATGAAAATTTTACACGGCAGATTTGTTAGGGGCAGTGCTCGGCACGGGTATGGGTAATACTCGGGTAAACGGGTATGGGTACTACCCGGGTACGGATTTTGTGTACCCGAACAATTCCGGGTACTACCCGGGTACACTTTGGTCGGCTCAAAATTTCAGGTACGGATACGGGTATGGGTACAAGGATTTCAAAATGGGTATATACCCACCGGGTACGGGTATAATGGTGTCATTTACCCGTACCCGCGACCATTGTACCCGAGTATTTGGATATGTTGAGATTTGAGACATTTTGATGAATTTTATGAAAATAATGGAACTTTCGTTGGAAAATTCTGTCGGTATTTTTAGTAATTCTGAATACATATAGCTTATTGTTAATACCCTTTTAACCTTACAACATGCAGTAACTGTATTTCAGACTGCGTTGCTAAAATGTATATTTATATCTATAAAGGACATCAGGAGTAGTCCAGCACTGAATGTACTCAACTACCATCGTTGAGGAATGGCTTCAAAGCCCAGTGCCCCTGCTGTCGCGGAGGAGAGAGAAAGAGAGAGATAGATGATGGGTTCTGTGGGATGTACTGCTAGTTAGCATGCACCCAACGCTCACTTCAGTGTGAGTGGATTTACTGATTGCTTCGGGATAGGTGTGCCTGTCTTAGCTAGACAGTGCACCCTCAGTTCGTCGTGGGATTTAATCTCCTTCTATGTTACCTTGCTCTCTCTCCCCCATAGTTTAAGCAAATTAGGTTAAGATATTTGGGCTGCGTCCCATCGAAAATTAACATGCAATGTAAAAACACTGAACTGTAAGATTGTCATAGTATGTGTACTTAAAGACAATAAAGAGATATTTATATCTATAATATATATTTTTATGGAAACAGGTTTTAGGAAGAATAATTAATAAACAGATGAGGAATAATATCAAAATAGAAGTCAAGAATAGATTTCAACGAAATTTTATACAAAACGTCTTCATAATATAGTAATTTGTTACTAATTGCATAAATAGTCTGATTGACACGTATGCACATGATACTTCATTAGCCAAAATGAATACAATTTAAAAATTAGAGTTCCGATGAGTTGGATGGCAAGATATTTTTTGTAATTGGTAGTTGATTAGGAAAAGGCGGATATTTGTAACAAGATATTAATGAGTTACATGTACACAGAGCTACTGAGATGAGAAAATTAATGTATCTAAAAGGCCGAATAAATCAAGAAGTGAAAAATCGAGTCGCCAAGTCCCAAGCCAAAAATGCATGTACATATGGATTGGGTGCTATAAAATACTTCGCCCATCAGCCCATAAACAATGAAATGGGGATAATTTTACTTCTAATCAAAAACGCTCTACTCTTCAATAAAATATATAGTGTCAAATACCTCTGGCTAGTCAAAATTACCCACTCAGGTGTCATACATTATTACATATAACGTACTATGTATTACATTAAAACAAATCTGGATAAAGTACCCGGGTACGATTACGGGTACGACACTGAGATACCCGAGTATGGGTACAATTTTCGAGTATTTTCGGGTACGGGTACAATGCGGGTACAGGTACATGGATTGAGATAACATTGCGGGTACGGGTACGAAAAATTTGTACCCGGATATTCGGGTATGGGTACGGGTATAGATACCAGTTATTGAAATACCCGCACTTCGGGTACGGATACGGGTACGGGTACCGATTTTTCGTACCCGTGCCGAGCACTGGTTAGGGGTATAGGTAGGAATTATAACCTTTGGCTCTACCTGTGAGTGGATGTATGCTGCTTCCTGGTCACCAATTCCCTTACATTGTTCGCATGGACACTTGTGCGGCTTTTTGGGAAACGTTTCATAATCGTTTCTAGGTCTTATAAAGGATAAATTTTTACCGTGAGGATGTAAAATGACAGCTCTTACATCGAAAATGCTCTTATAAACGGTGCTCTTATAGAGAGCATTTACATTATTACAGTCACACTGGGAGGACCTGGGAGTGCTGTTATATAGAACATGCTCTTATAGGGAGGCCTCTTATAGCGAGAGTGCACTGTATATGAATAAGTTATTATGCCCAACACATTTTATAGGCAATCTACACAAGTTATCCCCCTATCCTATAATGCCTACCAAAGGTGTCCAAATGACTCAGCCTATCCTATATCCTTCCTATTTATAAAATTTGAACCGAGCCTACATATATTCCTACAATTTAACCGCCGAATAGATCAGCCTATCCTACATCCTTCCTATATGGGGGTCCAGCAAGCCTACATATTAGCCTACATTTCACTAAAAAATTAGCTCGACGAATTCTACACCCTTCCTAAATCTTATATGTGTTTCATAACTGACAGACTATTTAAGACCATTCTACTCTAATAAATTAAAAATCCTGTCTCAAGTAAATGAGGTTGAAATAAAATAGTTTAAGTTTAGACACCTTGACGAAAGTCCTAAGAGCAAAATAGTATGGATCTTGATTTGGTTTACGCCGGAAATAGTGCGCAAATTTTACAACATTGGTCAAAAGGGATGTCACATTTAAGATTTCCTTAAGTTCCCACTTTACCGAATATTTAGAAGTTTTGATTTCGGTGAGGTTTCAGCGCATATCAAGGCGAGATAGAAAGTACTTTTCACGCTTGAACCACTCCATAAAACAATTTTCAAGTACCAGGCGCCGACTATTCTTTAATTTTCATTTTGTTCATTCCATATGCCATTAAATGAAGATGACATGCTTCAATAGCCTACATGTATGCCTATAATTCTACGACGGCTGAGCCTACCTATTTTATAGGCTAGGTTTTACGTGTATATTCTTGCACCCTATTTTGCCTACAAGCCTCTTTAATAAAATCCTCGCACCCTATAAATAGCCTACAAATAGGCCTATATGTAGGATAGGCGGACACCTTTGATGCCTACAATTAACATGAGAATTTTTTTGCCTACTTGTAGGCCCTACAAGTAGGCGAGGCGCCTACCTTTGATTACTCTTAAATAAAATGGACAAGATTAGAGATATCCCATCGAAGAGGCGAAGGTAAAAAAAAATCAGTTCCCGCATTTTGTAAAAAGAGATTCTTCAAAATTGATTTCATCCGCTAACACAAAACTATTTTGTACATGAAAAACAATTCTGAATTTGTTTTGAACAATTGACATTTTAAATTTCAATAATGTTGAATGTTTTACTCTTTGGAATGATTCTAATTTTTAAATTGTCTTTGCAAAACAAAGTTGCGTTCCACTTCGTTCAGGGTCGTTTCAACAGTTTTTGGGTTAGCGGGAAAAAGCAAGTATTGTGTCGGTCTCTACAGGTCTGAACTTTGAATTTTGTCATCAAATTTTCACAAAATTAAATGCAGGTTCCCTCATTTACACTTGTTCAAGCATGTAAACAGTTTTCAGAAATTACTTGTACAGTATAATGCCTAAAATTTGAATGTACACGAATTCAAAAGGTTTACCCCCCTAGTCCATGGAGGAATAATGGTAAATAATATTCATTTCCCTGTGAATTAGCTAACAAAGAAATATTTAATACATATTATGCTATACTGTATTTAAGAACGGTGTAAAGAATGATTGAGTCTTACGACTAGAGATTTTTTCTTGTTCTTGCAGCCATCTTCCACTTTCTTCAACGTACTGAGAAATTTGATCGGGTCAAATTTTTCCCCATTGCATTCTTCAGATTTTGTTATCTTCTGGAGGTTTTTATAATAATCTGAGTATTTTTTCTCAAAGGAAGATGCTGCGTATACGATGGTTACCTGTGGTGAGTTACCCATGATTTAAATGCTTATTGTATTAAATTATGACCCAATTTTCCTACTTTCCTTGTAAGAGGAAACATGAGGTCACCATAAAGCCAAATCCGCATTTGTTCCAACAGAACATTCCTTACCAATCGTTTAAAGGATAAGGATAAAAAATTGAACTTTTTATAGCAATTATTGTTCTTACAGTTTTTCTAAATCTTTCTAAGACCGTACGAGATTGTTTAAGTATTGGAAAAATTCTGAAGGAAGATTTTGTGAGGGAAAGATAAATCAATTTATAAATTTACAATTAAATCATCTTTCAAATATCAAATAATTACTATCAAGGGCTAATACTGTTAAAAAATGCCATAAACATTACTAATACCCTGAAGAGCCTTACCATTGCACACAAGCACAAGATGATGGTTGAACCTGAGGAAAACAGCATTTTGTCTACGTTTTCAGAAACTCTCCGCACAAGCTCTATGGACGAGGTTGCTACGAGTTCTTTAACGACTGCAGTTGAGAAATGTTTCTTGACTGAAAAAATCCTTGGAAGTTTATTCTTACACATTTAAATATAATACCTTTACAAATATTTTGAAAGGACATTTCCTGGTATTCTTCTGTTTTTGTACAATCATAAGTTATGTTACTATTGAGTTCTCAATGAATGGATTTCCTTTAAGCCTTTGTACTTTGTCTGCCCTGTTTACTAATTAAGCAATCAGTAAGTATTCAAGAATAAAATTATCTATCCTTCTTACTTATTTGAAAGTGATTGTCATGATGGTGATGATGGCAGTCGTCACTTATGTACATGGCATGTTGAAGCATGGCGGTTTTATTTTCATTCTTTAAAAAAATCCTTTGATTTTTATTTGAAAGAAATAATTCTTTTTTAACATTTTGTTTGTTTACTTGGACAGGCTTAAGTTATAGTAACCAAGTGAGTGTTACTGCAACCTAATCCTGTTCAAGTCAACACAAAAGGATGCATTTTAGATTACAAAGCAGAAAAAATTAAAAAAGAGAAAAGAAATACCAATAATAATATCTTGCATATTGGAATATGTATGGTTAATTCGAATCAACTACCACTTGCTTATTTTGTACGCCTTTGAATATTAGTACAGTTTGGCTAATATGGTCAGTCATCTTCTTTTAACCACCACGATTAAATTCTAACTTTGGGTTGGAGAGTACATAAGTAGAGTATAAGAATAACTTTGGGGTCCACCAACACATGTCAGACATACAATTAATTAAAATAATGAAGCTATTGACAGCGTTCTGGATTATTAAAAAATACCCTTTCCTGGTCAAAAGTCGAGTAAATAATCAATTTTTGTAAGCCAAGATTGGAAGATTCACGTCCATGCATGTGAATAAAATCTCCAAAATGTAGCCTACGATCACTCGCATTTACTTGACTGGCCCATTTACCATACTAATAATAATACTTACCCCGTTCAATTATCCACTGTGTACACCTTTGAATATTTAGTAAAATAATAAAATAAAAAAACAAAAAAATAATAATAAAATATAAAGTAACTTAACTTTGGGGTCCGTCAACATTTGCAAGACATCAGTAATGTAGCTATCCTGAAATGATAGCGTTCTGGATGATTCAAAACATTTGACACTTTCGCGGTCAAAAATTAGGATCTTTCGTAGCTAATATTTTATGGTCAATTATTATAACTTTAATAATGGGTTCCAGCAAAATTTATATAAACAAGGAAAACTTAAAATTTAAACATGCGTTCAGCTTGAAATTTTAACTAACATTTTATAAGCACCCTGTACAGCACCTATTTACTAAACAGAAATCAAATATTTTTAAAAAGCATTTATGCCCCGAAAAGTACTAACTTCACGTAGTAAGGGATGTGCCACAAATGACGACATCCAAAATTCTGGCAAATGACGACCGACTGACTGAATGATCATTCGTCG
The DNA here is from genome assembly GCA_947179485.1 of Allacma fusca. Lineage (NCBI taxonomy): Eukaryota > Metazoa > Arthropoda > Collembola > Symphypleona > Sminthuridae > Allacma > Allacma fusca. The sequence goes on from OX359246.1 coordinate 68,724,631, forward strand.
CCACAACGCAGGCTGACAGACTATATATGACGTCATATGTGTATGTATGCATATGTACATGGGTATAGTATAATTTTACAGGATGCTTTATTACTCAAAACTGAGCTTGTTTGCGAAAGAAATTATTAATGGCGCTAACAATTAATCGACTTTGTTTGCCTCGTGTTATTACTGAGATTTGATTATTGGCCATCGTTAATAGCCATAAAAAACAGAAGCCTCACATGGAGTTCTACTGGGAACAAGCGTGACACAAAAATCATCAGATCAAAAATCACAATAGATATCGAGAGTATTGCCTTACACTAGAGCATCTCCCCGTGGAATATTTTAGGCCCGTAAATTTTAATCGCCGAGGTGCTCTACCTTACACTGCTGTAAAAATGTAAAACAAGTGTGCGTTTATATGTGACCTACTCTATTCAAAGGTTGATTCGATGACCCTACCTCCTTTAAAATCAATATTTTTGACTTTTTAGATAACGCATCACGTGGAAAGGTCGAATTATGTATTGTGACACTTTTTCGGTAGTTATCGTAATTGTAGACAAGCAGGAATTAATGATACATTAAACCATACTTGCAGTCGTTCAGTTCATAAAGTGGAGAACTGAACTGAACTTGCCTGTGTTTGTGCTAGCCATGACTTAAGTATAGAATGTTTTGAAGACTTCGGGTGTGTATGTATGTATGTGGCATGTAAGTGATACTGTATAAGTATTTTGCTGGATGTGCACAAGCAGCCGTGGAATAATATGATCAGGCAGAGCAAATGTTTTTGTTTGGCTAATAAAATTAATGTAATTAATTTATTCTTAAAAATTGAAAGCAAACTAAAGACTGAAGGGTAATTAACGCTGCAAATTTTAGGAAGGAAAGATCAGGATCTGACTGCTGGAAACTGTAGATAAATAGACTGCACGGCCCCTTTAGTCCAAACTGGAGAAATACACGAACGAGTAGATTCTGTAAGGACAGATAGAATTGCACTTTAACAAAAATGCCAAAAAAACTGAGTGAGAACTCAGATTATGAAGTCAATAAAAATAAGAATTATTACTGGAGAGAGATTTGTTCACCTGTGTGTCTATGTATGTATTTTAGGGGTTCTCTCTCACCTAGTTGGAGAGAGATACTGCTCGGGCCATCAGGTGGGCCCATTGCAGATTGCCCTGTAAACTTTACTTTGGGCGGGTTGCGAAGCGACCAGTTGCAATTGAGTAATACAACAGGTCGCTCGCGTTCGCCTGTTTAAGAAGACTTAGGTCTAAAGTGCATGCCTTAAGATAGATATTTCTAATGATGTAGAAGGCAGGGCACGTCGCCAAGAAGTGAAAGGCGTCCTCATCCTCTATGCCACAATATGTGCACATGGGGCAGGATGCCTTCCCAATTCTATGGAGATGTTTTTGAAATCTGCCCTGACCAGAAATAACCTCCGTGAGCCACTTGATGTGGACTCGTGAGAATTTGGTCACCGATTCGTTCCCATATAGTGGAGTATTTATCAGTGATCTGGGATGAGCACCAATTTTCAGGATTTGCCATCTCTCAGTGTGCAAGGCACGCAGTTTGCTGCGTACAATATGTTTCACCACTGAGGTAGCAATTGGAAGTTTAGTTGGAATCCTGGTTTCTAAGGATTCTTTGGAGTAAGCTGATTTCGCAAGTTTATCTGCCTCCTCGTTTCCTTCAAAACCTTGGTGACTTGGTATCCAATGGAGCCGAACAGTGTTATCCTTGGATAAACTGCTCAGCGCCATTTTACAATCAAGTACCAGTTTTGAAGAGGCATAGGAGCTGTTTAAAGCAAGTAAGGAGCTCTGACTATCACTGTAAAATGTGTGTCATTGCTGTAGTTAGAGTTAATTAGAAATTTGGCTGCGCAGATTATTGCATGTAGTTCACATTAAAATACAGTTGCATGTTCGTCAAGAGGGGTGGATTCGCTATATATATCATGGCGCGAATTCCCGTCTCTCTTGATGATGTAGAAGCCACTGCCTGCTAACGGTTTAGATTTGGAGCCATCAGTATAACAGATGAGGCCGATGTTGTCTAATGACAGGTCTTTGGTCCACTCAGACTTTTCGCCAACAACAATTCCAATATTGTTATTTGCAAGTTGTGACGGGATGATGCTATCACTAGGTCTCAGTAGGATAGTTTCCATCGTCGCCCATAGATTCCACAGTCTAACATGACCGCGTTTAACATGTGCCATAGATTCGCCGAGCCAGTGGTTTCGGGCTCTTAATCTGTGCATTGTTCGGACAACTATTCCCTGTTGATGCAAGTCTAGCGGAATAATGCCTAAAATTGCTTCTAATGTCGCAGTTGGAGTGCTTTTACAGGCACCTGTGATACTGAGACAAGCTTGCCTTTGCACACTTTTTATCTTGGCAAAGGTGTATTTTGCATTATATGCATTATAACCGGGATGCCAGACGACAACTGCGTATTCCAGAATGGGGCGCCCGATTGTCGTGTACATCCAGTTTGCAATTTTTGGGTTAATACCCCATTTCTTTCCGACCAAGCGTTTGATAGTGAGTAATGATGAGTTAGCTTTATTCGCAATGGAGAGACAATGTACTCTCCATGTGAGATGGCTATCTAACATAACTCCTAGATATCTTATGCTTGGAAAAATGGCGATTTGATTTCCACAGTAGGAAAGTGTACTTCTACTATCCTCATACGTGTGTTCCTGGTAAAAATAACTGCGTCCGTTTTTTCCGGGTTTAGTTTGAGCCCCGTGCGTGTGCACCATCCATCGCTGATGCCTAGACCGTTGAGAGTTCTATCCGCACATGTGCTGAAGTCTTTTCCTGCCTGAGCAAGGACTGCGTCATCCGCAAATCCTTGTGATAAGACAGATGGCAGATGGTTCCCCTCTCAACTCTCCTCTCGCTGTGAGAGCTTCTCAGTGTGGAGCAAGCTAATCGGGATTGCTGCATGTGATTTATCCATCGACAAATTACAGGGTCAATTCCAGATCTGCTCAGGGCTGATTCCATCGCTGAAAATAACAAATTATTAAATGCTCCATCGATGTCCGCAAATATTGCTATGACAATTTTCTTATTTCCCAGGGCTTTTTCCACGTAGCATACAAGTCGATGAAGTTCCGCCTCTGTGGAAGTTCCCCGTAAATAAGCAAATTGTTTGTTACTCCTAAGAGTTGCTTGTAGTTGATGTGTTCTTATGTGACAATAAACTAATCTTTCAAGTGTTTTCAATACAAACGAGGAAAGTGAGATTGGTCTCCAAGCAGCCGCACTTTCGTAACAGCCTTTTCCAGGTTTCGGAATGAATATCACTCTTGCTTTGCGCCATTCTAGTGGCACGTAACCTTGTGTCAAACAACCTTTGTAGATTGTGCACAGGTGCGTACTGAGAACATCCAGACCCTTTAGTAGAACTATTGGGCAGATGTTGTCTGTACCAGCAGCTTTGTAGGGACCAAAGGTACTCACTGCCCACTTTATTTTGGATGGATTGACTATTTTGTCTAGCTCCGTCACTTCCTTTAGGTTATGATCCCACGTTATAGAGTTTAACGAGGGGCCACATTCAAAGTGGTGAGCTAGTAGTTCATCTAGAACCTGGCAATCATCCCTTGTGTGCGTACCATTCGGGAGTTTTATGCGGCTAGGAGTTTTCCGATTCTCCGAACTTAATACGTTTTTGAGTCTAGCCGCTACTGGTAAACAGGTTATGCTCTCACAGTAGTTTTGCCAAGACTTGCGTTTCTCGTTTCTTAGAACTTTTTTATATTTATTTCGGCATCTCCTATAGTTCTCCCAGGCTGATGGATCACGCTCGTTGGGTCGTTTCATGGTCCAGGTATTGTGCAAGTCATTTTGACAACGCCCAAAAAGTTGTGGGAAAATACGAGAATTTCTTCCTACGAAAATAGCATAGGAGAAAAGTAGCAGCACGTCCGATCCCTTCAGTGGCGCGAACGAGAATCACCCGTGTGTCTAGGTTGACTCTGTCTTAGAAGTTATATTCTCCTGAATTCTCCTTATGGACTTGGACCTCGGTAGTTGCTGATTAGCAGGTCATGTTAAATTAGTCATGTTAGTCAAAGTAGGAGTCAAGATGTGCTCATAGTCAGGGCGTGGACCAGCAAAGCTTCTCTTGATTGAACATAGTTCACACGGAGACTATTCTCTCCTATTCAAATTAGGAAAACGTCCTAGGAACAGGACAGACTAGGTAGGATCAGGTGCATAATTGAGGATGCAAAGGAATTCGCAGTGGAAAAGAACCTTCGATAAAATTATATTTAACTCATGAATAGCCAAAAAACCTGATTCAAATCATGGAATTTGAACAGCTCTTTCTGTTATTGTTTTTGAATGACCTTGAACGAACTAGCTATATGCAACCTTTTATTGAATGAATTTGAATTAAACTTAATATGAATTTTAACGAACGTTCATAATACGTTCAAGTAACACAAACTGAACTGAATTGAACTTAAGAGTCCGGATTTGAATATAAGCTGATACAATGGCGAACACAAAACGAATATTATACATCTCTAAAAATGCACATATGTCTGCATGACCATAAGTTTTATTGTTGTCATCTTAAAATCTAGCATCCTGATTTCTGATTAACCATTTCAATGACATTAAATTACAAACCAAGCAAATTGCTTACAAGCAAACCGATTTTTTACATTCAATAACGAGTATTCAGTATATTTTGGAAGAACTCTGTACCATATATTACCTTTCGGTTGATATAACTTGTGTACAATTCTTATGCAACTTTCCGAATTAGGGATAGTAACTATAATGATTTTGAATAGGATTTTGATTATGAATTGAATAGGTAGTGTGTCTTACTGGAAGTACTTAAAACAAATTGCTCCATATAAAAGTGGCAAAAAGTGACATACATAGGCAGAGACAAGAGTTATAATTTATATACACTGAAGCGCAATTCATCAGTGAACAATATACACACAACCAACGCAAAAGATCACATCTCACATAGGGAAAAACCACAAATGAGAATAAAATCCACACGACATAAGTGTCACAAAGCAACACGGCAAGTGCATATTTAATACTATATACACTACAGCAGCAAGGCCTACGCACAGGAACACACCAGGTCACGTGACTAGAAAGAGGAGGTTACAAACGGTGGAAGCGAAACAGCAGGAAGGCCCGCTACACGGGCATACCATTACTGAAATCTAATCCACTAAAGCCTGAACTATACCATAAGAAGGAATCCAGCATCATAAATAGCAGCTAAGTCACATTTATTTGATTAGTGTAGTATACGTGGGCTAAGCAACATCCCAAACTATACAACCTTCTGGAGATACTATCACCCGACTATATTTTGACAGATTTCGAGGCAAAAGTGCACGGGCCGTGCTATAACCTGGAATTTGGATCCCGTGCACCAACCAATTGACTACGGCGCTGTAACCGGGAATATAATCCACATAATAACCTGATAACAACAAAGCAACTATATACCTAATCGAAGTAAGCTGAGTGCAAGGGTCGCGCTGTAACCAGGCATTTGGATCCCTGGCACCAACCGAAAGGGCATAACCAATGCAGAAACGCCAGTACCAAGAAGAAGAATAAAAATTCCGTAGTTCATCACTAATAACTCGATCACCATCAAAATCAGCAGACGAACAAATAATCCAGGAACACAACAAAAGCCAGAGAAGTCAATTACCACAGACGGAGACGTGCAAAAGGCCAAGAACGGAAGACTTGGACGATTAACCAATACAACAGTTCAAAAGCCCAACCATGAGTGCCCCTGACAACGCTATGACACCTGCAATGTTTCAAACTATGTTGAATCAATCACTTCAACCAATCAAAGAAGGACAACAAGATATAATTGCAGGTCAACTACACTTTGAAGCAGTCGTCACAAAGCGGATCACAGATTACAAGTCCACGTCCAAGAGCATAATTGCAGAATAGAAAACCTAGAAAGAGAAAACGAAGTGCTGAACAAAATGGTACGAGGAAATAATCTGCTAATATCTGGACTGGATGAAGGTGCCAATGAAACTCAAGACCTTCTGAGGAACAGGATAAACCAAGTGTTAATGGAGAACAAAATCATCTCTAACGCAGCTTCTATTGATACTGCGTTCAGGATTGGCAAAACTAGAAACGGACCGAGAACCATAAAGATTAGATTAATCTATCAATTGGAAGCAGACAACATACTTTTCAACGGAAGACTGCTAAGATCAAAAAGGATTTACATTAACGAAGATACCTCACCAACAGAGAGCAAGAACAGATTCTTGATCAGAAGAGAGGCAGTTGCAGCTAAACGAAACGGAGAAGTTGTTGAAGAATGGCGAAACTGCACAGTAAAGATAGATGGAATCAACTACGAGGCTAAGAGTGGGAAACTATACAGGGAAGGAGAAGAAGTGTCTCCACTAAGTAGAGAAGATTGAGGAAGAGGCCGCCCTGCAACCGCACCAATAAACAATACTAATAATCATAAAAAACTAAATAAAATAATTTACTGGAATGTACATGGACTCAGCAGCAACGCTGCGATGAAAATCAACGTAATAAAACATCACAATCCCGACATTTTCTGCTCCTCGGAGACGTGGACTAAAGACAACACCGTAACTGAAAAGAAACTTAACGAATATTCTTTTACCACAATCGACGCTAAAAGACAGAAGCGCAGAGGCCGACTTAGTGGAGGACTGCTTATCGGAATCTATAAACGAGTCTTAGCGAAGACACGGATCGTCCAAAAGAACTCCAATTTTATTGAAATCAAAATAAATGACTACAACGCAAATTTTAATCTACTTTTAACTTACTTCCCCCCGCAGGAAGATTATGATGAAATTTTAATCGACCTTCTGACGAACTCGAACTTAAGCAATGCAATCGTCATTGATGATATGAACACCCGCATTGGACAATGCATACAAGAGGAAATCGACACCAATAACATCAACATCTCCAGAAAACGACAATCAAAGGACAAAATAACTAACAGAAGAGGGAAACTGATCAAGGCTGTTTTCGAAGGGAATCAACTCATAAAAGTTAATGGAAGGACAGCTAGCGATCCACATGGCCAAACCACATATAATGCAACAACGGGCGCATCAGTAGTTGACTTATGCCTTGCAGGGACAGACTCAATAGAAAACATCAAGGACCTGAAGCTAATTGACACCCATGAATCATACCATCTTCCAATTCTGCTAACCACTCATGAAACTGAAAAACATAGCATGTGTAACGTAGTCATCGACAGCATTACCTGGAACAATGAGTCAAAGCAATACTACAAGCAAGCACTAAAAATCAACGGCACATGCATTATGAAGGAAGTAAATGGTGACATTAGCAAACTCTCCACAAAGCTCTACCACTTTGCAAAAGAAGCCGGAATGAAAGTAAGGAAATGTGTTACCACCAACAAACAATGATGGCCTAAATGGTTTAACAGCAACTGTAAAGAAATGAAACAAGTGTTCCAAAGCACTCCGATTTCTTAGGCAAAACAAACCAGGCAAAGAAGCACTTCGCCAATACACTTCCATCCGTGATGACTACAACAAAATATGCAAAGAAGCCAAACACAAATACTACAATGAACTCAGGTCAAACATTTGCTTCAGCAAGAACTCAGCAACATTCTGGGAAAATCTAAACGTATTCAGAGAGAATAAGAGACGAACGATCAATTGCAATGACCTCAAGCCAGAAGACTGGACAAGACACTACAAGAAAGTCTTTGACTCAAGCGAAGTGATACAACAAACAAACCAACCAATCTTACCCAAACTATTCACAATGACGGGACTACAGACTGCACTCCAGAAGCTCAGCAACAATAAGAGTCCAGGTAATGACGGAATCCCAAATGAAATATGGAAATATCTTCCAAAAGAATTCCAACCATGCCTTCTAGGTTGCCTGAACAATTGTCTAACGAATGGAATACCAGATTACTGGGAAGAGATAGTGATCGCTTCAATTTTCAAGAAAGGGGATAAAAATGCAGTGGAAAACTACAGACCGATATCTCTAGTCAATACAATAGTGAAGGTTTATACAATTTTGCTGGCGGAGCAATTGACGAATTGGATTATCACAAACGCCACTCTCTGACAATCAGGCAGCGTACAGGAAGAAGAGAAGTTGCAATGACAATATTAGCATTTTAAACTCCCTGATCCAAAAGGCATTGACTGAAAACAAGAAACTATACTGTCTCTTCGTAGATCTCTCTAAAGCATTTGACTCGATAAGCCACGAGACTTGGAAAAGGCTAGATGACCTAGGAGTACCGGACTACCTTACCACAAAAGTTCAAGAAATATACCAGAAGGCCAAAGCGAAAGTCAGGACTGCTGAAGGATACACCCCGTTCGTGGACATTCTGAAGGGTGTCCTACAAGGCGAGACACTCAGCCCAACTCTATTCACTCTCTATATTGACGAAATCGTAACCATTCTCCGAAAATCAAATGTAAACGGGGCTCGACTTGCAGCACTTCAGATCCAAATACTAATATACGCAGACGACATCGTACTGACAGCAAACTCACCTGAAGATCTACAAACTCAAATTAATCTCTAAAATAATTTCTTTAAGAAGAATGACCTATCAGTAAACCTGGACAAGACCAAAGTATTAATATTCGGGCACGGAAGAGCGCCCAAAAAGAATAAATGGTACTACAGTGGAAACGAAGTTGAAATTGTGGATCAGTACAAATACCTAGGTATAACATTTCATAGAAATGGAGGCTTCAACAAACACTGGCAAGAGACAAAGAAGAAAACCAGCGCAGCTGTTGAAATTCTAATAAATACACTCAGATCCTCCAAGACAAATAACATCGACATAATCCTCAGACTTCTCTATTCGCTTGTAAGCACAATACCAATGTATGGGTTTGCAATCTGGGGAGCAAATTACATGGAAGAGCTCGAAAGACTACAAACCCAATTCCTACGCCGTATCCTAGGAGCAAGCTGCCTAACACCAGGACACGTTCTTCGACTAGAGACCGGAGGACAGAAAATTCAAACCATTGAATTAAAAAGCATTGCAATTCACATTCAAAACTCGATTTGCACGAACTCCGCTACAGAAATGGCCAAAACGTGCATGCAAAATCAAAGGTTTAACGCAAGAAACAACAATCTGAACATGTACAAACAATGGGAGGAACTTTTTAATCAAGCTGGGCTTACATCTGACTTCATATGTTTAACACAAGAGTACGATAAAATAAACTGGCCAAAACTGTGGAATAAAATCGAAACCGGCATGATAAATAGAGACGTCGAGGACATGCAGAAAACTGAGAACCCCAGCTACAGATGCCTAAAGACACACGCACTGCAGGAAGACATCTACAAACATGGACTGAGCTGGCCCTTGATTAAATTTGCTCAAAACTTAAGATTTAACAAACCAAGGGTATGGACACGTAACAGATATACCAACCTGAACGACATATGGAACAAATGGGGCAAGAAGGGCGAAAAATGCACATACTGCAAAGCCTGCAAATTAAAACCAGAAACCGTCTTCCACATTATGTTTGAATGCAGATTTTATAATGATACAAGAATGAAACACATTCAAGACCTTATCGATGATAATGGAACTAACATAAAAGATGAAAACTTCGTAAGCCAAATAATGAAGAAAGATGGCCTGCACAAAAACATTAAACACGCCTATGCGTTCTGGTGCGAAGCAATCAACCTACGAAATGATACAGAACAAGAACTCTGTTGCATCCACCCATGATGTTGGTACACAATAAAATGTGAGCTGAAAGGATGTGTACGAGCAGCAGCCCATCAATAGCCTTTGACAAATGGTACCAACATTATAGGCGGATACCATATAAATACGTAGGGCTGTCGTAAGGCTGGGGCTGTTGGCGGGCTGCAGCGCGTAAACCATAAAATCACGACCTGGATGCACTGGTAATAATTGTATCAATAATAATTCACGAATCATGATCCCATCTCATATTAATTGAAAAATTATATTCATAAATATAACAAAACGTACATGATTGTATTGCTAAGTATATGATGTAAATGACTATTTTTATGATCACACACCGTATGTATCTGCAAAAATCCCAATGAAGGACAGAAAAAGATGTAGAGGTTTTTAATGGCTCTTGTGATGACAGTGAACCTTTTTTACCTATACCAAAACCACAATGTCTACTTCAGAATCAACTTAAATACTAACCATTTATCAACAATTAACTTAACTTAATAATAATTCGAATTTTGCTAATTTGTTCAACTTTATACTATATAAAACAATGTAATGAATCGGTGCAGGTTGTAAGAGCCTAGCCAAAATCGACCAATAAATTATCTATCTTATCTATAATGATTTTGAATGCTGAAGTCCTCATTACGATTTCACACGGGATTTTATGGATGAGCTATTAAGGGTTTGGATTAAATAGGCTCAGAAAAATGACGTCGTTTTATGAAGAAGGGACTGACTGAGTACGTCATGTTAATTCATGCACGGACATTATGACTTACTGACTAAATGCATGACGTCATTTGTGGAACATCCCTAATAGGTAAGTTTAAAAAAAACAACTAATCATATTTTGACCAAAATCTGTGGCAATGTTGATAACATAAGTAGGATGCGTTTAGCGTTCTTAAGAGTGTGTTTTATATCTAGCTACGATGCCAATTCCATTCGATGTTTATTTGTGACTACAGATCAAGTAAATAAAACAATGAAGTTACTTCAAACACCTACGAAATGTAGGTAAAACAGTGAATATTAAGCCATTGCTTATGTAGGTCAGTGACGGGGAACTTTGAATAACATATAAATAGAAAGGCAATTCGGCATGGAATCTGAGAGCATTTGTTATTTTTTTACCCTGTTCGGTTCACAATTGGCACCCCTTAAAGAAGGTTAGGTCTTTTAAATTTTTAAATTTAACTTTTTGCAAGGTTTTTAATCATGATATTTCTGGCCCAGTGTATACAAACTAGTCCCTCTATAGGAGCATTTCAATTGATATACTTTAATGTTTTGCTGTGGGAGATACACAAATGTGAAAAATTATTCCACAATATCTGTAATTTAGAATCTTCCTCCAAACGCTTTTTAAAATTTTCAAACCAAATGAATTAGTGTTTTAATTTTCTAGAGCATATAAATAGCTTTAACATGAACTCTTAACTTCCGAAATACAACATCCAAACTAAGTAAGTGTCACTAGCTTTTTTGTTGATTTCAATCCACCCCTTCAATGCACCCCGAGGTGTAAAATATTAAAATAGACAAGTCAATTAGTTATTGAAAAATTGAGAAATTAATGATCCTGTACCAGGATATAGAACCGGCTCTGCTTATATGTATGAGCTGTAAATAACCAATTGTACTCAATGTATATTGTGAACTATATTGAAAAGGTTGGAACTGGATGAGGTCACCTTTGGGTTTGCAACAGCTACTCAGTCGTCAGCACTGACAAAACAGCAACAAAATTGCCCCAGTGCCGGTTTTTGTAGTAATAATGCAGTCCATATGAACACAAATCCAGAAGTAGAAGGACGGTCTGCTTTTAAATGCAAAGCGTCACTTATTTGTTCTCGGTCTCTCTGTCTTCATAACTGCTCGAATGCTCAAGTGATGTTTACATTCTTTTTATTATTTTGCAATATTTTTAAATATTCTTTATGCAGCATGTAGACAGCAACTATAAAATAAAATATTAATTATTATTATATCAGTAGGTATAGTAATGTAATTGTACCATTAGATTAGCAATAATATTTTAATAGTATTCGCGGAGACAGAAACCTGGATTGGAAATTGGAAATGTAGTAAGATACTTCAAGCCCTTGTAACGAGTGAGTAGGGATCATTCCATCAAACCTAGTTTTTATTAGAATAAGGTTGTCATGATTTATGTAAAAAAGACCACATTCTTCATCAAAGTCCTCATTCCTACATTAAATGCCATGTGATGGGTTACTTTCCTTGTAAGCCAACGCAAGTTCGAGTCCTTGATTTGGAACTGGAATTCTATACTCTCGATATAATGCAACACTGTTCTAAGTTTCGTAAGAAATTCCCATTAGGTCCCGGATATATTCTCTACGAAATGAAACAAAATTAGTCCTATACTGTGGATACATTAATTCAATGATTTTATCAATACGATCTGATTCATGAATTATTGAAGCGTCAATTCTCTCAAAATAATCATCGATCACACAAATAAACTTCGAAAGTGTTTTTCTTAATACCCTAGTATCTATAATTCTCGCAACATTTTCTTGTTGTATTTCCCAGTTTGAAATTATTTCCGAAAATACTTCTTAATTTCATGAAAAGATTCCATGCAATCATTTTTGTCACTGAAACCACCACTTTTATGATAAAATAATCCATCGTATTGTAAACTTGCTCTGTTATTTCGTCTAGTATTTAAGTCATTATGAAATCTATCAAACCCTAGACTCTGATTCAAAGTTGTTGTAAACAAATTTTCATAAACATTATGAGATCCATTCAGTTCTCTCTCCGAAACTGTCATTATTTGTACCAATTCATTCTCGAACAGTGATAACTGATTGTCAATATTAGCTAAATTTGCGTTCAAAAGAGAACTATGTTATTTACCCAATAATTACACTACAATAATACACCGCACAATCGTTACGAGAAAATGCCCTCTGTTCGATTTTAACGAACAAATTACTGCAGGGTGCGCCTTGATGCGTAGATCATTTTTGATAATTGCCCCGAAAAAATCTGACGACGGGATTCGGAGATAGCCCGGGTCAAAGTTAGCAAAAAATGAGGGGGGCTCATGGGGTACCAAAAAATTCAAACAGTAAAAATTAGCAATATAACTTCAAAAATGGCAAGAATAAAAATTAAATAACGTGCAAAAAACATTTAAGCGAGATATGACCGGCCAATTCGAATGATTTTTAGGTACTAAATCCGGTATGGGTAAGATATTGACCTCGGAGGTCACAGCTGGGTCAACGTTTCATAATCTGGAACCAAACTCGGCACACGTGTAATGTGTGTCTATTAAAAGCCCTAGTTCTAATTTGGGCCTATTTCATCACCGTTTAGATTGTGAAACCGGTATCAACGCTCTTTGACCTCTTGAATTCAGTATCTTGGAATTTTGAGGTCACATCTCGCTGAAAATGTTATTTTTTGTTATTTTATTTTTATTGTTACCATTTTACCGCAAGTTATATTGCTAATTTTCACTGTTTGAGTTTTTTGGTTCCCAAAAACCGCCTAATTTTAGCTAACTTTGACCCGGGATATCACCGAATCCCGTCCTCTGATTTTATCGGGGTAATTATCAGAACTGATCAATCAACGAATCAAGGCGCACCCTGCAGTAATGTTTTTGTTAAAATCGAACAGAGGTCATTTTCTCGTAAGGATTGTGCGGTGGCCTTCAAATTTGCAATTTGATTTTTCAGCAAAATAATCCAGAGGATAGTTTTATCTTTTCCAGCTTCTTAGTGGTTTTAAACTGAAGAACTCGTTCGCGTAGTAAACGTATCTTGCTTGTTTCATATTGACTAATCTGAATTTTTATTATCTATCCCCCGCTTTAATTGTTAATCTGCATTCTATATTTCAGGCCCCTAACGGATCTCCGTGTTGAGCCAAGTTCTTAAATCCTACCGTTTCTACTTTTCTACCTTAGGTGCCACCTTGTTCACGTTTTCCACTTTGTCCATAGATGGGCATTTTGCTCTCCCTGCCTCTTTGTGCGAGGGATGGAATATAACCTACTGGTACTCTCCTTCGTCATCAATCGAGGAACACGTGACGAATTGTCCTCGTCCTCACCCTCGTGAGGATCGAATTTTAAAATATACCACTCTCCCTCGTGAATGCCCTCGTTATTTTATATTACACGTAAATAACCCCCTATAATTTCCTACAATCTCTAAGCTTTCGAATAACGTTTTCACGGACACTTGGTTAAAATGTGACAGCTCTAAAATGTGTAGACCTCATTGTTAAATTTCGGTCTTGAATCAAATTTGAAGCAACTTTCCTTTGTGTCTAGTTTGGCCCTGGCCACAATCTCGGAGTGTACTAAATTGTTTTGTGAAAAGTCCATTCAAGTCGCTGCAAGCGATTGCAAAATTATATTTAAGTGGCGAGGGAGTAAATAATTGTTAATTTAGAAATAATTAAATTTTTTGTACCCATCCGGTTTGGGTACAGGTTCAAATTGATACCTGAAAATTACGGTTCAGGTATGTGTGCAGGTACAGAAACACATATTTTGGGTATTACCCATCAGGTATATATAGGTACTCACTGGGTAAATAACTACCTGAACTAGGCATGTTCATAACGATATACCGATACGATATTATCGTTCATATCGTACATTTTTTAGAAACGATATAGCACGATATTTTTCGGGGTTTCCCGTCGATATATTGTATATATTATACAATATATATATATATATATATATATATATATATATATATATTATATATATATATATCGTCGGCTAAATTCTAAAAGGTACCATTTTCATTTGCGAACCCGTTTAAAACGCATCGGTTGCGAAATGAAAATGGTACTTTTTCGAATTTAGCCAACGATACATATATATATATATATATATTATATTATATTATATATATTATACAATTATATCGTACATTCAAGAGTAATAACAAGATTTGTGCATTTTTTGACAACAATGCGAGCCAAACTTGGGGTGAAAATCATTTTACGACTTTGGAAAATCATATCACATGTTTTTTTAATTTTATGTCTGGTCCATTTAACAGTCGATATCAATGAACTGGCCGTCTTTCTAATACCCAGGATTAAAAATTTTTCCGAATACAGATGCGCAGCTAAAATAATTTTGGATTTTCGCTATTTTGTTGACTTTAGTTTGAAAACTTTGAAAAAGTTGGAAACTTTAATGACTTAAGTTCCCTAATAAGGTTATCCGAATTCGGGGGTCAGTTGTAACTGTAATGATGAATCGAAATTCTATAGCGTGATTATTATGTATAGTTTTAAAGTTTTCTTATTCACGCTGATCCCTTGCATTATCTTTGAAATGCTTCAAGTTGTGAACATATTTTCAACTCAATGCTTTTTTGGCTGACTTATTTGGAATAAAATGTACTCTGTACTAATTTGGGTTGAACATTTGGGTCTTAAGGAACCTTAGTAATAATAATTAACTTGTACACGAAATTAAAGTTCCGTTAATGTTCATTAAATAATGCCAGAAGCAACAGCGTGATATATCGTTATATCGTTCCTTGATATCGTTATCGGTAATTTTTAACAGAACCATAACGATATGAACGATATTTTAAAATCGAACGATATGAACATGCCTAACTTACGTAAAGTATAGTGGAAGTTCAAAAATTCTAATTCATTGGTAAAAAGTGATTATCTTCCTTAAATTTTGATCTTCGGCGAAATGGCAATATTTCAGTAGTCAAACCAGAAATTAAAACCCATCGGTAGTTACTTCATATTTTTTGTATTATTGTCTTATAATTATTTGATGGAAGCGAATTTTTAAAAAAGTTAAAATTAAAAATTTTAGTTCTAAATAAATATCTGCTACTTATTTGGATAGCTGACAGAAAGTCTAAAGTAACCGTAGCACCGATTCAATTAAATACAATCAATTAATCAATCACGAAGTGCTAAGTCACTAAGGGGCGAAGCGCCACTATGTGATGTGACGGTAGCAGATTATCAGGCAACATAACAACCATTGAAATATTTCTCTATGGTAAATAATTTTAAATGAACTGTGTGAAGCTTTTTCAGAGCTGACGACGGAAGTCAAACGGACAAAAAGAGTAAATATTTGTCATCGTACAGTTAATAGACGGATCCACGAGGTCAGATTTTATGGCCGTAGTGCCCGGAAAAAATCACTGATCAACCAGAATACCAGGATACATCGATTTTAACGGCCGAATAGATTAGCCTATCCTACATCCTTCCTGTATGTGTATAAGCCTACATTTCATAGACAAATCAGCTCAACGTATTCTACTCTTCCTACATATAATGTATGCTTTTCGTTATCGAAGGAATACTTAAGGGCATTCTATGGGTCTCTAATGATTTCACGCTCTGGCTCAAGTAATTGGGTCGGATTATAGTAGATTGATTTTTATTTGACATCCGTTAAATGAAAATGACGTGCTTCAGTAGCCCACATATGCCTATCATTCTACGATGGTTGAGCCTACTTAGTTTGTAGGCTAGGTTTTAAATGTGTATTTTTGCACCATATTTTACCTACAAGCCTTTTCAATACAGACTGTAAAACTGGCACCCCATAAATAGCCTACAAATATACCTATACATGCGATAGGCGGACACCTTTGGTTAATAATAATAAAATCGTCTGAGAACCCCTTATGGACCTAGTGAAGTCATAATTATATACTTGAGGCTCCCTCATGTAGCTGCAAATCAAAGCCAGAGAAATTAAAGTGCACAAAAAATGTTCACCGTCAGTGCCTTATAGCAGGCTTAAGTACATGTCGTTTGGACGTGTCATGTTCATTACATATCTTTTTCCTCGTGCACTCGTATGTTTCTTATCCTTTGTGCACTATTTCCTCGATTTCTAACTTGAAATACCCTACTGAACCTCATGTGTATAGCTGCCAGATTGAATAAGCAAAATATTAGGCTTTTGAATGTTACGTCAACATTTATTCCGTTGAATAAAAACAATTTATCTTCTCTGCCGTTAGCATTTTCTTAAAGCGATTTAATAATCATTCCGAAAATAGCTACGGTATATTGCTTATTAGCAAGGACTTCTTCTGCATGTTAATATTAGAAACTAATATTTGTCCGAGCAATTTAATTTGTTTCCACGACTTTATGTCACCAAATAGCATATCTTAATATGATTAACAAATCCATTCTAGAATAACTTTTACAGCTGTAATAGCTTCCAGAATATGCCCACAATTTATTGATAAACTAAAATACCCGTAGAGTACACCGTTAGTTACTGAAACAAAGCAGAACCCTGTGTATGTTGACTAAAATATTTCCAACAAGACAATTTTATTAAAAACAAATGTGGAAATAAGTTTACCTGGAAAGGAAAGTAAGTACTCAACTCACCTAGGATTCAAATTCTCGCAAGCCGATTCTGCGATGCTAAAGTAATAATCACTTCTTACTACTTTTCCAAGATACAAATTCCTCCCATTTTAATTTGATCAGGTCATATAATAGCACACGGAGTACTTACATTTAAATTCATGCAACTATTCAGTGCTAACGGATACAATAGAGGTATTTTATGATCATTTCCACTTCATTCTATGCTTTCTACTACTTCACATTAATGTTTTATATATTGTAGTGTGCTGCACAAATGAAACAATTAACAGAATTTGAGTTCAAATGACCTAGTCAGACCTACCTTTACATGGACAGACGTTAATGATTCGACAATTTACAGGTACCAAGTTCTGTCGCTTCATCGTGCTCACATTTTTAGCACAGAATAATTTTACATTGTAGGCAAATGTTAAAAGAGTTTAAAAGTTTTTTCAATCAAATTGTAGACTTAGTAGATCTCATGATTTGTTTAGTAAACTACCTTCGCAAATAGTAGTCTACTAAAAAAGTACGTACCTTGCAGCTTACTCACTTACTCATTCCTTTCTTTCTGCTCCGTATGTAACAGGTATGCAACTTGCATTAATTATGGACCCATTGGTGGTTACAATAACAAATCATGCAACTGCAGCTGCACTCTATCCTTTTAACGTGACTCCTCCCTGTACACACTCTTTATTTACTCGCTCCCTTACTCCCTATTTATTTCATGCTTGTCCACGCAATCTGTTCCTTTCCTCACTTTTTTCTGTCGTTTCACCGACGATTTTTTCATGCACTCATGTTTCTTATCCTTTCGAGAGCTTCTCTCAATTTCTCATTTAAACTCCTCTGCCCTGCCTCATGTGAGTCCGCTACTTCTTCCTTCCCTTCTGCTCCATGTATTTTCTTCATTCAACGCGAATGGGGAATCGACTACACTATATAAACTAAATACACGTAATTATAAATTGGTTTAAGGGAAGGAAGAAGTACATATCAGATATGCAACTTGCATTAATTATGGACACATTGGTGGTTACAAAACAAATCATGCAATTTGTAGCTGTACTATATCCGTTTTCAAGGACTCCTCCCTGTACAAATTATTTACTCGCTCCCGCACTCCCTATTTATTTTATGCTTGCTCACTCAATTTGTTCCTATCCTCACTTTTTTTCTGTCGTTTAACTGAGGAATTTCTTGCACTCGTATGTTTCTTATCTTTTTGTACTCTTCTCTTAATTTTTCACTGGCACTACCCTGCCAACAAGCATTTCTTCTTGTAGCAACACAGCACACTATGTAGTGCTTGGTGTTTTTGTGCAAACGTTTCATAATCGTTTCTATGTCTGCTAATATGCTCTTATAAAGTATTTGTTTTAACGTGAGGAAGTAAAATGCAAGCTCTTACATCGAAAATGCTCTTATAAACGGTGCTCTTATAGGGAACAATTACAGCACTACAATCCCACTGGGAGGACCTGGGAGTGCTCTTATACAGAACATGCTCTTATACGGAGGCCTCTTATAGCGAGAGTACACTGTATATTTCGTTTGGAATTATTAGTTGTATACTTTTGGAGCAGCCACTTTTACATTTCAGAGCCCATTCAAAAAACGTCATTTTTTAAAAGTTTACAGAGGAAGTGGAACGAATTTACCCCTGCCCTTGCCATGTGCTGGGACGTCACGGAATCTTTAAAACGAAGATTCCATGAGTTTGAAAACACTATATGCAATTTACGTTAAAATTACGGAACCAATTTTTCAATTTTTTAGCCCCCATAAAATACATCCTCCAAAACCGTTTTTATAATCGCCAGTGCAGAGCAAGTGTTTGGATCTAACCTGGGGAAAAATATTTTTACATACAGCTGTTGAATGCCCGCATGGCACAAGTCTGGCTGTCGACTACCAACTCGGGCAGGAGTAATATTTTGTAATTACTTCATTCCAAATTGCATGGGAAGACACCAAGAACAGGAGCCCCAGGGTAGCGACTGCCAGAGTAAATGACTTCGTGTGTTGTGGCTTCGTGAGCTTGATGACTTGTGCGAATACTTTGGGAAATTTCCAGGTAGAAACGCAAGTTACAGTAATTGATGCAGCTGTGGTGCAGGTGATATTTTCTGGACAGCTGCATCCACAACCACAGCCCGGAAGAGTACTTCCGAAGTGACAAGATAAGAAGTACCAGAGGCGTATTTGCGTTCCAGGGTTTGAATATTACTAAAAAATGTTGTTGCCGTAACTTTATTAGTACCTGCATACAACTTCATACCAAAACATTACATACTGGACAGGCATGACAATTGCTTGGCAAATTGTGGCTTGCTCACGGTTTAAGTCGGCAGTGTGCTCGTAAGCATATGTTTCCCCGTGAGTCTTTAATAAGCAGCTGTGATAAGTTCCTGATTCCACCATTTACAAGAGAATTCTCATGATATTTAAAAAAATTCGAACATAGACCCAGGTAATCAAATAAGGTTGCAGTTTTCACAGTCAAATCTTCAAAGTCTGTAGTCTTGGTTCTCTGTTTGGAAAAGTTTATTTCAGTTTTTTAAAAAATAAAATATAATTTACAGGAAATAAATATTTTCTGTAGATTATTAGCTCCTATTTGAAGTTTTGTGGACATCTTTCAGTATCGAACAGACTCACTGAAAGGACACTCATTAGACTGGATAGGCTAGCGACATCTAGGGGTGGGTAATGACTACTTTAGGTTGCATATCTGTAGTACTTCCATGCCATGGTTCTATTCGTAAACGTATCAATTCTTCTTCACCTTTCCTCCTCACCCCTTGGGTAATCATAGGGTGACAGATAATAAATTTTGACGCCTGTGGTAGCTGCGATCAGTCAAGCTTTAGCACCATCGTTGGTACATGCGACGACATCTTCTGTTAATTTAAGTCCGAATTCGGTTAGTCGTTCTATTACAAGCTTTAAGCAGTCTTCGGATGTGAACGTGTCTTTAATTCGAGCCAACCCCAGGTTAATGCATTTATTATTCTGACAATGCACATTTACATTCAAGTATCTTCTGTTGTTTTTTGAAGTCCACTCATCAAGGGTCAGACTGAATCGCTCTCCTTTTTTCTCAGCTCAGTGAGTTCCGTTACTGTTTTTGCCTTCACCTTTTCTCCAAACTTCATTACAAGGTCGGTAACAGTGGTGTGGGAAAATGGTAGCTGTCCATAGTTGGATTTTAAAAATAATTTTCGTAGTACTTTCGACTTAGCAATCGTTTCAAACGCGCGTCCATCCTTTGCAACTAGCTCAGAAATGAGTGCCTCCAGGCTGTCGTCTTTAAGTGGCTTGAAATGATCGGCAATATTGTCTACATTAAACAGGAAATATTATTAACACTTTAAGCCCTAAAATTGTTCGATTTCCCGAATTCGGGTTTCGATAACTACGCTCCACTCGTTTTACCGTGTATAAAGCGATACGCCTGTAATGATAATTTGGAATTAAAATTCCAAACCTTTTTTAGCTGTTTGCTTCTTTGCATTCGTGCTACTTTTAGTCCTATCATAGGCCTCTTCTTCATCTTCCGAATTCGGTGACTCTTTACCTAATTTGACACTATGCACTGCTTTGAGATGATATTTCATACCGGAAGTGTTATTGTCCGTAGTTGGTATAAGTACGGGATCTGCTTCACACAGTTTACACTGGGCCTTAAATCCATCCTTTCTTCGCAGAAAATATTCCCAAACCTGAGCTGTTTCCATTTTTCCCACGATATTCACCGTAATCCTTCGAATCATAAAATTTGTTCATGAGATCTGTATCTAGTTTTTTAATTATATGCCTTTTACTCCCTCTACCAACTCCACTCATTTTCACTAATTATTATAAACGGTCGATGTTCAATTAAGATTTAGAATTAAACTGAAAATGCTGGAGAGATATGAGATAAGGACTGCACACACGAGTTATTGGTGAGGGCGGTAATACACGTGCACATTTGTACATGTGCATACTGTATTACTTTATACATACATGAAATGTATGTTCAAAGTGTCTGTGTAGGAGCTTGTCCAGGGAGCGCTGTTTAAGCCAGTTATGCGTATGCCATTTGGATGTACCCGTTTGTATTATTCTCCTATTTAACCGCGCTACCAAAGGCATATTAGAAACAGGCCCAATGTACAGAAATTGATAGTTGCGAGACACCGATATTTTCGACGCATTTGGCGATTTTTATCGCAAGTTATATCGATCGTAAAATGGCGATATTTCCGAGAATATCGTCTTGGTATTATCGTATTTGGCATACCTAGTATTAACATCTCTAATCTTTGTACGCCACATGAATCACAATAAGTGCATTGAAATTTATCTTTCTGTCCGACGCTAGTTCTATACAATATCCTTACTGTACCTTCCCAAAATCCAAAGCAACTTGTACAGGAAGATTCTTTATCGTCTATTGAGGCAGCAAAATCAAAAAATTGGTTCAAGGTTAGGTATGTGTTGCATAAGTTTTTTAAACACGTGACAATTTGCAGCAATGAATGAAATACTCATCAAACATCACTAAATGGAGTAAATTCTTATAAGGAGTAAAACTTCACAAAATGAAAAAAACCAAAAAAGGGTAAAGTAACCACGTACAATCTAGCAATGAAATGTTTTTGTTTTTGACTGAATGAAGGTTTTTGTTAAGCTATGCCAGCATGTGGAATAAAATACGAATTCCTTCAGCATCAGACACCTTTAAACCGTTTCCAAGAAGCATTAATTGGGTTGTTGACAGACTACAGAATAAAAGGTAGGGGTAAAAATTCACTCGTTGCATGGGTTTGAAGTATCTTACTAATAATTAAAGCTGAGAGGTTTATTACAACTCTGCTTTACCTTTTTAGTTTGCAATCCAGATTTGTGTCTCCCTGTGAATAATGCATGGGACTGAAAAATAATATTCCACTTAATTTGATAATATTTATAAATATTTTGATGTACTAATGACTACATCTGTCCGTATCTTGTTCAAGAGTTATATATAATTATCATACATATAATTTCAATAACGCAGAGTAAGCATAATCTAACTTCATTACATAATATCAAATGTCTCATAGGAAATAACATTCGATTAGCATGTACATTTTACAGAATGATTTCATTTCAGTATTTCAATTGTCGTAACAATATACTCCGCCATTTATACATACAACAAAAAAAAACCTCTCACCACTGTCGAACCTTTTGAAAATACTGCGCAGAAAAAGTATGCGTCTAAGTGTACACTGTTAAGCCCTTATTGGCTTTAGGAGTGATTATAAGCAATACTGTACTATATTATATCATTAACGTACATATATGCTCGGTTAACGTACAATATTATCCTTGAAATAATGTTAGGTACTTGTACTTGTAAAACCCCATTGATTAAAATAATGTCTGGAATATTCCAGGAGGTGGGCACTTATATGTTCACCTCCGTATATAAACCTCTGCCTACTTCAGTCCCGTAACGAGACATCCCGAGAACGCAGGCTGAGGAATTTAATGGGAACGTGTGCGAGTAACCAGTCCAACAGTGTAACCATTATACGCACTATACAAGAACAAACTATCCATACGTGAGTAAAAGCTAATAAGTACATACGCACTTATTTTCCAGAAGACTACGTTCCCGAAATCTCTCACAATAAGTGTGTGTATCTCTACCTTACTACATTTTCCACATTTGATCCTCTACTCTCATATTCCCCTTTATCCATCTCTTCATTTTACTCATTTTGTCATTCTATTTTATTCTTCACTTTATTCCCTTTTTATTTCCATTCCCACAAACCCGTTCATAATTACAGTAAAGTAATTCCAAATACAATTAATACTTAACAACACATTCACAGGATTCTCCAAAATAAAAATATGAGGATGCCTTACTGCAAACCCTGAACTATTTTATATTAGCCGAGGCTTAAAGCTTCCTTATGAAGCAACACGCTGATAAGGATTAGTGTTTGTAGTTGAAGTCTCCTACATGCAGATCAGTGCATCGCATGGGTACGGGTAGTACCTGAGTATTTGGGTACAGGTCCAGGGCCAAAATGGATACTCTGTTTAAGTACCCAAACTGAATGGGTACTTTATGGGTACTAGCTATATGTACCCAAATTTTGGGTACGAAACCAGGTGTTGGGTACAGGTACAAGCTTCCAATATACCTGGACCTGACAAATGAATACCCGAAAATGTGGGTACTTTTACAAACAGAAATGCATCTTACGAGGCATCTAGTGTAGTATGCGACTCTCTCTGCGCCGTAATTTTTGAAAAAGCACACGGTTATGCAATAGAGATGGTTGGTTTAGCACAACGTGCCAGCAATAAGTACGTGTAATTACAAATTCTACTTTTGATTCAGTAAAAATGGCGTTAAATGATATTGTGGTTATGGAGGATGTCCTAGAAGTGGGAGATTTAATTGGAGATGGCAATACCTCAGATGGCATAGAAGTTATAGTTCCATTAAGAGGTCTAGTATTGCAAAAATTATGACGAGGCAGAATTTTTTCTAGCTTGTAATTGCTGTGATGTAAATCATCGAAACTCATCATGTTGAATCGTTTACAGTAATTGTTTTGTAGTACCTGATTGGGTACAGGTACGTATAACATGTTTTCAGGTACAGGTCCATATACTGGGTATATTTTGGGTACGGGTAAATTTCAGGTACATGTACGCACTACTTGCAAAATAATCAGGTCCAGGTACCAACATTCATTTAATGGGTAATTACTTTTATTCAGGTACGGGTTTGGGTACGATGTTTGCCGGTTCCCACTATTTGGGTCCAGGTTCAGGTCCAGGTACAACATTTTTGTACCCATGCGATGCACTGATGCAGATTATCTTATGTCTCGAATATGTTAATAACTTGTTAGAGCTATTATTAAAATATTATTGCTAATTGTAGCGTACTTTTAAACAGGGGTCGGATTTTTGTAAATCTCCCTGGAAGATTTTTTTATTTTCCCTGCTGGTTGTGATGTCCCTGTTCGAAGCAGTTTTAAAACTCCCTGGTTAAAAAATTATTTCCGGAATACACCACAACAAATTCAAAACTCCCTTCTGAAAAAAGCTCAAAAAATTTGAAAAACGCTTTTGACTAATTTCACAGTCCCTGTTGGTTACCCCGCTTGAAAATTTCCCTGCTGAAAAGATTTTTTCCGTGGGTAGATTCTTCCCGTCTTCCTACATAAATCCGACCCCTGCAGTATTAAATTACTATACCCACTGATATAATAATAATTCATATTTTGTTTTATGTGCTTAGTCGCTGTCTATACATGCTGCATAAAGAATATTTACAAAGATGGCAAAATAATAAAAATTATAATGTAAACATCAGTAGAGCACTCGAGCAGTTATGAAGACGGAGAGACCGAGAACAAATAAGTAACGCTTTGCATTTAAAAGCAGACCGTCCTTCTACTCCTGGCTCTTTGTGCATATAGACTGCATGAGGATTACAAAAATCATCGCTACGGTGTAATTTGAGGCTTGTAGGGTGGCGTCAGCAACCGCCGTCAAAGTAGGATGAATTTCGAGCTTTTTTCAAAATTGCAAATATTTTTCAAAAAAACCTATTTGGCCGATTTCAACCACATAAACAATAATCATTCCGATTTACATAAGCAATGTTCACAAAAAATTTCATTGAAATACGTTCAGTTGTTTTGGAGATAACTGTCATTTGTCTTGAAGTCC
Organism: Allacma fusca; assembly: GCA_947179485.1. Taxonomy (NCBI): domain Eukaryota; kingdom Metazoa; phylum Arthropoda; class Collembola; order Symphypleona; family Sminthuridae; genus Allacma; species Allacma fusca. The sequence continues at coordinate 68,749,558 of OX359246.1, forward strand.
AAAATTTCAATAATTGTATCAAAAACTACTGTATCTGGTCGATTTCAACCAACTACGAACTTAGCCTTAATTTTGACAAAAATAAGGTCCACAAAAAATTTCACTGAAATCGGACCAGCGGTTTTTGAGTTATCTTGCGGAGGGACACACGGACGTACGGACATGGCTATTTTACTACGGGGCTGACGCCACCCTAAAAACCAGCACTGAGGCGATGTTATTGCTTTTTTTGTCAGTGCTGACGACTGAATAGCTGTTGTTTGTCGTAAGAGGTGCATTGAAATCTGCAAAAAAGCTAGTGACACTTACAATTAGTTTGGATGTTGCATTTCGGTGGTTAAGAGTTCATGTTAAACGTATTTATGTGCAGTAGAGAGTTACACTAATTCATTTGGTTTGAAATTTTTATAAAGCGTTTGGAGGAATAATCTAAATTACGGATATTGTGGAATAATTTTTCACATGCCCCACAGCAAAGCATTAAAGTATAACAATTGACAGGCTCCTTGCGAGGGATCAGTTTGTATACATTGAACCAGAAATATCATGATTACACTAGAAATGTTTAACTTGAACATTCAGTCCATCCAATTTCTTGTTAAACTTTATTGTTGAATACTTACTGATTGCTTAATTAGTAAACAGGGCAGACAAAGAAAAGAAGGCTTAAAGGAAATCCATTCATTGAGAACTCAATAGTAACATAACTTCTGGTTGTACAAAAACAGTTGAATACCAGGAAATGCCCTTCCAAAATATTTGTATAGGTATTATATTTAAATGTGTAAGAATAAACTTCCAAGGACTTTTTCAGTCAAGAAACATTTCTCAACTGCTGTCGTTAAAGACCTCGGAACAACCTCGTCTATAGAGCTTGTACGGAGAGTTTCTGAAAACGTAGACAAAATGCTGTTTTCCTCAGATTCAACCATCATCTTGTGCTTGGGTGCAATGGTGAGACCCTTTAGGGGTTTAATCCAATATTTATTGCATTTTTTAACAGTATTAGCCCATGATGGCAATTACTTGATATTTGAAAGGCGATTTATTTGTAATTTTATATACTGATTTATCTTTCCCTTGCACAAACTTCCTTCAGATTTTTTCAAATATTTAAACAATTCATTGCAAAAATCTCATACGGTCTTAGAAAGATTTAAAAAAACTGTAAGAACAATTGCTATAAACTGTTTAATTTTTTATCCTTGTCCTTTGAACGACTGGGGAGGGATGTTTTGTGGGAACAAATGTGGATTTGCCTTTAAGGTGACCTCATGTTTGCCCTTACAAGGAAAACAGGACAATTGGGTCATAATTTAATACAATAAATAATTACTTAAATCATTATTAACTCACCACAGGTAACCATCGTGTCCGCAGGAACTACTTTCGACACACTGTATTTAGATTTCATAAAAAACGTCCAGAAGGTAGCAAAATCTGAAGAATGCGTTGGGGAAAAAATTGACGGGACGAATTCGTTCAAGAAAGTGAAAGATGGATGCAAGAACAAAAATAAATCTCAAGTCGTAAGGCTCAATCATTCTTTACACCGTTCTTGAATACAGTAAAGCATAATATGTAATAGATATTTCTTTGTTAGCTAATTCAGAGGGAAATTAATATTATTTACTATTATTCCTTCATGAACTAGGAGGGGGTAAACTTTTTGAATTCCTGTACATTAATATTTTCGGGGGTACAGGTAATTTCTGTAAAAGGTTTACATGCATGAATGAATGTAAATGAGGAAACCTGCATTTAATTTCGAGAAAATTTGATGACAAAATTAAACGTTCAGACTTGCAGAGAGTACCAAAATACATTATTCTTCCTGCTAATCCAAAAACTGCTGAAACGACCGTGAACGAAGTGGAACGCAACTTTGTTTTGCAAAGACAACTAAAGATTAGAATCATTCCAAAGAGTAAAACATTCAACACTATTGAAATTTGAAATGTAATTGTTCAAAACAAATTCAGAATTGTTTTTCATGTACCAAACATTTTTGGGCTATAAAATCAGTTTTGGAAAATCTGAAAAGTTTTTACAAAATGCGGGAACTGAATTTTTTACCTTTGCCTCTTCGATGGGATAGAGGGAGAGCAACTTTGTGGGATTTTGTGCAATAATCTTGTCGCTGATTTATTGACCAGTAGTAATAATTGAGTCGGAATGTTTTCGGAAACTTGACCCATACATTATGCCATTGGTTTAACTACTTTGGTTAATGATTCTAAAATATTATAAATCGTCCTCAGATTAGATACGTAGTTTTTGAGAGGGTGCATAAGTTTAATTCATAGGGTTATTAAAAATGGGTATTAATTTAATTTAATTGATCAAAATAAACTTGAATTTAATTAATTTAATTAATTGGAGTGGTAGAGCAAATGAAAATAAACTTTAGAAATTTAATTCTTTAATTATATTGGAGTGGTAGAGCAAGGGTTGTTGTAATTTAAATTTCACAAAAGGGGTTCTCAAAATTACCAGGAGTAGGTAGAGCAAAATTCAAACTGGCAGAGTAACAGGTTGGGGAATTTAGGAATTAATCCAGCGCTCCGCGCGGAATATGTGCATTGCCCGGAAAACAATTTATTTTAACTGTAGAATTTTATCCGGAGCTAATGCTCGGAAAGACTACTCCTTTTATAAAATTCCCAGGGCAGATGCACGTTCAAATATTTTTAAGGAGGGTAGGCAAAAATAAAATAAGGTAGGGTAAATGCCCACGCCTGCCAGACCCGGCTTTTTTATAAAGTAAAAAATAAAATCCCCAAAAATATAAAATTCTTACTTGAAAGGGTCCAATTTTACCTTAGGTAGCACGGGAAGGGCCTAATTAAATTTATCCCAAAAACAAACCAAAATTTCAAAAAAATATTCCAAAAAAAAATTTATTTTTAATTTTTAAGAAAAAAATTACAAGCAACACTACTTTTTAATGCCAAGAAACCAAGCTGCCAAGATTTCAAACTTGGCGCTGGATGGTCTGGGTAGGCAGGGATTGGTGGCTCAGGTATGGGTAAAGGTCTGGTGGTATGGGAGCGGGAAAAGGTATGAATTACCTAATATAAACCGTCCTTTCGGTCGGAAAATCCTGGAGAGATCTCCGGAATCAGGAGCCAGAGGTAAAGACCTCGGAACCAACCGCTTGAGCAGTGGATTACAGAATGTTCCTTCTGTGGAAATCCCTTCCCCTTTTATACTTTTTAAAGGGTCCAGGATTCCCACAGGAGGAACATAAGGTGAGTTTATTACATTCATTTTATTTTTAGATTTTAAGTAGGTCAGGATTAGGATAGGGTTTGGGTTGAGAAAATGTAAACACATTTGTTTACATTTTCTCATTTATACTTTTTATTTATTTATTTTAATTTGCAGGACTGGGGAAAGCAGTGGAGTCCTCAACATCATCGGAGGAAAGTGTGTGTGTGGACATGTGCCCAGTGAAAGTGACAGTGACAGTTTTGTCAGTTTTCACACTGACAATATTTCCCTCCCCAAAATAATTGTTTGAATACAGGCTGTTAGAAGTTCTTAGAAACGGGAATTATTTCCTTTTTTTATTTTATTTCAGAATGTCAAGACTCTGCGGTCGTAAAACGATTATTTTGAAACTTCAGTCTTTAACATATTGTACTTTGTAGCAAAAGTATTTCAGTATTTTCAGTGAAATGGTAATTTGAACATAAATAAATATACTTTATATATTGACAAGAAATATATATCAGTCTTTAAGTTACATAAACATGAATGAAAATATTGATTTTTTTATATAGAGATCTATATAGTAGAGATTTGAGACAAAAAATATCAGAAGAACTTTATTCTAAGTTGGTCGACTCCATTTAAGAGGGCACTGCTCCGTCTTGTGTCCAACCTTTTTGCAATAAAAACAAATGGGACGTCCTTGAGGATCCGTATAAATATGGGCCTTTGTCATTTGCATTTTGTTGGCACACTCCTTGATGGGATGCTGCTGATGGCAATAGATGCATTTTACATCTCTTTTCTTGATTTTCTTTCCGCGTCTGTTGTCGGGACCATCCTTACGAAAACCAGTTCCATCACCTCTTGGGAAGAAAGGCAGCGTCGGATTCCGAAGAAACTTGTCTGGAGCAAACTTCTTCATTCCAGGAGTAACGTCAGGAGGAATTGATTTGAGCTTCTTCGGCTGAGAATTCTGCTCTTGGACGTTTTCCTCTAGGAATACGGTGAATATGTTTTGATGACGTCGGAGTGTAAGTTGAAAGGGTTTTATAGGTAAGCGGGATACTGTAGGAGGATTTGAAAGAGGGTTTGTGGTTGAAGGTGATGGACGGTGGGGAAGTTTTATAGGTAAAGGGTTCTTAAAACCTGGGGTAAGAATTTGGTAGGATGAAGGAGGGGGAACTTTATGAGTGTCGTATTGAGGATTTATAGGAATGGTAGATATTTTTAAAGGAGGAGGTTTGGGAGTATTGAACCCTGTAGGAATTTGATCAGGAAGTCGGAGATGGACAGTTCCAGAAGACGTTGGGATGGACATCGTTGCCGGAGGAATCTTCATCGGTGTTGCCACTCGAAATGGTCTTGTGGCCTTGCGTACAAAACAAAAGCCTTCTGGAACTGCAGCTGGTGGCGATGGCGAACGAATACGGAGATTCTTCATTTGGACAACTGGATTCAAACTTGGATCTTTATACAAGTCTTTCGAAGCAGCCAATTCCTCCAGAGTCCGAATATTGGGAGCATATGATTCGCCAGTCTTCTCACGCACCAAGGGAACAATATCCGTGATAGTATTGAAGCCGTTGGAGTCTCCGGGGCATGTCATCTCCATTATGGTGGTTAAAGATGGAATCTCTTCGGCTCCTCGAGGTTCGTTATCTTGAGAAGGTGGGAAGACTAATTTAGGACTAGGAATAGGGGATAGAAGTTTAGGAGGGGGTCTAGCAGGAGATCGGAGCAATATCTCTTCGACGTCATCTGGAATTGGGAAGCTGATGGGAGAACCGATGTCCAGAAGCTCTTCAATATCTTCAATCAGATGGTTATTATTGACGTCTACCATGTCTAAGAAGTAGTATAATTTATTGTAAGATCATACTGAATAGATTCGACAGAGTTTCAACGGTATCAAGTTTCTTCATGGTATGAGTCTCGGAATTACTAGGATCATATCTTATAGGTTTTCTAGTAACTCGAGACGAAGAACGGGAAACAGTTGATAACTTTGAAGAAGTGCTATCTGCACTTGAATCATGGGAGGAAGTTTGTACAGGAATTATAACAGGAGGGACACTTTGAGGTTGCGGGATTCTACTAGTGCCAGTGATAGGAGGAGAATTATTAGTTATTATAATATTACTATTTTCAGGAATAGTATCAGGAGTTATATTACATGGAGGAGTTTGTATTTGAGGAGTATCATTATTGGGAGTCTCTGTATTCATTTCAACAACTGTATCTTCAGAGGAAGTGAAGAATCGGATATGAATTCTTGATAGTCTCTTGTGTACTTAGCTGTGTTAAACCAGTCTTTATTTAAGTGAGTGTCTGCATCAAACTTAGGAGAAGTGTAATTAGGATCTTTCTCAACAGGAGTTTGTAAGATGGGAGGTGTACTTTCATGAGTGTTAATAGAAGGATTCTGAACAGGATTATTGGGCGGTATATCAGGATTAAATCCTTCAATTTCTGGGGACAACTCTAATTCTGGATCTCTATACATCTCATTGATTGTGTCTACTTGTTGACCAATAATTTCGGGATGGTACTTAGACAAATGATGAACATGGAAAACTCTGCCTATGTTATTGGCAAGGCTGTTATCCAAGTCAATGAGATAAGTTAGAGGTCCCAGTTTATCCATAATTCTGTAAGGGCCATCCCACTTGAGTTTGAAACGAGCTTTTGCTCCAACTAGTCGTTCTCGGCTTTTTACAAGGACTAGTTCGCCTATATTAAACTCTAAGTGTGGATGGCTCTTGTCGTACTCTAACTTATTGCTAAGTTGGTAGCGACAAGTATTCTCATTAGCCTGTACCCTGTCCTTAAGTAATTGAAATCGTCTATCCATTGCGGAAAGATGTTCATTATTGACTGGGTACTTGGATGTCGTAGCTATTGAGGGATCCATACCATAAAAGAGACGGAAAGGGGAAAATCCTGTTGTGGAGTGTTGGGAAACATTGTAACTCTTGGCTACAATGGGAACTTGTATGTCCCAATCCATACCAGACTTCTGTGTAGACTTAGATAACATGTTCTTAAAAACATCATTGGGACGTTCGGCATAGGTATTTGATGCGGGGTGATAGGGAGCTATATGTTTAAGCGTTATTCCTTTATCTGAACAGAAAATCAGGAAATCTGTTGAGGTAAAGGAACCAGCATTGTCACATATAATCTTCTTACAATGATCATATCGGGTGAAATACTTGCCTAAGTTCGTAATGACTGTATCTGAAGTCATATCCGAAGTAGGGATGGTATCAATCCATCTAGAAGCGAGATCCACAATAGTTAATAAATATCTATTGTGTCTTCGTGTGATGGGGAGCTCAACAATAAAGTCTATAGCTATGGTATGGAATGGTTCGAGTGGAGTTAAATTCGTCTGTAACGGCCCAGCCTTTGCAACATGTGATACGTTCTGGAATTGACATGTCTGGCAGGCTTGACAGAAACGACGAACAACTTTATACATTCCATACCAATAGAATCGAGAGCGTATAGCAAAGTATGTATTATGGAAAGATAAATGAGATAAATCATTTGCATGGACATCAGTAAAAATCTTATGTCTAAGACACTCAGGAATTACCAGTAACCAAAGAGGACCAGTTTCATTATAGTTAGCGTAATAGAGAATATTATTAATAATGGCATAATCTTTTGAAAATTTATGAGGAATATCAGGACTTTCAGTTTCATTATATTTAATGGAATCGATAATCGATTTTAACTTATCGTCCTGTCTTTGAATCTGTTCAAAAGTTTGCTTCTTAGCATTAACCACATATGAAAATAAAGGTTCATGGGAGTCTATCTCTTTGGTATCTCGTAGTTCAGGGTCTGACGTAGGATTAATATTGACGGCTCATATAAGCTCTTGATGCTCAGCTTGTTCTAATATGGGACGGGAGAGGGCATCAGCGAGTAAATTCTTATGTCCCAGAATATGGGCGATTGTAAAATTGTAAGGGTACAGACCAGTAGCCCATCTAGCCAATTTTCCCTTGGGATCGCGTACTTTGAGCAACCATTGAAGGGACGCGTGGTCAGTTAGAACACGGAATTGCTGTCCATGCAGGTAATGATGGAAGTGTTCAATACTTTTGACAATTGACCATCCCTCTTTGTGGGTGATCGACCACCTACTTTGTGTTTTGTCAAAAGATTTAGAGTAATAAGCTATGATTCCTACTTCATTGTTTATAGTTTGAAGTAATGCGGAACCTATAGCTTGTTGACTACTATCGACATATAAATCTAACTTACCATCGGGATGAGGGAACATAAGAATAGGAGCTGATGTGATAGCTAACTTTAGGTTCTCAAAGGATTCTTGCTCGACGTGAGTCCAAGCAAATTTAGCGCCATTTTCGGTTAGGCGAAATAAAGGTTTTGCTAAAAATGACATATCTTTAATATGTCGACGGAAGAATCCTATGATACCTAAAATAGGGCGAATTTGTTTAACATTCTTAGGCGGTTTTAAGTATAAGAGGGCCTGAATACGATCTTGCTTATCCTTAGAAATAACATGACCTAAGAAGTCCAACTCTTCATATCCAAATGAACATTTCCTTGGTTGCAGTTTATAGTTTCTTTGGGCGCACCTAGCTAGGAAATTATCAAGTCTATCTAGCATCTCTTCAAATGTGCGACCAAAGAATCCTGCATCATCAACATAACTAGCTAACCAAGGATAATGAACCTTTAGAAAGATCTGTCTAAATGCGTGCTGAAAGCGAGGACCTGAGTTTTTCCAGCCAAATGGAGCTCTCGTAGGCCTTAACAATTCGTCGTTAGTGACGATAGCCAATACATCGCGAGAATCTTCCTCGATCTCTATTTGACGAAAAGCGTCCTTACCATCAGCAGTACAGAAGAATGAAGCGTCAGCAAAGGAATCTAGTTGTTCTTGTAGATTATCGGCAGGGAAAGGAAAGAATGACATTTTAAATTGACCTTTCGTAGGTCATATATAACTCTAGGGGGTCCATTCTTACGAGGAACAACTAATACAGGGGAACTGTATGGTCCAGTGCAAGGTTCTAACCAGCCTAACTTTTTCTCTTTTTCAACATGGTCTCGAATAACTTGTTTGTTGATTGGAGAATTTCGGTAAGGGGTAGACTGTACTGGACTATCATCGATTAATTCGATTTTACAGGAGATATTACGACTATTGTCATCTGTAATTATACCTATGTCCTCATCTCTCCAAGCAAACGCAGTGGGATGTTTTCTAATTATTCGTATAATAATATCCCTCTGTTGCTGGGATAGAGAAGGACCTAGATTAAATTGTGCAATTTGATCGTCTGTTAGAGGGGGTACATGTACTCTATGAATGTTACGAAGATTCACATTGTTTTGCTCGAGGGGTTCACAATTAGCTATGTGACTGCAAGGTTTCAGTGTTTTGGGCTCATTAGTTAGATTTGAAACGTAAATAAATCCTTGACCATGAATAGCATTAACAATACTAGAAGTCTGAACTAACCCGTCTGTATAGAATAAGTATTTATTAGCCCATACCGCTCTGTCTCCAGTATACTGTGTATTAAAGAAAATCTTTATACGTCGAGCCCCTTGTGGTGGAATTTGGTAGGGTCGATTTGTTCTACAGCGTGTAGGGAAACGAGGAAAAGGGCCTGACCCTATTTTTGGCCCTTTAAGGTTTTAAAAACATGCATTGTGTCTGTACTCATAGACTGTGAGGAAACATGCGATTTAATAGTACAAGAAGATTTTGTACTAGATGGAGCTTTAACAAAGAATTTAGATTGTGATTTGCAAGAAGGGGTAGTAACATGAGAAATAGATTTTAAACATTGAAAAATATTCTAAGGTAAATACACGGTACCCTTATAGCAATCAATGTGAGCCTTAATACTTCGTAAAATATCTAGACCGGTGACCATTTCAGAAGAAAGATTATCAAGGATATAGAATATCCATTCATAATGTCCGGGGCTCCGCGCGGAAACTCGTATTTTGATATAATGATAAATAACTATACTTGAATGAGGTTTATCTACGGAGAGGGTAACGTAGATAGGTTTCGAACAATCATGTAGAGTATAAGAGGAAGGAATCTTCTCTAATAAAGAAGGGTGAATACAGGAGATAGATGCGCCTGTATCAACAAGCGCAGTAAGTTTGTAGGGGTTCTTCCCTAAAATAGAAATATCCCATAATAAATCCGTTTTATTATTTAGAGCTCTAAGGGGACCAATACAATAATTAGGTAATAACACTGATTTAAGAGTTGATAGAGGTTGAGTCTTAAAGCTAGTGTTGCAGCGCGTGCAGCAAGATTTATGTACTGTGTTTTGTGGGATTTCCACCGAACCGCTGGGGTCTAAATTGTTGACCTTCCATTGGTCATCGAGGCCGTAATTTGTGCATTCAGCATTGAATTGCACTAACCAATCCCTGACATTGCTACTACCATCATACTTCCGAAATGTTTGAAGCATGTGATATATGCGAGAGGGATCATTAACGGGGGCAGGGTTATTGGAAATGGGATTTGCCGTAAAATACTGCGCAATCGCAGCGGCGATCTGATTGACTTGGTCCTGATCCATCTCGAAGGACCAAAAATAATTTAATTCCTTAAGTGTTATATACAGGGAAAATGAAGCTCTAAACAATTACGGGTAACGTAGGTAGTGAATATGGGGCGAGTCTGGTACAGAAAATAAGTATGGAAAATTACGGTATCAATTGATGACTCGTAATGAAAAATGTATGTCGAATGATTATTTAATCGACCTGAGATTATTGATCGGGAAGTGGGGCGGAAATTACAACAGTGGGGATATTTACGGATAACCGTATCGAAATCCAGAAACATGAGGTGCTTGGTGTGAGAGGGGTTAGGAATTGTTTGGCGACTGACACACTCTTAAATAAATCGAAAAAATTAATTGAAGTAGGAGATAACCCTAATGAAATTAAAATGCCGGAAAAGATCGGCGCCTTATATGAGAAGGTGCATAAGTTTAATTCATAGGGTTATTAAAAATGGGTATTAATTTAATTTAATTGATCAAAATAAACTTGAATTTAATTAATTTAATTAATTGGAGTGGTAGAGCAAATGAAAATAAACTTTAGAAATTTAATTCTTTAATTATATTGGAGTGGTAGAGCAACGGTTGTTGTAATTTAAATTTCACGAAAGGGGTTCTCAAAATTACCAGGAGTAGGTAGAGCAAAATTCAAACTGGCAGAGTAACAGGTTGGGGAATTTAGGAATTAATCCAGCGCTCCGCGCGGAATATGTGCATTGCCCGGAAAACAATTTATTTTAACTGTAGAATTTTATCCGGAGCTAATGCTCGGAAAGACTACTCCTTTTATAAAATTCCCAGGGCAGATGCACGTTCAAATATTTTTAAGGAGGGTAGGCAAAAATAAAATAAGGTAGGGTAAATGCCCACGCCTGCCAGACCCGGCTTTTTTATAAAGTAAAAAATAAAATCCCCAAAAATATAAAATTCTTACTTGAAAGGGTCCAATTTTACCTTAGGTAGCACGGGAAGGGCCTAATTAAATTTATCCCAAAAACAAACCAAAATTTCAAAAAAATATTCCAAAAAAAATTTAATTTTAATTTTTAAGAAAAAAATTACAAGCAACACTACTTTTTAATGCCAAGAAACCAAGCTGCCAAGATTTCAAACTTGGCGCTGGATGGTCTGGGTAGGCAGGGATTGGTGGCTCAGGTATGGGTAAAGGTCTGGTGGTATGGGAGCGGGAAAAGGTATGAATTACCTAATATAAACCGTCCTTTCGGTCGGAAAATCCTGGAGAGATCTCCGGAATCAGGAGCCAGAGGTAAAGACCTCGGAACCAACCGCTTGAGCAGTGGATTACATAATGTTCCTTCTGTGGAAATCCCTTCCCCTTTTATACTTTTAAAGGGTCCAGGATTCCCACAGGAGGAACATAAGGTGAGTTTTTTACATTCATTTTATTTTTAGATTTTAAGTAGGTCAGGATTAGGATAGGGTTTGGGTTGAGAAAATGTAAACACATTTGTTTACATTTTTATGATCGACTTTCGTGTTCAAATCAGGATTGAATAATATTTTTTGGGCTATCAATTTAGCTCCCAGAAACATCAAAGCCTTTCAAGGATAAAAAAAACTTGTAGAAAAACTTAAATCTCAATCGATTATAACTGCAAAATCATTTCCAGATAAATACGCAAGTGCATACTTTGCTAGCAAGTGTCCCAAGAAATTAGTAAGTTCTAATAAATTCGCCTTGGTTTCCAAAGTTGCAAATCGTATTTGGTTTGGAAAACAAAATCTATTTTGTGTTTCACAAGGCTGCCGACAAGGATGAGGGCCTCATTTGCATTCTTGATCTTATTATCAAAGTAAGTTAATTTTTCAAGTTACCTCGAATATTGCCGGTAGCGATATGCAATCAATTAACAAACAATTATTTTTGACATTACGTCCTAACTTTTTAAAAATAATTTCCCGCGTTGAATTATTTTATTACGAAGGGTCTTTTGTTAGCTTACAGGGATAATATTAACAAGGTTTGTTAAGATCTGTTATTGGTATTTTACTGCAACTTTAGTTCTTTTCAATTAACAAGTAATGAATTCCGTTAACCATCTATGAAAATTGGGGTGAAAAGCAATAAATAAAGCCATGAACTCAAAAGTATGAAGATTTTGAATAATTTTTAAGATTGGCCTGAATAAATGCTTTTATATGTCCTACAATGAAAATAACCTAATTCCAAGATGATGCGCCAGTAACTTAATAATTCCTCAATTGCATTAAATTTTAATTGCAATTACGTAAGAGAAATAAGGAGTTAAATCAGCTTTGAAGTTCACATTAATTAATTATATATTACAGACGTGTACTGGCAAAAATTGAACCTGCGTAAAACACATGAAAATACAGACCAACTGAAGCAAACAATACAAACGGTCGTGGTAAAGTGTAAGTTTAATGCAAACAGCTTTGTAATAGTCTATTAAATTAGCTCAATCAAAATGGACTCCAGATTTAGTGCATCTGTATCTGTAGCTATTTGAGATTGTTCATATTTAAACTGATGTTTGTGTTATATGATTACACTACACATATTGTATCTACATAGACCAAAACTACATGATTTGCGCCTAGTTTCAAGTTCGTATTCAGCAACTTTTGTATATTTGAATTTGATGTATTTTTACGCTAAAAGTAATGGCATGAAATGTTAATGCAGCATTAGTAAATAGGTTCTGGACCCCTCTCACTGTGAGTTTAATAGCGCTGGACATTGTGTACTAATTATTTTCAATAATGTTAATGTCGAAATAAATTAAAATTATTATGACTATAAATGCACACATCATTAATATCTAGCGACTACCTTTTGAATTTCGATAATTTGAATTTCTGTAATTATTATTACTGATTATTCAATCATTATTAGAATTTAGTGATCAGCACATAAATTTAATTCAAAATGAAACCAGCACACCCCTTAAAAGTTGTCTTTTATCTTAATAATAGCGTTTTAATTTGCAGCATTGAATGAAATACTCATCAAACATTTCACTAAATGGAGTAAATTCGTATGAAATCACAATATGAAAAAAAACAAAAAAGGGTACAATACAGCAATGAAATGTTTTTATTTTTGACTGAATGAAGTTTTTTGTTAAGCTATGCCAGTATGTGGACTAAAATACGAATTCCGTCAGTATTAGACACCAAAGCTGGGCACATATCCTACATTTATGCATAAATATACGCAGTTTTTTATGTATGTTCGCACATTTTCCGAATATTTGTATGTATTTTATGTAGGCTGCGTGTTTCCACTAAAAAAAATGTATGATATATGTATGGCATGAATACTGTATTTACGAGTATGCATGTTTAAAAGGCCGGGGAGATTTAGGTATGTATTATGTATGCACCGTGTATGTTCAGCGAGCTCCATCTGTATTTTCTTGGCACGGTCTATGTTTATTGGTGTATTCGCATTTGTTATTTCCTGCTGCAATGCAAACGATTTCTATACGTTGTGACTGAAACCTACGAAACTAGATATTAACAATTTTAAACTTAACTAATTAACAATATACACGCGCGAAGCCATGCTTCATTAGTTTTTATAAAGGTTCAGAACGTTCTACATGCACTTTTATAGGCACGTGTACATATATTTATACATAAATTTATTTATATGATGAATATATGTATGATTACATTTCGGGACAAATTAATGTATGCATATATGTATGATTGCATTTCTGGACAAATTTTTTGCCCAGCTTTGTTAGACACGTTTAAACCAGGGTTGGCAAAAAACCGGCTTTTATCAATAAAGACTAAGCCAGTGGCAAGAATTGGTAACAACCGGTTTTTATTGGACAGTGGACTTATTTGGATAGTATTAATTACAGCCATTTTATACCAACCTATACAACAAGTCCGGGCCGATTAGAACCGGATTTTAACCAATAACGGCCAGGCCATTTCTTGACACTTGCCAACCCTGGTTTAAACCGTTTCCACGAAACATTGTTTAGGTTATTGACAGACTACATAATAATAAGTACGGGTAAACATTTTTGGAACACGGTCCTAAAATATTCCATTCTCCAGTTGGAAGCTCAGTTCATTTTGGGACCATGTGCGGTGGGAATTTTGAAATTTAAAGTAGAAACAGGTGGACAAAGTGGAAAAGGTGAACAAGATGGCAAAAAGGTAGAAAAATGGAAACGGTCGGGATTTTAGAACTTGGGTCAACACGGTGATCTGTTAGGTTCCTGAAATATAGAATGCAGATTAACAATTAAAGTGTGGGATTGATAATAACTCGGATTAGTCAATATGAAACAAGCAAGATACGTTCACTACACGAAGGAGTTCTTCAGTTTAAAACCACTAAGAAGCTGGAAAAGATAATACGACCCTCTGGATTATTTTACTGAAAAATCAAATTGCAAATTTGAATTTGTGATTTTGTCTCCGGCAAGTTTGTAAATTTTTACAACTTCCGGCAAAGGTCGAACCGTGCAACTGCAAGGTGCGAATCATTTTTAACGACAGATATTTTAAGCTTAATTGTTTGAATCCAATCCCGGGGGCAACGGCCGTCTGTTTAACAACTGGGATGGGGGACAACACGCATCCGACGGTACCAATTGAATGGAATGATGTGAAGAGCTGTGTTTGACCAACAGAAAAGTTTAATTTAAAATTAACAGATTTGAGTTGTGTTTGACGCATTAAAAATAATTTGACGCTCGGCTAGTAGTTTTGGATTTTCTCCTATCACAATTTATTTCCCAGCCAGAACAATTGCATAATATTTAAATAATGACCCGGGTAAAGCTGGGGTCTTTCGGAAAACACACGGTTCCCAGGGGGATCTCGATTTGTTCTGGCAATACAGGGTTTCGGTCTATGAACACCCTGCTATATACTTACTTACAGGAAACTTAATTCTGCCATTCTCGGAGCTTGTTTTAAATTACAACACACCAAAGGTCTAGATCTATAGGACGATAGAATTTTATTAAATCAGAAATAAAAAATCCTTCTTAAATGATTAAAATTACAATTCCTTCTTTAAACACATCCTCTCTTCTAATTTGAAGGTGATAGTTACCGATGATGGTAACTAACTAACTTAACCTATAAATTAGTAAATATCCGAAGTCGGGAAAATGCTCAAAATAATCAGGAGCGTGCTCCGACACAACCATGCTGCTTCATTCTCTGATAACGACTTGCCTCCTTTTATTCACGTTAGACTGTCGCGTAGCGTGAGCCGGGGCTCTTCACATATTACCTCACGTGAGGGAGCCAACCCTCACATCTTCCCCCCATCACCACTTTCACTGTCCCAGTGAAAGCGCGGAGGAGAAAATGTGGGGAAGGAAAAACAAAAATTAATACATTATGTATGTATGTATGTATTTGTGGAGACCAGAGTCGATACCAGAAGTATTAATTGTAATACGAAGTACCTCCTCTGGAGGCGCTCAAGTCCGAGACTTATTGCGCTCGCCCCATTACAGTTTTACTGTTAGCTCTTGCCAAATCTTCTTGTCGCCATGAGAAAGGCGACAAGTGTGTGTGGCTGAGCTTCAGAGATGGAATTCCAGCATGCTATGCCCTCGTGCAGATAAACTAGTCTCTGCCCTATGTACAACGGGCACTCACACATGATGTGCTCCATTGTTTCATCTGCCAGCCCACAATTACAGGCCGGAGATCCAAGCTTCCCTATACGATGCATATGCTTGTTAGTATTAGCAAACCCAGTAAATATAGCCGTTAATAGTTTTGTGCCCATCCTACCCTTGACGATTGTATTGCCGCCTGTACGGGGTTTCGATATATATTTTTTACACTTAAGGGTGGACAAGTTCCATGATTTCTCATGTTCGTTCCTTGTCCAATCACCTATTATAGATTTGATCACTGATTCTGACACAGGTAAAATCGGTTCAGGTCCACTCACCTCTCCTGTTCTGCCTGTGCCTGCGACCATTCTGGCTAATTTCTCCACTATTTTATTACCTACTTTGCCAGAGTGTCCCGGTATCCACCCTACAGTTACCCGGTTCGCTTCAGCAAGAGTTTCAAGCTGTAGATGACATTCCAATAGAATGGAAGATCTGATACAGCTAGACGCAAGCGAGTCCCTCCGCTCCTTGGTCTAAGTGCCAATATACTGCTTGTAAGGCAGCGTAACATTCACTTTGAAAAACTGTGGCAAGGGTGCCTAGTGGGAAGGACGCACACCATGTAAACCCACTGCCTTTTATGTATACTCCACTACCTGATGATCCATCAGACCGTTTGGATCCATCCGTATAGCAAACGATGTCTTTAACGTGCCTGAGTTCCGGGTCTGATTGTTCCCAATCTACCGCTGAGCTCAGGTTAGTTGAATAGGATTTATCTACATTGCAGAGAATCTTATCACTTGGCATGTCGAGTCCCACGACACTGCTTGCCAGATGGGTACATGACTTGGCATGTCCATTGGTGTAGCCGTCGTAGAGCCAGTTATTATTGGCAATGAGCCTCCGGCGTGCCATCATAGCTGCTCCTTTGAGGTGGATGGCTATTGATTTCATCCCAGTTAAGCATTCAATTCCTTCCCTGGGTGTGCCATGCATCCCTCCCGTTATGAGCAGTCCTGCCTGGTATTACACTCTATTGAGAGCACCCAAACAGGTAGCCTTAAGTGCCGAGTTTATCCAAATAAAACAGCAGTATTCCAAGAGAGGTCTAATTACTGCTTTGTACAACCAAAGCATTCTGCTGGGACTTAGACCCCAGTTTCTGCCCACCATTCTTCTACTGTATCCTAAGGACCGGAGTGCTACGGTCTTCCTGTTTTCCAAGTGCTCAGACATGCTGAGTTTCTTGTCCAGGAGTATGCCCAGATATCTCACATGGTCCTTGTAATTCAGTCGAATGTTGCTGATAATTACTGATTTTAATTGAATTTTCCGTAGTTTGGTGAACATTATTAGATCAGTTTTTTGGGGATTCAGTTTGAGACCACGTCCAGGGCACCAAGAAGTTATTGTCAAGAGCCCCCGTTCAATTATTCTCGTAACTGTTCCCGTATCTTTACCCTTCGCCAGCATGCTGACATCATCTGCAAATGCTTGCGAAAGTAGACCAGGTATTTTAATTAATAGTATTAATACATTATAGAAAGGGGCCTAAGCCAAAATAAAATGTGAACAAAATATATTACATATTTAGATATAATAGTTATACAGATCGGCAGAAGCCCTAGACCTATAAAGATAAACACAGCACACAAATCAAATATTATGCACAGACAATGCATTGATGCCTCAAAACAAAAAAAATAACTCGGAAAAATGTTGTGAAGTCCGGCGATTATTCGGGGGTAGATGCAACGCAGACCTCCGTCCAAGGAGCCAAAAAGAGGTCAAAGTAACTCTCCGAGTCCCGGCCCGGGTAAAGAGGACAATCCTCACCGCGATGAGCAGCCGTTAGATCCCGGCAACGATAACAACCAGGGTGAGCACGAAGGTAGTGCTGACCGCGGCACACGACGTAAGTGTCGGAATAAAAACCGCAGACCGGGGTGGTGCGGAATACTCTGCTGGGGAGACCCCGGCGGTCCCAGCCGTAAATTACCTCAGTTTGGTCCCAGAAAGGCGCAATGGTGGAGGGTTTAGTAGGGCCATGATTACAGCCACGAATACGATCCCGGAGCTGGTGAAGGAATTTCCTTATAGCAGGGACTTCCCCGAAGATACGTAGCATGCGGACAGTAGTGCCCGCGATTTTGGGATCCAAAATAGCCGTGACCCTACTTGGGGCGGCGAAGGCTGAGAGTTCATCTTGACGGTGCCCTGCCGGAGGAAAAGCTGCGTCCAGGTCTTCATGGCTGAAAACGTAAGCAGTGTAAAAAGGCTGAAGCGTGACAGTGTCAGCCGTCGGTGGGCAAAATCCTCGACGTGTGTCATAGGTCCAGACCCCCCATTTCTGGATATCCGGAGCCGATGGTTTGGGAACAACCGGGCTTGACGGCTGGACGGGAGCAGGCAAAATGATTATAGATGGCTTGCCAGTAAATTCCGGCGACGGAGCAGAGGCAGGATCCGGTAACGGAGCAGAGGCAGGATCCTGTGACGGAGCAGTGGCTGGATCCTGTGACGGAGCAGTGACGGGGTCCGGGTGATGTCCAGTGGAGGGACCGGCGACGACCGTGGATGCATAGAGAGATGCACTTGCTGCTAGACTCGCAGAGGTCGCTCGGTGACGTTGATGGACGGCCCGATCCAAATTGAGGGACAATAAGTCGACAAGGGCCGTGAGGTGCTCGAGGATTATGAAGTCCGGATCCGACACGAGATCAGGTAAGAGAACCAGATCGGCGATAATCGCATGAGCAATATGAACGTCAGAACTGCGTGACCGGTTTGGGTCCGCGAAGGCCAAAATCGGATGTGAAGGTACGTAACGGAAGATCCCCGTCCGGAGGAAACGGAGGCGTTCCCAGGCGTAGTCCATGTCATCAGACTGGAGTCCACTAAGGACCTCGCGGGCTGTCGACAGCATTGTATTCACATAGCCGGGATCCACAGAGCGGGAAGTTGAAGCCCCCGCCATTACCTAAAGGAATAAAAAAAATATATATAATTATGACAGTCGCAGGAAGGCCGGACATTTTTTAAACACACAAAGCACACACAAATCTCATCACTGACCGTTAGTTAGGTTAAAGAAAATATATATATATATTGATGCACACTTACAACGCCGGTTGTTAACTAAAAAATTCGGAAACTGACAATAAAAGAACCCAAAATACGTCGTTTGTGGTTAAGCGTGTGAACGAACTAAGGAAGTGAGCGACTGTGGTGTTTGAAGCTGCAGACGTGAATGATGGAGCACGGTAGGTACTAGGTGCGTGGAGGTAGGAGGAAAGGTGGAGAAGCACGGACGACTGAAAATCGTTCCGTGTAGTGTCCCTCATATACAGTGCACTAAGCAAATAGGCGGCCACCGTGTTATAAGGATATGACTCCCTGCCAGTCGTGTGAGATAGCCGACACCCACTGTAGTTGTGCAAACCATACTTGCAGTCGTTCAGTTCATAAAAGGGTGAACTGAACTGAACTAGCCCATATTTTCATTGTTTTTGAATGAACTTGAACGAACTAGCTAAATGCAAAATTTTGATTGAATGAACTTGAATTGAACTCAGCAGAACTTATTATGAATGTGAACGAACGTTCATCGTACGTTTAAGTAACACAAACTGAACTGAATTGAACTTAAGAATCCAGGTTTGAATGTAAACTTTTATATTCGTGAACACAACACTAATATGATCGATCTCTCAGTTGCCTGACCATATATTTTATAGTTGTAATCTCAAAAACTTGCACGCTGGTTTTTGACTATTCATTTCAATGAAATTAAATTACAAATCAAAGAAATAGTTATTTACAAGCAAGCCGGTATCATACATTTAATAACGCATATTTGACACATTTTGGACGAAATCGTATGAAATAAAACGCGCAATAATTGTAAGCATATTTATATGATTTAATAACTTGAAATAGCTTGGTTTTCTTAGATTGGTCGTTTACCGGAAAGCTCAAAGTCAATACTGCTTTCAAAACACCAGAGATTTGAAAGTAGTTATCTAATCAGTCATTTAGCGAAAAGTTGTGCTTTAGTCATAGTCAGCTATAAAAATTTAACTAAATGCCACCTAAATATACTATAACAGACTTGAACTAATTGGCTCGGTATTGACAGATAAAGCGAACTGAACTGAATGACCAAAAAGTATATAATGAATTGAATTGAACTTTGAAAAAATACTTCAAGGGTGAACTGAACTGAACGTAACGACCGGAAAGTACCCTGTGAATGGAACTGAACTACGACGGGCTTTGGACAAGGTGAATTGAACTTAACTGAACGGCACGAAAATTTTGGGGATGTGAATGGAACAGAATTTGAACTTTGGACCAAAACTGCAAGTATGGTGCAAACTGTTACATACGTATATCCCCGAAGCGAACGAATGAGAGTAACCGGATGCAAGTGCGTATGTATATGCCAAAGAAGAGATACCTAACCGAAATTACTGAGGCGATTACCTTTGCATTACAGAGTTTTAATGGTCTCGAATGAATGGGTATATTACGATTAAACAATAGGAGTTAAGTACGTAGCGGGTTCGGCCTGCACTTGCTAGGTGGCGGACGAAAGGCATAGGAAATCACTTAACAACCTCCCTCCTTTACACAAAAAAATGTTGTATAATAATATAACACACCAAAAAAAATAGATATAACTGTGAGGAGGAAAGTGAGAGAGTAAAAAAGAGAAAGAAAAATGAATGTATATATTATTGAAGAGACGGCAATTCAACACAGGGGTTGTTCTCATCCGATGTCGGGGCAGGAGCCGTTTCTCTTGACACGGAGTCCGCCGGATCGGGTTTAGCGGGAAAATGTTTGATTCTCAAGTGTTTGAAGAGCGTGAGGGCCTCGTCGTAACAGGCGGAGGGTACGGAGACGTTACATGAATTGCCGGAGCAAATTCAGGGTTTCCGGTGAGCGAGCTGGCCATTCAACTGCATAGGCATCTGGGTGCGTTGATGGCGTGGTGCCCGCCAATTTCGCATGAAGTAACGGAGAGTGGGCGACCAACACCAACCGGTGAAATTTCTTTGAATAAACGCCCTGAACGGTTATGGTGACCTCAGGGACTGTGTTCACCATGAGGGTGAAAAAATATGTGGATGATCTGTTGGAAGATCCAGGATTCGTTGGCCGGTGCGTCGGAACAATCCCTTTCCGTGTGGCTAGAGGAAGTACAATGGAGACAAAATTGTACGGGGAGGTCGCGGTTTTGTAACGTAAGGACACGTGTCAAAATGACAAAACGGGGCCATCCGGTTCACTCATGTGGTTACGGAGAATGTCGAGATCCGTTAAGATTGTCTCGGTCTTATAGGATGGGTCGGTGGGAAGGTCCACGCGGACATCCATAATCCGAACATCAAACCGGATATGAGAATCCGTGTCAAGAAGCCGGAGGTAGAGTCCCATCCACTCATCCCGATAGTGCTGCAGGAGTTGGCCTGAGGGACAGATTGTGGTGAGATGATGTTGAACCGAATGAAGGAGGTCGGAGCACTCCGAGGGACAATTTGGATCCGCGCGTTGGATAAAGTGCGGGTGAGCCTGAATCCGGGCAAAAATCTTGTCCTGCAAAAGTTTATTGCAGATTCTAGATGGCAGGACTGGGCTGCCCCTCCAAAGGACTTGTTGAGCCATACTAAGTTGAAAAATAACGGGGGTCTCAGAATGAACCTTGTACTTATTTAATCCAGTCAAAGTCCGGCTACCACTAAATTAACTAAATTATCCCGTGTAGGGGTCATGGAGCCCCTAAATTACCTCCGACTGGCAAAAAAAGGTAAAAAGAGTTAATACTTACATGCCGGACTTTGTATGTGAAAGTTTCAGGAAAGAGCCAAGGAGAAGAGTCCGAAGGGAACAGAGTGGCAGCAGTTAACTTTATGGGAGAGAAGAATTGGAGACGTCCACAGGGTAGTGCAGGTAAGTTTGGAATGAGTTATAAGAATTATGGAGGAGTCCAGGAGGACTAGTCTTTAGGAATATTTGGTGTAGGTTATTTCCGTGTATTCAAATAAAAATATCATACGATGGATCAGGACCTTGTGTTGGTGTCTAAGATATTGTAGAGAGAAATGGTCAGGTCCGGACAAAAAGGTTGGATGACCGGAGTTATCTTGTAAGGGTGAAGTGGTAAGGTTTATTCAAATCGGAAAGGAAATTCCCGATTAGACCCATGGAGTTTGTATGAGCTAGTGTATTGAGAGATAAAGTAGTGACGAGAGCCACAAAAAGGTATTTTAATTTGAATAAAAATTAAATTGTTGTAAGGAATGTGGTCGTTCCTCTCCCTCTCCCCTAACTGTATGGACGGGTCTACCGTCACACCATTCAGGACTCAATTGTATTCAAGGTCAAGGTGAAGAAAGGAGAAACCCCACCAAAGATAAATCCCTGAAAGGAAGGGAAGGATGACTCCGCACGCCTGTATTACGTGGCGGGGGCCATTTATGGTTCACCTATACGGGAGGCTGGAGGATAGACTCCGGCCATTCGTAGGAGTGTACGTGTATGTGTATGTTACGTGTATATGGGCTATAGGAGCCCTATGTATGTTGAGCCTTGCGCTCGGTAGTTTAGAGATTTTAGATAATGTTTATCTTAAAAATGGAAGCGGCCATCGTGCAAGGAGTGACTGACCCCGACGTGGGCTAAAAATATTAAATAATGTGTAAAGAAGGGCATAAACACAGTATGATGCATCCGGCCCTCTCACTCGAGCTAGATATAACCCGTAGTGTAGCCTATACCTTTTAAGAAAGTAGGACTCAAGGGATTATAGCCTTTATGTTAAACATGAGTGGTCATAAGTAAGTAGCAGGGCCGTTATGGAACGGCCCGCGAGCAAGCGAATTGCCCACACAGTCACTCACGCGAGGCAAGATCGGAGGAGACATGTGTTAGGGATGGATTGGTTATTAGGAAAAATAGAATAAGAGAGAGAAGAAAAAAAAATAATAATAAAACCTACGGATGATTCCCGATACACGGAATCATGATCTGTAAATTATTTACGGCCTGGCTGAAGCCTTTCCGGAGGCTTCCGGTTCCGATTTGGATATCTCCTACTTTCAGGAGGTCGAATGTCGGATGAGCCCGGGCTTTGCGAAAAGGATTTTTTCGCTACAGCGGTTGAGGCCTTTCTGGGCGGTACTGTTGTCCACCCATAACCCTCCGTTTCTGGATGAGAAACTTGGCCCGTAATTGCAGATACCTGTGGCACCCTTTTTGATGGGGTTGTGCTCTTCAATCCAGGCAATTTAGATGGACGAGGAATCTCCTCATGAGGGCCCTTTATGGAGACCCTGTGAGTAACCGGTGGCACCGGTAAAGGTCGCGTTACCTCAGAAGGCGGTATTTCCGCCACCACCTTTGGCGCCTTTTTTTTAATGCGGAGCAGGGGCCTCCCTGGAAAGTGGTCCACGGGTGACACACCAAGTCTTTTCGGTGGCACCAATGATAATATTTCGGGAACACCCGAACCTCCCTCGGGACTGGGGAAGTGTGCGTCCCGCACAGTGTGAGTACCGATTGGTCCGTCCGTAGGGATTCCTGCGGAAATAAACAAAGAGGTACCCGAATCAGTTCTTTTAATGGGTAATGGAGCCAGACCCGTAGGACGTTCGGGGTCTCTGCGGCTCAAGAATGGGTTGACGAGCGGGATGTCTCCTATGGTGACATTCCCGCCAATCAAAGATTTGTGTGGCAGAGTATGGGAGAGAAGGGAGATATTAGAGACAGGGATTTTAGATGGTGTGAGAACGGTCCCCTTAGGAGACCTAAATAAATCTAAAATAGCATGGCCCGGTCGGGAAGTAGGATCCCGGAATTCCCCAACACTGGGGATTTTCGGAATAGACCGATCACCTGGACCCTTAACAACCTCCGCGAAGGAACGCTGAGATGTATTACCCATACCAAAGTCAGTGACCCCACCACCCGCTTTTGTAGGCGCAACCGAAGCTGCGTCGGAGGTGACAGACGGCCGCTTATGAAGTCCTAGAGCCGAAGTGTCTGAGGAGGTGTCTTCGGCCCGTCTGCCACGTTTTCTTAATTTCTTTTTCTGCTTCCGCAGGGTAACGGAGTCCCTAGCGGAGTTTAAGCGGGATGGTGTCGCTGCCGCCGTAGCCTCTGAGGATGGAGGAGGTACAGCCGTTCGTAAAGTCGGCGGTAGCCGATACGTAGAGTAATCCATCCGAGGCGGGGTCAAAGGTGATTGCTGTTGACCTGCGGGAGTAAATATTAAAGAATGATGAATTGTTTCCTTGGGGCTCGACCTTCGCACGGGACGTTTGTCCTCGGCTGGGGTGATTGGAGACTCCTGTAAGGAAGAGAGTTCATGAACATTATTAGTGTTTTGTTCGGAATGCGACTTAGACAAGTTATGCATGGATGAGTGAAACACCCGAGAGGGTATTATCTCGGAGAATTCGAGATGCCCAGACAGACCATGTGATGCGGTGAACATTTCGGAGCTTACTTGAGTCTCCAAAATGTTCGAAGGTATGTCAGGTGAGCGTGTCGGAGGCGATCTCCGGGAATTGCCGTGTGAGGTTATTTCAAAGGGTTGAAGACATACCGACGGGACGGGTGCAACCTGCTCGAGTTGTTTAAGAACAACCTCACAATCAGTCGGGCCTGTGGGTATAATCTTATAATTAATACTCACAGGAAATGGGTAGTCATTGGTAGAGATAGTAGGAGTGGGACCCGGGTGACTTGGGTCGGCAAAATAAAGTTCTTCAGCACTCCGGTTAAAAACTGGGGGAATATAATGTGCTGGCTTAAAGCTGATTCTACCAGCGGACACTGATCCGACAGGTGGCTTTTTTGGAAAGGGGATGTTGGGAAATGGCGGCACCATGATATTTTGGTCACAAGCAGCCAAGACAGTTGGGGAGTGATAAGACGTCACCACTGTCGGAGAAGGCGGGGAGTTAACCTTAGAAGGAGACCGGGGAGGGGATCTAATAGGAGAGTTTGGCGTTAACGACGGAGGCAGTTCTGGACCGCCGTTCCTGTTATCACGAAACTGAGAGTTACTGTTATTTACTGGAAGTGACTTTTCCGTTAACCTGGGAGCCCTGATGGGGCTAGGAATGTGTGTTTCCTCAGTCCGCGCAACAACAGTGTTTGGAAACGGTGGGTTGAGGGTAACCGAGGGAAGTGAGGCGCCCACCTGCAAAAAAGGATTAGGCGGCCCTCCGAGCATATTATAGAAATTGGTGATGTTGTATACAGGTGTAGGATTACCTGGAAGGATAGGTACGGAATTGTTAGTAGGAGTGGTCACAACCGTTTCTGACTGCCGTCTCGAACGCTGGCGGGTTACGATAGGAGAGCGAACAGCCGTCGCATTGGTTGAGTGGGGAGGTAAATACTCACCCTCCGAAGAGTGGTGGGTTAGTTCCCCTGACAGGCTACCTGAACCTGCAGAGCTCCGGGTACTATTATAAAAAGTACGATACCGGATTGGTGAGTCGCATCCAGAGTCCGGGCTGTCCCCGTATTGGGAAAAGACGTCCTTGACGACAGGTGCGTATTTGGGTGGTGCCTTAATAATTGTACGCTCGGAAGATTTGGGTGGATGAAACTCGGAGTTTTGTGTACGAATATATCATCGTACTGACCTTGCCAAGCTACCGGAGGAAGGTACGGCTTCAGCCAATGAGAGTGGACATTTCGCTGAGTGTGGGCCCGACGGTTGTTTCCCCGATAAGCCACCGAGAAAGACGTTTCGCCACGTACCTTGACAATCTGGTAGGGGCCAATCCAACGGAGGTCAAGTCCGAAGGTTGTGGCATCCTGTACCCAGACCAATTGACCTAAAGAAAAATTATTTAAAGGTCGATTAACATTAAATTTTAAAGCCCGCTGTTCTTGGGATTTTGTTGTGTTCAAGTTTGCACGGAACGCTCGATCCCTTCGAGTAGTCTCTAACTGGGACGGGGATTGTGGGGATTCAATGGTGATCACCGGGGTCATTAAGTCTAACTGAGTCTTCGGTTGGACAGCGTAAACAAGACTGAAATGGGTGTATTGGGTCAAGCATGTACGTGCATATTGTGGCTTTTGCAAGCCCTACCTAAATGCTCATCCCAGTCATCCCTGTGGTATGAAACATATTTTTTTTAAATATCGCTTAATTTCGAGGTTATTGCGCTCGACATTCCCGTTTGACTCGGGATGATGTGGCATAATTCGGATATGTTGAACGCCTTTCTTTTTTAGGTAATCGGTAAACACCTTACCGGTAAAATGTGGGCCGTTATCGGAGACAATTTGGGGTACCACTCCGATCTGCTCAAAGATTAATTTTTTGAGCAAGCGAACGGAGTCCTCCGCTGTAGCTGTAGGGGTAGCCGCCGCCCATGCAAACCTACTGGTGTGGTCGATTGCCACAAAAATATACCGGTTACCTGACCTGGTCGTAATGAGGGGCCCGGCGTAGTCAATAGCTACCCGAGTAAAAACATTGTCCGGAGGAGGGACAATTTTCATATGTCCATGAGGTTTGGTTGTACGTGGGTTGCCAGCCTGACAGGTGGTACATCCCTTAATATATTCCAAGATGTCCTCTTTCATGCGACGCCAGTAATAGCGTCTGTAGAGCTTCTGGTAGGTCTTGTATAGACCCACGTGACCTCCGTCCAGACCGTCATCATTCGCCAACTTTAGGATAGGCCCCCGAAGCGTCGGAGGGATGACTAGTTTATAAGGCTCGCAAGAAGAATTATCTATAAAGATATATATATATATATATTATCTAAAAGATTAGAGATTAGAGCAAATTGTTTTGAAAATTTATTACCCGCTAGTCCATCATTTTGACCATTAATTTTAAGATCGTCTATGACGGCTTTCAGGGCAGCGTCTTTTTGTTGGTGCTCTACAAAAGCCTCCACATTTCCTCCGAGGACCGCCTGAATAGCGGGTTCGTCCTCCGTAATTTGGTGGCGCGTTAAATATGGGACTGGTATTGTGAGCGACCGAATTGGGTAGCGTGAGAGGCAATCCGCGTGAGGAATCTGTTTTCCCGGCACGTGAATAATGTTCTTCTCTTGCTGCGCCAGAAAGAGCTGCCATCGGGCAATACGAGAGTGAGGGTCCTTCATTGTGCAGAGTGACGTCAGCGCTGCATTGTCGGTCCTCACTTGTACACGGCGCCCATAAACATAGGGACGGAATACCTGAAAAGCATTTACAATGGCAAGACATTCCTTCTCAGGGTTGGAATAATTTAATTCGGTCCCTTTTAATAGACGTGATGTGTATGCAATAGGCTTCCAGAGTTTACCATCTCTGGATTGTTCACAAGCCCCACCAATGCGGTAATAGCTGGCATCGGTTACCAAACGAATCTCGGCTTCGGGGTCGAAAAAATCCAGGACGGGAGTGGACGTCATGGCGGTTTTCAAGGACTGAAAGGCCTCTTCTTCTTCAGGACCCCAATGAAAGGGGACCTCCTTCCGCGTGAGGGCGTGGAGAGCCTTAGCCTTGCCGGCAAAATCCTTCACGAAATTCCGGTAATAGTTACAGAATCCTAGGAAGGATCGGACATCCTTCAGGCACTTGGGGCTGGGAAAGTTGGAGACCGCCCGGAGTTTGTCAGGATCCGGTCGAGTGCCTTCCCAACTAATCACGTGGCCTAAAACGTGCAACTCCTGATACCCAAAAAAACATTTTTTTAATTTAAAAGTTAAATTAAATGAGGAAGCACGTCGCATCACTAGGACGAAACGTACGAGGAGTTCCGCGAAGGTTTTCGCAAAAATCAAGACATCATCAATGTAAATAAGACATATAGTATTTTTAAGATCACCCAAAATAACATCCATCATGGCCTGGAATTCCGCGGGGAATTTTTGTAACCGAATGGAAGTCGGTTATAACAAAATTTCCCCTTCGGGGTGGAGAAAGCAGTCTTAATTTTGCTGTCCTCCGAGAGTTCCATTTGAAGGAAACCGGAGAGGGCATCCAATGTGATGAAATATTGGGAACCTGCGAGGTGGTCCAAGCAGTCATCGATGCGTGGGATGGGATAGGTGTTCTGTTCCACCTTGCTGTTAAGCTCACGCATATCGACGCAAACCCGATGTTGCGCAACTCCGGAGTCGTCCGGTTTTTTAGAAACCACGATGACTGGGGAGTTATAGGGGGAAACACAGGGCTTAATTACCCCTAGTTTCAGGTTTCGAGCAACATGCTCCTCCAAAATTTGTCGCTCGGTATGGGCCAGACGGTATGAGTATTTGTGGAATGGTTTACTATCCCCGGTGTTGATCACTACCGGAGGATAGTGAACCACTCCCAACTCGTCGTCAGAGCCGGCGAAATTTTGGTGATAGGAATTTATAATTCCAAGGAGGGCATACCTTTGATGACAGGTAAGATTAGCCCATAATTGGACCTCCGCTTCCTTGAAAGGAAGTTTGAAGGGAGTGACCTCCGGATCGGGGAAGCGAGTAGGGTTAGAGGTATTATGGATATGGGTACCTGTAAACGGCTCGATTTTCCCGATATATCGAACTGAGGGGATATAAATAGGGTAAGGGTTGCGGTTTACGACCGCAATTTGAGCCTTACCGTTTTTTAAACGTAAAATGGAATGTTTAAATAAAAGTCCTTTATCCGGGTTAATGTCCGATGTGAGAATGACGTCCCCGGAGTAACCAGGGTGCTCTGAGTAAATTGTGAGACGTTGCCAGGTCATCGGTTTAATTTCCGTAGGTCCCCTAGAGTACATTGAAGAGTAGGAACGAGCGGAGTGAGCCGTTGAGTAACCGGGGAGATTGGAGCCTGCAATTAAAGAGCCCTCACACAATGAGACATAGCTACTGCATATACGTGAATCGTAAGTGGTAGGTATAGAGGTAGCTGATTCTCGGCTGGGAAATGCGCTGACGTCGGGATTCCCGCGGGCAATTCGGCGTGCCATAGAGTCAGCCAGTTTGTGTCTGCGTTGGTAATGTTGTTTGGAGGTGTCCGACAGGCGCCGGATAGACTCGAAGGAGTCAGTCACGGGAGGATCCAAGTCTACCTGGCTATGATCAGTAGCGTTGACTGAGACTGGAGAATGTGCTGTGGCGTCAGCCAGGGGATCGAGTCCCTCAAATCGGGTGTATCCCCGCCGGACATTCATGTCCAAGCCGAATTTATCATGAAAGTTAGAACCGAAGAGGATCAGAGTGTCCATTTCCTCGATAACGGCGAATCTGTAATTGTGTTTTGACATCGGCGCATCGTCGATTCTGAAAAACAAAATTGCAGATTGATTAAATGAACCTTGCATGGATTTACAAATGGTGGAGAAGTACTTGGGTTCATGTGGGACTATGACAATAGAGTTGGGAAAATGTTTATCCAAATAAGCGGCAGTCGCCGAAGCCATAGTTGAAATCATTGAACCCGTGTCCACCGTCGCAGGCAGACGAACACGGTAACCAGCTAAACGTAACTGGTAAATTCTGTCCTGCCTGGAGTAGGCTAGATGCGAGAGACGAGTGAACTCCGCATGAATCTCACGTTCGGAGTCATAATCATGAGGACTCGTAGCATTAGGGAAAAAAGAAAGAGTCTGTAATTTATTCTTCGAGTTTAGGCATGTCGGGATAGCCCGAAGTGCCATTCTTGTGCGTTTGCACAAGAATTGTTTAGGCAAGATGTAGGGATTGGACAAGTATCCACTTCCTAAAGAGGGAGACGACGGCCGGGGGACCTCGTCTGGATTGTTTTTTAAAGTCATTTGAGCCGGAAATATCTCCGGAGTAAGCACCGGAGTTTCCCGAGATTTGGATTTTATAGGCAAAATTACCGGTGGGATAGCGGATGTCGGTACTGGTGACTTAGTTGTCTGAAAACTAGGTGTAACCAAGATAGGTAGTGGAGTGATCTCGGCACTCGGAGGAGTATCACTGTTGGGAGTAAATCCCGTAGGAAGTGAAATTATTTTAGGAGAATTAGAGGATTCAGGCTGATTTTACAGGCTGAGTTCTCTAATTCGCTGCTGCATTAAAGGGGAAATGTGAGGCTGCTTGGTCTGAACGTCCCCGCACGTCAGACCTAGCAGTTTCCCTGATTGTTGGTAGATTGGGGCTGAGTAGGACCAGCGCCCGCGTTTTGTTGTGGGGTCGGTGGCGCCCAAGAGCCTTGTTGGGGCGGCGGCGGTTGTGAGGCCGGCATCTGGAAAGGCCGGTACTGCTGACCGTCCCAAAAAAATAGAGGAGGACTAACGGCCTGATGAGAAGGGTAGCCACAGGGGTAGTTACCCGGAGGTGGGTAGTAACCGGGATGACTGTTCGGAGGGAACTGATCCTGGCGACGGAAATTCCCGCGTGGGTTACGGGAGCCACCATTGTTATTGTTTGTCGGGTGTCGACCAGACATTGGCAAGGCCGCCTGCTGCTGTTGCGCTTGAGGCTGTAACGAAAGAGAATTAGTTACCAAAGTATTTTGTGGAGGAAGACTGACCTCAGTAGTGCCCTGTTTCCCAGCGTTGACGATAGCAGTCAGACGTTGGGTGTTACCCGCGGTGACATCCCGCAGCATTGTCCGACATTGAGACATGATGTGGTTCTGGCGACCGCAGTAGTCGCAGGTGACCACCGTCATCGCACGGACGGATACAGGTCCTAATTGGGGGCCCGGTCCACAGAGGACTGGGTAGGGACGGTCCTGATAGCGGGGTTAAGTTCCGGATCCTTAAGGAGTCCCTTAAGGTTCTTCGCCAGATCCCGAAGGTTCCTTGATGGAGTGATGGCCAAGGATTCCATCCGGAGTGGAAGTTTCCCACGAGCCTTCTCCACAATGTCTTCTTCTTCCATTAGAGGATCAAGGTCCCAACAGAGTTTCTGGAGACCTGCGACGAAGGAGTGAGGGGTCATGCCGGACCGATACCGGTATGCATCCAGATCGGCCTGCTTCTCAGCCTTCAACCGGTCGTGGTCGAAGCGCTCCTTCAATTCGTCGCTCACGTAGTCCCAGATCTCCTGAGATGACTTCGTCTTCCTGTCCAGAAACATCCGGATCCGGGGGAAGATGGACTGGAACCACTCCCGTACGTCCCTGTCCGGAGAATCCAGGAAGAGGCGGGACAGGTTCCGGATGACCATGTCGTGAGTGACGAAGAGGTCCGCGGAGAAATGGTTCACGGCATCAATAAAGGATGCTGGGTTCTCTTGGCTGGAGTACTGGCGTACTTCCAGGCGGAACTTGTCCAGCCGCCGGTATTTTTCATCGGATTCCCTAGACCGGAGGAGCCGATCCTTTTTTTCGTCCTCGGTCTCATTATTGTCGGCCATGAGAAGTCGAGTAGAAAAACTACACACCAAAGTTTAACAATGGGGTTAATTAAAGTAACGAAGGGAGACTCACACAAGGCTGGTAAAAATCCGGAGATTAAACGGACGTCGGAACACGTTAGAATCTTCACCCCCTGTCGGTTGGAGTTCAAAGGAGCCAGCTGGGTAATGTCCGTTGGGCCAAGGCTTCTCCGTGTAAGTCGCACCGACGTAAAAGATGTAAAGACCGCGTGGGCAAGCTTGGGAAAATCCGGGAATGATGTGTTCGCCGGAATTAGAGAACCGGGAACCCCCAGTGGAAGGAAAGTATCACGTAAAAGGTTGTCGGTGGAAACACCGGCGAGAAAAAAATAATTCGGAGGGCACGGGAACACCCGTGAGTCGAGGACCACGCGGTGAGTCTCGCAAATAAATAAGAACAGGTGGCCGTGGCTAATCCCAAGAAAACCTAGACACCAAAAATCAATAATTAGTGTTAATTAAGGAAAAGGATCACAACTTACGTAATTCCAAGGAATGCCGGAGGACCGAATAGTACTGTCGAGAGCTGGGGCTCAGGAGCCGCACACGTATATTGCATCCACATCCAAGGTCGGAGAGCCACGCGGTGAGCTGTAAAATCCGGAAAGTCCGGGTGTGGGAGGGGAAAAACTTGGCGAAATGAGGAGGGGAAAAGGTCTCGCACCTCCACCAGATGATAGTTACCGATGATGGTAACTAACTAACTTAACCTATAAATTAGTAAATATCCGAAGTTGGGAAAATGCTCAAAATAATCAGGAGCGTGCTCCGACACAACCATGCTGCTTCATTCTCTGATAACGACTTGCCTCCTTTTATTCACGTTAGACTGTCGCGTAGCGTGAGCCGGGGCTCTTCACATATTACCTCACGTGAGGGAGCCAACCCTCACAAAGGAGTGGATAGTGATAGTGAAAGTGAAGGTGATAGTAAGAATCAAATATTCGCGCGCTCTAGACGCATCGACGACCATAGTGCTGCGCATCTAGCTATTGCATGTAGCTATTTACTACCATTCCAAATTACTTTTGCCTTGCTGAACCAGCAATTGCTGGCTGTGCAGTGCTAGTTAACTACATAGCTACCAGTCGGAACTCTGAGAGGTCGGAATATGCAATGCTTTTTGATATTCGCGGCTCAAGAGGATCATTGGTTGCACTCTGAAATGATTGCGACATCAACTAGGATTAAGACACATTGACTAGGACACTCAACGCAATCAAATATTACAGGGACCTACTGACTATTTTGATGTTGACATTTGTGGCAGCTCCCTTAGCTTTGAGCAACGAACATGACAAACGTCCTTGTACGGCGTGTGGGTACAAATATGGGTGGATACCAGAGATGCGTATCCACAGTTTCGTTACGTTACGTTACACTATTATGATAGGTTTTAAAATTGTCGTTAATTATCATTACATTACTAAATATCGTATGAAAAATTCAGCGTTACCGTTCCGTTACTACAAGACAACGGTAATACTCCAGCGTTAATTTTCGTTACCATTAAAAATATAAAATAGCCGTTACTTTTCGTTATCGTTACTATTATTGTCTGCTCGTTATAAACTAAAATGTCAAACAACTAGTGTTGCCAGACTTACCTGGTATGCAGAAAATGTAGCAAAAGGCAATTTACAGTTTCTGTGTAGTTCTTGATTCACTTGCAATGTGATCCGCATCCCGACTACCCGGTGTGGTAATCTCAACATTTGTCCTTTTTTAAAATTCATTTTTCTCCTTTTACTAGCAGCAGTATTTTCCATGGTTAGTTCTTTCTACTAAAAACTTCGTTTGAACCAAAACTGAATTCGTAAGCCGATCACACATCGTTTTTTTGTGAGCAAAAGCGTGTGGATTGAGCAAAATAAAGGGTCAAAAACTTCCTATTGAAATTTGCCATGTTTTCAGTAACGTATACATAAATGATGCTCAGGGATCAGGGTATCCACAACCAACTCAAGTTGTTAATATTTCCCCCGTTTATTTGCACACACAGTTACTCCAAGCAAAGCCAATAATATATATATAATAATATTATAGTATATAATAATGTAAATGCAAATATTTATTTGATAGCGCTACGTTACGTTACAATATCGTTTTCTGTTTACACACGCTTAAGCGTTATAGTTATTCTGATAAATGTTTAGCACACCGTTACGTTATTGCCTGCTCCAAATATAGGCCGTTTTGTTAAAAAACGGCGTTATTCCATTATTGTCGGTAAAAGTAACGTAACGGGCGCATCACTGGTGGATACAATTTTCTCATGCTGGAACTTTTCTGTTTTTCCCCAGTGCTTCTTCTCCCACCAGTTCGTGGATTTATCCGTGTGAATTTGTTGGCATTGTGTGTTTCCAATCACATCCAGAGTAACCTTGCGTAAAGATGTAGCATTTTGTCCTCCCTCTGTGGTAGTACCCCAACCTGATGCGACGATCGTGGCTTTTCTTTCCGTTTGGCCTGCCAGTCGGTAGGGAATACAAGCTGGGGCAATCTGGCAATGAATCACATGGAAATTGTTGATTGCAATTTTATTCTAATAAATAAAGCAGGTCATGATTCCGCCATTTTATTATTTAATCAAAATATTATAACGCGGAAATGTGGGTTAGAATTTTATTAAAAATTGGAATATTTAACCTGGTGAAAATTCCGCCAATTTCATATTTAAGTTAATGAAATTTTCAAGTCAAAGCTGCGCAGGGTTGTTCGGTTACATGTTCCGTGTACTAAAAATACTAAAAAACGTGTACTATTTCATGTTGTCATCTGATAAGGCGGAAATAGAAAATAATACTGGTGATTTGGTGCAATGTACGTGGGATGCCTCCCTCGAGACAATAGCACTTCATGGACGCAAACCCTTTATAAAAATTGCTTTGACTTTCTTTCGGACTAAACTATTACATGGACACAATATATCTGTAACCCTACACCCAGGCAAGTGTTGCCGGGTAATAATTTTAGTACACTTTACGGTTGCGTGCCAACAGAGTTTTGTCTTATTGCAAATAATGCTTGTTTATAATCAGAGCTGCTTGCAGGTATCAGGTAGTACCTGAAAAATACCCGTCGGGTCGGGTTCGGGTTAGCTAAAATTAAGTACCCGATTATCGGGTCGAGTGCGGGTAGATGTAAGATCCGCACCTGAAAATTCAGGTCGGGTTACTGTCAAGTTCGGGTAAAATAAAATACCTGACCACTTTATCGGGTTCAAGTTCGGGTCACAGTAAATGATTTACCTGAACCCGAACATGACATTTCAGGTAATTTGCAGGTATTTATTTCCACGAATAAAATTCAAACTTCACGTGAATAAACCTTCCATTCAGCATACAGTGTTTATAAGGGCACTTGGGTTGAGAAGAACAGTGAGGTTGAGCAATGTTTGCGGTAAGCATAAGTGTTTAGCGAATCGTCAACCAGACTTGTGCAGTAATTTATTATAGATGAGAGTCAAAGTCCAACGGTTTTTTATTTGATAATTAGAAAAAAGTCATTATTTAGAAATAATTAGCATGATCTTTAAGTATGTTTGAATTGAAACTGTAAGTTTTTAACATGAGCAAAGAGGTAGCCAAAATCTTTGAAAAATTAAATCAAAGTGAAGTTGACTCAGAACACGGCCATAGCCAGAGAAAAAATCAGTAGTAAACATGCAGCCATTTCACCTACTGTGGTGAGACTCATAAATACACTTGTAATTATTAGTCCGTTTATTCACACACTTCCAAAACAAAGCTCAAACACCAAGCACAGATACCCTACATGTATGCTTACAAGTGGGTAAAATTGTAGGTTATGCTCAAATTTTTAACATTTTATAGGCAATTGTTTGTAGACTGCATATTTCAAGGAAAAAATATGTATCGTTGAAAATGATTGTTTTTAGAATTTAGCTGACGATATGTAAGTTTGAACCTTTGGTTTCTAAAACGCTGAATAAACCCCCACCTAGATTTTCTTGCACATAATTTTTTTTTACTTTTATTGACTTGCTGCACTGCAAACGATTTCAATTTTGTTTGCATCGACGCTTTAAGTCAGTATAATAATATAGACGAAATAACGTTTTGTCGAGCAAAGTGAAAAGTAAATTCAATATGAGAATCGGTGTATAAATTCATCATCTAAAATGTCCGTACATAAAATCTTCGAAATAAGAGAGGATTTTAAAGAATATTACTCTGTCGTTCAATTCCGATAAAGATTCATGTCGACAGTAGGTATAGGGAGAGACAAATATCGGGAGTGATGTATGCAGGTTGCAGGTTGAGCCAAATCTCAGGAGTGATTTATGTATGTCAGTGCCTGTCATGGGAACGGGTCACACCCGGGTGTTTGGGTGCAGGAACTGGAACGGGTATCATATGGGTGCAAAATGTTTTCACCCAAAAGTGTGGGTACAGGTTTGGGAACCAACCTTTCCCATTATAGTATGTGGGAACAGGAACCCATATGGGAACGGGTGCAATACAGGCTGAATGGGATCTGTACCCAACAGGAACGGGAACGGTATGCTCAAAAACCCGTTTCTGTTCATGCGTACCCGTGTACAGAGCAATCTTGCGAGCGTAACGATAATTACATGATTGATTTGTTTTGGTGGGGTGTGACCGACTATTTTTGTATCGTTGTTGTAGTTTAGAGGCAAACGCTCTTTGTTTGAACAGATCATCCCACGTCGAATGATGAAATGTGACAATAAAAATTAATTATATACGTATGTTGTGCTTAGCAGTTGTAAGGTGACTTAAAAATTACAAAATTAATTACCTAAGTAAAATGAAATATAACAAATAGAATGAGTGGAATTGTGTGTATCCATTATTAGCAAAAATTGAAACAATAAGTATATATGTATAATGTATAACTTTTATCCTTGAATATATGAACTTCCGTTTCGGGTACGGGAACGAGTTCCAGGGTTTTGGGTACGGGTTTGGGTGCACCCAAAATTAATTTTTGGGAACAGGAACGGGAACGGGTTTGGGTGCTATAATTTAAAAAATTTCGAGTCTGGGTGCGGTACTTTTGTTCACAAGATTTCGGGTGCAATTTGGGAATTGGGTTCTGCCTTGTACTCAAACCCGAACTGTGGGAACGGGAATGGGAACGGGGACGACTTTTCTCTTCCCATGACAGGCACTGATGTATGTAGAATAAAATGTATAGGCTCTACGTAAGATTCTAAAAATATGTAGAATTTAAGGTATGCGAATATTTTGCTCAGCTATACTATCAATAAGATTAACATTAAATCAGTTTTCGTAATTGAAATAATTACCTGAAAGTCAAGTGCGGGTTCAGGTTCGGGTCGGGTTTATATCGGATCCGAACTTCAGGTGATTTTTCGGGTACGGGTTTCCTAGTTATACCCGACGAAAAATACCTGACAAGTAAAGTATTTGCTCGGGTCCGACTGCGCAAGTTCGGGTCGAAGAAAATTTTTACCAGAAATGTCAGGTACGGGTCGGGTTCAGGTGCGGATCCTAATTTTTTGATACCTGTAAGCAGCTCTGTTTCCAATTAATTACTTATAACTATCCTATAACTACTTACTAAAAATATATTTGGTACTCACGATTCGGTTATTGAAATTAAGATCTGTATTAAGTTCAACCAGAGCAATATCGTTAGCCTTAGCAACTGGACTGTATTAACTTTCATGCTTGATATAACGCTTGGCCACTTCATAGGATCCAGGAGAGACTCTTGCCAAATACGAAAACCTTTTTTCCAGAATATTCATTTTTAAATCAATGTGCTGCCGTCAGGAGCCAACGTGGACTAAGAATGGTTGAACCGCAGCCATTGCCGCCGATTCCTCCCTCTTCCGTCAGTTCCCCATAAATTATTTGAACACGCCATGAAAATTCCCCCTTTAAAGCTTCTGTGCCTCCTACAATCCTTGTCTGCATTTAAAAAGTTCGGAACAATATTTATGCGCTTGTAAAATTATTTTAAAAATTAAATTAACATACTACAGTTAAAATACAAAAAATAGAAGAGTTCAGAGGCTTGAAAATTATTCCTGCACAGTAATGTCGGCGACAGTGCAGAGAGCATTTGCTTGAATAGACCGTGTGGATTTAAATAAGTGGACGATAATTTTACTTACAGCAGTAGACTGTCCGCACCTGCATAAGTCAGCCTGTCGGCTACCATCTCGAACAGGAGTTATATTCTGTGGTGCTGGAGATAGGCCAGTTTCGATCTCTGTAGAAATATAAACTTCGGGTAAGTTAATGGGAATAACTTCATCCCGAATTACGTGGGAAGATACCAAGGACAGGATACCCAGGGCAGCGACTGCAAGAGTATATGACTCCATGTTTCGACGTTACGGTTCGACGAGCTTGATTCACTCTGAGAAAATGTGTTCTTTTATATAATTTTTCTTACAGCATCCGCGGTAGGAATGTATTTATCGGTTTTGATGCAGATGCTATTTCTGGACAAATTCACCTGCAGTCCCAACTCATCAAAATGATTTCGAAATTACATGATAATTATTTACAGTGGTTAAACAGAATTTCCAGCAGTGCTCGGACTGGGTACGAGTAATACTCGGGTAAATGCGTATGGGTACGGGTATAGTTACTATCCGAGTATAGAAGTTGTGTACTCGCAAAAATAACTCGGGTAGTCTGGATTTTAAGCAAATAAAGTGGGCACAGGGACGGTTAAGGATATGGGTACTCACTGAGAGACCAGCGGGTAGTACCCACTAGATACGGGTATCATAGTTAAAACATCTGTACCCGTGCTTGCTGTACCCGAGAACTCATGTCAGAGAAAGCCACGGGGCTTCGTTTTATTTCTAATTACGTGGTCTTTGCATTTTAGCGCTTCTGATGATTCTTCTCAGGAATCTAATAAACAAATAAAGTCAAATATCACTATAAGGAAAACTCAAGGGACCGGCAAAATTTGTCCCTTATATGCAATAATCCCTTAAAAGTATACCATACATTATGTAAATGGGAATCGGGACTGCAAATCCCGATCCCTCATATCGAAAAGTCCCTTACAAGTGAATCCCTTAAAGGGATTGTTTACTGTAGAATGTAAAGAGTCAGCCAGATCGGCTGTTTACTGCGATGAAATGGAGCTAATCAATGAAAAATTTCAAGGGGCAGGTTCTTGAGATTAAATTTAATTAACTTCATTGGTAGAACAAAATTAAAATTATTTTAAGACGTACTATGAGATAAGTTCCGAATAAATATACATTTGTTAATACAAAGCATAATCGTTTCTTATTCGTACAAGTACCCAGAGTTGGCCATTTAAAAATGCGAAGTCATTTTGGGCGTTTTCAATCCAGGGCATTTATTTCCAAAACTATTTAGGCAATTTTAGAAATCTCTGAAATTTTGGACTACATCATTCTCTGCTTTGATTATTCTTGATAATTTTAGTAATTTGTTAATAGCGGAGGCATCTGTGCTTGGTTTTCGAAACTCTCAGACTGGATTTGAGTCTATTTTCACCCGTCTCAGGCATTATAAATGTCGGACAAATTTTAAGAATTTTCGTTTTATAAAAGTGTGATACAACATAAATATTCGATCTCGGCTCCTGTATTTACGATTTAAAACCGCAATATTTGAATTGGAAAAATAATGGTAAATTCAAATTAAACCGTATAATATTTTCTAAACACCGTGTTCAAATATGTTGTTTTGTAAATACGTCAGATCGTTGATGGAAATTTGGCAAGAGCATAAAATCCTACTTTCCTCCTAATTAACTTACCTAGCGTCCTATTTTAGCAGTAATGTACACAAATGTTAATGTAAGGGACTACAAAGAAGCTCCCTGAAAAGTATCTTAGAATCTTCTATGACTAAAGATTTTTGAGCAAAATATTTAGCCAGGATCAAACATTTCTCATACTCTCGAAGTTTAAAACAGTGCTCGGCATGGGTACGAAAAATCGGTACCCATACCCGTATCAGTACCCGAAGTGCGGGTATTGCAATGTCTGGTATCTATACCCGTACCCATACCCGAGTATCCGGGTACAAATTTTTCATACCCGTACCCGCAACGTAATCTCAAATCGTGTACCTGTACCCGAATTGTACCCGTACCCGAAAAATACTAGAAAATTGTACCCATACCCGGGTATCTCAGTGTCGTCCCCTTACTCGTACGGGTACTTTATCCAGATTTGTCTAAATGCAGTACATATTACGTTATGTGTAATAATGTATGAAATTGTAGTGTCATTTTAACCAGCTAGAGCGGTATTTGATATTGTATATTTTCATTGAAGAGTAGAAAATCTAGAAGCGTTTTTGATTAGAAATAAAATTAACTTGCATCCTTGTAGATTCATCAAAACATTACCCACCGCACATAATTTCGCTGAATCCTATTCCCCATTTTTATTTTGTTATTGTTCCTCGTTTGTGTTTATTTATTTATACTTTCTAAAACATGCTGCCGTAAAAGCACATAATTTAACTACACAGTCTAAAATACATTTAGTGTAATGCTGTAAGGTTAAAAGGGTGTTACCAATAATTTATATGTATTCAGAAACACTAAAAATACCGACCGAAGTTTCCATCGTACGGGCATGATGACATGAAATTGACCAAAATGTCTAAATTCTCAACGTATCCAAATACTCGGGTACAATGGTCGTGGGTACAAGTAAATGACCCCATTATACCAATACCCGGTGGGTATATACCCATTTTGAAATCCTTGTACCCTTACCCGTACCGTATCCGTACACGAAATTTTGAGCCGACCAAAGTGTACCCGGGTAGTACCCGAAACTGATCGGGTACACAAAATCGGTACCCGAGTAGTACCCATACCCGTGCCGAGCACTGGTTTAAAAGCAGATTTTCGGTTATGAATAATTTGGAATTAAATAATGCGTTCCAATTGGATATCCTTACACCATACTGTTACGCACATGTACATACGTACGGCGAGAACAAGTGTGGAGGCTTATACTTAAGGAATGTGATGCATCAGTTATATGCATTGAGTACATGATATGTAACTATCCTAATAGTAAGGATGCTGACATGGGCACACTGTTAATTATAAAGAGGATTGAACAACCGTTCAATCCTCAGTCTGTTATTCTCAATTGATTGGACTCACAATTAGTAAAGCACTTTCTAAATTATATTTGTTTCCGACTTTATTTTGATCCCGTACTCATCTCACAGCCAGCGAGCCCTATTCCCCCATTTTTATACATATACATACATACAGATATTTCCTCCTGTGGCACACTGATACTCACTCCATCAATTATTCCCCTTAATCCTCTTAAATTAAAATCATAACATGGTGGAGCTGGGGTTCCCGAACTTTCTATCAGTTCGGCCGTATCATAATCTACGTTATTCATAATTACAAAGTGCCAGCATGTCAAAATGACAACAAAACAATCAGTTTACCAAGTCCATCAAATTCCGGAAAACCAGTTACCCGAATTAATCCGGACACTCATTTTTGATTTTGAAGCACGATTTGTGAAACAGCTCGGACATGATGAGTCACCCATTCAGGCTTTAGAAGCTTACTTCGACAGATACATTGAATTTGAAGAACTTCTTCAGGACTACCGAGACATAGTCACAAAATACAATATAACACGCTCTTACACAGGATTACGTGAGTGGATTCTAACATACTACGATACGTTTGGTGTTGCAGACGACATAGCGAGTGACAAAGCCAGTGATATCGTTTTAATAGAGCTTTAGCGAATTAGACCCTGTACTAAAGCAAATGTCAGACAATATCAAATTACTCCGATGCGTACAAGCTCCCCAGGGAAGTGACTTTGTGGAATACAATAATACCACATACATATTAGTAACGTGCGATGAAGCTCGTAGTGTAGAACTAACCGTCGAGGACCAAGATAGTACACGTCTGACTTTCCCAAACCACAGTGTGGAGCGAGCCCTGCATCTTTATAAGTTTTATAAGATATTTGAACGTAAACTATTGATATATGGTAATGGTGACATAACACCGCAGAATATTTTCCGTGAAGAATTCACGGTACTAGTGAGAGCCCAGCGAAATAATCCGCCGGCCGGAACCCAACCACAAAATCTTATGAGTACTGATGTCGTAGATGAAACAAGAATAAGGGCAGCAACCAGTGACTTCAGTACAAAGGAGGACTCTAGGCCAATTACACCCGTACGAGATAACCTACCACCAACATATACCAGTACAACCAGGACCGGGTCACAGGAACAAATACAATCGCAGGACGAGGAAACTATCACCGAAACTGTAAGAGATAATTTTTCTAACCCTAATCATAACCATCATCATACGATCCCGTCACCCGATCCACGCGTAAACCCTGCGCACTTACTCCAAGTTTTGGTAGACGACTACGCACAACGGGTTACTAATCTTGATGAAGCCGACGGTACCGGATATACGTTGCTGAACTACGATTCCTATTTGGACATCTTGCGAGAGCTAGAATTGACCCACAATAGAACGTTAGACAATTTTCCATTTACCGCCAGCGCAGTTTTCGGGCGAGTACTCAGACAAGTTGCTCAACTCCTCATCCAAACAGAGCATAGGGCAAATTACGTAGAGTTAGTACACGAATTTAACAGGGCCACCAGCACTGAATCCGTTAACAGCATATTCCGCGAACATTCTCAACAGTCTAGCACAGACCCCCGGAGTGCGGCAACAACAATACATTCTTCCAATTCTGATACTAGCCCGGTCGGTTCAGTATTTTCTATACCAGACATATTCGAGGAAGACCAAACCCAGCTTATTCCACCCCAACCAGTGCAGCGTCGATTAGCACGAGGTAATAATCCAGGCCGAGGAATGATCGCCAACAAGACATACTTGTTTGAGAGGCCAACTCTCAAACCGGCTGAAGTATCCACCGAGAGCCTCAAAACATTTTTCGAAAGATGTGAAGAATTTTTCTTGAATACCCAAGAAGCGGATGAGACAAAGAATATTTTTGCTAAAAGGCAACTCGCTGATTCCTGCAAAACCGCCGGGGATTATATAAAACACTATAATAGTGTGGCTGCTAACCATTATCAGTCATACCAGCAATTTCAAGATACAGTTATCAAAGAAATGCCAAGGGACATCCCAGACACACAGGGAAAATTATTAGACGCATTATCTATGTGTCAACTCCCAAACGAAAAGCCCAGCCTATTTGCATTGAGAGTGAAAGCAGCCGCGAAAGAAGAATGGAAAAATCTACCTGAGGATCAAGCCGTCATACATATCAAGGGCAGACTTGATGATCAAGCATTCAACTTTCTACGGAACTATCAAGAAGAAATCACGACTTTTAGGGGTCTCCTACATGCCCTACAGATCTTCGAGGAGAGGTCAGCCAGAAGACAACAACCAACAGCGATAGCCGCAGTGGACCAAGAAGTCTACCACCTCTCTAAGAAATTAGACACACTCATGGAAGCCTTCGCCCAACAAAATCAGACAGCAGTAATGGCCATGAATCAACAGGGATTCAGCCCACGGCCAACAAGAAGAGTTTCATTTCAACAACAAGATCTAGGACAATTACAGCAACACTCACCGGAATGCATAGAGGAAAGACGATTTGCTGGAAATTGCCATTACTGCGGTAAGCAAGGTCATAGAGCCAAAGATTGCCGGGCGCAGGCGAGACATTTCTCTACATGCCAGAGGTGCCAAAGGCCTGGCCATGAAGCAGCAGTATGCAGGCAACCAGTGCCTATGCACTACATGGAATTCCAGAAGCAGAAAAACTTTCAGACAAGAAATTCGCGACACTACCTACAGAATTATCCAGCTTTAAACTAGAACAGGAACGCGGCCCAGGCCCCCCCGCGAAACCTACCTATGCTTCAGGGGCCCCCAACCAATCAAGCCCAAATACAAGAATACGACAACAACTGAACAAACTAACACCAAACCCATTCTCAA
Organism: Allacma fusca; assembly: GCA_947179485.1. NCBI lineage: Eukaryota > Metazoa > Arthropoda > Collembola > Symphypleona > Sminthuridae > Allacma > Allacma fusca. Next base: position 68,792,275 of record OX359246.1, read on the forward strand.
CATAGCCTACGTCCCATCCATTACAATCAAAAATTCATGCTACATCAACTCGGTTACATGCTCATTAAAAATTTACGTCCAAATCGGAAACCAACGAACAACGTGCCTAATCGACACAGGTGCCGCGGCGTCCCTAATTAGCCCGGCTTTAGTACCAGCCAATTCAAAAAAATTACCATGTACAACCACACTCATCGATGCATCCGGAAATCGAATGGAAAACACCGGCATCGCTCTCATAAAAATTAAAATTCAGGACTGCACCTTTCTGCACCCATTTATCATCGCACCAGGACTGGCATTGAAAGCAATCATAGGTACAGATTTTTTATATTCGAAGGGAGGTTTCACCATTAACACAGACAAGAACTATATCTATAATAAATTTATGGGTTACGCAGAACTAATTTATAAGTTCATTGAACACAACGAGGACATTCGAAAAATATGTGACTTCCCAATCCAACCACAACATGTGGCAACACAAACAGAATATCAAATCCATGCAAATACCAAACCAAGCCAACTACCTATCTATAGAATAAAAGTAGAACCAGAGGAAGTCAACTCTACGGAATTTGCAGCAGCAACAGATTACGAGTTTGACTCCGAAGATTCATCAGAAATGTTTATCCCTGCATCAACTCATCCTAGTCGAAAGAAAATTACTAAGCGAATTCCATACCAACGGTAGTTGCAAATTACACCGAAACGAGTGAAGATAAGAAATCCGCGCATAACAATGAACTCATCATGCCAGAACACGTTTACAGTATGTGCCCATTCTCCTAAAATAGTTATCAGAGTCGATGGGATGCAAAACATTCCTGCAAGATCCCATACCTATATTTCAGTTACAGCAGGAAATACTTTCGACTCAGCAGCATACTTCGAGGCTCACAAAGCACTGCATCACCAATATGGACTGCTACTTCCTCATTGCATAATTAATTCTGAGTCAACAAAAATGTTAGTTACAAACCCAAGAAACAATGATGTCACCTTACCACACGGACTAGGAATTGGAACTATGGAACAATTGCAAGAAACGGAAATGGTCGCATCATCACATACCATTAACGCAATCCACAGCAACTCCACCAAAATTGATGAAGAAATTAACACTATTAAAGTCAACCCTACGCTCACGAGTGATGACAAAGCCAAAATAAGACAGCTACTGAAAGAATTTAGGTCATCTTTTGCATTCACACCCAACGAAATAGGTGAATGTACTGTACTGCCATTTAAGGTCGAAACAGAAGAAGGAAAAATAGTGAGTCATAGACCATGCAGAACAGCGGCAGCCCAGGATAAACTCATAAACGACGAGGTGAAACAGATGCTACAAAACGATATAATAGAACCGTCAACTTCACCTTACACATCGCCAGTAATTGTAGTAATGAAAAACCCCAATGATCAAGGTATACGAAAAGCCAGAGTCGTAGTTGATCTACGATCACTTAATAAAATCACTAAAATACAACATTGGCCATTGCCACAAATAGATGAGATACTGAGAAGACTCCGCGGACACAAATACGTTTCCACCCTCGATCTTTTTGGCGGATTCCATCAAATTCCAGTTGAGCCAGAATCCCGAGAAAAGCTATCCTTCATAACCAGAGAAGGCCAATATCAATTCAAACGCATGCCGTTTGGAGCCGTATGCGCCCCTTCTCATTTTTGCAGGGTTATAGATTTAATACTAAGCGACCTCAAGTATGAAACCGCACTAGCATATGTTGATGACATATTGATCATGTCAAAAACCATAGATGAACATCTAGAAAAACTCCGGAAACTATTTACAAGATTCAAGGAATATAATATGAAATTTCAACCTGGTAAATGCTCATTTGCATTCGAGAAAATCAGCCTCTTAGGATATACGGTCACTGCAGATGGAATTCAACCACATCCAGATAATCTCATAGCTGTGAATAAAATGCAACCACCCACTACAATACAAGGAGCCCAATCCTTCTTAGGAATGACAGGATTCTTCCGAAAGTTCATAAAAAATTACAGTATGATCGCAGCACCAATAATAGATCTAACAAAAAAGGATCAAAAATTCGAATGGACACCACAGTGTCAGAGTAGCTTCGATTTCCTAAAAAATCAATTGACGACCCAACCTCTACTAGCACACTACGACCCCTCAAGAAAAATATTTCTGTACTCATCATAACACACAGGAAACGAATTACCATATACGACTACTTGAACTCATGGCAATAACTTGGGGAGTTCAAAAACTAAGAGAATATCTTCTAGGAATTCCATTTACAGTCAGAACAGACCATCACTCCCTTTGCTACTTAATGAAGACACGAGATGACATATCACCAAAGCTCCAACGGATGAATCTACTACTGATGGAATATGACATCAAAATAGAGTACGTGAAGGGAAAAACCCACTACGTGGCAGATTGTCTATCTAGACATCCTTTTGAAGATCCTAAATTTGAAGAAACCGATGAAGAAGCTAATCTTGCTATAAATGCCATCAGCAATAACAGATTCCGAGAAGAACAGGACAAAGACCCAGAACTGAAGGAAATCTTTAACAGTCTACCAACTGCAGCCCAACTTAGAAAATCCTACTGCATACAAAATCAAATTTTGTGCCGCTTCACGAGATTCCCAGGGTCTACCATAAGTATCGTTATACCCAAATCATTGATAGAAGAAATATTGAAACAACATCATAACGAATTCGCTCACTTTGGATACACGAAAACTCTGAACAAGATACAGGAAAATTTCTACTGGAACACTATGTTGAAAGACATTAAGAACTACATCAGCACATGTGAAATCTGCCAAAAAAGAAAGGCACCCAGACAGAAGGAGGCAGGAGAATTTCAATTTATACCGGTTCCCACACAACCATTTCAACGAATTCAAATTGACGTACAGGGACCTCTTACAAATCCAGAAGGGAGACGTAGATATTTAATCACAGCAATATGTTATTTAACTAAATTCGTAATAGCCGAGGTGACTATCCAGAATGATGCCAAGACCATGGCTACGTTCATCGTTAACAAAATCATGTCAAACTATTCAATGCCGGAAATAATTCAGTCAGATCTAGGCACCGAGTTCAAAAATCAAGTAATTCAAGAGTTATCTCAAGTATTCTCATTCGAAATGGCCTATTCTACAGCATTCAGACCTCAAACACAAGGGGCTATCGAAAGAGCTCACCAGACACTAGGTGATTCTATAGCAATGTACCAACAGGATAACAGAGGAGATTGGACCAAAGTGGTACCATCCCTAGTATACGGGATTAACACGACCATACAAACATCCCATGGATATACTCCTTTTTTCCTATTGCATGGGTACAATGCAAGGGAACCCATTACAAACGCAATGCCTCTAACCAATATACACGACAGAACCGTTGAAGAAATAGCCCGAAACTGGAAACGAGCCAAAGAAATAATAGAAATCCAAAGAACTAAATACGCCACACGGGTGAATAGGTCAAAAAGACAAGTGGAATACAACATTGGAGACCTCGTGCTCCTAGAAGCACGAACCATACAAGTCGGAGTGAGTACAAAACTGTTGCCAAGATATAAAGGCCCATTTGCAGTTATTCAAAAAAGTTCCCCAGTTAACTACACCATTCGTGCAAGGGAAGGAGATCAACTACGGACTTACACGATTCATGTGAGCCGACTCAAGCCATTCTATCAAAGACTGTCGTGTCTAACGAAAAAATCATTCTTAGCGGAACCAATAAATCCAGAAATACTACAGAAAGATTGTGATACAGAGATACTCGAACCAACAAATCCGGAATTACCAGAGGATCCAGAAATGCCGTACCTGGAACCCGAAGTTCCTCAAAAGTTCACATCGCCATTCCCACGGAGGAATAACAAGTTACAAGCTAATCAGGAACCAACACCAGAGGACAAACACCCTACCGTTATACCACAACAACCGAAGTTACAGGTTCCGACACCGCAACCACAATCATATAGAGATGCCTTAATGGCACACCCCGAGGAAATAGCAATACCTGCCAAAAGAACTAGAAGAACGCAACAACAATTATTAGAAGAGGACACACACCGTATGCTGGGATCCGATCATCATACTAGGCTTGACTCCGAATTCAGGCGTTCCACACGTGCCCACATAAAGAATGTTGAGAACTTATTTTCCTATTCCTACGTTTCTTAATATTATTCATTCGTTCCCGTTCCTGAACGAGATCAGCCTCGGTCAATTCCCATGTGTGACTCTAAAAACTTTGTAAAATATTCTGATATAATTTAGAAGATAATAATGTAGTCTCGTTTAACTCCCACACTACAAGTCACACCTACGCGCCCAATTGACCTGGATGTAGCGTTGGGTGCCGAGGCCAACCCACACCCTGTATGCCCTAGCCTACCGGTTCACATTGGACCAGTTCACAACTAAAATCTCTTTGAGGTCTTCTATCTTGAAGTTGTTTTGATAAAGATGGCTTCGATGTTTTCTTCCTGTATGGACTCAAGTTGAAAACATCAATTAGACTCCGACATGATCATTAATTAATTAATTGCATAGATCAACATGATTCTAATATTTGTTCTCTTATCTATTTTAGTTTACTTAAATACTTACAATATACTATGCGGTGTAGCCAACAAGAAACACGATGAGTTGGACCAATTAACACGATGGGCGATGATAGCCTCCTTAATCCAGATTCCCCGACACCGGATTCTGTAAATATATAGGATAACACGTATTAATATTAAGGTTTATATTACAATACATTCGTACGTTTGTAATCATTTTTCAAATCATAATACTTATATATCCTTAAGTGATTACATGTTATCCACATATATACATAAATACATACCTAGTTTCCATTAATAATTATAACATGATAATATAATATACAAAATGTAAAACGAACGATAATTGTTGACCCTCCCGTATGGCCATACACAAATTCCCATTTTCGAATTTCTGACCAAGTCTGATCACCTTGTGAAGATTTTCAACCACCCTCCACATCCCCATTGTTCCTGAAAACAACACAAAAATATTTGTCTTTTTAATATATAGTTCCATTATTACTTATCTAACACATATTTACGAATACGTCTTTACACAACATATTACATTAATATTTCTTTTTAGTAATCTAATTAATTGATACAAAAACTTATCTGAGATGAAAGTCCATTCTTGCGATGAATTTAGCATAGTCCAACACTAATTGTAATGTTCGCACAGTAATAACTTGTATATTTTGGGGACCAAAATTTTTTGGCCCCCCGTATATGTATAACACACTGAACCAAACATTTTGGGAAATTTTGAACCGATTTGGATAAATAGGTTATGCAATATGAATGAAACAAGTATAAAAACATGAAATGCACACATGAAGGAAAAACGTCCACAGACGACACGAGGAACACGTTCAAACCGTCCGCCGTGTGACGTCACAGCAAGGGAGTCAAGAGAAGCAAAGGCACGAAAAACCAGGCCCGCGAGCCAGACGGAGCTTGCTTCTTCCAAACCCCCCGCATGTTACGCACATGTACATAAGTACGGCGAGAACAAGTGTGGAGGCTTATACTTAAGGAATGTGATGCATCAGTTATATGCATTGAGTACATGATATGTAACTATTCTAATAGTAAGGATGCTGACATGGGCACACTGTTAATTATAAAGAGGATTGAACAACCGTTCAATCCTCAGTCTGTTATTCTCAATTGATTGGACTCACAATTAGTAAAGCACTTTCTAAATTATATTTGTTTCCGACTTTATTTTGATCCCGTACTCATCTCACAGCCAGCGAGCCCTATTCCCCCATTTTTATACATATACATACATACTTACAGATATTTCCTCCTGTGGCACACTGATACTCACTCCATCAATTATTCCCCTTAATCCCCTTAAATTAAAATCATAACAATACAAGAATTGTGCAATAACCAATTTGCGAGAGCATCTTTCATCAGGTTATTATTTTGGAATAGTAGGATTTGAAATTAATCAATGTTTATTAAATAAACTATAAATGAATTTAAACAACCTGATATACTGACGGAATTCGTATTTTAGTCCACATACTGGCATAGCTTAACGAAAAACTTCATTCAGTCAAAAACAAAAACATTTCATTGCTGTATTGTACCCTTTTTTGTTTTTTTTTCATATTGTGATTTCATACGAATTTACTCCATTTAGTGAAATGTTTGATGAGTATTTCATTCAATGCTGCAAATTAAAACGCTATTAGTAAGTTAAAAGACAACTTTTAAGGGGTGTGCTGGTTTCATTTTTATTAACTTTATGTGCTGATCACTAAATTCTAATAATGATTGAATAATCAGTAATAATAAATACAGAAATTCAAATTACCGAAATTCAAAAGGTAGTCGCTAGATATTAATGATGTGTGCATTTATAGTCATAATAATTTTAATTTATTTCGACATTAACATTATTGAAAATAATTAGTACACAATGTCCAGCGCTATTAAACTCACAGAGTGAGAGGGGTCCAGAACCTACTTACTAAAGCTGCATTAACATTTCATGACATTACTTTTAGCGTAAAAATACATCAAATTCAAATAATACAAAAGTTGCTGAATACGAACTTGAAACTAGGCGCAAATCATGTAGTTTTGGTCTATGTAGATACAATATGTGAATTTTATTTATATTACACAAACATCAGTTTAAATATGAACAATCTCAAATAGCTACAGATACAGATGCACTAAATCTGGAGTCCATTTTGATTGAGCTAATTTAATAGACTATTACAAAGCTGTTTGCATTAAACTTACACTTTACCACGACCGTTTGTATTGTTTGCTTCAGTTGGTCTGTATTTTCATGTGTTTCACGCAGGTTCAATTTTTGCCAGTACACGTCTGTAATATATAATTAATTAATGTGAACTTCAAAGCTGATTTAACTCCTTATTTCTCTTACGTAATTGCAATTAAAATTTAATGCAATTGAGGAATTATTAAGTTACTGGCGCATCATCTTGGATTTAGGTTATTTTCATTGTAGAACATATAAAAGCATTTATTCAGGTCAATCTTAAAAATTATTCAAAATCTTCATACTTTTGAGTTCATGGCTTTGTTTATTGCTTTTCACCCCAATTTTCATAGATGGTTAACGGAATTCATTACTTGTTAATTGAAAAGAACTAAAGTTGCAGTAAAATACCAATAACAGATCTTAACAAACCTTGTTAATATTATCCCTGTAAGCTAACAAAAGACCCTTCGTAATAAAATAACTCAACGCGGGAAATTATTTTTAAAAGTTATCACGTAATGTCAAAAATAATTGTTTGTTAATTGATTGCATATCGCTACCGGCAATATTCGAGGTAACTTGAAAAATTAACTTACTTTGATAATAAGATCAAGAATGCAAATGAGGCCCTCATCCTTGTCGGCAGCCTTGTGAAACACAAAATAGATTTTGTTTTCCAAACCAAATACGATTTGCAACTTTGGAAACTAAGGCGAATTTGTTAGAACTTACTAATTTCTTGGGACACTTGCTGGCAAAGTATGCACTTGCGTAATTAGCTGGAAATGATGGTGTAGGTATATTCGTTTGATATTTAAGTTTTTCTACAAGTTTTTTTTCATCCTTGTAAGGCTTTGATGTTTCTGGGAGCTAAATTGATAACCCAAAAAATATTATTCAATCCTGATTTGCACACGAAAGTCGATAATAGAAAATTGTTTAGAAGGATAAGGAAAAAGGTATTACGAAACTAAACGTCTTCATTGTACAACGGACGCTGTCCTGCAAATTGTGAGAATACATTATTTTATTCCTTAAATCCCTCACGGTTCGGTTAAATTGCCAATAACCGTTGATTTCATTCAATACCGTATAATGGAATTTCATATACTATAAAACTACGTATCTAATCTGAGGACGATTTATAATATTTTGGAATCATTAACCAAAGTAGTTAAACCAATGGCATAATGTTATTGTCTGGGTCAAGTTTCCGAAAGCATTCCGACTCAACTATTACTACTGGTCAAAGCTGGGCAAAAAAATTGCGTATCATAAATCCTACATACATTTTATAGTTTACAAAGAGCATACATTTTGCATACATAAATTTGTCCAGAAATGCAATCATACATATATGCATACATATAAATAAATTTATGCATAAATATATGTACACGTGCCTATAAAAGTGTATGTTAAACGTTCTGAACCTTCATAAAATCTAACGATGCATGGCTTTGCGCGTGTATATTGATAATTAGTTAAGTTTAAAATTATTAATTTCTACAGATAGCTTGATAGGTTTCAGTCAAAACGTATAGAAATCGTTCGCATTGCAGCAGTAAATAATAAATGTGAATACACCAATAGGCACAGACCGTGCCAAGAAAATACAGATGGAGCTCGCTGAACATACACGGTGAATACAGCATACATACCTAAATCTGCCGTCCTTTTAAACATACATACTCTTGCACACAGTATTCATACCATACATATATCATACATTTTTTTAGTGAAAACATGCAGCCTACATAAATTGCATACAAATATTCGGAAAATGTGCAAACATACATAAAAAACTGCGTATATTTATGCATAAATGTAGGATATGTGCCCAGCTTTGCTACTGGTCAATAATTCAGCGACAAAATTATTGCACAAAATCCCACACATTTGCTCTCCCTCTATCCCATCAAAGCGAAGGTAAAAAAATTCAGTTCCCGCATGTTGTAAAAACTTTTCAGATTTTTCAAAATTGATTTTATCCGCTAGCCCAAAAATGTTTGGTACATGAAAAACAATTCTGAATTTGTTTTGAACAATTACATTTTAAATGTCAATAGTGTTGAATGTTTTATTCTTTGGAATGATTCTAATCTTTAAATTGTCTTTGCAAAACAAAGTTGCGCTCCACTTCGTTCACGGTCGTTTTAACAGTTTTTTGGATTAGCGGGAAGAAGAATGTATGTATTTTGGTACTCTCTGCAAGTCTGAACTTTTAATTTTGTCATCAAATTTTCTCGAAATTAAATGCAGGTTTCCTCATTTACATTTATTCATGCATGTAAACCGTTTACAGAAATTACCTGTGATCCCAAAAATATTAATGTACAGGAATTCAAAAAGTTTACCCCCCTCCCCCTAGTCCATGAAGGAATAATAGTAAATAATATTCATTTCCCTGTGAATTAGCTAACAGAGAAATATCTATTACATATTATGCCTTACTGTATTTAAGAACGGTGTAAAGAAGGATTGAGCCGTACGATTAGAGATTTATTTTTGTTCTTGCAGCCATCTTCCACTTTCTTGAACGAATTCGTAAGTTTCGCCCCGTCAATTTTTTCCCCAGTGCATTCTTCAGATTTTACTATCTTCTGGACGTTTTTTAAAAAATATGAGTATTTTTTCTCAAAGGAAGATGCTGCGGATACGATGGTTACCTGTGGTGAGTTATCAATGATTTAAATGTTTATTGTATTAAATATTATAACCCAATTTTCCTACTTTCCTTGTGAGGGCAAACATGTGAGGCCACCTTAAAGGAAAAATCACGTTTGTTCCCACAAAACATCCCTCACCAGTCGTTCAAAGGACAAGGATAAAAAATTAAACAGCTTATAGCAATTTTTCTTACAGTTTTTCTTAATCTTTCTAAGACCGTAAGAGATTTTTGCATTGAATTGTTTAAATATTTGAAAAAATCTGAAGGAAGATTTTGTGAGGGAAAGATAAATCAATTTGTAAATTTACAATTAAATCATCTTTCAAATATCAAACAATTACCATCATGGGCTAATACTGTTAAAAAATGCCATAAACATTACTAATACCCTGAAGAGCCTTACCATTGCACACAAGCACAAGATGATGGTTGAACCGGAGGAAAACAGCATTTTGTCTACGTTTTCAGAAACTCTCCGCACAAGCTCTATGGACGAGGTTGTTACGAGTTCTTTAACGACAGCAGTTGAGAAATGTTTCTTGACTGAAAAAATCCTTGGAAGTTGATTCTTACACATTTAAATATAATACCTATACAAATATTTTGAAAGGACATTTCCTGGTATTCTTCCGTTTTTGGACAATCATACGTTATTTTACTATTGAGTTTTTAATAAATGGATTTGCTTTAAGCCTCTGTACTTTGTCTGCCCTGTTTACTAATTAAGCAATCGGTAAGTATTCAACAATAAAATGTAACAAGAAATTGGATGGGCTGAATGCTCAAATTAAAAATTTATAGTACAATCATGATATTTCTGGTTCAGTGTATACAAACTGATCCCTCTGAAGGAGCCTTTTAATTGATATAATTTAATGTTTTGGAAGCTACAAGTTGGCCGACGGCCGACAAAAAATAGTGCAAGTTGGCCGACAAATGTCGGCCATCGGTGCAACCTGGCCGACAGCCGACAAATTCTCCAACCTGGCCGACAGCCGACAAAAATTAATGCAATATAGCCAACAATTGTCGGCTGACAGTGCAACCTGGCCGACAGCCGACAACTTGGAAAACAACCGAATTTATTAAGTTATTGTGTTGCAGCATCAAATAATCGCTTCATCCTTACACTGTAGTACCGACACGAGTGTAACGTTTATTGAATATCAAAGCATGACAAATGAAAGGTAAATACATAATAAAGTTTATTTATAAAGTCATCATGAAAAATTGAAGCAAATTTAATTAAACAAAGATTAGTATCCAAATACTAAAAATGTTTCAAATTATACGAGGATACATTCCTGATAATTGATTATGCTGAACTTGGGAGGTGGACTGGCTAATGAGAACCTTATAAAACCCACTAGACATCTAAATATCTGTTCAAATCAACAAATTAATGACATTAAAATATTTTGTAATATACACAAAGCCATGCGTAATATATATACGCTAGAAAATTAATAACAATTAGATGGCTTATTACCTGAGCGACGCTTTAATCTTCAACCCAGTGCATGTCAATTCGTCGTAACCAGCTTCAAGGCGCCTGAGCTTGTTTCCTTCCCGGTAGTAGAGACGGTGGTGACCTCCAAAGTCTTTCGGTGGAAGCCGAACACAAGTTCCGCACAAGCAAATGCCAACAGCCACACCGAGTAGCACAACGACAACAACGACCAAACCAATTACCAGGGACAACAGAATCACCACATTTTCGTGACTGGTCATGATGGCATCGGCCAATCTGTAAAACAAATACACCGTACATTAGAAATCATAAACTGGATCAAAATACGTATTGATATTGAAGTGATCGTTACTTAGATTCCATGCCACCCATCTTGTTAGAGTTAGTTTGGTTTTTCAAAAACTCTTTTAAGGGCCAAAGGACTGGAGAGAAACTTGGAGACCTAGCTGGAATAATGATCATGTGGAACTGGCGAAACTTTCAACTCCAGTATGAGATTTTATATCCAAATGGAAATCCTTGGATAATACATACTTGCAATGCACTTACAATCTTCAATCAATATACAATCACAACCCATGGAAACTAAGAGTTAATCACAGACAAAGTAACGATTAAAGTTTGTAAACAGTACTTTCGAAAGTATATTTTAAAACGATGGGTTATTCCACCCTTTAGACACTGTATAGATTACCTATTCTCGTCGTTATGAGTACATAACAAACAACTATTCTCTCGTTCTCATGACATGAATGACGCGAACCGTTATCGTAAACACAGTCTAGAAATCTTATTTTCGTACAAGTTTATTTTGATACTTTGTGGGTGATAACACATACAAGATTTAATTTTTTTCTGTTTTGTCGGGCATTACATTCGTCTCTGCCACGCTAAAGTACATATTATTGTAAACTATTAGTCATCATGTGCACACATTTGAAGTTATTTATTTGGAAAATATTTGCTGTCGTTACTATATCATTTGAAATACATGTCAAAACCTAAATCCTGGTATTACTATTTTTGGACATGTTTAAATAATATTTAAATTTGGATTAAATCATACATACAAAATCAATTCTTTATCTTCAATTATGTGTTGAAGCCAAATTGATATGTTATCAAGGTCTTTTGCAGCATAATTATAATTATGGCAACACGATAACACGAGCTTCTTCAAAAGTTATAAACAATGCTTTCCAAGAATGGTTGCTCATATAGGCTGAAAAACTTGAGCATTAACACGAAATTATTCCTACGATTTTAGCTGAGTTTTAGTTTTCATTTGGTTTGAAAATGAGTTCGGAAGCAAGAGATCCACAGTTTTTAAACCGATGGAATAAATTACAAATTTTAGACGTTACGCGTTTGGCCAAAACGCTGTATGATCTCACTTGTGGTGATGCACGTCTTCTCCTACAATCACATAAGTCACGTGATAGTGTCTACGGTAATGCTTCTGATCAATTTTTTGGTGAAAATGCTGCCATTCATCGATACCTCATCTTTGTGCTGTGGACAGAAAATCGTCATGGCATCAAGGTACATATAATTTATTTAGCACTACTGAATACATTGCTATTGCTTTTGTAGATATGGTAATTTTTAGTTTGCATTGGAATACATAAGAATTGAATGTACATTTTTCAGGAAGAATTTGTTCGTCTGGGCGGTGAGGTTGGAAAAAAGAAGTGCTTGAAAGGAAATATTCGCATTAGTTTGAGTGCATCAAGATTCTGCTGGTGCAAGGGCTCTTTTGATAGAAACCAAGAAGAAATGTGTGTATGCTGTGACTACTGTAATGAGTGGCAGCATTGCCTCTGCAGTGGAATTACATACGAGGAGGCAAACTCACTGGAAAAATTCAAATGCTTAAAGTGCAGGGGTTCTACACTTCCCGCTATTTTTGGTAAACAACATTTGAATACATTATTTGATTTTTGGCCATTGAAAGTTTGCAAATATCTATAACAATCAAACCTATACCAATAAAAATTGGTTTTAGTATACAAATTTTGTGGTAACAATATTGATCCGTTTTGAAATTGTAAAAATGAGCAGGTATTTCATTAAGATTAATTGCGTTGTAATCCTCAAATACTGTACACGATAATTCTGTGTATATTTTCAAATTGCACTATTAACTGTTTCTGCACTGCAGTAACATTTATTTGTCCCTCCCAATAACTCAATATTGAGAGGACACAGTGATGCATCATTGGAAAAATGTCATTGGTTTGTAGGAGTTATGCCACCCAAATGCTTGCCAATTAAATAATAATTAGTACAACGATTTTAAGGATTCTCACATTTATCATCATTATCTTTAAATCTGTTGTTGAGTTCGTCAACGTTTAGTATCTATTCAGAACAGTTTTATGTCATACTATGGTGAAATATTTACATTCAATTTAAAGCTTTTGATAAGTTTATTGAGGATCAAGCCACCTCATGCGTAGGTTGATATTCCCCTATTTCATTGACAACACCAAATTAGTCTACCGACTCGCTCCGGTAGTATTGTATTGCGACAATGTTTTTTTCAAATCAAAAATTTTAAATAATGCAATTTGCTTCCGAGGTGCACATTCATATACTTACAATCTAATAATATATAACGTGTTTGAATACTACATTACTTGTGACGGGTTGGTTACCGTTGCCCGTTATTTTACACTGACCTTATTAATTTGTTTTCACTGACCTGTCTATAATGTAACAAACTTGGGAAAATGTAATGTGAAAACACAGGTTTCGGAATGAATCAATATCAACCTTTTCCAAACATACTCCTTGATATCAGTTCATCGTCGTCAGAAAGCCCACGGAGTAAAGTTATGAATTTATTGCTAAATGAAGCTTTATAGTTTAGAGATTTTGTACATGTAGTCCTACCTGGCAAAATCCTTATTGCCACTGATTTTTAATATTTACCATTTCAGTAACACCAAAGTCTAACAGGAGTGTTGGTAAGGTAATTCAACAAACGCAAAGCCAGGAGCACGCAGACTCAGATGAAGCAAAGAGCAAGGATGCTTCACAACCGTCATCAAGTGAATATGAGCATGAAAGCGAAGGCCATCCGGATGGTGAGAGCGATCGCGAAACTGACTGTGAGGACGACATCTCTAAAGATGACATAAATCAACGCCCCAATACTGTCAGCGATAGTTACGAGGGAATTACAGATGACAATCAACAGGCTTCAGACGAACACGACACTGATTCATCTGGCGATAAATCGCCCAAAACAGGTAATTTTTCAGTATTACATGTAGTAACGTATACCGAAAATATGCAATTTCGCAGTTGTTGGTAGATACTAACTATATTTTAACTCGTACGCCGGAAATAGCTTTGGTAGCAGGGACATACGTTATTCCATGAAATTAATTCCTTTATCTACATAGAGAATCTTACTCCCAAAAGTCCGAAAATGTGGGGGAATAACATAATTGGGGCCAGACGCTACATACAAATGTATTTATACACAGGGTTACACATTATATTTTGCGGGCTAGGTAGCAAAGCCATACAATGTCGTCGGTGAAGAGGCAAAATGATCTAGGCGCATAATCGATTAGAATCAAAATGATGTACATCTTTTCCCCTAAAAGCAAAATGTACTGGGTGCAAGCATCTTTAAAAGCAAACTGATCTACATACAATTTTCCTTAAAAGCAGAATGATCTAAGTGCTGGTCTAATTTTTTTGTGAGAAAACTAGCTTCATTTCAATTTCATTTCAATTTCATTTCAATTTCATTTCAATTTCATTTCAATTTCATTTCAATTTCATTTCAATTTCATTTCAATTTCATTTCAATTTCATTTCAATTTCATTTCAATTTCATTTCAATTTCATTTCAATTTCATTTCAATTTCATTTCAATTTCATTTCAATTTCATTTCAATTTCATTTCAATTTCATTTCAATTTCATTTCAATTTCATTTCAATTTCATTTCAATTTCATTTCAATTTCATTTCAATTTCATTTCAATTTCATTTCAATTTCATTTCAATTTCATTTCAATTTCATTTCAATTTCATTTCAATTTCATTTCAATTTCATTTCAATTTCATTTCAATTTCATTTCAATTTCATTTCAATTTCATTTCAATTTCATTTCAATTTCATTTCAATTTCATTTCAATTTCATTTCAATTTCATTTCAATTTCATTTCAATTTCATTTCAATTTCATTTCAATTTCATTTCAATTTCATTTCAATTTCATTTCAATTTCATTTCAATTTCATTTCAATTTCATTTCAATTTCATTTCAATTTCATTTCAATTTCATTTCAATTTCATTTCAATTTCATTTCAATTTCATTTCAATTTCATTTCAATTTCATTTCAATTTCATTTCAATTTCATTTCAATTTCATTTCAATTTCATTTCAATTTCATTTCAATTTCATTTCAATTTCATTTCAATTTCATTTCAATTTCATTTCAATTTCATTTCAATTTCATTTCAATTTCATTTCAATTTCATTTCAATTTCATTTCAATTTCATTTCAATTTCATTTCAATTTCATTTCAATTTCATTTCAATTTCATTTCAATTTCATTTCAATTTCATTTCAATTTCATTTCAATTTCATTTCAATTTCATTTCAATTTCATTTCAATTTCATTTCAATTTCATTTCAATTTCATTTCAATTTCATTTCAATTTCATTTCAATTTCATTTCAATTTCATTTCAATTTCATTTCAATTTCATTTCAATTTCATTTCAATTTCATTTCAATTTCATTTCAATTTCATTTCAATTTCATTTCAATTTCATTTCAATTTCATTTCAATTTCATTTCAATTTCATTTCAATTTCATTTCAATTTCATTTCAATTTCATTTCAATTTCATTTCAATTTCATTTCAATTTCATTTCAATTTCATTTCAATTTCATTTCAATTTCATTTCAATTTCATTTCAATTTCATTTCAATTTCATTTCAATTTCATTTCAATTTCATTTCAATTTCATTTCAATTTCATTTTCATTTCAATTTCATTTCAATTTCATTTCAATTTCATTTCAATTTCATTTCAATTTCATTTCAATTTCATTTCAATTTCATTTCAATTTCATTTCAATTTCATTTCAATTTCATTTCAATTTCATTTCAATTTCATTTCAATTTCATTTCAATTTCATTTCAATTTCATTTCAATTTCATTTCAATTTCATTTCAATTTCATTTCAATTTCATTTCAATTTCATTTCAATTTCATTTCAATTTCATTTCAATTTCATTTCAATTTCATTTCAATTTCATTTCAATTTCATTTCAATTTCATTTCAATTTCATTTCAATTTCATTTCAATTTCATTTCAATTTCATTTCAATTTCATTTCAATTTCATTTCAATTTCATTTCAATTTCATTTCAATTTCATTTCAATTTCATTTCAATTTCATTTCAATTTCATTTCAATTTCATTTCAATTTCATTTCAATTTCATTTCAATTTCATTTCAATTTCATTTCAATTTCATTTCAATTTCATTTCAATTTCATTTCAATTTCATTTCAATTTCATTTCAATTTCATTTCAATTTCATTTCAATTTCATTTCAATTTCATTTCAATTTCATTTCAATTTCATTTCAATTTCATTTCAATTTCATTTCAATTTCATTTCAATTTCATTTCAATTTCATTTCAATTTCATTTCAATTTCATTTCAATTTCATTTCAATTTCATTTCAATTTCATTTCAATTTCATTTCAATTTCATTTCAATTTCATTTCAATTTCATTTCAATTTCATTTCAATTTCATTTCAATTTCATTTCAATTTCATTTCAATTTCATTTCAATTTCATTTCAATTTCATTTCAATTTCATTTCAATTTCATTTCAATTTCATTTCAATTTCATTTCAATTTCATTTCAATTTCATTTCAATTTCATTTCAATTTCATTTCAATTTCATTTCAATTTCATTTCAATTTCATTTCAATTTCATTTCAATTTCATTTCAATTTCATTTCAATTTCATTTCAATTTCATTTCAATTTCATTTCAATTTCATTTCAATTTCATTTCAATTTCATTTCAATTTCATTTCAATTTCATTTCAATTTCATTTCAATTTCATTTCAATTTCATTTCAATTTCATTTTGGGTGATATCTTTCAAAGCTCCCTTCAAAATCTGGACCTGCAAATTGTGATCGTAGTATGAAGTTGGAAGTTTTTTCATTCAGGTAAACATGATCAATGGATTTTATTTTCCTAACCGCTCGTTGAAAAAATACATTGCATATTCAGTTTGTAATACTGTAGGAGATTTGTTGAGAATATGAAATAAATATGTAATCTATGCTACTCTAAAATATTAAATCTATTATCGTTATAATTGTCAGAAAGTCATGGGGTTATATAACATATTTAAGTGGTCCATCTTTGCAATAAATTCTATCAGCATCTAAATAAAGTTGTATTTAGAGAAGATGTTTCTTCAGGGGAAAAATTATGTGTCGTAAATCTTGTATAGGCTATTATTCTACAGTCTTGAGCTGGTCTTGAGTCTTGAGTTCCGCACGTTTTATTGGTGTCATAAAACTACCAATGTGTCGAGTCAGCACAGTACAATGTGTTGCATCATCGCGGTCAAATTTTGTCCTCTTAAAACGCTGTGTGGTTGTGTTCTTGTCCATTCAGCACATTTAGTTCCTTTTTCTTTTGACATTCACTTATGATAAATTCTTTACGCATGACAAAATCAATCATGACACCAATCAGTCTTACAATTAGTCACTTTCCTAAATGATTTACCAATAATATTAACAAGAATTGATGACCTTTTGAACTCGTCGAACAGGTTTATCATGCTTACTGTGACGGTAAACATGTGTCTGTGTCATAAATGCGACTTCAAGTTTAAACATCTTGTAGAACGTTTGAAACAAAAATCTATTAGCAGGTTACTTATTAGGGACGCTTAAATTTGTTAATTGTAACTGTGCAACCTGAATGTATTTAATTTATTTTCATATCCAGTTTTGCTTTTAGTACACACGGGTAAGAATTTAAACTACAAAACCAATTTCAATTCAATTTAATCCCAAATTCAAGTCAGTTTTATTTGGTTTAAAAATTGAAAGTTGTATTTGACAATTTTAACTACTTACGCTGCTACTTGGTTAATACAAGTTGCTTATTGATTTAAAAGTGACGATTACAATTGATCACTACAAATGCAATTGCAAATTCAATTTCGTTTCCTGTTCAAGCTCGGTATCAAATATTACTTGACACGTGCGGAGCTCTCTTGGAGAGGCATTCAACATGGGGAGTTGCAATTGTCGCGTACCCCGCCCTTCAAAACTTGAAGTTGTTGGTGAAACGGTTTTCCGTTTCTCAGTAATCTGTAACTTCTTCTGCCAACACCATAATCTGCTGAATGAGCACATTAAGGACACAAAGGTTAAGAAATGGCAATTGTAGGATTGACATTACCCAACGGTGCATTTGTTTGGCCAGTGTACACTTGCAGTGTGCCAGTCAACGGACCGAATAATAATAATAATAATAATAATAATAATTTTATTTAGGACCGAAAAATGATTTTCAGTTAACAATGCATAATCGCAATAAATTATTTTCTACTCACGTTATCAAAACCCATTTTGGAATAACATTATTTGGTTAAAGTAAAAATTGTATTCAGTATAAACAAGTATGGACGTTTTGCTGCTGCCGGAAATGTTTAAGAGCGTGAAATTTTGTAATATTGAAACACATATTTGTAACCTAATTCAGCTACTATATTCCAACGAAGGGACCTCTTTGGTAAAGTACATACTTTTTAGTACTACCCAGTTTTTACTGCAACAGTTTTCATCAAATACGAAATTTTAGGTATATTTCGTTTCATTTAACCATATGTTTAAGCAAGTTATGTCAAACATAGAAGTTCACAATGGGGTACGGCTGAACCACATGCAACGGATCAATATTCTGCAAGAAAGTATTTCAACCTTCTATGGAAAATTTTCTTGAACCCATAAACCAGGGATTCACGGTTATCTTATTTGCCGAATCTATTTCCTGAATTTTACGATTCAAAATGTTTCTGGCTCCAGGGAAATAACTTAGCTAGAACAAAATTTCATATACATGATTTGTCAAATCGTGCTACATTTGGTTCGTTGCCGTTTTGGAAGGTTTTTCATCGAAATATTACACTTGAATGTTATATGTTTTACAACGGATTCAGGCTGGTATAGACATCAGAACTGCGACAAAGAGAATCGAAGACTATTATTGTAGATAAATCATGTCGTTATAAATTCATTTTGCGTTTGGAGTAATCATTATTTGCAATTTCTAAGCATAAAATTGGAAATTGACATCCCTGTTCTAATCTCATATTATATTTGCAGATCCTGGAGTACTTGACACGTCACATGTTTTGACCGATTTTACGTTTCAGCTTTCTCGTGAGGAGTTTAACACAATTGTTTTCACTGAGGACAAAACTATAAGGGGTAAAGTTCATCAGGTTTACAGAGTTCACGATCAGTCGTACACACTGTGCCTTAAGAGGAAATTTATGTCAGTGAATAAAGTGTGCCTTCCTGTTTTCAAACGAAAACAATTGGTTCAGCCAGCTGAACTGTTTGCGGGATCCTTTTCGAAGACATATGCTGAATGTAAGGGAAAGGTTTCTGGCTGCACTGCTAAATATTAATTTACAGTTCGGGATCCGCCATCTACAGGAACATCTCCTATTTTGGTTATTGTGAAGTAAGCTGTTAGGAGTCATAAATGTAGACCTTAAAATTTGTAAAATATTTGAATATCAGTATTAAGTAGTTTGTTTGTCCAGAAAAACGTCTGGAAGCATTCATCACTTGATGGGGAGAAAATTGAAACTTTCCCTACGTGGTACCGAGCGTCAACAAGCCAAGCAGGCTATGCAGAACAAATTTGCTTCATCTTGCAGACGGGATTTATTTACTGATGCAGACATGGAGCAATTGGAGTTTGGAAATTACGATTTTGTTAAGAGCTTAAAAGTCCTACAACAGGCCAAGATAGAGGTTCGAAATTTTTTGTTTGCTTACAAACTAAGAAGTACATATGAGATAGACTAATTACGCACTGTTTTACATTATGAGGGAGCGTTCATAAATTACGTCATGAGCAGGGTACGAGGGGGGATTACTGAAAAATGATTTGAAATGACGAGGGGGTTCAGGGAATAGTAAAAGCATGATGTTATTAAGTGTAGGGCATGAAAACTCCAAGATTAAATAAGCACAAAAACCAATCAACTTTTCAAAGCTCTGTAAAAATGTAAATACAATTACCTACAACCGAATGGACATGATTTTCAATTCACATCTATAAAATATAGTATGAAATGACTTCATTTTAAAACTCCGAATTTTCTAATTCCCTTTTTCTGGAATTTCTTCTCAGCTCAGTTTCCCCAGACGTATTAAATTAAAACCAATGTAAACAAACTACAAGCTCTCTACTGACACACAACAACGTTTACATAATTTTTATTGTATCTCTGGAATGCTCTCAAGTCTACTCAAATACCAAGCGCCTGGAGATTATCTTTTCAAGGTTGTCTGCACCTCTATAGGCGTACTCAGTGTTAAATTTATACTTACATCTTACATCGGCCATGCATGACGTGATTTTTAGAGGGGGTGCGGATGAAATGATTGGCAATACTTAGACGGAGGGGGAGGTAAAATGCGAAAAATGAATGATGTAAATTATGAACGCTCCCTGACGTAATTATTATTTAACAGTTGGTAATCTTGCTTTCTCGATGAAAACGATTAGTTGTGATTTCATGCAGACTAGAACATGTAAATTGTGCTGATTAACATCGTTACAATTTTCAGTGATTTTTGTATGACGCTTCAAGTAGTTTCATTGCGATACTGAAACTTTTTAGGAAGTCATAAACAATTAATTTGTTGTCAGGAAATTGTTATTGATACAGATTAAACTGTAAATCAATATGTGAGCGCGTTGTAAGTGCAAATTCTACGAATTGTTGTGATTTAATTGCACCAGTGAATTATTTGATGCTACTGTCATACTTATTTGTGATTTATTATCATACCTACACATGATTCTAAAGTGGACGATCTTCATGGAAACGTATTGACTGACCTATTTCTGACCTACTTTCAACAGAAAGCAGAAATCAGGGGATCTTACTTAAATGGATTTACGCAACATATTTCCGTTATTCCGTTCGTTGTAGTATTGTTCTGTCAAAAGCAATTAGACTACCTGTGGCATATTTCCAAAGACAATGACGTAGTTTTGTTTTTTGATGGGACTGGCACCCTCTGTCAAAAACTTCCCAAACCATTTGAGCAAAAAGCAATTCAGTATTATGCGTGAGTAACACGAACTTTTCATAAAATAAAAACGAATTGCAGCCAATTCTTACAAAATGCACATGATTCTTATAGCATGGTAGCGAAGCCACGGATCGGTGTAGAAGCAGTGCCAGTGTTAGAGTTCTACACAGGTCGCCAAGATGTAGAGACTATTGAAATGTGCCTTCGAGCATTCTTTTACAGGTTCTGACATATTTATTTACCTTTGGTCAGTGGATGTTATTTTCAGTTCCTTTTGTAAGTTTTATTATTTCACTATTGACTTTATTTGTAGCTATAAAAAGTACTTTGAGATTCGTGGAAGGGCGTACAGAGTAGCTCGTGTGGAAATTGATTTCTCAAAGGGTAAGCTGTAAAATAATATTGCATAATTAAATCTATGGTTTATAAACGAAAACTCGTAAAATAATTCCTGTTCAATCAAAAAGCTAGTTTTTCCAATCTATATATTTACTAAATTTTTAGCATTACTTGCTGCAGTGATCAGTGTTTACCAAGGACTCGACACGGAGGGATATATCCGCACTCTTTGGAATAGTATGAACGCCGAGGGTCAGATAGGACGCCCGTTTTCGGCGGTGCACATTTGTAGGATTCACATAATCAGAATGTGGTCCAGGAGACTAAAAAAGATTTTTGGCGGTTCAGCCAGAACATACCTCGGCGAACTCATGAGTTCTGAGTTCCGAACTCGAACTCAGCTCACATTCGAGTTCCATAAAATCTGGTTTTGAGTGCGAGTTCGGAGCTGTTTTAAAAGCCGCCGCGACTTGAGGCTGAGAGCCAATCATTTATGGCAGAACTCAAATGATTGAGTGCGAGTTCGAAATGTGGACCTCACCAACACCAACCTCCTAATTTCATCTATGCTTAAACATTTATATTGTGGAATAACGATTGCTGTGCATACCTTCGTATTGATTCTTATCGAATTCGGTCAATGAAGCGTGTGCAAAATAATAGTTTAATCGCTTAAAATAAAATGAAAAAAACTGAAAGCACTAATGTGCGTTTGATTTTTGTAGATACATAAAGTATAATATTTTACTTCCGTTCTTATTATTATTTTGAAGAGCTGAAATAAAAAAATACGTGGTAAAAAATGTTTTTAATTGAAAAGACATATTTAAATGGCAGTATACTTGCTTCACAAAACTGAAAATTGAGGTTTAGGTGAGTTCGAGGCTGAGTTCCAAAGGGTAACAAACGAACCTCCGAGTTCCAGTTCGAGGCAAAGAATTACATAGAGTTCAGTGCCTCAGTGAGTTCGAGGCTTAGAGATCTTCCACACGTTTAACTGAGTGCGAGTTCGAGTTCGAAATTTTTGTCGAGGTATGAGCCAGAAGCTCCAGTATCAGAAATTTCTGGTTCAAATGGCTTTTCGGCTTCATAAAATCCAAGGACTTGTGGTCTATTTCACGGAGAATAAAAGACATTCTAATAATTGCTGGCAATACGTATTACACATCCGAGGTCCAGAATATGGTTGAAAACATACATGCCCCAACGGACCGAGATGGTTACCAGCTCTAACTTGAACAAACTGCTAAAAAGTAATTATATTTTTTTAGCGTCATATTTGTTCACTTATTTCACGTGTAAAGCCTTGGTGCGTGGTGGACATAGATGAAATCGATCCCAACGGACCATTCCATCTTCGAGCACCTTTTGGTCATTTCGCCAGATATGTGTCGGAACGAGTGCACCGAAAAGATAAAATAATTCGAGAGAAGGCTCAGACAAATGATAACTACGTCGCTAATCAGTACTATTCAGTTCCATTGTTTGATTACGTAATACGTAACTTGCTGCCGTATGCCCCAATCGTCAATTGGACAGTGTTTGATCTTATGGACTTGACAATTACCGATGACCACACGAACCCGGTAGAATATTGGATTAAAATATTAAAGAAAGACACATTGAAAGGAACGCATAGTCAAAAGATTTCACGACTAGTACGAGCACATTGCAAAGTAATTCAAGGTACAACTAAGACTAAATAATTTGAATTTAAAACGATTGTTAAAGTACTGGACTAGTGAATAAATATGTAATATTTCAGGTCAAATTAAACAAAGCATGTCATCCATGGGGATTTTTGTGAAGGAGATGGCCATGGAAGCCAAAAACTCGGAAGGTTTGCTTTAAACTTAAAGTGTATGTATTTGCTGAGTAAAACTGATTTGCTAAATGCCCATAAAATTATCTTGAAGTGGTAGATTCAGATGTAGGCATCTCAGATGATGATAACCCCTGTGATACCGAATGGAGAAAAATAGCAGAGATTCAGGAGAAACGAAAACCACCAAAGCATAAATCGCCCGAGTTGGAGCATGATACATGGGGGAAAAGCAAAAGCCGGCAGCAACTAGGACAATAGGCCACAATCTCGATACCATGATACTTCTCCCATCGGGTGGCGAAGCAAACCACAAGAATATGAAAGTTAAGATGACAATGACATGCAACTTTGATTGTATGTTGCAAATTTTGTTCTACCTCTGGAATTACAGTTCGGTTGGTAAATGGTTCCTGAAATCAAAGAAGGATGATTTATCAGTAGTAATAATGAAAGTTATTAACCTCATGGGTGAGAAGAGGTTTGGTCAGGCGAAGCTTGAATGGATTAAACGGTTAGGACTTCCCATAACACATACAATGGATTTAAACGATTCGGAACGTATTAACGCAACTCAGCCATTAGGTGCGTGGTTTCAAGTAGTGGAAAAACGTAGATGTGTAAGTGAGCAATGCCCTTCACCTAAACCCATTAAGAAAACAATTGCAATTCCCAATATTCAGGCAGTATCCACAGAACAATTTTTGACATTTATGAACGATGGGTACGTGAAACCAAGTTCCTGTGGATTTTGTGCGGGTGACTGCTCTGTGAATTTCAGAATTCTTCAGCCGCTGGATGTTATTGTTTATACTTGTGACAGTATTTGGCGAGAGGGGGAGGAGGGGACCAGAACATACGCCACAAAAGTACATAACAAAGAAAGAGATCTTCCACTTTTGCACACTATCCAGGGTATAACGTACGAAGTTGCTGCCTACACTATGTACACTGGAAACCATTACTATGCTGTCATTTGTTCAGGGAAGGACAGATTCGCATACGATGGTTACGACAAACCTTTAAAAATTCATAGGCGCCACCAGTTTATCGACTATCATGGTGTTTCTTCTGTGTATTTACTGAAAAAAAATAACTTGATCGTGTGCAAAGCGATTAGAAGACTTATTAGATTCTATACAAAAACATTGCAATTCTATCTTAATTAAGGACTTGTTGTTATGGTTCTAATTAAATCTTCACTGTATTATGTAATATGCCAATAATAATAATAATAGCTGTTATTAAAACTACACTAAATTGTTTAGTGTTTTTATTATGTTATACAGTAACAACTGCTCCCTTGCAGTTCCACAATATCTGTAACTTGAAACCATAACACATGCGTCGGCCTTTTGCTACTAGATCAACGTCACATCCAATTCTTCAGCTCACAACTTCCAGTGTGTGCCCGCTTACCTCTTGTTATAAATTTGAAACATTTTCAGTATCTGGATACTAATCTTTTTGTGTAATTAAATTTGCTTCAGTTTTTTCATTGTATTACTTTATAAATAAACTTTGTGTGCTTACCTTTAATTTTTCATGCTTTGATATTCAATAAACGTTACTCCCGTTTCGGTACTGCATTGTTATGATGAACCGATTATTTCATGCAGCAAAACAATAACCTAATAGAACCGAATAAATTTTTCCAAGTTGTCGGCTGTCGGCCAGGTTGCATAATTTGCCGGCTGTCGGCTGTTGGCCATGTTGCACTGTCAGCCGACAATTGTTGGCTATATTGCATTAATTTTTGTCGGCTGTCGGCCAGGTTGGAGAATTTGTCGGCTGCCGGCTGTCGGCCAGGTTGCACCGATGGCCGACATTTGTCGGCCAACTTGCACTATTTTTTGTCGGCCGTCGGCCAACTTGCAGCTTCCTAATGTTTTGCTGTGGGAGATATACAAATGTGACAAATTATTCCACAATATCTGTAATGTAGATTATTCCTCCAAACGCTTTATACAAATTTCAAACCAAATGAATTAGTGTTGTAATTTTCTAGAGCATATACATAAATAGATTTAACTCGAACTCTTAACCACCGAAATGCAGCATCAAACTAAATGTCACTAGCTTTTTTGCAGATTTCAAGGTGACTCTTCAATGCACCCCTTACGACAAATAATTATCGTAAGAGATGTAAAATATCAAAATAGACAAATCAATTAGTTATTGAAAAATTGCGAATTTAATGATCCTACACCACGATATACAAGTGGCTCTGCCTATATGTATGTATGTAAATGTATGGTGAACTATATTGAAAAGGTTGGAACTGGATGAGGACACTTTTGGTTTCTTTTCAACAGTTATTCAGTCGTCAGCACTGACAAAAAAATAGCCTTGTCCGTACGTCCGCACGTCGGTGTGTCCCTCCGCACGATAACTCAAAAACCGCTGGTCCGATTTCAATGAAATTTGTTGTGGACATAATTTGTGTCAAAATTAAGGCTAAGTTCGTAGTTGGTTGAAATCGGCCGGATACAGTAGTTTTTGAGAAAACAATTATTGAAATTTTGGACTTCAAATCAAAAGACAGTTTTCTCCAAAACAACTGAATGTATTTCAATGACATTGTTTGTGAACATTGTTTATGTAAATCGGAATGATTATTGTTTATGTGGTTGAAATCGGTCCAATAGGTGTTTTTGAAAAATAATTGCAATTTTGAAAAAAGCTGAAAGTTCATTCTATTTTGACGGCGGTGGCTGACTCAGAGCTTCTGCCGGGGACAGGGACGTCCCGTCGGGACACTGGACGGACCGGGACGGGACGTCCCCGGGGACAAAATAATTGTCCCCATGTCGTATTCGGGACGGGACGGGGACAAAAAAAATTGTCCCCGCTATATTCGGGACGGGAGATGCCTTTTGGTAATGTACATAACGGGACGGGACGAGCAAGCATAGCAGAACAAGGATAACGTTTCAGCTTTAATGCTCATGAGTAAACTATTTCACCGAATGTCAGACTTTCGATTTTAGGTTGTAGAAAATGAAGCGTGTTGCTCAAAAAGTTAAGGAAGAATCTTGGAGCCACGATTCTATAAATGTGTTTTTTATGTCTTTAGTACAAATATTTTTGGTACGAAATTTTCCTCATGTTCCGATTTTCGGTATGACTGTTTTTAGTAATTATCGGGACGGAACAGGAATTTTATTCACATGCCACAATTTTCGGGACCGGGAACAATGTTTTTTAAACATTTTGGGGACGGGATGGCGACAAGCTTTTTGTCCCCATATCCCGACTTTCGGGACGGGACCGGGGACAACGTTTTTTAAAAATTTTGGGGACGGGACGGGGACAACGTTTTTGTCCCCGTGTCCCGACTTTCGGGACGGGACCGGGGACAACGTTTTTATAAATTTTGGGGGACGGGACGGGGACATGGTTTTTGTCCCCGTGTCCCGATTGTCGGGACGGGACTGGGGACAAAGGTTTTTAACAAATATCGGGACGGGACGGGGACGGGACAAGAATTTTGTCCCCAACAGAAACTCTATGGCTGACGCTACCCTACGCGAAGCCTCAAATTATCGCGTAGGTATGTTTTTTGTAATCCTCATGCAGTCTGTATGCACAAAGAGCCAGAAGTAGAAGGACGGTCTGCTTTTAAATGCAAAGCGTTACTTATTTGTCCTCGGTCTCTCCGTCTTCATAACTGCTCGAGTGCTCTAGTGATGTTTACATTATACTTTTTATTATTTTGCCATCTTTGTAAATATAACCAAATTGATTTTGCTGCCTCAATAGACGATAAAGAATCTTCCTATACAAGTTGCTTTGAATTTTGGGAAGGTACAGAAAGGATATTGTATAGACATATCGTCGGACGGAAAAGCGTAGATTTCAATGCACTTATTGGGATTCATGTGGCGTACAAAATTAGAGATGTTAATACGTTAGAATAATAACATAACTAACAATAAGACAACTGACAGCTGGGTGCCTTGGGGGATAAAGCGTGAAATATCTGCCACTCTGACCAAATGTGGAATTTAAAACCTTTGCTGTTTGAGAATCCTCATGAGCTTTACCTAATTACAATTTACCTTCATAAAACGCTTCTGGTTTCGACTAAATTACCTGACGTTCGTATCCCTCGCTCGATTCCAACAGTTCAGTTAATAACTTGCGGTGTGCCAGATAATTTTAAAAAATGCCAATTAGATGAAAAAAATTGCTCTGGCATTTTGAGATCCCATAGGAACTATGCGCACCAAAGCCTGGAACCCAGTGTTCATACTGGGTATAGAAACCGTGTACCCGTTGTCATTCCTGTACCCAAATATCGGGTATGTCAAAATGCTGTACCTATACCCGTACCCGGGTAAACATTTTCAGTACCCGTACCCATATATACTTGAAAATAAAATGTAGTATCTGTACCCACAATTTACCCATATCCGTAATGTAACCAAAACCTGTACCCGTACCTGAGTATATACCCGGGTATTACTCGGGTACTGCAGTGTTGGTCAATTGAAAATGCCCTAAGATTTTTGCTTGCCCAATTTGTCCAGTTTTCCCTCACCATTGGAAATCCTGGGGTTTTTGGGTATTTTCCCTATGCATTTAGAGTATTTTATATCAGGTTTTTTAAAATACCATCTAAATTCATTTACAGTTTATTTAAACTAAACATTGAATTATTTCAAATGCTACTGTTCCAAAATAATAACCTGATGAAAGATGCTCTCGCAAATAGGTTATTGCACAATTCTTGTATGGTATAAGGATATCCAATTGGAACGCATTATTTAATTCCAAATGATTCATAACCGAAAATCAACTTTTAAACCAGTGCTCGGCACAGGTATGGGTAATACTCGGGTAAACGGGTACAGGTGCGAGTATGGGTACTACTCGGGTACCGATTTTGTGTACCCGATCAATTTCGGGTACTACCCGGGTACATTTTGGTCGGCTCAAAATTTCATGTAAGGATACGGTATGGGTACGGGTACAAGGATTTCAAAATGGGTATATACCCACCGGGTACGGGTATAATAGTGTCATTTACTCGAACCGGGGACCGTTGTACCCGAGTATTTGGATAGGTTGAGAATTTAGACATTTTGGCGAATTTCTTGCCATCCTGCCCGTACGATGGAAACTTCTGTCGGTATTTTCAGTGTTTCTGAGTACATATAGCTTATTGGTAATACCGTTTTAGCCTTACTAGAGCTTCTACTGGGGACAATATTTTTGTCCCGGTGGCAATTCTGTCCCGTCCCGAAATCCTCGGGACAAAAAAAAATGTCCCGATTCAGTCCCGAAATTACATGGGGACAAAAATTTTGTCCCGAAACTGTCCCGATCCCGATCCCGTCCCGAAAACCTCGGGACGTCCCGTCCCGAACAGAAGCCCTAAGCCTTACAGCATACACTAAATGTATTTTAGACTGTGTAGTTAAATTATGTGCTTTTAGGGCAGCATGTTTTAGAAAGTATAAATAAATAAACACAAACGAGGAATAATAAGAAAATAGAAGTGGAGAATAGGATTCAGCGAAATTGTGTGCGGTTGGTAATGTTTTGATTAGGGGTGAGTATCTCGCTGGTTTTAAAATTCTCGTTTGTCTCGTTCTCGTTTCTGAAAAAAATACGAGAACGAGATATTTTGCGAACGAGAGTAGCGAGAATAAGCAACGCACGAGACAAACGAGACAGGGCAAAAATATGGTTTTTGTGTTGAAATATATGCAATTTAATAGTTGCCTGCACAAATTTTGGTGAAAGAACATACAAATTTATTTAATTTCACAAATCGGAACAATCCCAAGGCGCAAAATATTTATTTTTGGGTTTGGACCATAAAATGTGAAAACATTGAAGCCTTGAAAAGAATAAATGAAGACCCGCCGCAATAAAAGCTAGCACCAAGAACTGCAAAATGTCTTAATTGACAAAATTGTATAACAAAACACCCCATTTTTCAGTTTGATATGGGCTTCGACAAGATTTAATTGCAAACGATATTCTCGTTAAATAAAACGAGATGTCTCGTACTGTCTCGTTGATGAATAAAGAGCGAGATAAACGAGATTCTCGTCTCGTTGTCTCGTTATACTCACCCCTAGTTTTGATGAATCTGTAAGTATGCAAGTTAAAACTTTATTTCTAATCAAAAGCGCTTCTAGCTTTTCTACTCTTCAATGAAAATATACAGTATCAAATACTGCTCTAGATGGTTAAAATGGCACACTAAAGTTTCATACATTATTACACATAACGTAATATGTACATACTACATTTAGACAAACCTGGATAAAGTACTCGAGTACGGGTACGACACTGAAATATCCGGGTATGGGTACAATTTTCGAGTATTTTTCGGGTACGTGTACATGATTTGAGATTACGTTGCGGGTACGGGTTTGAAAAATTTGTACCCGGATACTCTGGTATGGGTACGGGTATAGATACCAGACATTGTAATACCCGCACTTCGGGTGTGGATACGGTTATGGGTACCGATTTTTCGTATACCCGTGCCGAGCACTGTTTTAAACTTCGAGAGCATGAAAAATGTTGGATCCTGGCCAAATATTTTGCTCAAAAATCCTTAGTCATAGAAGATTCTAAGATACTTTTCAGGGAGCTTCTTTGTAGCCCCCTACATTAACATCTGTGTACATTACCGCTAAAATAGGACGCTAGGTAAGTTAATTAGTTAAGTTAATAAGGGAAAGTAAGATTTTCTGATCTTGCCAATTTTCCATCAACGATCTGACGTATTTACAAAACAACATGTTTGAACACTGTGTTTAGAAAACATTATACGGTTTACAGTAATTTGAATTTAGCATCATTTTTCCAAATCAAATATTGCGGTTTTAAATTGTAAATACAGGAGGTGAGATCGATCATTTATGTTGTATTACACTTTCATAAAACAAAAATTCATGAAATTTGCCCGACATTTATAGTTCCTGAGACGGGTGAAATTAGACTCAAATCCAGTCTCATGAGAGTTTCGAAAACCAAGCACAGATGCCTCCGCTATTAACAAATTACCAAGATTATCAAGAATAATCAAAGCAGGAAATGATATTGTCAAAAATGTAAAAAATTTCTAAAATTACCTAAATATTTACGGCAATAAATGACCAATGTGCCATAAATGCCCTGGATTGAAAACGCCTTTGCATTTTCAAATGGTGAATGACCAACTCAGGGTACTTGTAGGTAGATAAAACGATTATGCCTTGTATTAACAAATGTATATTTATTCGGAACTTATCTAATCATACGTCTTAAAATAATTTAATCAATGAAGCTAATTAAATTTAATTTCAAGAACCTGCACCCTTGAAATTTTTTATTGATTAGCTCCATTTCATGGCAATAAACAGTCGATCTGGCTGACTCTTTACATGCTACAGTTACCACTCCCTATAAGGGATACCCTTGTAAGGGATTTTTAGATATGAGGGATCGGGATTTGCAGTCCCGATTCCCATTTGCATAATGTTTATATAATACTATGCTCATAAGGGATTAATGCAAAGACCGCGTAATTAGAAATAAAACGAAGCCCCGTGGCTTTCTTTGACATGAGTTCTCGGGTACAGCAAACACGGGTACGGATATTTTACCTCGTGATACCCATATCTACTGGGTACTACCCGCTGGCCGCTCAGTGAGTACCAGGGTTGAAAAAAACCGGTTTTTATCAATAAAGGCCAATCCAGTGGCAAGAAATGGTAACAACCGGTTTTTATTTGATGTGGATTTTATTGGCTAAAATATAATAAACGCCAATACTATCCAGTTAAATAATCTAATGTCCAGGCCAGTGGTTGATATTGGATTTTACCGGCATCATCTGGTGGTAATAATTGGTAACAATTATGTCCGATCACGCGGCGTGGTTCAAAAAGTTAAAACTCCGCTTATTTCACGCCCGCAACTACTTACTCCCTATATAAACACGATTTTCGATAGTTACTCAGCAGCCCAATTTAAATATTGTGGCAGACCGGTAGTTCTCTGCAGGATTCCTTTAGCCATTGTGGGTTTTATTCATTGCTGTCCATGCATGTGTAATATTAGCCAAGCCGGTGGTACTTTTTGGTTAAAATCGGTTTTTATTGGACAGTGGATTTATTTGGATACTATTAATTATGGCCATTTTATACCAATCTATACAACCGGACCATGCCGGTTAGTACCGGATTTTACCCAATATTGACCAGGCAAATTCTTGCCACTTGCCAACCCTGGTGAGTACCCATATCCGTAACCGCACCTGTACCCACTTTATTACTTAAAATCCAGATTACCCGGGTAGTACCCGCGTATTTGCAGGTACACAACTACTGTATCCGGGTAGTACCTGTACCCGTACCCCTACCCATTTACCGAATATTCCTCGTACCCAGTCCGAGCACTGCTGGATACCCTGTTTAACCACTGTAATTAATTATCATGTAATTTCGACAGCATTCTGATGAGCTGTGGCTGCAGGTGAATTTGTCCAGAAATAGCATCTGCATCAAAACCGATAATTGCGTTCCTACCGCGGATGTGGTAAACAAACTTGTATAAAATAACAAATTTTCTCAGAGTTGATCAAGCTCATCGAACCGTAACTTCGAAACATGGAGTCATATACTCTTGTAGTTGCTACCCTCGGGCTCCTGTCCTTGGTATCTTCCCACGTAATTCGGGATGAAGTTATTCCCATGAACTTACCCGAAGTTTATATTTCTACAGAGATCGAAACTGGCCTGTCTCCAGCAGCACAGAATATAACACCTGTTCGAGATGGAAGTCGACAGGCTGACTTATGTAGGTGCGGGCGTTCTACGGCTGTAAGTAAAATTATCTGTCACTTATTTAAATCCGCAGGGTCTATTCAATAAAATGCTCTCTGCACTGTCGCCGATATTGCTGTACAGGAATAATTTTGAAGCTTCTGAACTCTTCTATTTTTTACACGTATAATATCGTCGGCGAAACTTCCTAACCGGCTATAATTAAAAATGCCTAAAATGAAAACCGGCTATAGCGCTCCCGCTACAAACTCTATAGTGAAACTCGGCCATGATTCCCTTGTGCTGTAGAGCATAAACCCCGGTCCGCAGAGAGGAGAGGAAGCGGGGAATTATGGCCGGTTTTCACATTATTTGAGATTTCAGCTTTATAGCCGTTCTTCGTTCTAAGCATTTTAAATTATAGCCGGTTAGCAAGTTTTGCCGACGATACAGATATGTAGAATGTTAATTTAATTTTAGAAATAATTTTACAAGCGCATAAATATTATTCCGAACTTTTTATTTGCAGACAAGGATTGTAGGAGGCAAAGAAGCTGTAAACGGGGAATTTCCATGGCGTGTTCAAATAATTTATGGGGAACTGACGGAAGAGGGAGGAATCGGCGGCAATGGCTGCGGTGCAACCATTCTTAGTCCACGGTGGCTCCTGACGGCAGCACATTGCTTTAAAAATGAATATCCTGGCAAAAAGGTTTTCGTATTGGCTGGAGGAGTCTCCCCTGGATCCTATGAAGTGGCCAAGCGATATATCAAGCATGAAAGTTATTACAGTCCAGTTGCTAAGGCTAACGATATTGCTCTGGTTGAACTTCATACAGATCTTAATTTCAATAACCGAAACGTGAGTACCAAATATTTTAGTTTCTTTATGCATAAGTCTTTAATTGGAAACAAGCTTTATTTGCAATAAGACAAAACTGTGTTGGCGCGCAACCGTAAAGTTTACTAAAATTATTATCCGGATACACTTGACTGGGTGTAGGAGTACAGATATATATTGTGTCCATGTACATATTAGTTTACTCCAAAAGAAAGTCGAAGCAATTTTTACAAAGGGTTTGCGTCTATAAAGTGCTATTGTCACGAGGGAGGCATCACACGTACATTCCGCCGAATCACCGGTATTTCTTTCTATTTCCGACTTAGCAGATGACAACATGAAATAGTACACGTTTTTTAGTATTTTTAGTACACGGAACATGTAACCGAACAACCCTGCGCAGTTTTGACTTGAACATTTCATTAACTTAAATATGAAATTAGAGGAATTTTCACCGGATTAAATATTCACATTTTTAATCAAATTCTAACCCACATTTCCGCGTTATAATATTTTGATTAAATAATAAAATGGCGGAATCATGACCTGGTTTATTTATTAGAATAAAATGGCAATCAACAATTTCACGTAATGTTTACATGTGATTCATTATCAGATTGCCCCAGCTTGTCTCCCATACCGACTGGCAGGCCAAACGGAAAGAAAAGCCACGATCGTGGCATCAGGTTGGGGTACAACCACAGCGGGAGGACAAAATGCTCCATCTTTACGCAAGGTTACTCTGGATGTGATTGGAAACACACAATGCCAACAAATGCACACGGATAAGTCCACGAACTGGTGGGAGAAGAAGCACTGGGGAAAAACTGAAAAGTTCCAGGATGAGAAAATTTTATCCACCCATATTTGTACCTACACGCCCTATAAGGACGTTTGTCATGTTCGTTGTTTAAAGCTAGCCAGTTTTATACCACTGCGTTCATCACAAATTGACTGAATACAATATTAAAATGATTACACTATTAATGGTGATTGTAGGGAGACTCAGGTGGTAGCATTGATGAAAAAATTGATGGAAAATGGTACGCTGTGGGAGTGGTGAGCTACGGACATGGTTGTGCCCATAAGGATGAGGCTGGTGTTTATACCCGAGTCTCTGAGTACACCTCTTGGATTGAGCAGAACACTGGTAATGGGATTTTAAGGTCTTATTTAAACTTTTCAAACCGGGAATGTGTGTAACTTTGATTTCTTTTACAGGTATTAACAACTTCTGCAAGGCTTAGATCCGGATGTTGGTTCACTGCACATGCCAAAAATGTCTCACTACGAAATTCAAGATTTGTTATTTAATTATTAAACCTCTACTATCACATGACAGCTATTATTCACAAACACATTTCCTGATTTGGTATTAAATTTTTAAGCTTACGCAACTTCTTGGTATTTTCCTCAACTTAGAAACATGGGGAGTCAATTTAAAATTGTTATTTATTTAAGGATTAATAATTCAGCAATCCGACAAGAAATTGATGAACGTCAATGATGGTTTTTTATTAGACGTTGCTTGGAAGCCTTTGGTTCAGAAAATTATAACTACCAATTTTTAAAAAAATGCATTTAACGAAAATAATCATTTTTAGAAATAATTTTATTTTTCTCTGTTGTGCAAATTTATCTATCACTTGCTTGTTAGTGCCTGAGGATGACAGTCTGTTAGATGTCGAAAGCTT
Source organism: Allacma fusca (assembly GCA_947179485.1). Lineage (NCBI taxonomy): Eukaryota > Metazoa > Arthropoda > Collembola > Symphypleona > Sminthuridae > Allacma > Allacma fusca. Next base: position 68,827,073 of record OX359246.1, read on the forward strand.
GCAATTAATTTAGCTTGTTGAATAAAGTGAACCACGTAAATCAAAGATATGGATTCTGTTATTTATTTTGTTATATCTGTAATTTGTCTCATCTGAAGGATGAGTAGTTCGTCTAGATTTGGGAATAAATCGTTTACATCAAGAAATAGAAAGAAGTAGTAAAGTAATACAAATTCATTACTTTAAAAAACAAACTTTTCATAATAACTGTACATACGTAACTTTATTCGAAAATTAAAGATATAAAAGCTGAAGCACGCCTGTATAATAAAATCATTCTACATACTAGAGTATTTCGATTTGAAAAAGCCATCCATTTTCGTTTCAGTGCGAGAACGGTACAATAGCGCATATTGGGCAAAGACATTTAAGGCATTTTCATTCCAGGGCAATGGGACATTTCGGCCAGAATCGTGGAATAAAATAGAACACTATATATACGATTTGGCAGTGGATTTAAAAATGTTTTATCAATTTTGGCGGAACAATTACCTTGGTTGATATTTTCATAGCTGTGTATATGATTTATGTCGCAACATTGGACAATGATAAGTTATATAATGTGTTGATCTTTATTTTTTGAATTTTAAATTCATCGCTGATCCACGTTGAGATACCAGTTCAGTGACCTCGGAAAGTATCCAGGTGATCCTTTCGGACCTGCAATTTTCATGCTGTAGAGCACCTCCGAATTTTATACCGCCCTCAAAGAAGCACGATATATTGCTAAAAAGTAACTTGTATTGCCAGGGAATATAATAAACAAATATATTTGACGGTCGGAAATATCACTTTCAAAGTTACTCATGTGATTCAGTAATGTTTGTGGTAATAATAATAGCGGTTATCATATTATAATCATAGAGTTATATCGCACGCTCGTTTTTTGATACTAAATTAATCGAGTTAGTATTGGAATTTTTTAAACTCAGGAATTTATCTTTCCATTCATTAAAGTCAATTATATTTTTGTTCTGCATATCAATCATGCTATTTTGAAGTTGCAAACTGCAGACAATTTCGATGTACATACACTAAATAGAGCATAGAATTTAGCTTCACTGCCCATTGAAAATTTGGTATCATAGCTAAACGCATTTCAAAAATTTGGCTGGCCCATTATAGTCTCAGAGATTTTTACAGTACGGGTTCAAAGTTCCAAACAAAATAATATTTCTGAACACCCTTGGATAAGTAGAAATTTATTTTCACAAGGATGATAAATTATATTTTCGTAACGCCATTGAAATTAAATTTTTTTGGCTGTCATGGTTTCTGCCATATTAACCTGTTAACGAATAAGCACATAACCAGGCATTCACAATTGGAACTTTTTCATCGCTGTGACCATATACATTTGCGCAAATACTCTGAATCTAATTGTAAGCATGCATTTCATTGTAATACGCATAACTTACATTTGCTTTTAGTTAGTATAAGGTATTATTACTTATTTAGGGAATGTAATGTGTTGTAATCTCATTTTAGAAAGTGTTCAAACAAACATTGGGGTCTCTTGAAACCCAGAGTTTGGCGTGCAAATTGAGATATTCTCCAGATACTACATATGTATGTGTACTTGTATTGCACTTATGTGTGTTAAATTACATTTGTGTACTCAACATTTTTTTGAAATACAAATCACTATCATACACGGACATATTATTAAGCCTTTGTACACGATATTTATCTCCTTTTAATTTTTGCATGTGCTGGTTCAACTTTTAAGCTGAATTAACAGCTTATATAAATTAGCTTTTAAAATAACCAAACAAAGATGCTCTTAAATTTAGACAACTGGATTCTAGGCGGAATTATAACAATAATGGCCAAAAGAAAGCATATCGGTCGTAAAGTTTTATTAAGCATGAAATCATTTTATATTATATTAAGTTTGTTCATTATTATTCTAATTCCAATAACAAGATCTAAAACTAGATTTTTACTTTTAAGAGTATCAAAGTATCTTCGCTTGTGTTAAGGTGCAATTGGATTTGGGGGAATGTAGAGCTCAGATATGAGGAAATGGAATAAAAGGAATAAAATAGGAAAAATAGAGGAGAGAGATTTAATGAGGAAGGAATGGAGAGTTAAATATAGTGAATGGGGGAATGTGCAGCAGGCAGAGTGCACACGATGCTGTGTGAGAGGGATGAGACGACGGTCGTGGGAAATAAGTGCGTATGTTGTGTATCTTCTTACTCACTCAGTACATTTTTATTGTATATGGTACATACAAAGGTTACACAGTTTGGCTGTTCTCACGCGTCTCTTGGTCTTTCTTGGTCTGTGGCTCGGGATTCTCTCGTCTCTCTGAGACTGGAGAGGCTGGGGTTTATATACGGAGGCTGGCACTTATGTGCCATCCTCCTGGAATATTTCATACATTATTCTGACCAATGGAAATGTACTAGACAAAGGTACCTAATGCATTTTACAGAGGTTGCATGACATATATGTACACCAATGTTGCAGTATGGAATATTTTAGCTTATAATCATTCCTAAAGCCAATAAGGGCTTAACATTCATTGGATTAAAGGAAACGATGACCCCATCGTTGGAAAAGTATAGAATGTAGAATTAAGTACACAGTAAGGGGGAGTGAACTTTGTATCATTTTTTGTGATGGTTTCCGAACTGTGCCGAATGAGCTGGATGTGGAGCGGTTTTTTCCTTCTTGTGTAGTCTTGAACTTGAAGGTGTGCTTATCCTGGTAGCCATATTTGCTAAAGTTGTTATCATAGGGAATACTTACAATATGTTAGAAATTTCATAGTAAATACATTTGTAAACCGATTTTAACGCCGTAAACTGCACTAGGAAGGGGAAAATTATGCCCCCATAATTTGTGGAGTGGAAAATACAACAAAGTGGTTATACAGGGTGAGTAAAAAACATTTTTGGTTCGTGTATAAGAAGTTTTAGCAAAAGGTATGATTGTAAATATGTTTAAAAAGATATGACAAAGAAATTTTGTGTGTGTTACAGAGTTTCGAAGGGGGTTGATACAATATTGGAGTGATCAGTTCTATAAGTATCAGGGAAAAAATAGAAAGCTTTCTAGGAAAAATATAGTAAGTGTTGAGAGTGTAAATAAATTGTGTATTATAAGAGTGGCATAAGTGAGTATATTATGTGTAAATGTTTGTGATAAGAAAAAGCAAGAGAAAAAATTATTTTAATCGTAGAATTCTTGAATTTGGTTGGCGCCGTTGTGGATCCAAGAGTTTTATAGCTGCTAATTCAGGGAGAAGGAGATGAGGAGAGTTCCTAAGCTGGAGTTCCAGAGGATAATTCTGCAGAATGTAAATTGTTTCTAGAACTCAAATATATTCATGAATTAGTGTAAGCTTGTGACAATCAAAATTTTAATCCAGTATTTTCTGGTTTCTACAGGGTGACGAAAATTTTGGTGCTTTGAATTCATCGCTCATGGATAAAAATTCAAAAGTGAAAGTGATAGTTGTTGTTAGGATAGGGCGAAGGGTCTGGGGGCCGATGCCCTTACGGTCCTTAGATCCAGGTTATTTTTTGAGGATGTCAGTTATTGTATAACGTAATTTGCTAACATCGTGAACATAAGGGCACTTGGTGGTCGGAGCAATCCAGTGGGAGTTCAAGGCACCTGAGTGGGTCGGGAACCCCTGCCATAGAATGGTGACCTTTGTTCAATGGTGTTTTGTGAGTTGCATTATACATGGGGCAGAGATAAATGACCAAGGCTGAAATTTTCTTGAGTTTCAGAATTTTTCTTTTGAAATTTTGTTAATGTTTTCTTGAGTATAGTAATGTTGAACAAAATTATGAACAGCGAACAAGCATTGAATGGAATAAATTTTCCACTGCTTGTATATTATGTCTTGTAGACCTTCAGAATTCTTCATCTTTACGAATGTAAAAATCCGAGGGGATTATTTTTTGTGAATCCTCTTCTAACATTTGTTGTTGAGTCCTTCTGATTCTTTTTGTAGGCAGCGTAATTGACTCTGATTGTTGTAAATTGGCACCTAATGGTTCAGTGGGACTTGGTAGTGCCGTAGGTTGGACAATTATTGTAGGTAGGTCAGGTGTTGAATGTTTAGAAGGGTTGGATTCCAATGGGGGAAGGTTACCTCTTGGGGGAGGGGGGCCTTCCATAGGGGGGGGGGTTTGGGTGGGGTCCCCGGGATCGTGAGGTCCTAAAGGGGTCACGCCCGATTTTTCTTCCTCTAAAGACTTAGTAACTTTTTTAGGGTCAGGTGAGGTCACAGGACCTGTAGAGTCAGAAGGAGCTTGTGTTAAATCTTGTAAATTTGTGGACTGCTCTGGATTCGGAGCTTGATGTGTTGTACTCAATAAAGATGGCAGTTGTAACCAGTTCGGTCTTTCATAATATTTTTTGAGTCTTGAAACGTGTACCGTCATTGTTTTCATAGTTGTGCCAGTGGAACCTCGGATTGTATAATTAACTTCAGACGGAATGTCAATTACGCTGAATGGACCTCTCCAACGGGGGAGAAGTTTTGTGCTTATTCCAGGCTGAATTGATGTGTGCTCTAAGAGCACGTTGTCTCCTATTGCATATGTAACCGTTCGTTTATTTTTGTTAACTCTGGCAGCATATTTTTGTCGATGTTGTTGAAGAATGTCATGTGTCAACTTCCATAGTGTGTCCATATTCTGAATATTGTGATTTTCTGGGGAATATGTTGGGAAAGCATTGCGAAGGGGAGTCCGAGCATTGAATCCGTGGAGAAGGAAGAACGGGGTGTATCCATGAGAATTATGTATCATGTTGTTTAAATGAAAGGTCAGAGCGGGTAGCGCCATGGGCCAGTCAGCCTTAGCCTCAGAAGTGAACATAGAGATCGCGTCTCCTAGAGTTTGATGCGTGCGCTCCACGAGCCCTTGGCTCTGTGGGCGGAACGCGGTTGAGTATTTCATATGAAAGGTGAATATTTTTGATAATTCCAAGAGGATTGAATTATTAAATTCTGTGCCTTGATCTGTTTGTATTATTTCAGGCAGGGAGTATGAACAGGCTAGTTTGTTGCAGATAAAATTTGCAATTGTTTTAGCATCTGCAATGGGGACGACGTCAGTAACTAGGAATTTTGTCAAATAACAGATGGCTGTTATTATGTACCGTGAGCGGCCGGCTTGGTTTGTTAGTGGACCTTGGATGTCCATTTGGACTCTTTCAAATGGGCGGAGGGGGATTGGTATATACTGGAATTCTCCAGGTTGTTTCTGTCCTCTGGGAGTTTTTCGCTCCTGGCAGATGGGGCAGGATTGGATAAATGCATGGACATCTTTGGACATGGTCCTCCAGTAAAAACTAGTTTGTAGCTTCCGTAAAGTTTTGGTGTGGCCCATATGGCACACAGAATTGTGATGTTTTTGAAGTATGTCAGGGACCATTTGCTTGGGAATTACGATGAGGGAGGTTTCACCTTGTTTGGAATTGTATTTATATAAAATACCATTAATTAGTGTGTACTTTGATTTCAACTTCCAAGTTGTAGGTAGTTTAGTAATGATTTTTGCTATGGCTGGATCATTCATCTGTTCTTCTTGGAGGGTGGAAATGCTAATGGCATTAATGGATAAGCAGGCATCATTGTCAGTTTCGGAATGGTCAGGTTCCCCAAATGGGTTGCGACTGAGGCAATCAGCTACGCGGTGTGTAGTGCCTTTAACATATTGGATGGTGATGTCGTATGGCATCAGTAACAACTGGAGGCGTTAGAGTTTGGGATCTAATTCGTCTTTGGTCTTCATGATGTAACAAAGACTGTGGTGGTCGGTTTTGACGGTAAATGGAATTCCTAAGAGATATTCTCGTAATTTCACGGTGGCCCATGTAATGGCCAGTAATTCTAACAGTCTGATGTTGTATTTTTGTTCGTACTTATTCAGTTTTCGACTGAGGAAATAAATGGGATGTTCATGTCCATCAGGTTGGAGTTGGGTAAGATAGGCTCCGATACCTAGTAAAGATGCATCCGTGTATAGGAATGTAGGTTTACTGGGATCGTAATGGGCAAGTACTGGGTGACAGAGGAGCAAGTTTTTTAAGGCTTCGAATGCTTGTTGGCATTCTTGTGTCCATTCAAAGGACACATTTTGTCTGGTCAGTTCTCGTAGTGGAGAGGCTATTTGGGCAAAATGTGGAATGAAGCGTCTAAAAAAGTTGGCCATGCCTAAGAATGACTGGACTGATTTGACATCATGCGGAGGGGGCATGTGTCTGATTCCATTGAGATTTTCGTTATAGGGTTGGATGCCGTAAGAGGTGATAGTAAATCCAAGGAGGTTAATTTTTTCAAATCCGAACCTACACTTGGTAGGCTCGAACTTTAAGTTGTGTTCGTTGAATCGGTCAAAAATTGTTCTTAATTTGTTGATGTGCTCATCTATTGTTTGGCTGGCTATGATAATGTCGTCGACGTAGGCCAAGGCTGTTGTGTATTTCAAATCTGAGAGAATGACATCTAAAAGTCTGCAAAAATGTGAGGGGGAATTCTTCGTACCGAAGGGCATCATCAGATATTGGAATTGCCCGTCCTTGGTAATGAAGCTAAGCTTCTCCCTGGAATCTTTGTCAACGGTAATTTGGTGGAAACCCTGGGCAAGGTCTAAAGTGCTAAAGTATTTCTGGTTTTGAAGTCTCCGCAAAATGTCATCAATGTTTGGGAGGGGCCAATGCATGGCTTTTGTTATTTTATTCAAAGACCGAAAGTCAATCACCATTCTTGGTTGTCGTAATCCTGCATCATTAGGTTTCTTGAATACGATAATGACTGGACTAGTAAAAGGAGAAGTTGAGGGTTCTATGATGTTGTTGTCAAGTAATGTCTGAACTTGGGTATTTATAATGTCATCCTGATATGCGGATGTCTTGTATGCTTTGTGAGCTACAATTTTGTTTTGGTCCAGTTCCACTGTAAATGGGATTGTGTCGCATTTGCCTAACTCATTAGGGTTAAACGCGAAGGAGGTTCGGTATTTGTTGAGTAAATTCCTGATTTTGTTCGTATCATCTGCGTTGAGCTCGGGGTTAATTTTAAAGGAGGCTACTTCGTTGTGAAGTTGGGCGTTGTCAATGGCATCAATCGGAATAGGATCCATAGACTGGTCATGATATTCTAAAGGTGTGATGTGACCTAAACCGAGGCCGTCTGGTAGGGTGACGGGAATATTGGTGGGATTAGTGACAAGAAAAAGTTTAGAAGTGGGAGACAGGATGGAGTGTGGAGCGAGAACATGATAATCATTGTAAAGAGAAGGATGAGGTTGAAAATACATTGGAATATTATCCTCGCATTGATGAAAAGTCGGAATTGTAACATGAGACCTAGGGCCAATAGTTTGAGTTCCTTGTACTCGTAGCACATGATTTGGTTTGGTGTGTGAAACACACAAAATGGGAAGAGAATTAAAGGTGGTTGATTTGGGAGGTATAGTAGACTGGAATGATGTAGAAGTGGGTATAGTTTTGTTAGTAGCTCTGCGAGAAGTTGAAATTGTGCGACGGTTTGGGTTGGATGACCTATGGTAGTAGCCCTTGTCAGACTCGTCTGAGGTAGTATCTGTTGTAGTTGAATATTGCTGCGGTCTTCGGAAATATTTATTTCCATGTAAAGTTTTATTCTTTCTTGTGGAAAGGGTTTGAGATGAGCTGTCTGTAGAAGTGGAACGGGTTTGTGTGGAGGCAGACGTTCGAGAAGGTGTGTAAGGTTCCTTGGAAGGAGTCAGAGGAGGATCAACAGACTGAATTTCCTGTTCTTTGTCTAAGGGTTGGTGAAGCGTAGCATTCGCTGCTGTCGAGATTAGGTTCAAGGATCTTTTGGAAACAGATTCGTTTGTTAAAGTAGACTCGGGGAGTGAAATTGGAAGGTCACTTTGGTCTTGCAAGGCTTGTTCATGTTGAACAAGAGTGTGAATAAGGGGGACGTGTCCCGTGAATTTATTCCAGAGTGTATTTGCTGTAGTATTTATGATGAACCCAGTTTTTGAGTACAGAAAGTCTGTACCTAAAATACAGTCGAGAGACGTCGATGGGGCTACAATGAAGGGATGGTTGAAGGTACATTTACCTATCTTGAATTTGACGAGAGTTAGGCCGTTGTTCTGCATGGGATTTCCACTAGCGTCTACAAGCCTTATTGTACTCGGCATTATTCGGGATCCATATGGTACATATGAAGGATGAATAAGTGATGCTGCAGCTCCTGTGTCGATGAGACACGGTAGTTTGTGGCCATGGATAGTGATGATAATTTTCAAAGAGCATGTGGGAGTTGCAGACAGCATAGAGATGGTCGGAATTATTAATTTCGGTTGGAGGCTTGAGTTTCTGGAGCTGGCAATGCTCATAAGTTGCTTGTGGGCAGGCCTAGGGCAGCCTGCCCTGGCGAGTTTAAATTCTGGGGTTGTTGTTCTCTTTGTTGTCGTCTTGCGGCAAGAAAATTGCCGTAATCTGTGTAGTGCATGGGAAGGTGCTGACGGCAGAATTTTGTCTGATGGCCAGGTCGTGAGCATCTTTCACAAATAACTGTAGAGGCAGTTGCCTGTCCTTGTTGTGGATTATTAATGGTAGGGCATTGTCTACCTATATGGCCAGACTTGTTGCATCTGTAGCATACGATAGGGTTTGAAGGATTGGAATGTTGTCCTTGTGCAAAGTTTGATGAGTACTGGCGTCTGGGTTGGGGCACTTGGTTCGTGACAGCCATTATAGCTGTATTTGTAGATTCCAATTTGTCTAGCCTTGCGAGAACGGCGTCGAGTTTGTCAACCAAACTTGAGGGAAGCTGTGGAGTAGGAATAGCTTGTTCTTGTGGATTTTGAGGCGCACAGGTTTCATAAGCTTTGAGACCATCTAGTAAATGGGCAAAATTACGGATTTTTGCATTGTGCCGCTGCAGGAATATCTTTACTGTAGGGTCCAGTTTTTCTCGGATGGATTCCACTGCTGTAATTTCTGGAAAATTGTTCCAATCGGAACCAGCTGCAGCTTTAACTCTGAGCGCAAACATTGTGGCAGTTTCCGTGGCGTATTTTGTCATGGAGAGAGCATTGAGTATTTTGGTCTTAATGTCTGGTACATCTTTCGGAATGTTGTTTAGGATGTCATCCCAGAATTGCTGATAAGTTTTGCGCTGTGTAGATCTTAAGTCACAGTAGTGGTCAAGATAATTTTTGCCGGTTGGAGATGCATCTGATATTTGATGTTGAATGTATGCTTTCTTGGTAGCGTCATCAGCAGTGAATGTGGCAAAGAAGGAATTACAACGTGTGAAGAACTTTCTGAGATTGTCGGAGGAGAGTTCTGGCGGGGAAAATTTTGGTTTATCAAGGAGGAATCTGTTATTGTCCATGATGGGTTGAGGTGCAACGGGAGGAGGAATAGGAGAAATGGATGGAGCAGGAGAGGAGGCTCGAGAAGGAGCTCGCGATGAGGAAACACTATTTGAAGCTGTGGTAAAATGAAGGGATTCGGAGTCGGAATCGGAATTAATGTCAGTGTTTGACGCAAGAGGAGGTGTGATGTGAATATTATAAAGTGGATTGTCGTCGTTAGGAATGATAGCTGTGGGTTCGTCAGGATCAATATCAGTAGTATTGTTGTTTTGGTTAGGATTTGATTGAGGATTCGTAGGAAAGGAGGATGGGGGGATAGACAGAAGGTCTGGGTGTTGGTGAGTTGCTTCAGAAATAAATTCTGGTGGCAAGAGAAAAATAGCTTCACGATATGCGTCAGAAGATGTAAAAGGGAAGTTAGAAAGAGTGACCTTATTGATCAGGTTATTTTCATCTACAAGACTGAGGTAATAGGCTAAGGTTAGTTGGTGGGTAATATCTTGGGTTTGTCTTTTCAAAGTTTTGAGCCTTTCTGACCAAGAATTAATGAGAGGGATCAGACTATAAAATTGTGGAGCGGAAGACGCAGGAGTAGGGTGAGAGAGAAAAGAATGAGATGCAGTTGCAGTGGAAGTTGTGGGGATTGCTGTGGATGTAGTTACAGTGGTGAGGAGATCCGTAGCTAACAAAGACTCGTGAATGTCTTGTAGTTCGTCTATTAATGACGTGTGTTCGGTACTGTGGGTTTGCCAATTTCGAAAAATAGTAATGATTCTGGCGACAATACGGTTGAAACTAGCTCGGGTGTTTAGGAAGCTAAGGTCGGGCGTTAGTGCTGTAGCTAAGTTCAGGTCTCCCAAAAGCTGTTGATAATAGGGGTAATTTACAAGGCTGGTTCCGGAGTGATCCCGCTGTTGTTTTGATTTTATTCTATCCACAAATTGTTGGGCAACTTCCTCGAAATAATTGTGGTTGTTGAACAGACGAGTGGACGTAGGTTGGGAATTCGTGGCGGTTGGGGTGGCTTAGGGTAGAAGATTTAAGGGTAGAAAAATTAAAATTTTCTCTTACAGTTTCTGTTGTAACGGCCAAATTGTTATCAGGATCATGTGGTCCAGTAGAGATGGCGGGTGTGGAAGTTCGAGACGGGTTGAATGACCTGAAGTCGTCTGGCGTTGTTGGTGGTTCGGGAGTCGGGCCCTCGGTATTTTCTCCGTCTGTGCTCGGTGGAGTTTGAGCTCGTGTGTCGTCTGGTACGGGAATTACAGTTGTGTCGTCCAAGGTTGTGGAGGTGTCCACTGACCGTGGGATACGGCTTCGTTGTTTGTACAACACGTCAAAATCCGCGGCGGTGACCGTTTCTGGTATGATGTCCGTGTTGAGATATTGTGGTAGTTTCTGACGATAGAGTTTATAAAATCGGAACTGACGGATAGCTTTTTCTACAGTTAGGTGGGGATACTTGTTTAACGCTTCCGTTTGCTCTGTAGAACTAAGATCGACGTTGTTGGCGTCACTTTGGAGAATGGCAATATAATTGACGTTGTTATAGCGTATGAATTCACTGCGTGAATTTAATTTGACCACTCTTATGAGCCTAATTTCTCGTCGAGACATGGGTTTTGTGGAGGAAAAGTGAGGAAAGGTTAGGAAATTTGGGCAGAGCCTCCGGCAGAGGCGGACGCCACAAAGATTTTTTGGAAGAGCTATTACACGGGAGCACACTCGCAGAGAGGTACGGGAAACGTCTATACTAGAATTAACAAATTCAAAGTACAGAATAACGCCACAACTCCGCCATGTTAAGGTGCAATTAGAGGGATGTTAGGGAATGTAGAGCTCAGATATGAGGAAATGGAATAAAAGGAATAAAATAGGAAAAATAGAGGAGAGAGATTTAATGAGGAAGGAATGGAGAGTTAAATATAGTGAATGGGGGAATGTGCAGCAGGCAGAGTGCACACGATGCTGTGTGAGAGGGATGAGACGACGGTCGTGGGAAATAAGTGCGTATGTTGTGTATCTTCTTACTCACTCAGTACATTTTTATTGTATATGGTACATACAAAGGTTACACAGTTTGGCTGTTCTCACGCGTCTCTTGGTCTTTCTTGGTCTGTGGCTCGGGATTCTCTCGTCTCTCTGAGACTGGAGAGGCTGGGGTTTATATACGGAGGCTGGCACTTATGTGCCATCCTCCTGGAATATTTCCTACATTATTCTGACCAATGGAAATGTATTAGACAAAGGTACCTAATGCATTTTACAGAGGTTGCATGACATATATGTACACCAATGTTGCAGTATGGAATATTTTAGCTTATAATCATTCCTAAAGCCAATAAGGGCTTAACACTTGTTTTTTTTAAACTTAATTAATTTAATTATTTTTAAAAGAACGGATCGGTGTAATAAATTGTAATATTGTAACCTTTATTGTGTTTCAGTACACAGACTGTAACAAATTTTACATTCAGTTTTTGCATGGCATGTTAATATGGTGGGGACGCAGCCCGTATAATCTTGGTAACGAGACTGTTGGTTGTAGCCTTGAAAATCAATTCGCTCAGGATAATCTATCTGATCTATGCATATATCATGTAATTTCTGCTGGGTTGTGCACGAATTTGCCCAGAAAGTGTTGCTTACACCACAACCGCATCAAAGACAGTAATTCCACAACCACATGGGCTAGCACACTTCATAGGCTAGGCTTACAAGCTATTGGAGCTACATCACCCCTCTCAATTAATAGAGCTTCTGTTGGGGACAAAATTCTTGTCCCGTCCCGATATTTTTTAAAAATCTTTGTCCTCAGGTCCCGTCCCGACAGTCGAGACACGGTGACAAAAACCATGTCCCCGTCCCGCCCCCAAAAATTTATAAAAACGTTGTCCCCGGTCCCGTCCCGAAAGTCGGGACAGGGGGACAAAAACCTTGTCCCCGTCCCGTCCCCAAAATTAAAAAAAAACATAGTCCCCGGTCCCGAAAATCGGGGCATGTGAACAAAATTCCTGTACCGTCCCGATAATTACTAAAAACGGCTGTCGACATTCTTATACCGAAAATCGGAACATGAGGAAAATTTCGTACAAAAAATATTTGTACGAAAGGCATAAAAAACACATTTATAGAATCGTGGCTCCAAGATTCTTTAACTTTTTGAGCAACAAGCTTCATTTTCTACAACCTAAAATCGAATGTCTTACATTCGGTGAAATAGTGTTACAGAATAGTTTACTCATGAGAATTTATTAAAGCTGAAACGTTATCCTTGTTCTGCTATGCTTGCTCGTCCCGTCCCGTTATATACACGACCAAAAAGCATGTCCCGTCCCGAATATCATGGGGACAACTTTTTTTGTCCCCGTCCCGAATACGACATGGGGACAATTATTTTGTCCCCGGGGACGTCCCGTCCCGGTCCGTGCAGTGTCCCGACGGGACGGCCCTGTCCCTGGAGAAGCTCTAGTCTCTATACAATGTTCCGTAGTATAACACACCCCTGGTTTTGAACTTATAATCCCTTTATGTTTATCGAAAACGTCATATAATGTTTGTTTAAAGTGGAATTTCAAAGCTTTGCTGGTTGAGAATCCGCAGAAGTTTAACCTAATTAAAATTTACCTTCATAAATGGTTCTGGTATCGAACAAATTACTTGATGCTCGTATCCCTCGCTCAATTCCGAAACTCAACAGTTCATTTAATAACTTGTGGTATGCCAGGTAATTATTTAAAATGCCAATTAGGTGAAAATTAATTGCGTACAAAGTCAATTAATATAAATAAAATGCAAAAACAGGGCTGTTGGTTATCTTTAAATATCGTCTGGATCAAAGTTGCAACAAAGAAATTGCTGTAATTATTAGAAACTACAGATCAAAATAAAATATGTCGTATGCAAGACATTAGAATAATAAGATAATTAGGACAACTGACGACGGGGCCTTTGGGAAAAAGTATGGCAAATACTCAATAAGTTTCTACTACTCGAAGGGACGATGCAAAATGATTCACTTCCAAGCACAAGATGTTCGAGTTCCCAGTTCCCATATAAACTATACCTACACCAGGGAGGGCACAGGAGTAGCCCAGCACTGAATGTACTCAACTACCATCGTTGAGGAATGGCTTCGAAGCCCAGTGCCCCTGTGTCGCGGAGGTGAGAGAAAGAGAGAGATAGATGTTGGGTTCTGTGGGATGTACTGCTAGTTAGCATGCACCCAACGCTCACTTCAACGTGAGTGGATTTACTGAGCGATCGGGATAGCGGTGTCTCTGTCATAGCTAGACAGTGCACCCTCAGTTCGTCGTGGGATATTATCTCCTTCTATGTTACCTTGCTCTCTCTCCTCCATAGATTAAGCAAATTAGGTTAAGATTAAACGGGCTGCGTCCCAACCCATATTACCATGCAATGTAAAAACTGAATGTAAGATTGTTATAGTCTGTGTACTGAAAGACAATAAAGGTTGCTTTGCTTAAAAAAAAAAAAAAAACTATACCTACACCAAAACCTGGAAACCAAATTTAACCACTCTAATTAATTATAATGTAATTCCGACAGCATTCTGATGAGCTGTGGCTGCAGGTGAATTTGTCCAGAAATAGCATCTGCATCAAAACCGATAATTGCGTTCTTACCGCGGATGTGGTAAAACAAATTGGTATAAAATAACAAATTTTCTCAGACTGGATCTAGCTCATCGAACCGTAACTTCGAAACATGGAGTCATACACTCTTGTAGTTGCTACCCTGGGGCTCCTGTCCTTGGCATCTTCCCACATAATTCGGGATGAAGTTATTCCCGTTGACTTGCCGGAATTTTATATTCCTACACAGATTTACACTGGCCTATCTCCAGCAGCACAGAATATAACTCCTGTCCGAGATGGTAGTCGACAGGCGGACTTGTGCAGTTGCGGGCGTTCTACCGCTGTAAGTAAAATTATCTGCCACTTATTTAAATCCGCAGGGTCTATTCAATAAAATGCCCTGTACATTGTTTCCGATATTACTGTACAGGAATAATTTTGAAGCTTCTGAACTTTTCTATTTTTGTATGTATAATTTGTAGTATGTTAATTTAATTTTTAAAATAATTTTACAAGCGCATAAATATTGTTCCGGACTTTTTAATTATCGCAGACAAGGATTGTAGGAGGCGAAGAAGCTTTAGACGGGGAATTTCCATGGCGTGTTCAAATAATTACTGGGAAAAAGACGGCAGAGGGAGCAATCGGCAGCTCTGGCTGCGGTTCAACCATTCTTAGTCCACGGTGGCTCCTGACGGCAGCGCATTGCTTTGACGAGATACAACCTGGCGACAAGGTTTTCGTCTTGGCTGGAGGAGTTTCTGCTGCAACCATGGTTCCTCACACAGTGGCCAAACGTTTTATCAAGCATGGCAGTTATCACAGTCCAGTTATGTATGCTAACGACATTGCTCTCGTTGAACTCAACACAGATCTTGATTTCAATAACCCCAACGTGAGTTCCAAGTATTCTAGTTTCTTTGCATATTTAATTGAATACAAATATTAATTGCAATAATACAAAACTCTTCTGGCGCGCACTCGTATAATATACTAAAATTATAATGATATGACCCGGTAATACTTGAGTGGGCCTAGGGGTATCTATATTGTGTCCATGTAATTTACTCCGAAAGAAAGCCAAAGCAGTTTTTACAAAAGGTTCGATTCCATCAAGTGCTATTGTCTCGTGGGAGGCATACGATCGTTGAACGTAATCACAAATTTTTTTTCTATTTCCACATTAGGGGATGACAATATGAAATAGTAAACGTTTCAAAGGAACATGTACCAACAATCGAAAAAACCCTGATTTCACTTAAACATTAATGTGAAATTGGCGTAAACAATTCTTCCACCTGTTGACATTTAATTAAATGTTAAAAATATTAATCAAATTCCAACCCACACTTCCGCGCTATAATGATTTGATTAAATAACAAAAGGGTGGAATCATGGCTAGCTTGTTAGTGTCTGAAGATGACAGTCCGTTCGATGTCGAAAGCTTGCATACAATTTAGCTTGTTTAACAAAGTTAACCACGTAAGCCAAAGAATGGAATCGTTTAGGGATTTGCTTTATTTTTTTAGAATAACTTGGTAATCAACAATTTCACGCAATAATGTTTCCATGTGATTTATTGTCAGATTGCCCCAGCTTGTATTCCCTACCGACTGGCAGGTCAAACGGAAAGAAAAGCCACGATCCTGGCATCAGGTTGGGGTAGAACCACAGATGGAGGACAAAATGCCCAATCTTTACGCAAGGCTACTCTGGATGTGATTGGAAACACACAATGCCAGGAAATGCACACGGATAAAACCACGAACTGGTGGCAAAAAAAGCACTGGGGATTTGATGGAAAGTTTCAAGATGAGAGAATTTTATCCACCCATATTTGTACCTACACGGCGTACAAGGACGTTTGTCATGTTCGTTGCTCAATGCTAATCAGTATAATACCATCAAGTTCATCATGAATTGACTGACTACAACATTAAAATGATTACACTATTAATGATGATTGTAGGGGGACTCAGGTGGTAGCATTGATGAAAAAATTGACGGAAAATGGTATGCTGTGGGAGTGGTGAGCTATGGACATGGTTGTGCCCAGAAGGATCAGGCTGGTGTTTACACCCGAGTCTCTGAGTACACCTCGTGGATTGAGCAAACCACTGGTAATTGGATTTTAAGGTCTCATTTATGAATTTCGAACCGGCAATGTGTCTAAGTTTGATTTTGTTTACAGGTATTAACAACTTTTGCAAGAATTAGACCCGGATGTTGGTTTCACTTCACCATGTTTCACTGCGAAATTCAAGAGTCGGAATTTAATCTTTTAGACTACTATCACATGTTAACCACTAATTACAAGCCCAACTCCTGATTTCAAGTTTATACGATCCCTTCGTAATATTCTCCTCGACTTAAAATCTTGCTGAGTCTATTTAAAATTATTGTTATTTTGTTGTCATAATTTGAACTTGATCTAGATTTGGGAATAAATAGATTATATTAGGACTTGAAGTAAGAAAGTAGTAATAAGGTAATAAAAATTCATTGCTTTAAAAAACAAACATTCGATAATAACTGGTTAGACGTAATTTTATTCAAAAACTAAAGATTTAAAAGCTGAAGCACGCCTGTATAATAAAATCATTCTACATACTAGAGTATGTCGATTGGAAAAAGCCATCCATTTTCGTATAGCACATTTTGGGGAATGACGTTTTGGACACTTTCTTTCCAGGGCAAATTGGACATTTCGGCCAGAATTGTGAAATAAAATAGAACAATACATACGATTTGGCAATCGATTTAAAAATGCTCTGACCATTTTTGAGGAAAAATTATCTTGGTGGATATTTTCATGGCTGTAGATTTGATTTATGTCGCAACATTAGCTACTGGTAGTTTATATGATTTGTTGGTCTTTATTTCTTCCGGACTCTTCTCTACTGTAGAATTATCTGTATGTTAATTAGAATACATTTGTTTTGCCACATCTTTATTATTAAAGCACACTTTCTGCCCGTTTATTTAAAGTTTCGCACTTTCATTGTTCAATGGCCTCACACAACGCCAAAAAGGTGGCATGCCAAGCACTCCTTATTATTACCGAGCGTATTAACGTTTTAATCATACATGGGCACACTCACGAGGGAATGAGGGATGCCTCGCCCTCTCCCTCGTCCTCACCCTCACAAACTGCGAGGGTGATAGCTAGTTCACGTTGATTTTAGGCGCCCTCATGAACATGAGAGAGAGGACCTATGAAGAGGATGTGAACGAAAGAGGGGGAGGCAGAGTACACATGTAAACCCTCATGACCTTATCTTACCTTAATCGTTATGCGAAAATCATACATGTATTGTTCTGTAGCAAGCCCAATTTCATAACGTCTTAGGTACATGGTGTATGGCCAAGCGCAAAAATCCCAGTTTTAAGTTTTAAAAGTAAAAGGTCCTCTTGTTTACGTTAAAATTTCTCATACTAAACTCCAGAACAAATTTTCATTTTAGGATTTAGGGCTCTACCTGGGCTTTATATTTGATGAATGCTGTTTTCAGACCCTAATATTGAATATTACTAGTCTGAGGTTATGAAACCTGTTTTTCACTAAACTTTGCTCACCGGAGACGTAGAAAAGAGCTTTGATTAATAATTGTCATTTTCTGAGCTACTGAATCGATTATGATGAAGAGTTATTGTCAAAGATCGACAAAAATGTCTGTTATATCAAAATACTGTAGTTTGACTACTGAATTTTTTCCATTTTGCCGACAATTAAAATGTAAGGAAGATAGGCACTTTTTACCGATGGATTAGAATTTTAAACTTATTTTTTAGGTTATTTTCAGGACAAAATCAAAAAAACGTCAAATTTTCAAGTTTTTTATACTTGTCAACTATGTCAACCAGAGAACCTCATACGTACCTGTACCCAAATACCTGGGTAAAACCTGCACCAATAAAGGGCACTATTTTGAATGCAGTAGTTTATTTCAATAACAATTTTTTTCTAAATTAGTTTTGAATGATAGATTGTACGAAATTTTATAAACTTTCGAAGCTGTCCAAAAGTTCCGTGCTTTCAGAACTGGGAGTATGTCGACACATATTGAAGTTGTAATATTTTAACCAAGTGTCCGTGAAAAAGTTATTTGAAGGCACAGGCATTGTAGGAAATTGTAGGGGGGTTTATTTACGTGGAATAATAAAATAGCGAGGGCCCTCATGAGTGCGAGGGAGAGGGGTGTATTTTTAAAGTTGCGCCTCACGAGGGCGAGGAGAGGACTACCCGTAGCGTGTCGCTCGATTGATGACGAGGGAGAGTACGAGTAGGCTATATTCCGTCCCTCGCACAAAGAGGCAGAGGGAGAAAAAAATGTCCATCTATGGTTTTAATATGTAGCGCATCCATGGCAGCTTTAAATTTGGCGGGGGCACTACTATCATAAATTATTGTACATACAAAAATTGGTAAGCTAGAATACCCGTCAAATGTTCTAATACATGTATTATGTATTATGAATATTTCAGCATGCTAAGTTTAATTTAAATATTAAATCCTTTGTGGTGACTGATGACTCGACACGTTACTGGGGGGAAGTCTTTATGTCCTTACCTGGAAATAACTTGGATTAGTAAATTCAAAAAGAATGATTCTACACGCAATACTTAATCAATTTTTGATTCAACGAGAAATAAAAATTCTCATTCCTAGTATTTTTATCCGGATTTCCAATGAAATAAACAACTATGAGTTTGTCTTGTGACTTACTAATTCGCTATAGCTAATGAAATTACGTATCATTGAAACTTACTTCAAATTCCAACGATGACCGAAGCCTTTTAATTATAAACATAATAGCTATTAGTGGTTCCAGTTGTCAATATAGTGACGACAGAATACAAATCCACTAGAGTCAGTTGATACCAATTAAGAGAAGTGCATTTTACATGGCGTTTTAACCAAGGATGGGAATCGGAATCCGTATCGGAATCGGAATTATATTCAAACATTTGAGGATTTTAATTCGAATTGGAACCCCAAATAATTCCAAGAAAATATTTTAATTCAAAATTTCATTCAAAAAAACAATTTGAAATCGTAATTGATATTCAAATATTTTTTACTGAATTCCGATTAAAATAAAGTATTGTTTTCAATGGCACATTCTTATTTCATCAAGTGTACATACTTAAATGTAAATTTAAAATTGTCGCAATTTTTTGCTTACAACGTAAAGCTAATTAAAGAGCACTGGCGAACGTTTTCTTCATCCGAAATGAACATGTTACCGCATGCTACTTAGTTACTTAAAATAGAGTCGAATTATTAGCACTTGTCACAGGCTTTTAACGGTTATGCTCAAAACTATAGTTTGTCCTACAAGTTAATTACTCAAAAGTAATCTAAATAGTTGTAACTAAAGATTTTTTTAGGTAACTAAAAATGGGTTAAAGGAAAATTAGTAATGTTGGAGTTCAAGTATCAGTTAAATGTGTTTTTTCAGCTCTTAAATTGATATACTTAATGACCTGCGGGGGAGACTAGCTTCCCAAAACATTGATGATATCAAGTTTCTGCGGTTGAACTTTTTCCTTAATTGAATTCTTTGTATTTTCAGTTTTAGAGCAGTATTCAAATAAATATTCAAATTGGAATTCATATTGAACGAATACTCGAGGATATTTAAATCCGTATTAGAATTCATATTTTTCAGTATTGCTATAAGTATTTTAAATCGGAATTCTTCGCCTTGAATATTTTAATTCGAAATAAAATTCATATTTTTCCGATTTCCCATCCTTGGTTTTAGCATTTTAAAAATCCACAGCAGCATAAAGATTCACACGGGCAGTAGACTTGAGTATCGACTGCAAGGTGGTCAGGATGGTCCTGTGGTAAAATCCTCAAACCGGTTTGACTGATCGCGGCTACCACAGGCGTCAAAATTTATTATCCGTCACCCTATGATCAACCAAGGGGTGAGGAGGAAAGGTGACGAAGAATTGACACTTTTACGAATAGAACCATGGTGTGAAAGTACTATGAAACCTAAAGTAGTCATTTCTATCAATGAGAAGTCAGGACGAGTTACCCACCCCTAGATGTCGCTAGCCTATCCAGTCTAATGAGTGTCCTTTCAGTGAGTCTGTTCGATACTGAAATTTGATGTCCGCAAAACTTCAAATAGGAGCTAATCTACAGGAAATATGTATTTCCTTTAAATCTTATTTTTTTTAAACCGAAATAAACTTTTCCAAACAAAAAACCAAGACTAGACTTTGCTCCAACTTATGACTGTGAACACTGCAACCTCATTTGATTACTTGGGCCTATGCTCGTATTTTAAAAAAAAATAGCAAGAGAATTCTCTTGTAAATGGTGGAATCAGGAACATTATCACAGCTGCTCATCCGAGACCCACGGGGAATCAAATGCCGACGACCACCCTGCCGATTTTAACCGTGAGCAAGCCACATTTTGCCAAGGAATAGTTATGCCTGTCCAGTATGTAATGTTTATGAATATAAAGTTGCAAGCAGATACCCATAAAGTTACAGCAACAACATTTCTCAGTAATATTCAAAGCCTGAAACACAAAATACGCCTCTGGTACATCTCAACTTGTCACGGCGGGAATACTCTTCTGGGCTGTGGTTGTGGATTCAGTTGTCCAGAAAAAATCACCTTCACCTCAGCTGTATCAATTACTGTAAATTGCATTTCTACCTGGAAATTTCTCAAAGTATTCGCACAAGTCATCAAGCTCATTAAACCACAACACATGAAGCCATTTACTCCGGCAGTCGCTAATCTGGGGCTCCTGTTCTTGGTATCTTTCCATGCAATTTGGAATGAAGTAATTTCCGTTTCCTTGCCAGAAGTAGATCTCCCCATTAAGATCTACATTGACCTATCTCCAGCTGCACAAAATATTACTCCTGTCCGAGTTGGTAGTCGACAGCCAGACTTGTGCCATGCGGGCGTTCAACAGCTGTATGTAAAAATATTTTTCCCCAGGTTAGATCCAAACACTTGCTCTGCACTGGCGATTATAAAAACGGTTTTGGAGGATGTATTTTATGGGGGCTAAAAAATTGAAAAATTGGTTCAGTTATTTTAACGTAATTATAATTATTGCATATAGTGTTTTCAAACTCATGGAATCTTCGTTTTCAAGATTCCGTGACGTCCGAGCACATGGCAAGGGCAGGGGTAACTTCGTTCCACTTCCTCTGTAAACTTTTAAAAAATGACCTTTTTTGAGGGGGCTCTGAAATATAAAAGTGGCTGCTCCAAAAGTATACAACTAATAATTCCAAACGAAATACATAATTATATGCGGGGATATGTTTAGAAAAATCAGGGGTAATTTCCTCTCGGTCTGAAAGCAAGTTTCAGTTTCGTGTATATTTGAGAGATACAGTCCACTACGACAAGTATT
Organism: Allacma fusca; assembly: GCA_947179485.1. Classification (NCBI taxonomy): domain Eukaryota; kingdom Metazoa; phylum Arthropoda; class Collembola; order Symphypleona; family Sminthuridae; genus Allacma; species Allacma fusca. The sequence continues at coordinate 68,848,418 of OX359246.1, forward strand.
TGTTCCAGGTTTCTTTCTGAATATAAACAGTAAATACATCTACAGCCCCTGAAATGTTGAAATAACATGGTGGGATAGGATTGTCGGAAATTCGGCCATATCTTGCATCTCTAATTGTATCCAGATGTTCAAACACGACCTGAACTTAAGGTCATGCAGGACTCTGGTGACGGAGCTGGTCACTTTTTTTCAACGAAATTATTTATAGCTCACGTACCAGGACTTTAGAAATCAATGTATTTTTAGTTTTCTTTTCTTTCATCTAGACACGACTTCATTATACGTCTCTAGAAAAGTTTTTTTGAATTATTCTACGGGTGGGTGGGGGTATTTTGCAACCGTCAGGGTTAACCTGACGCAATAATATCTATAATTTCTCTGCACGTCTGCACCACTATATAATGTTTCTTTACTTTTTTTCTAAGGTTTGTTGACTTTTTTAATGGGAGTCGAGTATCGTAGGAGGCACAGAAGCGTCAGAGGGTGAATTTCCATGGAGTGTCAAAATAATTACTGGAAGAACCGTGAGGCAGTCAATTATCGGGCTCTGGCTACGGTGCGACCATTACTAGTTCACGTTGGATTCTTATGGCAGCCCATTGTTTTGGGAATGCTAAACCAGACGATCAAGTTTTCGTTATGTCCGGACAAGTCACTCCCAATTCCTATGTAGTGACCAAGCGTTTTGTCACGCACGACAGCTATCAGCGTTATGTTGTGCTTTCGAACGATATTGCTCTGGCTGAGCTCAAATATTATCAGAGCTGTCCAAAATACATGCTCTCCAAATACAAACTACAAAATACAAAATACATTCTGCCGGCGTCGAAAACACAAACTACAAAATACAAAATACATTCTTCCGGCGTCGAAAATACAAACTACAAAATACTAAATACATTCTTCATGCGTCGAAAATACAAACTACAAAATACAAAATACATACTCAAAACGTAGAAAATACAAACTACAAAATACTAAATACATTCTTCAGCCGACGAAAATACAAACTACAAAATACAAAATACATACTTGAAACGTAGAACATCCAAAATATGGAATTTAGTTTTATGTGATGTTAAAACGATTGCATTTCGTTTTACTTGATTGATGTGATTGGTTTTTGGCATAAACTGAATTTTCAAACCCAAAGAAAGTGCGCCAACAAAAAACACAAGTAGCTTATAAAGCGAACAAAATACAAACTACAAAATACATTGCTTACTTTACGTAAGTAAGACAAAATACAAACTACAAAATACAAAATACATTGCATCGCAAGACAAAATACAAACTACAAAATACGTTGCATCGTAAGACAAAATACAACCTACAAAATACAAAATACATACCTAGCCACGAAAATACAAAATACAAAATACAAAAATGTATTTGAAATACGTATTTGAAATACATGTATTTAAAATACCATGTATTTTGGACAGCTCTGAATATTATCTAGATTTCAATGGCCACAGCGTGAGTTCTCTCTACTTTGATTCCTTAATTTATAATTACAATCTTCAATCGGAAATGACAATAATTGTTTGCTATGTATCCGAAAAACTCAACTCCCTTTACTGTAGCGCCCCTATAATGTGCGAAAGTTATTACAGTAATGGTGTGATCTAACGAAAAATTAACATGATTTTGAGACATCCAAGAAGAAGAAATGTTTTCTTGAGAATAAAATATATAATAAGTTTTATAGAGGCTTCCCATCTTCGAGGTGTTATTATCTCTAATGTATATTGGTGACAAGAAACGTAATCGACCTTTCCACGTTACAATGTTTGGATTTGATTTATTGTCAGAGTGTTCCCAGCTTGTCTTCCATACCGACTGGCAGAGCTGCGTTCAAGTCAAGTAAAACCCAAACTTGACCCTGACAGTCAAGTAGGTTTTTCAGACTGTCTTGAACTTGACGGTTCATGGTCAGACAATTACTTGAAAATTCAGGGTCAAGTATTCAAGTACTTTTCGCGTAACTTGAACCTGGTCAAGTATAGCCGGGACAACTCTTGACTTGACCATGACTTGACCATGACCCGAACTTGAACTTGACTTGAATTGTCAAGTTTTTCAAAATAGAAATATAAAAATAGTATTCACACCCTAAATATAGCAACAACACTAATTCTAAATAATCTGATCAAATACTCTTGATTTTTCTTACTGCATTCAATTAATCGACTAAAACAGCAAATGAAAATATTATTCACAATTCACAAGCTTCACCAAAAATATTTTGATTGATTAAATCTCGATGATTAATTAATGTCTTAAATTGGTGCAAGTAAATCATTTCCCATTGAATTTTACTATTAATAATAATTACTTTGTGCTAATATACAAGTTTAGGTTGCTTCACTCGAAATATTCACAATTCAGCGTCCGCCCTATGCAACAATGCAACAAACTGGCTTATATATGTAGTACAGTTGTTAACGTTGTACAAATGTTACATTATTTGGAACGAAAAGAGTACGTGAATTTAAGTAACTTGATTCATGAACAATGCATTTATTTTATACAATAATACAGTAAACCAATTGAACTTTGTCGCTTTCAGAGGTGGTGCTCCGAACATTTTATATTCTTATTCTTTCGGTTCACTAGTGCAACCGTGGCTTTTCAAGCGGATCTGGAGATATTGAATCGTAACGCGTAAATATGTTTTTTGACGAAATTGCATGGGTACGGAGTCTCGGAGTAACGACAACGACACTTAGAAAGACAGCCTATTGAAATATATGGCGCCACAACTTTGATATGGGTAACGTTTAGTTACTTGATTAAGTACTTGAAATACTCATGGTTCATGGTCAAGGATTTATACATCTTTACTTGACCATGAACATGACTTGACTCTCAAGTAGAATTTTTAATCTTGACCATGATAACTACTTGATTTCAAATCTCAGGGTCAAGTATATACATAACTTGACCATGACTTGAATGTTCAAGTATCCATTATATTTTACTTGACCATGACCCGAACTTGACCATGACTTGAAAAACTCATGGTCTACTTGAACTTGAGCGCAGCTCTGCCGACTGGCAGGTTAAACAGAACGTGAATTCACGATCGTGGCATCAGGTTGGGGTACAACCAAAGATGAGGGGCAAGTTTCTTGTTCATTACGCAAGGCTACACTTGAAGTGATTGGAAACACAGAATGTCGGCAAATGCACACGGATAAAACCCCAAATTAACTGGTGGGAGAAAGAAAATTTTGGAGGGTTTGCGAATGAGGAAATTTTATCCACCCATATTTGCATCAACACTGCATACAAGGACACCTGTCAGGTTCGTTGACCGAAGTTGACCAGTACTTTGGGGCTACGTTTACTACAAGCTGACTATACCCGGTCGAAAATCTCCTGCATAATTGTGCACATGTTTCACCCTGGCGGGTGTTAACGTACATGATTATGCACGGAGCAGCCATACTTGTTTATGCATAACAACAATGGTAAACATACGTAAAAATTTAAACGATACAAGTAATCCATATTTGATCAGTTTCTATAGAATAAGGCAACAATACAATTTGTTGAACGGAGTTTGCAGATGTCAAACTGACATAATAACAGCAATCTTCAATGGAACTAGCTCCACATATTATTATTTTATGATTATTGCATGTATTGAAAGCAGCAGAATAACTGCGCACGAACTGGGTGGTTTTTAACTTCGTACTGACTAAGTAGCAAATGCGTGTACCTGTTGAAAACGTCACAAATATGATTGACTTTACGATCAAAATATTGGACCCCAACTTAACGACACATTTACAGCGCTTTTTCGTGATGTTTGCTTCTACCCCTACATGAATATTACTAAAGAAACCCCTATTAAATGAATCACAAGAAATAACTTGATCGGTGTCGCCCAGTTTCATTATTAAATCCAACTCCTCCAAATTTAAAAAATATGGTTTTGAAGCTCCCAATACGACGCAACCTGTGGAATCTACTTTACTTTTTTCCAAAACTTTGCACTTTTCAATCAGTTCCTCATAAAAATATAGAGTTGCAGAATTTGAAAATATTTTGGAGCCCAATGTAAGGACATAAGAGTTCTCAATAATTTTGTTACTGATTTGGGCTTCAATTTTATACGAGGCTTTAAAATATTTTAATAAAATCCCATTAAAACTTTGAAAATGGAATAATGAATAATTCCATAGCGGGCCCCAATCTTCAACACATTTTGTTGCATGCACTAGTAAATGCATATTAAATGAGCAAAACTCTGAGCCGTAAAGGTTTTCTACACTTTCAACAAAATCTTTTAAGGTGGCACGGATTCCTGGTATATCGATGGTGTAAACTGTTTTCCTACAGAGTTGAAATAACGACCGTACATATTTAAGAAAATGTAGATAGTAAGGATTAGGAAGTACATCCTTCAGAATTACTGGTGATAAAAATGTCCATATACGCCATTCACTGGATTTCCAATGTTTCCTTTCTTCTAAAGTTCGAATTGTCCTGTCGGATGTCATGGGCATTCGCCAACTGTTTATTCGATCGTTAAGAATTTTCATTTTATTTCCAACATGAAATGCTTTCTCACGATGTTGGGGATCCAGCCACGCATTTGTCAACGTCCGAGAAACTCCGAGTTCCATCGTATGCATATAGTCGAATACAAACCCCGAAACAATATTTAATTGATTAAGCAACAATAACCCGCTAGCATTTTGAATTCCACGAAAATGCTTTGTAGATGGCGTGATTTTAATTTTATCCCGGAAAGTTTTTAAATCACTAAAAAACTGTGTTTGTTTTCGAAGCTCAGCATTATGAGACTTGTACACCCATTTGTGGCACTTTTCATTCCGCCAGAATGTTTCGCCTTTTTCTAAGCACCAGGGGCAACCATAACAGCCGTTAAATTGGTTAATGCCTTGCAGGGAACATCTGGCAACCGAATCTGCAGCAAGAATTGGGAAGTAAACATGACTGATTATAATTTCGTCGTTACTCTGCCACTTGATTCCTTCTGCACTAAATTTGTTGAACATTTCGACGATTGGGGGAAAAATGACTGCATACTTGGCTTTGTCTTCCCAAACCATAAAGCAGCAACAAACGTGTGTTTTTTCCTTAGGGTATAACTGAGCTCATTAATGGATAGCAAAAATGGAGAAATGGAAAACTTCGATGACCTGAAGCATGGAACACCGTCATTGTTCATGGTAGCAGTGAAATCAAGCGGATTTAAACGAAGATTTTGATATTCTTCACCATCATAAATTTCTTGATAATATGATTTCACTTCATTCTTCTATTCATGTTCTTATTGCGAGCACGCAGATTTTGCAGTAAATTTGTTGTCACTTCTGTCTGCTGTAAAATATTTGCAAAAGACTCGCGGACATCAAATGTAATGAAGTAGTTGTTCCCGTTTACTTCCTTGCATTTCGGGCAGCTTTTGTCTTCATATTTGATCATATGGTTACAAGATGGACAATAGTAATGATAATTCAGGGACTTGTAATTGACGCTGAGTTGCTTTTTTAGAAGAAATTTTGACCCCGGAAAATTAGACCCAGGACAGAACAATCTGATTAAATCCAACAAATGCTGCACTCCTTCATTTGATAATCGGTGTCTTAATATAAACGCAAAAATCAGAAGTGATCCTTCCTTCACAGTCAGATTTTGATGGATTAACGAATCAGACTCCTATAATTTAAGTAGTTTAATGTTTGTAATAATACACAATTCATTATAAATCAAATACAAATTATATTTTGTAAGTAATAAAATATAGTGATTACGACGTCAGGCAAATTTGGTTCCCCAATACTACTCTCGGTGCAACTTCAGAACTCTCGTCGCCGGATGCTTCGGAAGACGATTCACTTACATCTGGATACTAAATCAATTTAAAATAATTTTGGATGTTCATCTTAATAAATAAACATTATTCTTCTACTAAATTAAAATTTTAAATGCGCTTCTCATTGTTAATCTCTGTTACACATTAAAATATAGTTTGCGCTATAAAATATTTCAATCAATATTAATATTTAAAGGAGTGTTGGAATTACATAGACATACTAATTGCAAAAGAACAACTATTTTTGCGCAAGGTAAAATATAATACATGATTTATGCTTAGCACTTACGGTTTCTCCAGATTCATTATTAAATTGCGCCGAAAATTCCAGACTTGATGTAGAATTGTTTTCGCCGAAATGGGTTACTGAAAGTGGTTGTTGTGGTGATAGTCTGCAGAATTCACCTTGAAATTTCTGAAAAAATTGAATATCTATGATTGTTACCTTACATGATTTTTAATGTCATTACAAATAATTTTTGGTTCCTGTATATAAAACGTTTCAAAAACTACTGACATAATTTAAATCATACCTTAATAATACTAAATCTTGTTTGCCTTGGGATTGTTTTTTTAATTCCAAAAAGGGAATCCTTTTGAAGATAAGACTTGTACTTCCGGCGATTCATTTTCTCGAAAAATGATTTGGTACAAAATAATTGTGTACAGTGTCAATTAATATAAATTATATGCGAAAACAGGAGTGTTGGTCACATTACCTTCAAATATCGTGCGGACCAAAACCGCTGTAAAGAAATTCCTATAATAAAAACTACATATCAAAAAACATCGTATGTAAATCCTTATAGTAAATTTTCCCATGTACAAGAGGCCTATAGCTTTTACATCCACATACCTAACCTGGAGAAACGTTTGTACTCACTAGCTTGTATAAGCTATACTGGTATACAATTTTGATTCCAAGTCATTTCCAAGAGAAGATTATTATAGATAATATATAAGACATTACATTAATTAGATGATTAAGACAACTGACACACGCGCCTTTAACGTTTGCGCTACACGTTTTAAAGATAATTACACAACAATTGGAACACTTGCACGGTGTCAAAACTATGTAATTGCATGGAAATAACAAACAGAAAACTCGAGGGACTGAAAATAGCTATTCGTTTTTTTGCATTAGATTTTTCACTGATTACGAGTTACGGATCTGACCCATCCCGGAAGGACAAAACGAAATCTAAAACTTAACACTCACGGCTGCACTTACATATCTGTATGATGACTGAGCTAGAGGGAGCAGAAAATGCTTGACATCACGCCGTACATTATAACTTTGAACAAGCTGCAGCTGAGTAATTGATAAAAATTCCAAGAATTTGGCTTCCATAACATTCTTTAAACAATTTATGAATGTTTTGCCATCAAATAAAACGAACTTTCCCATCAAATTACAGGGTACCATATTTTCGCACGTTCAAAGCCTGCAAAACATATTTAATCACCGTAACTAATGATCATGTAATTTCGACAATATTCTGATGAGTTATGGTTGAGTTTGTCCAGATAATAGCCTCTGCATCAAAACCGTAACTACTACGATAATTGCGCACCTACCGCGGATGTTGCAAAAATTGTTCGTATAAAACAGAAAATTTTATCAGAGTAGATCAAACTCATCGAACCGTAACGTCGAAGTAGAGCTTCCAATGTGTTCAACATTTTTGTTCCGTAGGAAATTCCGTTCCGTTCCGAAACCTACAAATAATATTGTTTCCAGGTCCGTTCCGGCTGTCGGGACATCGGAACATTTGAACTGACACCGTTCGGAACAAAGAAGTAAAGCATTCTTTCCGTTACAGGTTGTGCTCCGTTCCGTATTATGCTAGTTTTTCCGTTCCGAACCCGTTCCGTTCCGAAATATCCCGGAATTTTTCACAACATATACGTGAAATGCGTGTACAAATTACTGGTAACTTAATATACAAGATATACTTTTAATAGATTGGATGCGAGGGAATGCTATTATTTAATTATATAAAATAATATTTATTAACAATAAGGCCATATAAAAAGAACTACTGTGCAGTATTATATATTAATAATTATTATTTTTTTAAGCAATAAATATTTGTAGCGTGTGGACCTAACAGTGTTAATTTCCTGCAAGCTTGCTTCATTGATGCTAATAATTTCGATTTCAGAATTTTCATTTCGAGAAAAATCGCCCATGCCCATGTTTATTAAACAAAATTAGTTGTTCTGTTAATTTTCATGGAAAACGATACTCGCATTACATATCTGTAGCTTCGCGAGCTTCATGAGCATTTGTGTAAATTTAATCTGTGTTCATCCAATTTCGCTATTTCGGCAAAAAACTGCTTACAAGCCAGAGCGATTAGAAATGTGTTTCCATTCTAGTTGAACGATGGCGCGACACTTCAGAAATTGTACCGGGATCGGTTCGGAACGGAACAGAACAATTCCGCTTTCCGGTTGCATAAATTATACGGGACACTTTTCGTTCCGATGCTCTGAACCGTCCCGGTCCCAATATCATCGGGACAAGTGCTCGTGTTCCGGTTTTGTCCCGATTCAATGACGGAACCAAAAAGAATTTTCCGAAATTGTTCCGTTCCGTTTCCGAACACGGAACTTCGGGATTTCGGAAACCCGAAGGAAGCTCTACGTCGAAGCATGAAGTCATATACTCTTGTCGTCGCTACCCTGGGACTTCTGTCCTTGGTATCTTCCCACGTATTCGGGATGAAGTTATTCCCATTAACTTACCCGAAGTTGACATTCCTACAGATATCTACACAGGCCTATCTTTAGCTGCACAGAATATTACTCCTGTCCGAGATGGTAGTCGACAGGCTGACTTGTGCAGTTGCGGAAGTTCTACAATTGTAAGTAAAATTATCTGCCATTTATTTATTTAATCCCAGTAAGGGTATTTCCAAGCACTTTCTCTTCTTTGTTGCCCAATATTGCTGGAAAGGAATAATTTTCAAACTTCTGAACTCTTCTCTATTGTAGAATTGTTAATTTAATTTTTGCAATAATTTTACAAGCGAAAATAAAATGTTCCCAATTATTTAGCTCCAGACGAAGATTGTAGGAGGCAAAGGAGCTTCAGAAGGGAAAATTCCATGGCGTGTTCAAATAATTATTGGGAGAAAGAACGCAGAAGGAGCAATGCTCGGCTATGGCTGTGGTGCGACCATTCTTAGTTCACGATGGCTCGTGACGGCAGCGCATTGCTTTACAACTGCTCTACCTGGCGACAAGGTTTTCACCTTTGCTGGAGGAGTGTCCACTGCAACCTCGAGTTCTCTCATAGAGTCCGCGCATTATATCAGGATAGACCAGTCTTAGACTGATACTAAAGGACTGACTGCAACATTGAGTGACTGACTGATGACTGACTGAGACTGCGACTGATAAATCTAAGTACAACTGAAGACTTTGACTGACTGAGACTTATTTTTGGTTCAGCGGGACTGACTGAGACTGAGATGAACGCTGAAACCAATGTAGGACACCAGAAATATACGCACCGCATCTAGCAGAGCAAAAATCTACATTTATTTTTTATTTCTTGCAAGTCATAGTTTTGCAATTTTAAAAGTGCCGACGTTGCACATTGGTTGCGAAGGAATAGCAACTGCCAAAGTGCCAACTTCGATTAGCATATGTACTCCGAACAAATCATTATTACTGTTTTTGATTAACTTATACGCACTAAGAATTTTAAATCATGTCGCGAGATAGTATTTCGAAACATCAGAGTGAAAATATTGGAGATTTTCATAGTTTTTTACAAAAGCAGATTCCAGGTCATTAATCATATTCAAATGCAGCCCAAGAAAATTACAAAAAATAGGCATTTTTGAAACTTTAACGCCGCCCCCTGCGACTCTGACTTATTCCAGTGACTCTGATAATGACTGTGACTGACTGGGACTCATGGGAAACGGCAAACAGACTTATGGACTGACTGACTGATCAGAAACTTAAGACTGATTATGACTTGGACTGAAAAAGGTAGAGACTGGTGGATCCTGCATTATATCATACATGAAAGTTATCAAAGTCCAGTAATATTTGCTAACGATATTGCTCTGGTGAAGCTCGAAAGAGATCTTGACTTCAAAAACCCCGAAGTGAGTTCAAAATATTCTGGTTTCTTTATATAAGTAGAATTTAATTGGAAAGAAAAATAATTTACAATAAGACAAACTCTGTTGGAGCGCACTCGTATAATGTACTAAAATTATAATGGTTTGACCAAATATACTTGACAAGGTCTGGGGTTATATTTTGCCCATGTGGTTTACTCCGAAAGAAAAACCAAAGCAACTTTTACAAAAGGTTTGCAACCATCAAGTGTTATTGTCTCGTGGGAGGTATCACACGCAATTTGCGCCCCACAACTTGAAATGGTACACGTTTTTTAATAAACATGTAACCGCTTTACTTGACTTACTGAAGCTTTGACTTGAAAATTCCATTCACGTTAAATATCAAATTGGTGAAACCAATTCATCCGCCCCTTGGCAAACTTACCAGTTTAAAATTTTAATCAAATCCAGACGCATATATTTCTGCGACTGGTTTGATTAAATAACAAAATGGCGGAATCATTACGTGGTTTATTTTTTAGTAGTTTATATTTTTGAATAAAATGGCAATGAACAATTTTACGTTATAATGTTTCCATGTGACTCATTGTCAGATAGCTCCAGCTTGTCTCCCATACCAACTGTCAGGTGAAACGGAACGAGAAGCTACGGTTGTGGCATCAGGTTGGGGTCAAACCGCAGATGAAGGACAACTTGCTACATCTTTACTCAAGGCAACTCTGGATGTGATTGGAAATACAGAATTCCAACAAATGCACACGGACAAAACCACTAACTTGCAGGAGAGACAGCACTGGGGAAAATTCGGAAATTATACGAATGAAAAAATTTTAACCACCCACATTTGCACCTGTGAGGGTTGGCTCCCTCACGTGAGGTAATATGTGAAGAGCCCCGGCTCACGCTACGCGACAGCCTAACGTGAATAAAAGGAAGGAGGTCGTTATCAGAGAATGAAGCAGCATGGTCGTGTCGGAGCACGCTCCTGATTATTTTGAGCATTTTCCCGACTTCGGATATTTACTAATTTATAGGTTAAGTTAGTTAGTTACCATCATCGGTAACTATCATCTGGTGGAGGTGCGAGACCTTTTCCCCTCCTCATTTCGCCAAGTTTTTCCCCTCCCACACCCAGACTTTCCGGCTTTTACAACTCACCGCGTGTCCCTCCGACCTTGGGTGTGGAAGTAACATACGTGTGCGGCTCCTGAGCCCCAACGCTCGACCGTACTATTCGGTACTCCGGAATTCCTTGGAATTACGTAAGTTGTGATCCTTTTCCTTAATTAACACTAATTATTGATTTTTGGTGTCTGGGTTTTCTTGGGATTAGCCACGGACACCTGTTTTCATTTTTTGCGAGACTCACCGCGTGGTCCCCGACTCACGGGTGTTCACGTGCCCTCCGAATTATTTTTTTTCTCTCGCCGGTGTTTCCACCGACCACCTTTTACGTGATACTTTCCTTCCATTGGGGGTTCCCGGTTCTCTAATTCCGGCGAACACATCATTCCCGGATTTTCCCAAGCTTGCCCACGCGGTCTTTACATCTTTTACGTCGGTGCGACTTACATGGCGAAGCCGTCGCCCAACGGACATTACCCAGCTGGATCCTTTGAACTCCGACCGACAGGATTCTAACCTTTTCCGACGTCCGTCTAATTTCCGGATTTTTACCAGCCTTGTGTGAGTCTCCCTTCGTTACTTTATTTAACCCCATTGTTAAACTTTGGTGTATAGTTTTTCTGCTCAACTTCTCATGGCCGACCATAATGAGACCGAGGACGAAAAAAAGGATCGGCTCCTCCGGTCTAGGGAATCCGATGAAAAATACCGGCGGCTGGACAAGTTCCGCCTGGAAGTACGCCAGTACTCCAGCCAAGAGAACCCAGCATCTTTTATTGATGCCGTGAACCATTTCTCCTCGGACCTCTTCGTCACTCACGACATGGTCATCCGGAACCTGTCCCGCCTCTTCCTGGATTCTCCGGACAAGGACGTACGGGAGTGGTTCCAGTCCATCTTCCCCCGGATCCGGATGTTTCTGGACAGGAAGACGAAGTCATCCCAGGAGATCTGGGACTACGTGAGCGATGAATTGAAGGAGCGCTTCGACCACGACCGGTTGAAGGCTGAGAAGCAGGCCGATCTGGATGCATACCGGAATCGGTCCGGCATGACCCCTCACTCCTTCGTCGCTGGTCTCCAGAAACTCTGTTGGGACCTTGATCCTCTCATGGAAGAAGAAGACATTGTGGAGAAGGCTCGTTGGAAACTTCCACTCCGGATGGAATCCTTGGCCATCACTCCATCCAGGAACATTCGGGATCTGGCGAAGAACCTTAAGGGACTCCTTAAGGATCCGGACCTCAACCATGCCATTAGGACAGTCCCTACACAGTCCTCTGTGGACCAGGCCCCTCAACTAGGACCTGTATCCGTCCGTGCGCTGACGGTGGTCACCTGCGATTACTGCGGTCGTCAAAACCACATCATGTCTCAATGTCGGACAATGCTGCGGGATGTCACGGCGGGTAACACACAACGTCTGACTGCTGTGGTCAACGCTGGGAAAAACGGCACTACTGAGGTCAGTCTTCCTCCACAAAATAATTTGGTAACTAATTCTCTTTCGTTACAGCCTCAAGCGCAACAGCAGCAGGCGGCCTTGCCAATGTCTGGTCGACAACCGACAAACAATAACAATGGTGGTTCCCGTAACCCACGCGGGAATTTCCGTCGCCAGGATCACTTCCCTCCGAACAGTCATACCGGATACTACCCACCTCCAGGTAACTACCCCTGTGGATACCCTTCTCATCAGGCAGTTACTCCTCCTCTATTTTTTTGGAACGGTCAGCAGTACCGGCCTTTCCAGATGCCGGCTCCACCGCAGCCACCGCCCCAACAAGGCTCTTGGGCGCCACCGACCCCACAACAAACCGCGGGCGCTAGCCCTCCTCAGCCCCAATCTACCAACAATCGGGGAAACTGCTAGGTCTGACGTGCGGGGACGTTCAGACCAAGCAGCCTCACCACATTTCCCCTCTAATTCAGCAGAGAATTATAGAACTCAGCCTGTCCAATCAGCCTGAATCCTCTAATTCTCCTAAAAAATATCATTTCCTACGGGATTTACTCCCAACAGTGATACTCCTCCGAGTGCCGAGATCACTCCACCACCTACCTATATTACACCTAGTTTACAGACAACTAAGTCACCCGTCGCGACATCCGCTATCCCACCGGTAATCTTGCCTATAGAACCTAAATCTCCGTTAACTCCGGTGCTTCCTCCGGAGATACCTCCGGCCCCGATGACTTTAAAAACAAATCCAGACGAGGTCCCCCGGCCGTCGTCTCCCTCTTTTGGAAGTGGATATTTATCCAATCCGTATATACTACCAAAACAATTTTTGTGCAAACGCACCCGAATGGCACTCCGGGCTATCCCGACATGCCTAGATTTGACGAATACATTACAGACGTTTTCTTTTTTCCCTAATACTACGAGTCCTCATGCTTATGACTCCGAAAGCGAGATTCATGCGGAGTTCACTCGTCTCTTGCATCTACCCTACTCCAGGCAGGACAGAATTTACCAGTTACGTTTAGCTGGTTACCGTGTTCGTCTGCCTGCGACGGTGGACACGGGTTCAATGATTTCAACTATGGCTTCGGCGACTGCCGCTTATTTGGATAAACATTTTCCCAACTCTATTGTCATAGTCACGCATGAACCCAAGTACTTCTCCACCATTTGTAAATCCATGCAAGGTTCATTTAATCGATCTGCAATTTTGTTTTTCAGAATCGACGATGCGCCGATGTCAAAACACAATTACAGATTCGCCATTATCGAGGAATTGGACACTCTGATCCTCCTCGGGTCTAACTTTCATGATAAATTCGGCTTGGACATGAATGTCCGGCGGGGATACACCCGATTTGAGGGACTCGATCCCCTGGCTGATGCCACAGCACATTCTCCAGTCTCAGTCAACGCTACTGATCATAGCCAGGTAGACTTGGATCCTCCCGTGACTGACTCCCTCGAGTCTATCCGGCGCCTGTCGGACACCTCCAAACAACATTACCAACGCAGACACAAACTGGCTGACTCTATGGCTCGCCGAATTGCCCGCGGGAATCCCGACGTCAGCGCATTTCCCAGCCGAGAATCAGCTACCTCTATACCTACCACTTACGATTCACGCATATGCAGTAGCTATGTCTCCTTGTGTGAGGGCTCTTTAATTGCAGGCTCCAATCTCTTCGGTTACTCAACGGCTCACTCCGCTAGTTCCTACTCTTCGATGTACTCTAGGGGACCTACGGAAATTAAACCGATGACCTGGCGACGCCTCACAATTTACTCAGAGCACCCTGGTTACTCTGGGGACGTCATTCTCACATCGGACATTAACCCGGATAAGGGATTTTTATTTAAACATTCCATTTTACGGTTGAAAAACGGTAAGGCTCAAATTGCGGTAGTAAACCGCAACCCTTACCCTATTTATGTTCCCTCAGTTCAATATATCGGGAAAATCGAGCCCTTTACAGGTACCGATATCCATAATACCTCTAACCCTACTCGCTTCCCTGATCCGGAGGTCACTCCCTTCAAACTTCCTTTCCAGGAAGCGGAGGTCCACTTAGGGGCTAATCTTACCTGTCATCAAAGGTATGCCCTCCTTGGAATTATAAATTCCTATCTCCAAAATTTCGCTCGCTCTGACGACGAGTTGGGAGTGGTTCACTATCCTCCGGTAGTGATCAACACCGGGGATAGTAAACCATTCCACAAATACTCATACCGTCTGGCCCATACCGAGCGACAAATTTTGGAGGAGCATGTTGCTCGAAACCTAAAACTAGGGGTAATTAAGCCCTGTGTTTCCCCTATAACTCCACAGTCATCGTGGTTTCTAAAAAACCGGACGACTCCGGAGTTGCGCAACATCGAGTTTGCGTCGACATGCGTGAGCTTAACAGCAAGGTGGAATAGAACACCTATCCCATCCCACGCATCGATGACTGCTTGGAACACCTCGCAGGTTCCCAATATTTCATCACATTGGATGCCCTCTCCGGTTTCCTTCAAATGGAACTCTCGGAGGACAGCAAAATTAAGACTGCTTTCTCCACCCCGAAGGGGAAATTTTGTTATAACCGACTTCCATTCGGTTACAAAAATTCCCCGCGGAATTTCAGGCCATGATGGATGTTATTTTGGGGGATCTTAAAAATACTATATGTCTTATTTACATTGATGATGTCTTGATTTTTGCGAAAACCTTCGCGGAACTCCTCGTACGTTTCGTCCTAGTGATGCGACGTGCTTCCTCATTTAATTTAACTTTTAAATTAAAAAAATGTTTTTTTGGGTATCAGGAGTTGCACGTTTTAGGCCACGTGATTAGTTGGGAAGGCACTCGACCGGATCCTGACAAACTCAAGGCGGTCTCCAACTTTCCCAGCCCCAAGTGCCTGAAGGATGTCCAATCCTTCCTAGGATTCTGTAACTATTACCGAAATTTCGTGAAGGATTTTGCCGGCAAGGCTAAGGCCCTCCACGCCCTCACGCGGAAGGAGGTCCCATTTCATTGGGGTCCTGAAGAGGAAGAGGCCTTTCAGTCCTTGAAAACCGCCATGACGTCCACCCCCGTCCTGGATTTTTTCGACCCCGAAGCCGAGATTCGTTTGGTAACCGATGCCAGCTATTACCGCATTGGTGGGGCTTGTGAACAATCCAGAGATGGTAAACTCTGGAAGCCTATTGCATACACATCACGTCTATTAAAAGGGGCTGAACTAAATAATTCCAACCCTGAGAAGGAATGTCTTGCCATTGTAAATGCTTTTCAGGTATTCCGTCCCTATGTTTATGGGCGCCGTGTACAAGTGAGGACCGACAATGCAGCGCTGACGTCACTCTGCACAATGAAGGACCCTCACTCTCGTATTGCCCGATGGCAGCTCTTTCTGGCGCAGCAAGAGAAGAACATTATTCACGTGCCGGGAAAACAGATTCCACACGCGGATTGCCTCTCACGCTACCCAATTCGGTCGCTCACAATACCAGTCCCATATTTAACACGCCACCAAATTACGGAGGACGAACCCGCTATTTAGGCGGTCCTCGGAGGAAATGTGGAGGCTTTTGTAGAGCACCAACAAAAAGACGCTGCCCTTAAAGCCGTCATAGACGATCTTAAAATTAATGTTCAAAATGATGGACTAGCGGGTAATAAATTTTCAAAACAATCTGGGTCTGGCTCCATTACACATTGAACGAACTAATTCGGGTATCTCTTTGTTTATTTCCGCAGGAATCCCTACGGACGACCCAATCGGTACTCACACTGTGCGGGGCGCACTCATCACCGGCCCAGGGGGGTTCGGGTGTTCCCGAAATATTATCATTGGTGCCACCGAAAAGACTGGGTGTGTCACCCGTGGACCACTTTCCAGGGAGGCCCCTGCTCCCCATTAAAAAAAAGGCGCCAAAGGTGTTGGCGGAAATACCGCCCCCTGAGGTAACGCGACCTTTACCGGTGCCACCGGTTACTCACAGGGTCTCCATAAAGGGCCCTCATGAGGAGATTCCTCGTCCATCTAAATTGCCTGGACTGAAGAGCACAACCCCATCAAAAAGGGTGCCACAGGAACCTGCAATTACGGGCCAAGTTTCTCATCCCGAAACGGAGGATTATGGGTGGACAACAGTACCGCCCAGAAAGGCCTCCACCGCTGTAGCGAAAAACTCCTTTTCGCAAAGCCCGGGCTCATCCGACATTCGTCCTCCTGAAAGTAGGAGATATCCAAATCGGAACCGGAAGCCTCCGGAAAGGCTTCAGCCAGGCCGTAAATAATTTACAGATCATGATTCCGTGTATCGGGAATCATCCGTAGGTTTTATTATTTTTTTTTCTTATTCTATTTTTCCTAATAACCAACCCATCCCTAACACATGTCTCCTCCGATCTTGCCTCGTGTGAGTGACTGTGTTGGAAATTCGCTTGCTCGCGGGCCGTTCCATAACGGCCCTGCTACTTACTTATGACCGCTCATGTTTAACATAAAGGCTATACTCCCTTGAGTCCTACTTTCTTAAAAGGTACCGGCTACACTACGGGTTATATCTAGCTCGATTGAGAGGGCCGGATGCATCATACTGTGTGTATGCCCTTCTTTACACATTATTTAATATTTTTAGCCCACGTCGGGGTCAGTCACTCCTTGCACGATGGCCGCTTTCATTTTTAAGATAAACATTATCTAAAATCTCTAAACTGCCGAGCACAAGGCTCAACATACATAGGGCTCCTATAGCCCATATACACGTACCACACACGTACCGTACGCGTATATTTAAATGCATACATTTTTTTTACATACACATACACATACACTCCTACGAATGGCCGGAGTCTATCCTCCAGCCTCCCGTATAGTAATACCATTAGGAGCCCCCGCCATGTAAAACGGCGTGCGGCGTCATCCTTCCCTTCCTTTCGGGGATTTATCTTTGGTGGGGCTTCTCCTTTCTTCACCTTGACCTTCAATACAATTGAATCCTGAATGGAGTGACGGTAGGTCCAACATCACCTCACCACAATTTGTCCCTCAGGCCAACTCCTTTAGCACTATAGGGAGGAGTGGATGGGACTCTACCTCCGGCTCCTTGACACGGATTCTCATATCCGGTTTGATGTTCGGATTATGGATGTCCGCGTGGACCTTCCCACAGACCCATCCTATAAGACCGAGGCAATCTTAACGGATCTCGACATTCTCCGTAACCACATGAGTGAACCCGGATGGCCCCGTTTTGTCATTTTGACACGCGTCCTTACGTTACAAAATCGAGACCTTCCCGCCCAATTTTGTTTACATTGTACTTCCTCCCGCCACTTGGAGAAAAATTGTTCCGACGCACCTGCAAGCGACCTTGCGTTGAACACACTCCAAGACCGCTTGGCTCGTCTCCAACATCTCGTGTTCCGGACTGAAAAATTTCTGTCGGAAAAATCCAATCCGGCTACCCCATGGAGGGAAATCCCGAATCCTGAGACCATCGCACTCGCTCCGTCTGATTCTGAGTCACAACATCGGGCTTCCGTTGATTTCCACACCTTGATGGGCAACTCCATACCCGAAGTCAATATCACCGTTCAGGGAGGTTATTCTAAAAAATTTCATAAACTCGTGTTGGTCGCTCACTCACCAACACTCGCTGAGAAAATGGCAAACACCACCTACTTGGCGCACCCCGAGGTTTACAATATCTCCTGGCCGGATTGTTCTCCGGAAACCCTGGATTTTTTATGGGAATTCACTTACCATGGGAAAGTTTCTTTCCCCCCCAGCGGTTCCGACGCGACTCTCGCGCTTTTTGAAAGCTTAGGGATCAAGCATTTTCCCGTTCGACCCGCACCGGCGGATCCAGTGGCAAGTGAGGAGACTTCTGCCTCGCTATCGGCTGAGGAACATCCCTGCGTTAACTTGCCGTCTCTTCAATAATATATACATTCATTTTTCTTTCTCTTTTTTACTCTCTCACTTTCCTCCTCACCGTTATATTTTTTTTGGTGTGTTATATTCTTATACAACAATTTTTTTGTGTAAAGGAGGTAGGTTGTTAAGTGATTTCCTATGCATTTCGTCCGCCACCTAGCAAGTGCAGGCCGAACCCGCTACGTACTTAACTCCTATTGTTTAATCGTAATATATCCATTCATTCGAGACCATTAAAACTCTGTAATGCAAAGGTAATCGCCTCAGTAATTCCGGTTAGGTATCCCTTCTTTGGCATATACATACGCACTTGCATCCGGTTACTCTCATTCGTTCGCGTCGGAGATATACGTCTGTAACAGTTTGCACGACTACAGTGGGTGCCGGCTATCTCACACGACTGATGTGGCGTCGTATCCTTATAACACGGTGGTCGCCTATTTGCTTAGTGCACTGTATATGAGGGACACTACACGAACCGATTTTTAGTCGTCCGTGCTTCTCCACCTTTCCTCCTACCTCCACGCACTTCGTACCTCCCGTGCTCCATCATTCAAGTATGCAGCTTCAAACACCCCAGTCGTTCACTTCCTTAGTTCCTTCGCACGCTTTCCTAAAAACGACGTATTTCAGGTTCTTTTCTTGTCAGTTCCCGAATTTTTAAATTAACAACCGGCGTTGTAAGTGTGCATCAATATATATATTTTCTTTAACCTAAAGGACGGTCAGTGATGAGATTTGGGTGTGCATTGTGTGTTTAAAAATGTCCGGCCTTTATGCGGCCGTCATAATTATGTATCTATTTTTTTTTTGATTTCTTTAGGTTATGACGGGGGCTTCAACTTCCCGCTCTGTGGATCCCGGCTATGTGAATACAATGCTGGCGACAGCCCGAGAGGTCCTTAGTGGACTCCAGTCTGATGACATGGACTACGCCTGGGAACGCCTCCGTTTCCTCCGGACGGCGATCTTCCGTTACGTACCTTCACATCCGATTCTGGCCTTCGCGGACCCAATCCGGTCACGCAGTTCTGATGTTCATATTGCTCATGCGATTATCACCGATCTGGTTCTCTTACCTGATCTCGTGTCGGATCCGGACTTCATAATCCTCGAGCACCTCACGGCCCTTGTCGACTTATTGTCCCTCAATTTGGATCGGGCCGTCCATCAATGTCGCCGAGCGACCTCTGCGAGTCCAGCAGCGAGTGCATCTCTCTATACGTCCACGGTCGTCGCCGGTCCCTCCACTGTACATCACCCGGACCCCGTCACTGCTCCGTCACAGGATCCTGCCTCTGCTCCGTCACCGGATCCTGCCTCTGCTCCGTCGCCGGAATTTACTGGCAAGCCATCTATAATCATTTTGCCTGCTCCCGTCCAGCCGTCAAGCCCGATTGCTCCCAAACCATCGGCTGCGGATATCCAGAAGTGGGGGGTCTGGACCTATGACACACGTCGAGGATTTTGCCCACCGACGGCTGACGCTGTCACGCTTCAGCCGGTTTACACTGCTTACGTTTTCAGTCATGCAGACCTTGACGCAGCTTTTCCTCCGGCAGGGCACCGTCAAGATGAACTCTCAGCCTTCGCCGCCCAAGTAGGGTCACGGCTATTTTGGATCCCAAAATCGCGGGCACTACTGTCCGCATGCTACGTATCTTCGGGGAAGTCCCTGCTATAAGGAAATTCCTTCACCAGCTCCGGGATCGTATTCGTGGCTGTAATCATGGCCCTACTAAACCCTCCACCATTGCGCCTTTCTGGGACCAAACTGAGGTAATTTACGGCTGGGAACGCCGGGCTCTCCCCAGCAGAGTATTCCGCACCACCCCGGTCTGCGGTTTTTATTCCGACACTTACGTCGTGTGCCGCGGTCAGCACTACCTTCGTGCTCACCCTGGTTGTTATCGTTGCCGGGATCCAACGGCTGCTCATCGCGGTGAGGATTGTCCTCTTTACCCGGGCCGGGACTCGGAGAGTTACTTTGACCTCTTTTTGGCTCCTTGGACGGACGCCTGCGTTGCATCTCCCCCCGAATAATCGCCGGACTTCACAACATTTTTCAGCGTTATTTGTTTTTGTTTTGAGGGATCAAGGCATTGCCTGTGCATAATATTTGATCTGTGTGCTGTGTTTATAGGTCTAAGGCTTCTGCCGATCTGTATAACTATTATTTCTAAATATGTACTATATTTTGTTCACATTTTATTTTGGCTTAGGCCCCATTCTATAATGTATTAATTTTTTGTTTTTCCTTCCCCACATTTTCTCCTCCGCGCTTTCACTGGGACAGTGAAAGTGGTGGTGGGGGGAAGATGTGAGGGTTGGCTCCCTCACGTGAGGTAATATGTGAAGAGCCCCGGCTCACGCTACGCGACAGCCTAACGTGAATAAAAGGAAGGAGGTCGTTATCAGAGAATGAAGCAGCATGGTCGTGTCGGAGCACGCTCCTGATTATTTTGAGCATTTTCCCGACTTCGGATATTTACTAATTTATAGGTTAAGTTAGTTACCATCATCGGTAACTATCACACCCACACGGTGGACAAGGACGTTTGTAAGGTTCGGTGCTCAAAACTTAGCCATTATTATACTACCAAGTTCAACATGAATTGCATGACTATAAAATTCAAATGGTTCTACTATTAATGGTGAATGTAGGGAGACTCAGGTGGTAGCCTTGATGAAAATATTGACGGAAAATGGTACGCTGTGGGTGTGGTGAGCTATGGGCATGGTTGCGCTCGTAAGGATTAGGCTGGTGTTTACACTCGAGTCTCTGAGTACACCTCGTGGATTGAGCAAAACACTGGTAATGGCGATTTTCAGGTTTCATTTAGGCTTTTCGAACCAGGAATGTGTCTAACTTTGATTTCGTTTACCGGTATTGACAACTTTTGCAAGGATTAGACCCGGATGTTGGTTATACTTCACCATGTTTCACTTCGAAGTTGAACAGTCGGAATGCAATTTTTAAACCTTTGTATCATCTGATAACTACTAACTACAAAAACACAATTATTGATTTGCAATTTAATTTTTGAGCTTATACGAACGCTTGGTGTTATTTTCCTCAACTTAGAAACTTGGAGAGTCGAATTGAAATTGTTCCTTCTTTTGTCAAAATGTTTCTCGTCTGAAGGATGAGTATTTGATCCACATTTAGAAATAAATAATTAGTTGATATCAGGATAAATGGAGGAGGAAAGCAGTAAAATAGTTAAAATTATTTCAATTTAAAAAACGCATTTCCCAAATAACTGTTTATTCGTAGTTTTATTCAAAAATTAAAAATTTGCAAGCTGAAGCATGACTGTATAATAACTTCATCCTATATTCTAGGGTATGTCGATTTGAAAAAGATCAGCATCTTGGTTTTATGTACTGCGAGAACGGTACAACATCAGGAAAAGGAAATTTTGGACATTTTTATCCGAGGACAAATTGGGCATTTTAGCCAGAATCGTAGAATAAAACTAAACAGGGATGGGAAATTTACACAGACTACTTGCAGGATTGGATTAACGAATTATGGGAAAACTTTCGATCACTTGGATTGGATTAACGGATTAAAGCAAACAAATTCCGATCACTTGGATTGGATTAACGGATTAAAGCAAACAAATTCCGATCACTTGGATTGGATTAACGGATTAAAGCAAACAAATTCCGATCACTTGGATTGGATTAACGGATTAAAGCAAACAAATTCCGATCACTTGGATTGGATTAACGGATTAAAGCAAACAAATTCCGATCACTTGGATTGGATTAACGGATTAAAGCAAACAAATTCCGATCACTTGGATTGGATTAACGGATTAAAGCAAACAAATTCCGATCACTTGGATTGGATTAACGGATTAAAGCAAACAAATTCCGATCACTTGGATTGGATTAACGGATTAAAGGTAAAAATTCCGATCACCTGGATTGGATTAAAGGATTAAAGCAATACTTTCTCAACATTTGGATTGGATTAAGGGATTGACGGGAAAACTTCGAACGTTTGGATTCGATTAAAGGTTTGATGAATAAAATTTACATTGGATTTCCAATAACGATGCAGGTATTAAGGATTGATGAACAAAATCAAAAAATCTCTAAGAAAAGCAAGTAGACCAATTTAAATCTTATATAAATGAGGTTTACGGGTCAGCATTTCTTAGGACATACTTAGATCATTTGCGCTATTGGCCACCATAAATTCGGTAATTCATATTGGGATAATGCGATGACGCAAATATCCTAATAGTTGGTTCAAATTACAAGGTTGGTCCCATTTATTCAAAGACATTAGTACGCAGTAAATTATTGTGGATGGAGTGGAACCAGGAATATTCTGCTTAAAATAGAAAGATGTAGGCCAAATCACAATTCCAACCTACATATTTATGATACACATTTAAATTGTTATATTAAACAGCTGAAATACTAGTAATCAAAATATGCGCATATTTGAGGCAAACTTAAAGAAAATTTGTTACTCCGTATTTAATACAATAAAGCTTAAACCTCCTACTATACTCCCACGTTCTTTTCTCAGATTTATATTTCTACAAACTATAACGGCATGATTCCTGTTTGAAATCGCCAACCTTGGAATTGTTACATGTCAACAAACACAAGCTACATGTTCATTATGAAACCGCTAGATGTTGAAAAACGTGAGCAAAATGTAGCAATGACATAGCAGGAGATATAATCCAATCCACACTACTGACTGCACTGGATTTTGGGATTAGGATTGACCAAATAATTCACCAAGTTTTTGATTCGGATTGGGGATTAATTCGTCGCCATGTAAATAATTGGATTAAACTAATACATTAAAATGAAAGCCTTGAACCGGGATTGAGGATTAAGGACTATATTCAAGCTTCCCCAACACTTGGATTGGGATTGGGATTAATTAATTTTTATAAATTTTGTAATCCGGGATTATTTAATCCCGTATTAATAATCCATTCACATCCCTGAAACTGAACATTAAATACGATTTGACAGTCGATTTAAAAATGTTTTGGCAATTTGGGGGGAATGTATTCGAAAATGCCTTGTCGGATTATATCATGTCTTTGGGCTTGATTTATGTTAAATGGATAAGAGTAGAAATATGATGTGTTGATTTTTATTGTTAAAATTTTAAATTCATAGCTGATCCACGTTGTGGTTCTAAAAGTTAGTCCTAACATACCGGAAGAGGTGGAATATCAGTTTATTCAAGCATAATTAATTTACATGTCATTATGTTGTCAAATGCAAGTGAATTCAATCGTTCAAATGAAACGCGCCTGGAAATCATAGTAAACATATTCAATATGGTATGGCTATGCTTATATAATTAAATTATTCTAGATGGTATTTTTCCAAACTGCAGACAACGTAAAATTAACTTCCTCAATACTGGAATTATGCATTGTATGTATGTATGTACGTCTGTACAATCGGTGGTCAAAAGTCTACATTGAGCGGGCTACTCACGTGATCAAATAATGTTTTTGGTTATAGTTAATCGCCAACCTTGTACCTTGAATAGTTTGGCTGAAATATTTTGTCGAATGAGTTGTATCACTCATTTTTTGATACCTAATTAATCGATATTATATTGGAATTTTCTAAGCCCAGGAATTCATTTTTCCATTAATTAGGAACGATTATATTTTTGTTTTGTATATCACTCGTGCTATTTTGAAGTTGCAAACTGCAGACAATTTTGATGTACAATAAATTAGAATTTAGTTGCAATACCTACCTATTGAAAACTTGACTGAACTTTTAAGCATGAAATCATTTAATAATATTTCTATTTCTATTAAGTTCGTTCATTATTGTTCTAACTCCACCCACATCTGAAACTACTCTTTTCCTTTTAATAGTATCAAAATATCTTCTGTTGTTTTTTTTAAACTTAATTTATGTAATTATTTCCAAAATAACAGATTGGTGTTCTTAGAATAAAATCGTGAATTGTCTGGAGTCAGTATCAAAATAAGATTTTAGGCGAGTGTAGGTACTGGCCCAACGTTCCTACCAAAGTTCGGGCTAACACGCGATATTTTGTGCCAGAACTCATGCCAAAATTTTGAATTGTTCTTGAGATTCTGAATGGAACGAATGAACACTATTGAGTAATGTGTAAACTAATATCACAGGACATAAAAAGAATTTGTTCCGGCAAAAGTTGACAATACTTTTATACAGCAGAGCGTTTTCAATGAATTAATAAACGAGAAGCAGTAGCTAAAGTCAAAGGACTATTGTATTCATGAAAATAATCAATACTGAATTTAAGGGCTTCCTATTAAATATCTAATATACATATATAATGTATAAAAAATATAATGATTACACTTTACCTTCATAAAAAGTTAATGCTCCGAACAAATTACGTGATGCTCGTTACCCTTGCTCGATTCTCGAGTTAATAACTTGCGGTATACCAGTTAATGTTTAAAATGTCAATTGGTGACCAAATAATTGTGTACAGTATCAATTAACATAAATAATATACGAAAACAAGACTTTTTGTCACATTACCTTTAAACATGGTCTGGATCAAAACAGATGCAAATCATTTCGTGGTTCATATTCCTATATATGTACAAGAGGCTTTATAGCTGTGTATGCACATATACAGTGAAATTAAATGTTTTTACTTACTACATCACTAACTTGTATACGCTATATTCCTATGATATTTTCATTCCATCATTTCAAAAAGAAGATTTTTGCAATCTATTCAAAGTTGCAAGCTACCTCCATGATCTTGCTATAAAGTCAAATCCATAAAATTACTTCAGTATAATATTATGCATTTTCAGTATCAAATATTTATTCCAATATTTTATATCCCGATTAAAAATCATAACAATTTTAATTATTATAATAACATTTGTAGCCGTATTATTATAGCCTTGACAAATTTACAGCTTCACAATTTTATATCAAGCAAATATCTGCACAATTCACTACTTAGGTGTTGTGAATTCCTTTGATCTTCCGGGAGGGAGCATAACCATGTATAAAATGAATTAGGAGCATATCATCGCTGAAGAGGCAAAACGGTATACATGGCCATACTTCTGCAGCCAACATTTTGCCATGTAATAGCTATGACACAATACATATGTAATGGCTTGCTTTATACAAACAAAATTATTTCAGGCACCAACAGTTAGAAACATTCAAAACCTGGAAAACTAATTTGTCCATGATGCCTAATGTAATTATCAAAGAATTTCTTCTGGGTCGTGGTTGTGGTCGAATTTGGCCAGAAAATATTACTTACACCACAACCACATAAAAGACACTAATTGCTTTACTGCATGTGTTACGACATTGTTTTTTTTATATAAAACGACAAGTTGTTGCCCAGTTGGTCAAGCTCATCGAAACATGAAGTCATATTATCTTGTAGTCACTACCCTGGGGCTCCTGTCCTTCGTATCTTCTCACGTAATTCGGGATAAAGTTATTCCCGTTGACTTGCCGGAATTTTATATTCCTACAGAGATCTATACTGGCCTATCTTCAACAGCACTGAATAAACTACTGTCCGAGATGGTAATCGACAGGTTGATTTGTGCAATTGCGGACTTTCTACCGCTGTGAGTAAAATTAACTGCCATTCATTTATTTAAATCCTGAGGGTATTTCCAAGCACTTGCTCTCTGCACTATCGCCAAAATTCCTGTGCAGGAATATTTTGCAAGCTTCCGAACTTTTCTCTATTGTAGAATTATTATTTTAATTTAATTTTTGCGATAATTTTATAAGCGCATAAAATATGTTCCGCCATTTTTAATAACTGTAGACGAAGATTGTAGGAACCCCCTCGCTGTGACGTCATCAAAAGTCATTTCTTACTACACATACTACACAAGTATGTAAACAATTCGCAAAATAGAGTGAATAAGATTTTTAATTATTTTCTTGAAAATGAAATTGAAAGTATTACAATTAAATTTAAAATTAACCCACGACAACAACAGAGCTATTAACAAATTGTTTCCTTTTCACAAAATTAATCCGTTGCTTCTGCTTTTTAGCAGGGAATTAGTTAAGATTAAAAATCCCAGCTGACACTTGCGTTTCTTGCTGTTTCTGTAAATTTGGATCTTGCTTATTCCATGAATGCCTTTAAATTGAATAACCACACCGTGTGAAACTTGATGTGAACACCAAATCCCGACTTATTATTATTTTTGGAATCAAATTGAAAACAGGAAGTTTGGTAAAAATCTCTTCGTCAAAAGTCAACTTGCTCGTTCGTCTTCATAAAGTTCTGTGTTATTGCAGTGGAATTTGCAAATATTCCTTGGTCACATGCTAGGTTTTAGTACTTAGGCACTTAATTGTCAATGCCTTTGAAATATCCCCTATGCTCCAGTTGACACTTTTGTGACCACTAATTAATTTGGCTTGGTCGGGGGAAAGAGATATTTAAGTGGTTTGTGTTTACTTAATGCAGCTTTTAGGGTTATTCTTTCCTATCTGGTATATAGGATTTTAACATGGGATTTTTTCTGGTGTATTATATGGAATTTCCAGTGGGACGCACCAGGAAAATATCTGGTACAAGTTGTGGAATTTGTATTAGGTATATACCATGGTATCAATCTATTATACCAGTCATTTACTGAACCACAAAATGTCAATGTTAAAGGGCACGTCAGAAAGATTGGTCCTTTGGTTTGGGGCGGGGTTTTGGGCGATAGGAAGAAGTACCAGGAATATACTTGGTATTAATTTTTCTGGAATTGGTACTGGCTGTGATCATTCCCGTAAGGGAAACCAGGTATATTTTCACTACACCGAGAATATACTTGGTATTAATTTTTTTGAAACTGGTGTTGACTATGAGGATTCCCGTAAAAGAAACCAGGTATATTTTCACTCGACCGAGAACATACTTGGTATCAATTAAAGGTAAACTGGTATTAACAATAAGAAATTAAGTAAGTACCACCAAGTATATTCTGACTCCACCGAGAACATAACTGGTAGTATTTTTTGCGAAACTGGTGCGGACAATAAGGAATCAGGCAGGTTTAAAGTAAGTATATTTTGTGTTTTGTGAAACAAACATGGCATTAATTGGACAAAATACTTTTCGGGTGAATCAGAATTTGGGGAATTGGAAACCTAACCCGTCGTTTCGGACGTTCAGGTTAGGTTAGTTCGAGTGGAAAGGCGCGCTATTGTCACCACGATGGCCCCTTCAGGGCCATCGCAGTGCCAGCGCTCCTTTCCAATCGAACTAACCAAACTCTCACTGTCCGAAACGACCACCAACACGAAACAGACCCTCGGAGGGTGATATCTTAATGTAACGGAATAATGGGGTAGATGAAAAAGTATGTTCTCGACGAGGAATTTAATCTGTGGAAGAAATAGGTTATATAGGAAGAATTTATGGAAGAAGCAGAGGGCACACGTGGTAGCTCTTTGCAAGAATTAACAAGTTGTGGGTTCACACGACAAATTATCTATTAACTTGACACTGTGCCAAGTACGCCGAATTACTTTTTTGGGGAAGGTTACCACAGAATGTGTTTTGGGTTTCGGGACGGCCACTGCAGAATAAGTTTTCGGCTATGTCATCTACGGTAATGTTGATTCCCTTGTTTAGTATTTGTGTAAATTTAATTGTTACATGTTGAAACGACCCTGCCATTTTGCTTGGGTACTTCTCCATTGATCTTATTGGTTGAAATGTACTTTGCGGTTATTTTGGGCCTACATAGCTTCCCTCGGAAGCCATGTTTTCTTGTCAATCCTCACTGTTACTAGCAGTTTTATACTTGGTGGAAGTTACGTGATTCCTCATTGTCAGCACCAGTTTTTCTTCAAGTAGTACCAACTATATTCTCGGTGGAGTGAAAATATACCCGGTTTCCCTTACGGGAATGATTACAGTCAGCACCAGTTTCAAAAAAATTAATACCAAGTATATTCTCGGTGGAGTGAAAATATACCTGGTTTCTTTTACGGGAATCCTCATAGTCAACACCAGTTTCAAAACAATTAATACCAACTATATTCCTGGTTCAGTAAGTGTCTGGTATAATTGTAATGTACCAGGTATTTTTACTGGTAGTAGAAACGGGTCTTGATGTAGTGTGAACCAGCATATTCATACCAGGTATGTAGTTGGTGCCGTCTACCAGATAGGAAAGTATATCCGCTTTTAGACTTAGAACTTTAGAATCACACAAATAATCTTCACCTCACTTCTCTGTTTTGAAATAATTGATTGAAGTTTCTTCATAAGCTAATTTCGATCACCTTGAATTTGTTATACTTAACAATAAGTTGTTAATTTCATCTCTAAATTCTTTTTTTGTGTAGGCAGTTACTTCGAATTAATTGAAAGGAAACTGGCTGAGTTCTGAATGGAAACAAATTGGAAACGGCCGTTCTTTTTAACATTTTTTAGGTGTAAAGTCCAAAAATTAAATTTTTAAATCTCAGACGTAATCACTTTCACTGAAATGATCTGAACAAATCCTAGCTGTAACACAATTTACATTCTCTTTCCTCTTACACTTACCAACCCAAACCTTACCTAATTGAGAATTTTTAGGGAACTGGTGACTCTGTTTGTGACTTGAACTCTGTTTAATGTTTTAATGTTTTACATTCCGCTATTGCACAAATAAAGTTCACATTAGATAATTTTATTTGCTTCTTTACACGGATTGTCAATTAAAAACAAGTAGAGCGCTCGCTGAGATCACTTTTACTGACGTCACAGTCCCGTAAGTTTGTCCACCTCTCCGCCCTATTCATTCTTACATGCGATGTGGCCGAACCTGTTATCTGTACTATCTATAGCCTTGGTCTCCCATACCGACTGACAGGTCAAACGGAAAGAAAAGCCACGGTCGTGGCATCAGGTTGGGGTAGAACCACAGATGGAGGAAAAAGTCCTCAATCTTTACGTAAGGTTACTTTGGATATGATTGGAAACAGAATGTCAAGAAATGCACACTGATAAAACCACAAACTGGTTGGAGAAGCGGAACTGGGGATTAAAGGAAAATTTTTAGGAAGAAAAAATCCACCCATATTTGCACCCACACAGCGTACAAGGACGTCTGCCAGGTTCGTTGTTCAAAACTTGTTAGTACTATAACATCACGATCATCATGAACTGACTTTAATCTTAAAATAATTTTGGATTTGTAGGGAGACTCAGGTGGTAGCATTGATGAAAACATTGACGGAAAATGGTACGCTGTGGGAGTGGTGAGCTACGGACATGGTTGCGCCCGTAAGGATGAGGCTGGTGTTTATACCCGAGTGAACCTCGTGGATTGAGCAAACCACTGGTAATGGGGATTTTCAGGTTTTATTTAAATATAAATTTTGAACCGGGAATGTTTGTAATTTTGATATGTTTTACAGGTATTAGAAACTTCTGTAAGGATTAGACCCGGTTGTTGGTTCCGCCTCACCTTCCAAAAAATGCTTCACTACGAAATTCAAGATTCGGATTTGTATTTGTATTACTCTACTATCACATGATAACTACTAGTTACGAACATAATTCTATATTGACACACAAACTTATATGATCCCTTGTTAATATTTATCTCAATTTAGAAACTTCTGGTTTCAATTTTAAATTTTTCCTTGTTTTGTCAAAATTTGACTCGTCTGAAGGATTTTGGGGTATTTGTTTAGTTTTTGGCATAACCTCATTTATAATTATTTATTAATTATCATTAAGTTTGAAAATAAATTAGATGTAAATACATATTGTACTCTGTAACACTGCTGCACTAGTCTAGTCAGACTTCACTAGGAAATGGGAGACTTGACTACACTAGCTAAGAATTTTCGTAAATTTGACTAGTTTGACTTGACTAGCAAGCACCGAAGACAGTGAGGAATTGACTTGACTTGACTAGGTGAACAATGCGCAGGAACTAGTCTAGTAAATGTGTGAATGTCTTCAAATGATGCCTAAATCGTTCAATAAAACAGTTTTAGGAGGGAGTGGGGGAACTTCAAAAAAAAACAAAGGCTCCAAACCATAAGCAATTTCTATATCAGGAATTGTAACTGCATCCTTTGAAGACTAATAAATTCAGTGTGGAACAATTCAGTGCATAACTGAATTATTCAAGCCGTTAATATAGCCAACAACCGTAATAAATAAGGCATGTATGTCTAAAGAAATTTACTAAAAACACTCATTTACATTTATTAAAATAGTAAAACATGAATCACCCAAAGGTAAGTCGAAAATCTGGGAAATCTCAAAAGACATGCAGATTTATATAAATATCCCAAATGATTGAGGCCGAAGCAAATGCAGTAACAATTGCATTCAAAAATAAATCTGAGGTAGTGAAAAAACGTTTAAAGAAGGAACCATAAAAACCCTGAAAAGTAAAGCATCGCCAGAAAACCCGTCCCCAAAAATAGTACAGAAAACGACAAAACGACGAATAACTAAATGAAATCACATCTCGAGTAGATCACGACAAGGCAACTAATTTCGGACTATTCTCTGAGTTGTCGGCCATTGCTCGTGCTCACAGAGCTTCTTTTAAGCCACCGAAGTTGAAGCAACAAATATTGTACACCGAATTTATTAAATTAGAAACGCCTAACAGACTCAGCAAAACTGCGGACTTATGAAATGGTACTATCCGTTAGTTTCCTGGGTTTTAACTGTTCTAGTGCATTTATTATCAAGATATTTCACAATTTGTTTCAATTCTTTATTCATGCTAGATACAGTAAAACCTGTATATAGTGACCACCTATACAGTGTCTCCTGTTCACAGTGGCCAGTAACGTATGTCCCCGTCATGCGCCCTATGTTTTAACATTACGTTAACCCTGTATACAGTGGTTTTCTCTATAGTGGTCCCCTGTCAATAATGGACCCGGGCTTATGTTTATTCATTACGAAATGCATGCTTCGAACTCTGAATACAGTGGTCAGCATTAAAAACCATGTGCACACGAAATCGTCGCTCATAATTTCTATAGATTTCTAAGATTATTCTAGATTACGGTTTCTTAAATATTATAATAATAATAAATCTTATTATTCCTGGTACCATACCTCCATACCACGAACAGTTCCAAAACACTTTGATTTCCGTTTCAAAAAAATAGAGAATATTAGAATTATTGGAAAATTTCAAAGTGAAAGTGGTAGGCAGGATAGCCAGCAAGCAATGGTTGGATTGAATCTTGGAAGAAGAACCATTGTATTTGTTTAAATTATATTTGCGGAGAATCTGCCGGCGTCAATAATAAAGTAATTTTACGATAGTTGGTAGCTATTTCACATAGTATTCAAAAACAGTATTTAGAATTGCTATATAGAACTATCGTTATACAGAATATCTTGCTACCACACGTTGAAAAATTTTAAACGGTCAAAAATTATATATAAAAAAAATCTATATACTTACTAGAGTATGTAGATTTGAAAAAGCCCAACATTTTCGTTTCAGGGCAAAAATATTACAATAGAGCAAATGGGAAAAAAATAAAAACAATAATAATATAAATATATATTTTTTAAAATAAAAACGCACTTCCCAAATAACTGTGTAATTGATAGTTTCATTGAACAACTAAAGATTTACATAATTAAGCATGTCCGTAAAGTAGAATTTTTCTACATTATAAGGTATGTCGATTTGAAAAAGCAATAGCATTTTCGTTTCATAGCGAGAACGTACAATAGTGCACACGGGGCAAGGACATTTCGGGCATTTTCATTCTATGAAAAATTTAGCGTTTCGACCAGAATCGTGGAATAAAATAGAACAATTTATTCGATTTGGCAGACGGTTTAAAAATCTTTTGACAGTTTTAGAGAAAAACTATTCGAAAATGCCTTGCCGGATATTTCCATTGATGCGGGTTCGTTTTGTGTCACAAAAATAAAAAATGTTATTAGTTATATGATGTTTTGAATTTTATTGTATGAATTATGAATGAATGTTGAATGTTCACTCGCTTATCCACGATGGGGTCCTAAAATACGGGTCGAGGTGGAAAAGCAGTGTTGGAATTACTTACCCATCTTGGGTAAACTAACAGCTCATAGTAACCTCGAAAAGCCTGCTACAGTAGTGATCATTCTGGACCTGCAGTTATCATGCTGTAGAGCACCTCCGAATTTTGTAATGCTGTCCTGGAAGCAAAATATTGTTAAAAAGCAAGGTTGCTGATTTTTTTGAAAAAAATCAAAAAAATCGGATTTATTTGATTTAAATCCGATTTATTTGATTTAAATCCGATTTATTTGATTTAAATCAATATTTTCTGATTTAAATTCAAAATTTTATCGTACGATAGATTAACCATAAAAATTTTTGGATTTTAATTTTACTCGTAGTGTTGTACACTGTTGGTACTAATGAAACTTAATAATGATGAACAATAATAAAATATATTGAGAGAAAATTACAAAAGCAAGTCAACTACCTAATATGAAACAAAAAGCTGGTTAAAGGCCAGTTCCAAATATCAGCAATATTTTTTACATTTTAACAATTTGGAATTTGGTCTTGTCTTTGAAGCCAAACGCTGTGTAGGACGGATACCAATCTCTTTTGGATTTTTATTAATATATAAATATATTTACAATTAAAAATATATATATAACGTGTATAGTGAGTACATATATAGTTATTCGGGACGGGACGATTATGCAGGAACAGCAAAATTATTTGCAAATTCGGAATATACCGTTTAAACAAGTGTGAATATCTCTCTGAACAAGAGTAACATTTAAAAAATTCAAACTTCACACAGTAAAATATTGCAACTTTAAATGGCACTCTTTTAGAAAGACTGGATATTGGGATGTTTTTTTAGCTACTGAGTATCTGGTAGGGACGAGGAAATTTCAGGGCATAAATATTGTCCGCGTGTTATATCGGGACGGGATTGGGATACTTATTTTTGTCCCTGGATTTTAAAACGAGACAGAATCTTCTGTGGGACATAACAATTGTCCCCAGCAGAAGTTCTAGTAATATATAATATTTAAAAACTCACTCATATCAAATTTTATGTGACAGCTTGACAATTAATCAATATGACGTATCCAGATTATAATGAAAATGATAAAACTCCAAAATGATCTCATGCCCAAAATTCATAAAAACACAAAACTGCGCGTTTTCCAACGTCTCCAGATGTGAAATTAAATTTTACCTTACCGTAAAAGTCGAAGAGTCAATTTTGATTTAAACCAATGATTTATTCGAAAAAAATCAAGTGATTTAAATCTTGATTTAAATCAAGCCACCCTGACCTGAAGTCAGTTTTTAAACTAAGGACATTGTGTTTTTCAAAATTATTATCCCCGAACTGTCGAACAGAATCTTGGTTTCTATTAAATACCCTAGTAGAAGAGCTTGGTAGCATAAACGTCAGATTATTGTCCCGAACGTCAATAGACGTTTCGGGACCAAATTTAAATAGCTGCACAAAATATAACTCCTGTCCGAGATGGTAGTCGACAGGCAGACTTGTGCCGTTGCGGGCATTCAACCGCTGTAAGTAAAAATATGTATTCCCCGATCCAAGATCTAAACACTTGCTTTACGCTGTCCATGAATTCAATGTAAAGGAATAATCTTCCAGCTTCTAAACTCTTCTGTATTATACAGTAGTGCAGGGGCACTCAGCGTTAAGGCTTCCATCCGACCGGTTAAATCGAATATCTGATCCGAATCCGATCCGAACCGAAATTTTCGGATAAGTTTTCTTATTATCCGATCCGTAACGGTCGGATCGGATAAAAATTTTATTCATCCGTATCCGATCCGAAAATTTTGGATCTGATAAAAGCATTATCCGATCCGACCCGCGGATATCCCAAATCATCCGAATTGATACCATTGGATGATAAAACAAGTATTAGGAATTTGGACTGCAAAAATGCATTAGCTTTTTACTACATCACAATATTACTCAATTTTGCACACATTACGTCATACGTACAAACCGAAGAAAAACTTTACAAACACTGCTGTAAATGTGAAGCACAGAATTAATAAGAAAACACGTAAAAAGCGGCTCAGTTACTCCTTGGACAAATTGTTGCTGCACACTTCGTTCCTATTGGTCGCTCGAACGCGCTAAAAATTTAATTTTCGGATATCCGTCGGATTATCCGATATTTATTATTTGTGATCCGAACCGATCGGATAAAGTATTTTCCAAATCCGATCCGAATCCGATGACCTGATAAGGGGTACGTATCCGATCGGATCGGATAAGTAGTGTATCCCATCCGAAATTTCGGATATCCGAGGATCATCCGATCGGATGGAAGCCTTACTCAGCGATTATAGAAACGGATTTGGAGGATGTATTTTATGGGGGTTAAAAAATTTACAAATTTGTTCAGTAATTTTAAAATCTACTGCATCATGTTTTCAAACTCATGAAATCTTCGTTTTGAAGATTCCGAGCGCATGGCAAGGGCAGGGGTTAACTTTGTCCCTGTTTTTCTGTTAACTTTTTCAAAATGACATTTATCGAAGAAATTCTTAAATAGAAAAGCGACTGCTCCAAAAATGTACAACTAATAATTTCAAAGGAAATGCATATATGTGGGGACTTATTTTTGGGATAAATCTGTTTTAATTTTTCATTTCTTTCATCTAGACACGACTTCATTATATCTCTCTGGAGATATTTTTGACGATTTCTACGGGTTGGTGGGGGTATTTTGTAATCGTAAAGGTATCCAGGAATTTGACCAATTTGCACAGACGTTGTAAGATACTCCATAAATTACTCTTCAGAAGTTACATTCTACAAAAAGAAACCTGAAGGAATAAAATCTAGGAAGTGTATCTGTAATAATTCGTGGGCACCCCTGTATTATGTTGTTTTATATTTTGAAATAATTTTTATAGGCGCATAAATTCTGTTTTGACCTTTGCATTGACAGACGAGGATCGTAGGAGGATTGGAAGCTTCCGAGGGGGAATTTCCATGGCGTGTTAAAATAATTATTGGAAGAACAGTGGGTTAGTCAATCACGGGCTCTGCCTGCGTAGCGACCATTATTAGTCCACGTTGGCTTCTGACGGCAGCGCATTGTTTTGGGAATGCTAAACCTGGCGACCAAGTTTTCGTTATGACTGGACAAGTCACTCCCAATTCCTACGTAGTGGCCAAGCGTTTTGTCACGCACGATAGTTTTCAGCGTCCAGTTATGCTTTCGAACGATATTGCTCTGGTTGAGCTCGAATATGATCTTGATTTCAATGGCCGGAGCGTGAGTACTCTCTATTTTAATTTCTTAATGTACAACTACAGTGAATTTCCCATATAGTGGTTTCCTCTTAGATGGCATTTCCTCTTTAGTGGCATCAAAAAACCCTCCCTAGAGGTTTGCAATGTTAAAGGTATACTATATAGTGGCACCCGCTATAATGGTATTCCCTCTATAATGGCACCATTATGTGTTACAGTGGCTCGGCCTTGCAAAATTATAATGGCAGTTGGCATAAAATTAGCTAGTTAATCGTATAACACGGTGTTATAAAACGTGCGGGAGGTAAATAATGTTTCTGTCGATTGGTTCAATTTTAATTCTAAATGTTACTGCATACCATGAAATTCTTATTGTGGTATACTGAAGCTCTAGTATGATTAGCTGAAGTTAGTCATTGACTTAAAAGGTAAAACGAACAGTTACACAACAAAGCATTGGTATTTTTACCTTGGCCCACTTCTAATAAGTTCCAATTCGTTATTTATTTTTTAACAAAATTAAAACGTTTTCCATAATCTAAAGCCAAAATTCGGTTTCTGGAAGGACGCTGTATTATTTTGATGATGTTTTGGAAAGTGTACATGCCTTAAAAATGTGGATTTCTTCACAAGTAGCTCCGACCAATCGGTCTGGAATGGTGAACTTGCAGTTGAAAAGTTTGCTACTACTTACAATATTACCAGTGTGAGGGTATTTATATTTACTGAATATTTTAAACTTACTGACCTTTGCATACCTCATAGTTTTACGCATTCTGTACAAATAAATTATTTTATAAATATATTTAGCCAGTTATTAGTTATAAATATTAATAGTATATAGTTAGCCATTAATACCATATAGTGGCATCTCTATATAGTGGCAGGAATTTGTCACTCCCTTGGAAACCACTATATAGGAAATTCACTGTACAATCTTCAATTTGAAAACGACGATTGTTTACTATAAGAAAAACTCGACTCCCTTTATTGGAGCACCCCTAAAATGTTCGAAAAGTGATTACAATCATGGTGTGACATAAAAAGAAAAAAATCATCCGGGAATGTGCTTAAATCATTTGCTCCAGAAGAAAATATATAATACTAAGTTTTATAAAGACGTCTCATCTTCGAGGTGTTATTATCTGTAATCTACGGGTGACAAGAATCGTAATTGACCTTTTTACGTCATGATGTTTGGATTTGAGTTATTGTCAGATTGCCCCAGCTTGTCTTCCATACCAACTGGCAGGCCAAACAGAACGTAAAGCCACGATCGTGGCATCAGGTTGGGTTAAAACCGAAGATGGGGGAAAAGTTTCTCGATCATTACGTAAGGCTACACTGGATGTGATTGGAAACAGAATGTCAGCGAATGCACACGGATAAAACCACGAACTGGTGGGAGAAAAAACATTGGGGATATGGTGCTGGATTCGTGGATGAGAAAATATTATCCACCCATATTTGTACCCTCACGCCGTACAAGGACACCTGCCAGGTTCGTTTCTCAAAGCTTTCCACTACGTTCACTACAAACCAACAATATTATTAAAATAATTGTGGATATAGGGTGACTCAGGTGGCAGCATTGATGAAAATATTGACGGAAAATGGTACGCTGTGGGAGTGGTGAGCTACGGACATGGCTGCGCTCGGATGGATGAGGCTGGTGTTTACACTCGAGTCTCTGAGTATACTTCGTGGATTGAGCAAAACACTGGTAATGGGGATTTTAAAGTCGTGCGTATTCATGGCTTTTTACCAGCGATGTATGTAACTTTGTTCTCGTTTACAGGTATTCGCAATTTCTGCAAGGCTTAGACGCAAAGTTTAGTGCCACTTCACCTGACAAAGAAAGTTCCACTGCAAAATTCATTATTCGTGATGTAATTTTTCAATCCTTACAATCACTTGAAAATATTTTCCTAAACTTAAATTGTTGAAAATAATACAGGATTCACAACGAAAACAATATTTCCATCGGAATAATTAATATAGCATGAATCATGAGTGTATGCTAATAATCCAAAGCAGTTGGTAATAAATCAATGTAGTCCAAATTTAGAACAAAAAACTATTAATATCCTTTTGATAATAACACAAAATTGAAAATTTCTTGGACCACCCTGGTACCTCGGGCAAAGGTGAGGGAATCGAGACTTAAAATGACGCCCCCGGCTTCTCGTCGATGAATTCTTTCAGCTGGAGGGTTTTCACTCCAAAGTGAAACATTTGGGCAGGATAGGTTACACCTTAGTTCTGTTCGTTCTTCTTACTTGAAAATCCGTATTGTCAGTCATGCCATTAACTACATGCACCCTTGTTGTTAGGACTGAAGTGCAATTTTCAAATCTGTGCATTCAGTGATTTTCGGAAACATTCCAGTCAAGAATATTAATGTTTCCGAGCTGTCCTAATGGTAACGTCGGGGGGGGGCAGTAATTCAAATATTGCTGGAGCGTCGCGGAACGTTTCAAGTTTTCTGGAAAAATTGAGCGGATTTAGTTTTAGAACAATTTACGGAGCGAATGTATGTATATGTTACGAAAACAAAATGCGCCTCTGTAGTAAGTTCCAGAGCTGTCCAAAATACATGGTATTTTAAATACATGTATTTCAAATACGTATTTCAAATACATTTTTGTATTTTGTATTTTTGTGGCTAGATATGTATTTTGTATTTTGTAGTTTGTATTTTGTCTTACGAAGAAATGTATTTTGTAGTTTGTATTTTGTCTTACGAAGAAATGTATTTTGTAGTTTGTATTTTGTCTTACGAAGAAATGTATTTTGTAATTTGTAGTTTGTATTTTGTCTTACGAAGACATGTATTTTGTAGTTTGTATTTTGTCTTACGAAGAAATGTATTTTGTATTTTGTAGTTTGTATTTTGTCTTACTTAAGTAAAGTAAGCAATGTATTTTGTGGTTTGTATTTTGTTGGCTATATAAGCTACTTGTGGTTTTTGTTGGCGCACTTTCTTTGGGTTTGAAAATTCCGTTTATGCCAAAAACCAATCACATCAATGAAGTAAAACGAAATGCAAGCGTTTTAACATCCCATAAAACTAAATTCAAGATTCAAGGTTTCAAATGTATTTTGTAGTTTGTATTTTCGTGGCCTAAAGAATGTATTTAGTATTTTGTAGCTTGTATTTTCGTGGCCTGAAGAATGTATTTAGTATTTTGTAGCTTGTATTTTGTACGTTTTGAGTATGTATTTTGTACGTTTTGAGTATGTATTTTGTACGTTTTGAGTATGTATTTTGTACGTTTTGAGTATGTATTTTGTACGTTTTGAGTATGTATTTTGTACGTTTTGAGTATGTATTTTGTACGTTTTGAGTATGTATTTTGTACGTTTTGAGTATGTATTTTGTACGTTTTGAGTATGTATTTTGTACGTTTTGAGTATGTATTTTGTACGTTTTGAGTATGTATTTTGTACGTTTTGAGTATGTATTTTGTACGTTTTGAGTATGTATTTTGTACGTTTTGAGTATGTATTTTGTACGTTTTGAGTATGTATTTTGTACGTTTTGAGTATGTATTTTGTACGTTTTGAGTATGTATTTTGTACGTTTTGAGTATGTATTTTGTACGTTTTGAGTATGTATTTTGTACGTTTTGAGTATGTATTTTGTACGTTTTGAGTATGTATTTTGTACGTTTTGAGTATGTATTTTGTACGTTTTGAGTATGTATTTTGTACGTTTTGAGTATGTATTTTGTACGTTTTGAGTATGTATTTTGTACGTTTTGAGTATGTATTTTGTACGTTTTGAGTATGTATTTTGTACGTTTTGAGTATGTATTTTGAACGTTTTGAGTATGTATTTTGAACGTTTTGAGTATGTATTTTGTACGTTTTGAGTATGTATTTTGTACGTTTTGAGTATGTATTTTGTACGTTTTGAGTATGTATTTTGTACGTTTTGAGTATGTATTTTGTACGTTTTGAGTATGTATTTTGTACGTTTTGAGTATGTATTTTGTACGTTTTGAGTATGTATTTTGTACGTTTTGAGTATGTATTTTGTACGTTTTGAGTATGTATTTTGTACGTTTTGAGTATGTACACTGGGGTCCCATGAATTTGGAACAACGAAAACTCTGAGACTCAGGGTCTAAATAATCTTAGAATTTAGTACTTATGTATATTGTTTTCTCTTGCTTTTATTTAGTTTTTTATGCTGATTATAGATCTGCAAAAACATGTTGCAAAAAAAAATTTTTTTATATGAAAAAACGAACATAAACGAAAAAGTACCCAATTATCCCTGTGCATTAGTGTTGGAACAAAAGAGAAAAATGGTTTTAAAAGCGATAAAACTTCACATCCCGATTGACTAATACGTAGTATTCCACCCGTTTGCCATCAGGACAACTTTTAGGCACCGTGGGACAGGGCTGACGAAGTTCGGGGTGAATTCGGGGGGTATGTTGTCCCATCTCTCCTTAATTCGAATTTTCGGGTCTTTTTTCCCAGTAATGTGAAATTTTGTCAGCTCCCGACATATGTGATAACACTAATGGTCGATAGAGGTGATATCCTTACTTTGGGGGTCCATTCCAGAACTGGTATCTTGCTTTTGTTTAAATCGGCCCATGTGGACTTTGCCGTTTGCTTGGGGTCGTTGTCCTCTTAATACAAAAATCGACTTCCAAGTCCCAGGTTTTGGGCTGATTGCTTCACGTTTTGGTTGATTATGGATTGGTAGTAGTGTTGGTTCATTTTTCTCTCCATAAAATCAATGGTTCCCACCCAATATGCACTGATACAGCCCCAAACTATAACACTTCTACCACCATGCTTTACAGTAGGAAGTAAGATCCGTCTTCAGACCCACCCCTGGCTTTCCCCAGAGCCCGGTTCTTCTATCGCTGCCAAAACGTATCATACTTGCTGGCGTGTTTGCGGGGCCACAGGGTCCACTTTCTCCTGTTTTTAGCATTGATATAAGGTTTTTTCTTGGCTCGAAGAAAGTTGTGCCAATCAGATCAGAGCTGCTTGCAGGTATCAGGTAGTACCTGAAAAATACCTGTCGGGTCGGGTTCGGGTCGGGATCGGGTCAGCTACAAAAAACGTACCTGAGATTCGGGTCAAGTGCGGGTACATCCAGGATCCGCACCTGATATTACAGGTTGAACTACGATCAAGTTCGGGTTTAAAAAATATACCTGAGCTCAATGTCAGGTACAGGTTCGGTACGCCGAATTCAAAATACCTGAACCCGAACTTGCAATTTCAGGTATTTTGCAAGTATTTTTTTA
The DNA here is from genome assembly GCA_947179485.1 of Allacma fusca. Lineage (NCBI taxonomy): Eukaryota > Metazoa > Arthropoda > Collembola > Symphypleona > Sminthuridae > Allacma > Allacma fusca. The sequence goes on from OX359246.1 coordinate 68,889,442, forward strand.
CCTTAATAATTTAACTTTAAGTTCACTTGAATGAAACTTTCAGGCTGATCTGAACGTTAATGTCATATGGCTGAAGGACACGTTGTGTTTAGTGATGCGTGAGAGACGCCATATGAATTAAATTAACAAACAACCTAACTTTGCTAATTAATTTCATGATATAGCCTTAGCGTTGTAGCAGACATAGAAATCATCGATTTGGAATCTATTTCATGTATACTTGAGCATTAACTTCGTTAAAATTTGAAAAGCATGATGATTATCTGCGGACTCTTTCTAAAGCTATCACTCAGAGAATACTTGGGGAAGCCTCAATAGCTGTTCCCATTCTTTTTGTGCTGCTTGTCACCTAAAATTAGTACAAATTTTTGCATTTGTAACTTAATGTCATTTGTAAATAATATTTACTTTGATAAAGTCTTAGGATACAGCTTATTTTTATAAGTTTCCTCTGACAAAATAATTGAAAGGCGGGTTCAGGTTCGGGTTCAAGTTCGGGTTCAAGTTCGGGTCGGGTTTGTTTTGAGATCCGCACCTTAGGTATTTTTTCAGGTGCGGGTAGCCAAGCAATACCTGATCCAAAAATACCTGACAGGCGCGGATATTAACTCGGATCCGGAGGGCCAAGTTCGGGTCGACTAAAAAAATTAACCTGATATTTCAGGTGCGGGTCGGGTTCAGGTGCGGATCTTGATTTTTTGCTACCTGAAAGCAGCTCTGGCTCAGATACAGGATTCTTTTGATTGTGGTCCGGTGGGCAATCTTTCCTATCTCAAAATGCACTTGTGAGAGGATCTTAGATGAGGTCAGTCTTGACCTGTTTGTTGACCTTTAAGATAATTGTCGGCTCTTCGCGGGGGTGACGATGCGGGCTTTGCCCCTCCCGGGCAGATTTCCGATTACACCAGTGTTCTTGTATTTTTTAACAATGTTGAAGACCGTTGTGGGTCTTAGGCGGACCTCTTTGGCAATCTGCCTAAACGTCGGAGGATCCTTACCGTCGTTCCTCCACTTCTCGATCACTAGCTCTCTCACCGGTATTGGAATCTCCTTTCTTCGTGGTTCCATCTTGACCTATATGTGTCAAAATGCATGAAAGAATTCTAAAGGATACTAAAATGTGTTTGTGATTTATTTTAATTAAAATAAAATTACGTACCTTCAGTTATACGGCTCAGATCGTACCATAGTCAGTCGTGTTCCATCATTTATGCACGGGCAATTTCGGGCTTTGTTTATATCAAAGCCCGCCTAAAATTTACTAATGGAGCTATTGCAAATTATGAGCATGTCAAGGGAACGCCATTAAGTGCTTAACAATATGCCAACGAAAATGTTTTAATTCGAACCCTTCTGACGTCATTAACATCATTGAAAGAATTTAATCATCTCTGTTCCAACTTCATGGGACCCCAGTGTATTTTGTAGTTTGTATTTTGGGCGCCTGAAGAATGTATTTTGTATTTTGTAGTTTGTATTTTGGACGCCTGAAGAATGTATTTTGTATTTTGTAATTTGTATTTGGGGAGCATGTATTTTGGACAGCTCTGGTAAGTTCATAGAATAGTCGAAGGGTAGGATGGGAGGAAGCTACTGCTAAAGACACGCTCCTTCACCAAGAAAGTGCAAAATGTTGCTTACGCTTTTGTCATCTCGCAGATTATTGATTGATGATTTATTGCGTAAACAAGCCACAACCTATACACACATCAAAATTACATGTTGGTCTTAATTGCTAAATTTACATAAATGACGCTGTGGTTACCATTTCATGGTAGCCCTTGAACCTAGGTAATTATGTACTTGAATATAAAAATACAAGGTATGGGTTTGCCCTGACGTTTTCCCTTTCCAGTGCTGTACTTGCGTGTTCAAATTTCAAAAATACTGATTTTGGATCTTCGCATATTTCTTTCGTAAAACGTGCTTTGTATGTCATGTCTCTCGTTATTAGTTCTGTAGAACTGCAGACTTCCGAGTTCAGTAAATTTCAAATTTTAGATGCATTTTCATGGAGGTCACTTGACAGTTTACGGATTTGAAACGGTAAAACATCAATCAAATTTGTCATAAAGTCATTACTGTGATTTAAGTGTTAAATGTTTTGACTTGGTCAGTAGTATACATTTTTGATTGCTGCTTGCTTTTGTGTGTATCATCATTATAAGTACATACTTGCCGTGTATCGTTTTTTAATTGATCCTATGCCAATCTTTAGTTATTTATTTATATATTAAATATAGGTTCACCGGGATTTAAAAACATTTCCTCAGCGAAAGTGATTGAGTACATTCAGTGTTGACTACTTCTACTGTCCTAAAACAACTAATAGCACAACTATGAAAACAAGTTAGGAATTATAGCTTACGCAGGACATATTCTTCGGGCTTTATCAATAATAAGGGGCGTCATCCCCTTTAATCACGTACTGTTGTTTTCCTTTCGTATTTGATTTTTAATTTAATTTATATATGATTATTACTAAGTATCACCGTGAACCGTAGAAATAGTTGTTTTAATTCGGTTATTTTCGTCGTTAAATAATTTCATGTTCATATATGGTAGTCATTATTTAAATATTATGCAATTGTTCTGGCTGAGAAATAAATTGTGATAGGAGAAAATCCAAAACTACTAGCCGAGCGTCAAATTATTTTAAATGCATCAAACAAAACTCAAATCTGTTAATTTTAAATTAAACTTTTCTATTGGTCAAACACAGCTCTTCACATCATTCCATTCAATTGGTACCGTCGGATGCGTGTTGTCCCCATCCCAGCTGTTAAAAAAACGGCCGTTGCCCCCGGGATTGGATTCAAACAATTAAGCTTAAAATATCTGTCGTTAAAAATGATTCGCACCTTGCAGTTGCACGGTTCGACCTTTGCCGGAAGTTGTAAAAATTTACAAACTTGCCGGAGACAAAATCACAAATTCAAATTTGCAATTTGATTTTTCAGTAAAATAATCCAGAGGGTCGTATTATCTTTTACAGCTTCTTAGTGGTTTTAAACTGAAGAACTCCTTCGTGTAGTGAACGTATCTTGCTTGTTTCATATTGACTAATCCGAGTTATTATCAATCCCCCACTTTGAATTGTTAATCTGCATTCTATATTTCAGGAACCTAACAGATCACCGTGTTGACCCAAGTTCTAAAATCCCGACCGTTTCCATTTTTCTACCTTTTTTGCCATCTTGTTCACCTTTTCCACTTTGTCCACCTGTTTCTACTTTAAATTTCAAAACTCCCACCGCACATGGTCCCAAAATGACCTGAGCTTCCAACTGGAGAATGGAATATTTTAGGACCGTGTTCCATAAATGTTTACCCGTACTTATTATTATGTAGTCTGTCAATAACCTAAACAATGTTTCGTGGAAACGGTTTAAACCAGGGTTGGCAAGTGGCAAGAAATGGCCTGGCCGTTATTGGTTAAAATCCGGTTCTTACCGGCTTGGTCCAATTGCTTGGGTTGGTATAAAATCGTCGTAATTAAAATTATCCAAATAAATCCACTGTCCAATAAAAACCGGTTTTAACCAAAACGTACCACCGGCTTGGCTAATATTACGCATGCATGAACACAGGGTTGCCAAGTGGTCAGAAAAGGCCTGGTTATTATTGGTTAAAATCCGGTTCTAATCGGCCCGGACTTGTTGTATAGGTTAATATAAAATGAATGTAATTAATACTATCCAAATAAGTCCACTGTCCAATAAAAACCGGTTGTTACCAATTCTTGCCACTGGCTTGGTCTTTATTGATAAAAGCCGGTTTTTTGCCAACCCTGGTTTAAACGTGTCTAATACTGACGGAATTTTAGTCCACATACTGGCATAGCTTAACAAAAAACTTCATTCAGTCAAAAACAAAAACATTTCATTGCTGTATTGTACCCTTTTTTGTTTTTTTTTCATATTGTGATTTCATACGAATTTACTCCATTTAGTGAAATGTTTGATGAGTATTTCATTCAATGCTGCAAATTAAAACGCTATTAGTAAGATAAAAGACAACTTTTAAGGGGTGTGCTGGTTTCATTTTGAATTAACTTTATGTGCTGATCACTAAATTCTAATAATGATTGAATAATCAGTAATAATAATTACAGAAATTCAAATTACCGAAATTCAAAAGGTGGTCGCTAGATATTAATGATGTGTACATTTATAGTCATAATAATTTTAATTTATTTCGACATTAACATTATTGAAAATAATTAGTACACAATGTCCAGCGCTATTAAACTCACAGTGAGAGGGGTCCAGAACCTATTTACTAATGCTGCATTAACATTTCATGACATTACTTTTAGCGTAAAAATACATCAAATTCAAATATACAAAAGTTGCTGAATACGAACTTGAAACTAGGCGCAAATCATGTAGTTTTGGTCTATGTAGATACAATATGTGTAGTGTAATCATATAACACAAACATCAGTTTAAATATGAACAATCTCAAATAGCTACAGATACAGATGCACTAAATCTGGAGTCCATTTTGATTGAGCTAATTTAATAGACTATTACAAAGCTGTTTGCTTTAAACTTACACTTTACCACGACCGTTTGTATTGTTTGCTTCAGTTGGTCTGTATTTTCATGTTTTTCACGAAGGTTCAATTTTTGCCAGTACACGTCTGTAATATATAAATAATTAATGTGAACTTCAAAGCTGATTTAACTCCTTATTTCTCTTACGTAATTGCAATTAAAATTTAATGCAATTGAGGAATTATTAAGTTACTAGCGCATCATCTTGGAATTAGGTTATTTTCATTGTAGGACATATAAAAGCATTTATTCAGGTCAATCTTAAAAATTATTCAAAATCTTCATACTTTTGAGTTCATGGCTTTATTTATTGCTTTTCACCCCAATTTTCATAGATGGTTAACGGAATTCATTACTTGTTAATTGAAAAGAACTAAAGTTGCAGTAAAATACCAATAACAGATCTTAACAAACCTTGTTAATATTATCCCTGTAAGCTAACAAAAGACCCTTCGTAATAAAATAATTCAACGCGGGAAATTATTTTTAAAAAGTTAGGACGTAATGTCAAAAATAATTGTTTGTTAATTGATTGCATATCGCTACCGGCAATATTCGAGGTAACTTGAAAAATTAACTTACTTTGATAATAAGATCAAGAATGCAAATGAGGCCCTCATCCTTGTCGGCAGCCTTGTGAAACACAAAATAGATTTTGTTTTCCAAACCAAATACGATTTGCAACTTTGGAAACTAAGGCGAATTTATTAGAACTTACTAATTTCTTGGGACACTTGCTGGCAAAGTATGCACTTGCGTATTTATCTGGAAATGATTTTGCAGTTATAATCGATTGAGATTTAAGTTTTTCTACAAGTTTTTTTTCATCCTTGAAAGGCTTTGATGTTTCTGGGAGCTAAATTGATAGCCCAAAAAATATTATTCAATCCTGATTTGAACACGAAAGTCGATCATAGAAAATTGTTTAGAAGGATAAGGAAAAAAATATTACGAAACTAGCCGACTGCAATGTACAACGGGCGCGGTCCTGCAAATTGTGAGATTACATTATTGTATTCTTTAAATCCCTCACAGTTCGGTTAAATTGCCAATAACTGTTGATTTCACTTAATAACGTAAAATGGAATTTCATGTACTATAAAACTACGTATCTAATCTGAGGACGATTTATAATATTTTGGAATCATTAACCAAAGTAGTTAAACCAATGGCATAATGTATGGGTCAAGTTTCTGAAAACATTCCGACTCAATTATTACTACTGGTCAATAAATCAGCGACAAGATTTTTGCACAAAATCCCACACAGTTGCTCTCCCTCTATCCCATCGAAGAGGCAAAGGTAAAAAATTCAGTTCCCGCATTTTGTAAAAACTTTTCAGATTTTCCAAAACTGATTTTATCCGCTAGCCCAAAAATGTTTGGTACATGAAAAACAATTCTGAATTTGTTTTGAACAATTACATTTCAAATTTCAATAGTGTTGAATGTTTTACTCTTTGGAATGATTCTAATCTTTAGTTGTCTTTGCAAAACAAAGTTGCGTTCCACTTCGTTCACGGTCGTTTCAGCAGTTTTTGGATTAGCAGGAAGAATAATGTATTGTGGTGCTCTCTGCAAGTCTGAACGTTTAATTTTGTCATCAAATTTTCTCGAAATTAAATGCAGGTTTCCTCATTTACATTCATTCATGCATGTAAACCTTTTACAGAAATTACCTGTACCCCCGAAAATATTAATGTACAGGAATTCAAAAAGTTTACCCCCTCCTAGTTCATGAAGGAATAATAGTAAATAATATTAATTTCCCTCTGAATTAGCTAACAAAGAAATATCTATTACATATTATGCTTTACTGTATTCAAGAACGGTGTAAAGAATGATTGAGCCTTACGACTTGAGATTTATTTTTGTTCTTGCATCCATCTTCCACTTTCTTGAACGAATTCATAAGTTTCGTCCCGTCAATTTTTTCCCCAACGCATTCTTCAGATTTTGCTACCTTCTGGACGTTTTTTATGAAATCTGAGTACTGTGTGTCGAAAGTAGTTCCTGCGGACACGATGGTTACCTGTGGTGAGTTAATAATGATTTAAGTAATTATTTATTGTATTAAATTATGACCCAATTGTCCTGTTTTCCTTGTAAGGGCAAACATGAGGTCACCTTAAAGGCAAATCCACATTTGTTCCCACAAAACATCCCTCCCCAGTCGTTCAAAGGACAAGGATAAAAAATTAAACAGTTTATAGCAATTGTTCTTACAGTTTTTCTTAATCTTTCTAAGACCGTATGAGATTTTTGCAATGAATTGTTTAAATATTTGAAAAAATCTGAAGGAAGATTGTGCAAGGGAAAGATAAATCAGTATATAAAATTACAAATAAATCGCCTTTCAAATATCAAGTAATTGCCATCATGGGCAAATACTGTTAAAAAATGCAATAAATATTGGATTAAACCCCTAAAGGGTCTCACCATTGCACTCAAGCACAAGATGATGGTTGAATCTGAGGAAAACAGCATTTTGTCTACGTTTTCAGAAACTCTCCGTACAAGCTCTATAGACGAGGTTGTTCAGAGGTCTTTAACGACAGCAGTTGAGAAATGTTTCTTGACTGAAAAAGTACTTGGAAGTTTATTCTTACACATTTAAATATAATACGTATACAAATATTTTGGAAGGGCATTTCCTGGTATTCAACTGTTTTTGTACAACCAGAAGTTATGTTACTATTGAGTTCTCAATGAATGGATTTCCTTTAAGCCTTCTTTTCTTTGTCTGCCCTGTTTACTAATTAAGCAATCAGTAAGTCCTCAACCATAAAGTTTAACAAGAAATGTTTCTGGACTGAAAAAGTCCTTGGAAGTTTTTTCTTACACATTTAAATATCGTCGCTGAAGAGGCAAATATGGAATACATGCATTTTCGATTAAAATCAAAATGGTCTACATGCAGTTTTACTAAATGCAAAATGGAATAGATGCATCAAGTTTTAAAAGCAATATGGTCTACTTACAATTTCGTCTAAAAGCAAAATGGTCTACATACAATTTCGCTTTAAAGCAGAATGGCCATTAAAGTATACACGCATGTAGACCATTTTGCTTTTAGTGAAAACTGCATGTAGTTCATTTTGCTTTCAGGAAAGCTTGCAACTATTCCGTTTTGCCTTTAAGGAAAAAGTCATGTAGACCATTTTGCTTTTAGTAGAAATTGCACTAAGTCCATTTTGCCTCTTCAGCGACGATATAATACGTATACAAATATTTTGGAAGGGCATTTCCTGGTATTCAACTGTTTTTGTACAACCAGAAGTTTTGTTACTATTGAGTTCTCAATGAATGGATTTCCTTTAAGCCTTCTTTTCTTTGTCTGCCCTGTTTACTAATTAAGCAATCAGTAAGTACTCAACAATAAAGTTTAACAAGAAATTGGATGGACTGAATGTTCAAGTTAAACATTTATAGTGTAATCATGATATTTCTGGTTCAATGTATACAAACTGATCCCTCGCAAGGAGCCTGTCAATTGATATATCTACTTTAATGCTTTGCTGTGGGACATATAATTACAAATGTGAAAAATTATTCCAAAATATCCGTAATTTAGATTATTCCTATAAACGCTTTATAAAAATTTCAAACCAAATGAATTAGTGTAACTCTCTACTGCACATAAATACGTTTAACATGAACTCTTAACCACCGAAATGCAACATCCAAACTAATTGTAAGTGTCACTAGCTTTTTTGCAGATTTCAATGCACCTCTTACGACAAACAACAGCTATTCAGTCGTCAGCACTGACAAAAAAAGCAATAACATCGCCTCAGTGCTGGTTTTTAGGGTGGCGTCAGCCCCGTAAAATAGCCATGTCCGTAAGTCCGTGCGTCCGTGTGTCCCTCCGCAAGATAACTCAAAAACCGCTGGTTCAACATGATGACATTCGATGATTTACCTCACAAGCTAGAAAAAATTCTGCCTCGTCATAATTTTTGCAATACTAGACATCTTAATGGAACTATAACTTCTATGCCATCTGAGGTATTGCCATCTCCAATTAAATCTTCCTTTTTCTAGGACATCCTCCATAACCACAATATCATTTAACGCCATTTTTACTGAATCAACAGTAGAATTTGTAATTACACGTACTTATTGCTGGCACGTTGTGCTAAGCCAACCATCTCTATTGGATAACCGTGTGCTTTTTCAAAAATTACGGCGCAGAGAGAGTCGCATACTACACTAGATGCCTCGTAAGATGCATTTCTGTTTGTAAAAGTACCCACATTTTCAGGTATTAATTTGTCAGGTCCAGGTATATTGGAAGCTTGTACCTGTACCCAACACCTGGTTTCGTACCCAAAATTTGGGTACATATAGCTAGTACCCATAAAGTACCCATTCAGTTTGGGTACTTAAACAAAATACCCATTTTGGCCCTGGACCTGTACCCAAATACTAAGGTACTACCCGTACCCATGCGATGCACTGATCTGCATGTAGGAGACTTCAACTACAAACACGGCTTTAATGCTTCCAAGCAATAGTAATAACTAATCCTTATCAGCGTGTTGCTTTATAAGGAAGCTTTAAGCCTCGGCTAATATAAAATAGTTCAGGGTTCGCAGTAAGGCATCCTCAAAGTTTTATTTTGGAGGATCCTGTAAATGTGTACATTTAGACGAATACTTTTTCTACGCAGTATTTTCAAAAGGTTCGACAGTGGTGAGAGTTTTTTTGTTGTATGTATAAATGGCGGAATATATTGTTACGACATAAGCCTATTGAAATACTGAAATGAAATCATTCTGTAAAATGTGCATGCTAATCGAATGTTATTTGCTATGAGACATTTGATATTATGTAATGAAGTAAGATTATGCTTACTCTGCGTTATTGGAATTATATATATGACCAGACATGTGTAACCTCGTGTAGATTTCCCATAAGCGACGTCCCGTGATGACCCTGTGACGTCACCCAAGTGTCGCCTCGGGCTATTTCTGTGTTTTCTGTGAAATACTGTGTTTAAGGCAAAACCAACGACGCGAATCGTTTCCATATAATACCAGGAGCTTAAATTAATTTTTAGGGTCCATTCGGGTAACAGTATACCAGGCCTAGGTTAGCATGTTTAAATGACGATTACTGCCGTTTGTGTTGGCCAATTAGGACCAAACAAAATGCAAACCCACTTATGGCTTATAGTCTGTTGCTTTACTGTTAATGCAAATATTCGGCGGGTACTGGAACCGGGTAATACAATACCCGATACTCAAAAGTATTAAAGAATTCGTAATTTTCACTGCAGCAATATTTTTTAATGCTTGTTAGGCGTCAGTTTATCTTCGTGCTAATTACGTCCGGGCATTTAACCCGGGTAATACAATACCCGATCAACTTCAGGATGTATCACAATGTAATTCATATCAATAATTCGGTGTCGCAACCGTGGACAGCTGGTGCAAATTTTGAAGCATTGTTGTTTCTCTTTTTTGCTTACAATGTGCCATGGTGGATTGTATCTTCATGATTTCATGAACAAAAGGTTTTGTGTCTGGAGTACAAGAGTGGGGTTTTAAAATAGCTACTAAAACAAATTTTATAAACGGTATAAATTTGAAAAACACTGAGGTGGCTACAGGGATAAAAATAAATTAAAACCTTGCATCTGCCACTTGGATGTAGAAACACGGATCACATATTGCAATGCAAACCCCTTTATACAAGTTGCCCATAATGTTTTTTACTTGTAAATAGAGGTGGGATTCAGCCTTGACTTCAGGCCCGAACCCGAAAGAAACCCGAACAAATACTGTATTAGCCCGACCCGGCCCGCCAACGGGTTAAATATTTGATATTCAATATTCCCGTTTTATCTACCTTAAATTTTGTGAAGCCCGAACACGTTAAAAACCCGGTCTCCAAAATTTTTTACAACCCGAACCCGCTAAAAACCCGGTCTTTAAATGGTTTTAAAACCCGATGAAAACCCTGCTTTTCAGTAACAATTGAATCCGATGTGAAGCCTTTGTTTACATATTCTATTATATTTACATCATACATATACAATCCATTCCTGCTCATCACTTTCAATAAGCGAGCTCTGAAGGAGCAAAACTTCTTTTTGGCTCCGAAATTTTTTGAAAACTATTAAGCGGAAGGGATCGTTTCAAAATGCTTAAGCATGTGTACGTATTAAATACAATGAACTATTATTTATCATAAATATACATACGTGAAAGCAATGATTAAACTCTACTCCACGTCAAAATATGTATGACACCTATCTGCACTAAATTCTATTCTAGTAGGATTGTCGGGTCATTTGTAGTTTCTGGCCCGCTCGAAACCCGAACTGAAAAATAAATACAGGCCCAAGCCCGATCTTAACCCGGTTTCAATGTTTTATTCCAGCCCGAACTCGGTCGGAGCCCGACGTAAGTTCGTATTTACAGCCCAAAACCTACCAAAGCCCGGATGGGCTGGGTTCGGGCTGGCCCGAATCGGAAAACCCGCTTCCGGGCCACAGCTCTACGTGCAAACTACTAATAAACTGCACTGTGCAATCCAATGGTCATTTTACACACCTGATGTTTAGCGTACCTAGTATTTCTGTTATGTGATTCTTTTTTAATTTTTGGAACTAACATGAACAAGTCTCACCGAGAATCACGAATTTTTAATATTTTTAAATATTGTATTACCCGGGTGAAATTCCCGGACGTCATTAGCACGAAGATAAACTGACGCCTAACAAGCATTAAAAAATATTGCTGCAGTGAAAATTACGAATTCTTTAATACTTTTGAGTATCGGGTATTGTATTACCCGGTTCCAGTACCCGCCGAATATTTGCATTAACAGTACAGCAACAGACTATAAGCCATAAGTGGGTTTGCATTTTGTTTGGTCCTAATTGGCCAACACAAACGGCAGTAATCGTCATTTAAACATGCTAACCTAGGCCTGGTATACTGTTACCCGAATGGACCCTAAAAATTAATTTAAGCTCCTGGTATTATATGGAAACGATTCGCGTCGTTGGTTTTGCCTTAAACACAGTATTTCACAGAAAACACAGAAATAGCCCGAGGCGACACTTGGGTGACGTCACAGGGTCATCACGGGACGTCGCTTATGGGAAATATACACGAGGTTACACATGTCTGTATATGACATATAAGCAACACATACCTAAACTTAAACCAAATTTTTGATTTTGCTGCCTCAATAGACGATAAAGAATCTTCCTATACAAGTTGCTTTGAATTTTGGGAAGGTACAGAAAGGATATTGTATAGACCTATCATCGGACGGAAAAGCGTAGATTTCAATGCACTTATTGGGATTCATGTGGCGTACAAAATTAGAGATGTTAATACGTTAGAATAATAACATAACTAACAATAAGACAACTGACAGCTGGGTGCCTTGGGGGATAAAGCGTGAAATATCTGCCACTCTGACCAAATGTGGAATTTAAAACCTTTGCTGTTTGAGAATCCCCAGGAGCTTTACCTAATTACAATTTACCTTCATAAAACGCTTCTGGTTTCGAATAAATTACCTGACGCTCGCATCCCTCGCTCGATTCCAAAACTCAACAGTAGGTCATTTTAAAAAATGCCAATTAGGTGGAAAATAATTGCCCTGGCTTTTTGAGATCCCATAGGAACTACGCGCACCAATGCCTGGAACCCAGTGTTCGTACTGGGTATAGAAACTGTGTACCCGTAGTCATACCTGTACCCGAATATCGGGTACGTCGAAATGCTGTACCTATACCCGTACCCGGGTAAATATTTTCAGTACCCGTACCTAGTGCTGTAATTTGTCCTTTTAGTATTGTGTTGTACTTTGGCGAAAAGTACAAAAGTAGTACAACTAAGATATGGTTTTGTACTCCGAGTTTTGTTTTGTTTTGTGCTTCTATCAGATTGTTTTTATTTTTGTACAATCTGTATTGTATTGTTCTAAGATTCTAGAAGACGCTAGAAATTTGCTAAAGTGATAGTTGTATCTGAGTTCAAGAACACGTAGGAATTGATTTGTGCAACTTTAGGTGTTTAAATCAAAAAACCAGTCATTGACTAATCTCCCATAAGAGATGCATTGAATCTGTTGACGGTCGAATTTTGTAGGGTGCAATTCTGTGGCACCAACCTATTTGTGAATAATCCCTGTAATAACCACATTGTAATTTCCAGAACAACATAATTTCATAAACAATATTCACTACCATTGCTTAAAATTAGAGTGGATAGGGTAGACGCGTGGGCTCAGTATATCTATATTTTCAATTGGCTCAGCCGTTGGCTTTTACCACCTACAGTAAAACCTGTATATAGTGACCACCTATACAGTATGGTCTCCTGTTCACAGTGGCCAGTATCATGTGTCCCCGTCACGCGTCCTATATTTTAACATTACGTTAACCCTGTATACAGTGGTTTTTTCTATAGTGGTCCCCTGTCAATAATGGACCAGGGCTTATATCCATTCACTACGAAACGCATGCTTCAAACTCTGAACACAATGGTCTGCATTAAAAACAATAAACACGAAATCGTCGCTCATAATTTCTAAGATTATTCTAGATTACGGTTTCTTAAACGGAGCATATTCCTGTGCCACCACGCACAGTTCAAAAAGACGTTGACTTCCATTTCGAAAAGGTGGAAAATATTAAAATTATTGGAAAATCTCAAAGTGAAATTCGGGTAGGTATTCAATGGTTGGATAGTTGGATTGAATCTTTTAAGAAGACATTATATTTGTTTAACTTATATTTGCAGAGAATCTGCCTGCATCAATAATGAAGTATAATTACGATGTTTGGAAACTATTTCACCTAGTATTCAAAAAGAATATTTAAAATTACTATATACATATTTAGAATTATCGTTAAATAGAATTTCTTGCTCAACACAAGTTGAAAAATTTAACACGGTCAAAATTAAGTGATTATGTAAAAAAATGTGGCCGTTTTAATTATGTCTTCTTAAACGCGTTAAAACATTTGTTTAATATATTTACATTATACAGTGGTCCATGGCCACTATGAGTACAGTTGCCACTGTACATAGTGGTCAAATTTTAGGCTCCCTAGAGAAACCACTATACACAGGTTTAACTGTATTTCATCGATGTAGAAATGTCCCCTATGCGTGGACTACATTTACAAATCGCATAGTTCGTTTGTTAGACTAGGTATTTTGTCTTTGTTGTCTACCCGCGAACTCAGACTAGATTTATCCAGGTCAACATTTAAATCATACGGTTAGCCAATTTTTTGACCAGTACCGACTCATTGGTATCATATCTGATGCCATTGAATTGTCATTAGCCAGTGTTGATTTAATTCATGGCCTTATTCATGACGTCGTACTAATCCACATTAAATGTAGCATACTAGTACATCTTATCGGTGGCGTCTAATAATCAATATAAGAATAATAATAATAAGAGGGTTTTATTGGTCGATATAGTGGCCTAAGCCGTTACAACCTTTAATAATCAATATGGTGACAGTCAAAGCCATGTGACTATTAGTGATTACACCTCTAAACGCATAAAAGCTAAACGTGTGAATGTGTTGTTAAGTATTAATTGTATTTGGAATTACTTTACTGTAATTATGAACGGGTTCGTGGGAATGGAAATAAAAAGGGATTAACTCAACCTTGGCCGACCCGAAACCCTGTTGAACGGACGACCTCGTGACGGATGGCACACGTACAGAAAACGTACTCCAAACATTTTCTTGTGTTGTCAAAGAAAATAACAAGATCTTAAATAACTGCAAACCAGGGTCATAGATATTGGGTAATTATTTATTGGTCAACAGATTGTTGAAATTTATTTTGAAAATTTCTGATATGTGGGAAAGCAACGCTTCCAATTTATTTATGTTTTACGTTATAATATTGAAGTAAAATCAACTGAACGAGTATGACAGCACAAAATTCAAACTATTAGATGTGCACCTTTACTTACTAATCCACATATCGTTGCTCTGTGCAGTGATCACACCATATGTACCGGTGATCATTGCAAATAAATCGATTACACCTACAACACTTCGCTTGCGAAATCTTGCGTGCAGTACTCGGCCCGAAGCAAATATCGCACCTTTTCCTCATTCGACGCTCTTGATGCTGAACAATTTCTGTTCTTCTAGGCTGCGGGTTAGTATTACCTTCCTGTTCATCAGGTAGAGCACGGGGTAGAGGAAGAACATTGTGTACTATCGTAAATATTTTGAAGTTTTTACTTTGTCCACAATAATTTTATTGTTAGCATCATGATTATGCAATTGTATAACTAATTCTGGCAAAAATGAAACGATATTGTATTTACAATATACCTGGAGAAGCAAAAACATTCAGCACGATATCCCAAGATCTTCGTACTTGTAATTGCTCAGAAGAACTATGCTGCTTCCGACGCTGAACCTGAGGGATGATAAGCAAGTCGATTAATTCTCGAAGAGCAATGCGACGTTTTGAGCGGTCCTTTTTCCTCCAGTTAGGGAATTTAAGTGTAAAAAGCACAAAGGCGTTGTATGCAACAGTGTGTACTAAATGGAAGAACACCTAAAATAACAGAAATATAATCTCACACCTAGTGTTTAAATAGAATTATATAAATAACTTTAAAAATAATAATTGTATACTCGGACAGGCCATCGTCTAGTAGGAAATATCGCGTAATACGTTGCAAGCATCTCATCCACCATGTCCACCCCGTACATGGTGTTATTATATTTCCTCACTACAGCTGGTTTTGTAATATCAGAACTGACTTCCCCGTCTTCCTGGCTGTAGTGACCCGATGAAATAATGAATACCCCTCTATTTTGTTTAGGGACAAAACGCGTCACCATGGATCTTGATTCAGGATTGAACCACGAATTTGAAGAGCCAACCCGAATCCCTCTGATATCCCTGATGCCATCCGGAATTTCCTTTCTCGACGGTCTTATTGTTCCAAGGTAGGTTAAGTTTAAATTTCGTAACTCTACACATAACTTTAGAGACGAGAAAAAATTGTCCGCAGTTACGTTCCGTCCAGAACCTATATTTGAAGAATTTTAAAATTAATTAGGTATATTAACATAAAGCATGCGTTTAGCAATTCTGATGTTACCCTTGAATACGTCCACTAAATCTAGCACAACTCGCTTCCCTTGTTCAATTTCCCGAACCCCGCCTTCTTTCCCTAAGTACGGTTGCAGATCAAGAACAAACCCGGTTTCCACATCCACGATAGCCCAAAGCTTAAGACCATACTTACCAGGCTTGCTTTTCATATATACGCGAAAAGAACATCGGCCTTTGAATTTAATTATTTGTTCGTCTACGACTAAATTTTTACCTATCAAAAATTAATAATTAAATGAAATTGGACGAATTTGCTAATTATGCCAATACGAAGACTACAAATGTGAAACTTGAATATTATATATTTATGTATGAAAAACTTAGAATTTCTCCTCAACCTTTGCGAACATCTTTTGGCCAATAGTGTAAATAGTGAGTATTACCTGGTTTTAGTAAGTGAAAAAATGTGTCTATTATTTGAGTTGAAATCAGGCGAATTGGTGCAAAATTATCTTCAGGGGGAGGCAAAGCATAACCAATCGCGCCAAATTGTCCGACTTGAAGTGATGCTTGCCTAGCTATTGATCTCGTTTTAGCTTCCGCCTTTCTGGTCTGTGCATCGTCAAAGCGTAAGAAACGGAGAATAAACTTGAACCGATTACGTGACATAACAGCAGGAAATGGATGCCGCCGTATCTTTAATAACAAATTATCTCTGCAATGTTTTTTTAAATTAAATTTACTCGAAACAATAATCTATACTTTATATAAATTCATGCGAAGGTTGATGTACCCCCTTCTCAATTCCAGCGAGCAAAATGAGTCCTAGAAACGCATTTAGTTCGGTCACAGTAAGTACCTTCCATGGCGGAACCTTTGTACGGGAATGTTGCTGCCTGTATCTCGTGATAATTGGTTCAGCATACTGATTTGTCCAGTAGCAAACCCACCAAAGCGTTCCATCAGTTTCCGGTGACAACATCAACGAGTAGAACTGGTGCATGTTCATGGCATCCCGGGTGGCTAGTTTTAGAGTAGCACTATGACAGTAGGTTCGTTGTCTTGATTTTCAATTGGATCTGTAACCCAGTTGGTTTTATCCGATGCAGTCAACGAATCTGGTAAAATGGCATCATCCAGTTGAATATCTTCAACATTAATTTCGTCGTCATGCTGAAATCACAGACAGAAATTAAATTACACGAGATAATCGGCATGCATTTGTGTACTAAAATAGTAGAGGAGCAAGTTGTTTTACGCTTAAATTATACCAACTGAAAATGTGTACCTCATCTACCAGATACTCCAAATCTTCTTGATCTTCGTCATCACTTCCTAGCACCTCATGACCCACTCATTCTTCGTCTTCCAGTGGTTCGTCTTCGTCGTCGGAAAATTCTTGAACTGGATCAGAACCAAATCCGAAGTGATGCAAGTTCCGATAATTAACCCTAGGTACATTTCTGCGTGTTCTCTCGGCCATGTTATACCGACAATGATTATTGATGAACCCAACGAGAATATTCTCCCACACACAAATCAAATGCCACAGATCCAGCAAAACCCAACGAGACAATCCTCCCACACAAAAATCAAATACCACAGATCCAGCAAAAACCAACGAGACAATCCTGCCACACAAAAATCAAATGCCACAGATCCAGCAAAAACCAACGAGACGATTCTCTAACACAAAAATCAAATGCCACAGATCCAGCAAAAATACCAAACCAAAAATCAAATGCCACAGATCCCGCAAAAACCAACGAAACAAATCCAACCCAAAAATCAAATGCCACAGTTTCAGCAACAACCAACGAGAAAATCCTTCAAAAACCAAAATTAAAAGCCAAACTTCGAGCAAGCCTAAATCGCCTACACACGCAACCTCTAAATACAACAACGCATGTAATTTCAACATAATGTCAGCGTTGTTATTATACAAGCACAAAGGCATTGGGGCAACCATACAAATCATACGTCGTAGTCTGAAAAACACAAATGGTATGCATAAATAAGTATAGATGGCATAAACATAATCAGCGGTTGCAGTATGATTAAATTTCCACAGATACCCGTACAAATACTGTAAATTGCAGTGTAAAGCGAAATATATTTCATCGTTGGGCAAATGTAAAAATAAAAGTCTGCATATCCTCTTTTCTAAGTTGAAAGAGTGAATAGTCTTCGTGATGGTAAGAAATAAATATTCGCGCTCTGGATGCATCCACGACCATAGCACTGCACTGATAGCCAGTGTATGTACCCATAAACTTAGATTTGTCTTGCTTAGCCAACAATAGTTGGCTGTGCAGTGCTAGTTGATACTAATAAACACAATCTAAATATTTAAAACCAGACCTCTTTGGGAGCACATACGGCGACTTTGCTCCATGACCTCTCCTGAATCATTGACCTCAACCATTGACCTCAATCATTGATCCCAACAATTGACCACAACCATTGACCTCAACCATTGACCTCAACCGGTTATTTTGAAATTTTATATTAGTTACGGAAATATCTGGGTCGGCCAAGAATGAGTTAAAGTGAAGAATAAAATAGAGAGAATGACAAAATGAGTAAAATGAAGAGATGGATAAAGGAGAATATGAGAGTAGAAGATCAAATGTGGAAAATGTAGTAAGGTAGAGATACACACACTTATTGTGAGAGATTTCGGGAACGTAGTCTTCTGGAAAATAAGTGCGTATGTACTTATTAGCTTTTACTCACGTATGGATAGTTTGTTCTTGTATAGTGCGTATAATGGTTACACTGTTGGACTGGTTACTTGCACACGTTCCCATTAACTTCCTCAGCCTGCGTTCTCGGGATGTCTCGTTACGGGACTGAAGTAGGCAGAGGTTTATATACGGAGGTGAACATGTAAGTGCCCACCTCCTGGAATATTCCAGACATTGTTTTAACCAATGGGGTTTTACAAGTACAAGTACCTAACATTATTTCACGGGTATTATTGTACCTTAACCGAGCATATATGTACGGTAATGATATAATATAGTACAGTATTGCTTATAATGATTCTCGTTCGCGCCACCTTAGTGTACGGACGTGCTTTTTCTCCTCTCTGAAGGCAGAATTCAGGAAGTTTTTTTCACTCGTTGAAGGAAGTGTCAAACGGAATTACGACCTACCAGGACCATGGAAAACCAGAAGGATGGTATCAAGGCACAAGGTAGGTGCAAGTCACTTGACACTTCCCTTCCATTGTTGGTTTTTCTTAATTGTTGAGGAAATTGTGTGTGTGTCTGGGACGAAATGGACGGCATGGCTTTTTCTATGTTGTTGTATAGGAGTCCCTGCACATTCGACACGGGGGCGACATCTATGAAGACTTGCCCTAGTTAGCGAATGTGCAGTGACTCACTACAGCAACACAGAGGCCTCAGTAGTCACTCTGGTGGACACAGGCACCAGCCTAGCAGTCCGCTGCAGAAGTGTGAGAACTCACATTTGGTGGCAAAGTTGGGCGCCTCATCTGAGGATGCACTCCATGTCTCACATTTTGTACCCCAATCCATACTATAACTATTTGTTATTATATTTTATAGATATGGAGTTCAACCCCCTCTCGCCACTGACCTCAGAGGAAATGGAGTTGGTTGTTCCGGAGGAGGCAGTTGCCTCACTGTTAGCCGAAACTGGTGCTCCAGATTTGGCCAAAATCAACACTGAGCAGGAAACGGTTCCGGAAGCTATTGGTCAGGATGTGGAAAATCCTGGTACTAGCTTCACCCGGATCCCTAGCTCTGAAGTCAGGAAGATGACCAGCAAGGACAGGCGGAGATACTTGAAACAACTCAGTATCGAGAAAAAGAAGTCTGCTCCCACCCCATCCACTCCTACCGCAAAGGACAAGCGCCCTCACCCGAGTGGCTCTGGCTCTAGCGCTGAGGAAAATGGTAGGAAGAGTAGGAAGTTCGGCCGAACTGACCTTCCCACACCCCCACCTGCGCACTCTTCAGGAGCCGGCTGCAAAGCACCTCCGAAGGATGCAGCCACAATTGAGGCTAATGTTGAGACGCCTCTGCTGCCGGACTCCACCATAATCACCTTTGCTGGTGAGCATGAAGGGAAAAAGGTCAGTGCGAAGGCTTGCCAGCATTTTACCTTAGAGCTTTATAAGCGTTATGATGATGGAGTTAGTCAGGGGGTCATTTTTCAAATCAAGGAACCCACACTAACTCGTAATGGTCGTATTAGAGTTGACTGCTTCAACTCTAATACCTATGACTGGGTGGTCAGTCAATGCCCTAACGTAAAGTGGGTGAGTCACTACGGGACTCACACTTTTACGGCTTGGAAGCCAACGGAAGCTCCCTCTGAGCAATCAGAGAAGCTTACAACCTTTTTCACCCGTGCAAACGGCCCAGCGCTATCATTTCCTGAGTTTCTGAAAAGACTCAGGATCAGAATCCTGGACTTAACACGGTGATATGGAGGGAAATGTGGGCTGCGAACTCTCTTCCTGGGGCACCACTGCTAGGTTGCAGTAGGATCATTGGTGTTGTTCCTGCCTCAGTGGAGTTTTTGCGAATCAAAGACTTCACGCTTTTCTACAGCGTAGGTACAATACGCTTTGAGGAAAGAATGGAGAAAAAGGAGCGCAAAAAGGCTGATGTGTAACTGCGGTGCAACCATCCTCTATCCTCCCCAATAAATGTGTGCATCTTCTAGGTCTACTCCTGGGTCAAGTAACATGGGTGTATCTTTTATAAATACTCCCCATGTATACACGACCCAAATTAACTTGCATCATTGTCGTGATGCGTCAGCTTCACTAATGAATTGGCGCGACAGTCTATTGATGCAACAAAAGAATGCATTGCATTCGCACAGTAACAGCAATAGCTCTGCTCGTGCATTAATGTTTCTCATACAAGAACCTTACTTGTTCAAATACAAAATCTCTGGCCTTGGCAAAAGAGATCAAATTTTCGTTGGCACAATAAACGAGGCTCCGAGAGCCTGCATTGTAGCGACAAAAAACATAACCGCCACTCCTCTAACTCAATTTAATGATAGAGATCTGGTGGCTATATCAACTGTATGTAGAGGTGGGCTGATTATGTTTGCATCAGCTTATTGTCCTGGTGACTCACCCACCACTCTCAGTAACTCAATCACCGAGCTGGTGGAATACTGCAAATGAGCTTAGCATCCCACTAATTTTGGGTGCTGATGCTAACGCTCGTCACAATGGGGCAGCTCTAACATTAACTCTAGGGATGAACAACTCCTGGACTTCCTATTAACCAATCATCTACAGACCTGCAATGTGGGTAGTAAACCTACATTTGTAGTTGCCAATAGAGAGGAGGTTTTAGATGTTACCCTCACTAACACATGGGCACATAATCTGATTCGACAATGGAATGTACTAGATCGTGAATCTATGTCTGACCACTTGTACATCGGTTTCTTGGTGTCTGCAGCAAAACCATCCCCAATAAAAGTCAGGAATATTAGGAAGACTGATTGGGATATCTTTAATGTCAGCTTAATGGATAGATTAGAAGGTATTGAGTTGGAGGCTCCTCTTAGCAGTCGTGAGCTAGAGAGTCAGGCCCATCTTATTACTTCATCCATTCAGTACAGCTTTGACCAAGCCTGCCCACTGAAAGCAGTAAATTGGAGGCAAAAAACAGTCCTGTTGTGGACAAATGAGCTTTCCGCACTCCGCAAAAGATCTCGCGGTCTCTACAGACAGGCGGGCATCCCGGAAAACAGAGATCCCACCTCCTGGTAGAGCTACATAAAGTGCAGGAACAAATACAATCAAGTTCTCAGAACCGAAAAACGAAATTCCTGGAGCTATTGTGCGAGTATAACAACTCTACCAGTGGCGGCTAGACTACACAAAATACTAAGCTCGGACACTCTTAAGCTTCCCACTCGCTTAAAAGTCTTTAATGATGATTTCACTAAAGACGATAGCGAAGTATTAGATGAACTATTAGCTCACCACTTCCCCAGTTGTCCCATAGCTGCAATAACTGCATGGGATCACAATAAGCTAGATGTGTTGGAGCTGGATAACATAGTTAATCCAGATAGGGTGAAGTGGGCCATACGTACCTTTGGTCCCTATAAAGCAGCCGGGGCTGACAACATCGCCCCGATAGTATTACTAAAGGGATTGGATGTTCTCAACTCGCACCTTTGTACAATTTATAAAGGTTGCTTGTCACTCGGATATGTTCCTCTTGAATGGAGGAAAGCCAGAGTGATATTCATACCCAAAGCAGGAAAAGGCAGCTATGAAAATGCTGCCGCTTGGAGACCTATCTCACTTTCCTCGTTTTTACTGAAGACGCTTGAGAGACTAGTTGATCGTCATATAAGAACGCCACAACTTCAACCCTATTTGCGTTCACATAAACAATTTGCTTATCTAAAAGGGACGTCTACTGAAGCTGCCCTTCATCGGCTGGTTAGCTATGTGGAAAAGGCCCTACAAAATAAGGAAATTGTCATTGCAATCTTTGCTGACATTGAAGGTGCTTTCAATAACTTGTTATTTAAAGCAATGGAAAATGCCTTGAACAGAGCTGGAATTGACCATGCTATCTGTCGATGGATAGATCATATGTTGCAATCCAGAATTGTCTGTTCTACATTGAGAAGTTCTTACAGTGAGAGACGGGTAGAGCGGGGAACACCACAAGGTGGTGTACTGTCACCTCTAATCTGGAATCTCGTTATGGACGAACTTCTCTATCTGCTGCAGGCCAGATTGCCATCGGTCTTGTCACAAGGATTTGCTGACGATGCAGTTCTTGCTCAAGCGTGGAAAGACTTTGCCATATGTGCGGAAAGAACCATAAAGGGTCTAGGTATCATTGATTCATGGTGCACACGTACAGGCCTTAAATTAAATCCCAATAAAACGGGAGCTGTAATTTTCACCAGGAACACACGGTTGAGGATAAAGAACTTATTCTACCGTGGGAACCAAATATCTATTCTACCTAGTATTAGATATCTAGGAGTAATGCTAGATAGCCATCTCACATGGAGAGCACACTGCCTGTCCATTGCAAGCAAGGCGAGCTCATCATTACTCACAATCAAACGATTGGTCGGGAAGAAATGGGGCATCAGTCCAAAAATTGCCAGATGGATGTACATAGCAATTATAAGACCGACTTTGGAATATGGAGTTGTTGTTTGGCATCCGGGCCTACTTGCCAAGTATACGTACACTAAATTAAATAGTGTACAAAGACGGGCATGTCTCTGTATCACAGGTGCTTGCAAAAGTACCCCCACCTCCACACTCGAGGTTATCATAGGCTTTATTCCACTAGACTTACATCTACAGGGAATAGCAGTGCGCACAATGCACAGATTACGAGCCAGAGGTAATTGGCTGGGAGAATATTTGGCTTGTACAACACGCAGCCATACTAGATTGTGGGACACTTGTTCTGCAAGGGACACTACTCTCTTGAGAAAAAGTGACTATATTATTGCAAACTAAGCGTTGGCAAAATCTTAAAATCGGGGCTCACTCTAGGGCATTGATCTGTAGTCCGCTTTACGGTAATGAATCTGTGGTTAGATTCTCCAGAGTACATATTAAATGGCTCACGGAGGTCATTTCTGGTCATGGTAGATTCCAAAAACATCTCTACAGAATAGGAATTACTACCTGCCCTCTGTGTTTACAGTGTGGACTGGAGGATGAGGATGCATTTCACTTCTTAGCAACTTGCCCAGCTTTTAGTATAATTAGAAATATTTATTTGAAAGCATGTTTTTTAGACTTAAGTCTTCTTAAGCAGGCGAAAGCAAGTGACCTGTTGTATTACTCTATTGCAACAGGCCGCTTTGTAAATCGCCCACAGTAACTTGTAAAGGGAAATCTGCAATAGGCCCATTGGCGGCCTGAGCAGTCTCATCTCATTAAGTCAATGAGAGCGAATCCCAAAAATACATACATTGCTTATAATCACTCCTAAAGCCAATAAGGGCTTAACAGTGTAAACTTTGCACAGATGCCTAAAGCAGGGAATGATGTCGTTCAAAATTTCAGAGATTTCGAAAATTGTCTAAGTATTTACGGCAATAAATTACCACTGTGCCATAAATGCCCTGGATTGAAAACGCCCAAAATGACTTCGCATTTTCAAATGGTCAACTCTGGGTACTTGTAGGAATTAGAAACGACTATGCTTTGTATTAACAAATGTATATTTATTCGGAACTTATCTTATAATACGTCTTAAAATAATTTTAATTTTGTTCTACCAATTAAACATACCTCAATCTACCTAATTAAATTTAATCTCAAGAACCTGCCCTTTCATGGTTTACCTGCATTTCATCGCAATAAACAGCCGATCTGGCTGACTCTTTACATTCCCATTCCCATTTACATAATGTATAGCACTATATTTATAAGGGGTTAGTGCATATAAGGGATACATTTTTCCGGTCCTTTGAGCATCCCTTATAGTGAGATTTGACTTTATTTGTTTATTAGATTCCTGAGAAGAATCATTAGAAGAGTTAAAATGCAAATACCACGTAATTAGAAATAAAACGAAGGCCCGTGGCATGAGTTCTCGTGTACAGATATTTTACCTAGTGATAACGTTTCTACTGGGTACTACCCACTGGTCGATCAGTGAGTACCCATGTTCGTACCCGTACCTGTGCCCACTCTATTGCTTAAAATCCAGACTACCCGAGTTATTTGCGAGTACACAACTTCTGCACCCGGGTAGTACCAGTACCCCTACCTAGGGTATGTCGATTTAAAATGCCCTGCAGTATTTGCCCGCCCAGCTGAAAATGCAGGGCAAGGCAGGGCAAGTTGGGTATTTTGGGCATTTTCACGGCACCAAAATTGGGTCACTAGTATAGATTCAAAATATCCGAATGTATAGGAGCGCAGCGAAGGAAAAGTCACAAGTGAATGTCTGGTTATTCACTTCGTTAATTTTAATTGCAGAAACATTGGCAAATCAATCTAATTTCAATAACATGGGGTAATATAATTTGTCTCTCCTTTGAAAATCAATTTAAATCATAGCATGATTGATGTGCAGAATATTCGGCACTAATTACTGGGAAAATGGCTCGAGTAAAAACCAATGTACATCCTCCACACAGGTCCCCAAATATTGTTTGTTTAGTTTATCTGTGTAGACAAAAAATTACTGTACGGGTTCTAATTTGAACAGAAAACATGTTTCGCCCATCATCAATATACAGTAAAACCTGTATTAAGTGGTTTTCCTAGGGACGCCAAAATTTGTCCACTATAGACAGGGACCACTATATAAGTACATAGTGGTCAGGGGTCACTATATAAATACATGCACATATACGTATACCAGCACGAACAGAACAAAGTTTTACTAAGAAATAAACCTCTGAAAATAAAAACGTAGTCCAATTGCCTGTAATTGAAATAAATTCAAGCAGGAGTGTTATTGGTTCGGGTTCGCGCGAGTTGTATTCCTTCGTTCTGACTGGGTGACCACTATATACAGGTGCTTTAAGCTGCATTTTTAACTGAAGGGGTATGATTATTAGTACACTATGAGCAGGTTTCCACTTTATAGAAAACCACTATATAGAGGGAGTTTCCTATGTTAAAGGATAGGAGGTGGGACCGGTATGTAAAATGTGTCCACTATAAACAGGAATTCACTATATGAACGGCCACTATATACAGGTTTTACTGTAACTACATGTATAGGGGTATAAATGCATATATCCAGGGTGGAGGAAGTTCATTTTACGTCGTTACATACGCCAAATCCACAACAATAAAAATGCCTGGCAAGGCATTTTCGGACGCTTTTCCGTCAAAATTGCAAAGACATATTCAAATCGACTGCCAAATTGTACCAATTGTACTATTTTATTTCACTATTCTGCCCAAAATGCCCAATTGTCATCGAATGAAAATGCCCAAAATGCCCTACTGTGCCGCCCTGGCCTTGAAATGAAAATGCCCAAAATGCCCTAGCATTTTGGGCGGGCAAGTTGCCAAAATTGCCGGGCATTTTCAAATCGACATACCCTATCCGTACCCATACCCATTTACCCGAGTATTACTCGCACCCAGTCCGAGCACTGCTGGAAACTCTGTTTAACCACTGTAAATAATTATTATGTAATTTCGACATAATTTTGATGAGTTGTGACTGCAGGTGAATTTGTCCAGAAATAGCATCTGCATCAAAACCGATGATTACATTCCTACCGCGGATGTTGTAAACAAAATTATATAAAAGAACAAACTTTCTCAGAGTGAATCAAGCTCATCGAACCGTAACGTCGAAACATGGAGTCATATCCAGGGTTGGCCAAATGAAAATGCCGCAGGTTTTATGCCTGCCCGCTTGAAAATGCCCTGAAAATGCCGAAAATGCCCTACTTTCAAAATGCCCGACATTTTGGGCATTTTCGGCATTTTCGAATTTGTTTAAATAATCATTATTTACCGCTCCTTTTTAGAGACCAGATTGTTTTAAATGTCAAACTTCATTTAAAAATATACATTTTACAGAATGAATTAATCTAAAGCTTCGCAATTTGTAAACTATTAGTATTCCTACATCGTTTCTTCCCCTGTGTATTGTTAATCTAATTCAACAATATCCTCAACATCAAATCACCTTCGGACTCGTGAAAAGTAAAACTATAATTTTCGTCATCTAAATATTTTTTTCCAATTCAGGGAATGCAGTTATATTTTATACACATGATAATCATGTCTAATTTGTTTTGATGAACTCGGTTCTGGCTTTGTTGTGAATTATTTGACCAACGCTGATTCTTGTGAACTTAAAGCGATTTCTTTGGTCACATCGATGTCCAAAACATAACCGTTTTGGTAATAAATTTGGATAATTCCCGTTTTACCTCCACTTGGGATTTTAAACTTGCGTGCGAGCACGCCACTTTATGGTATAATCCAACTGCTTGTTATGAAAGTAATTACACAACATTTTATTTTCACCGATGTGTGCCCAATGAAGCTAAATATTGTCATTGATTCGAGGTACCCTGATTAAATCTCAAGTGAAAATTAAGAAAATGGAATGAGATTTAAAATAATGATAATAAAAATGTTAGTATAGTGAATCAAGACACGCGACACGCTACAATAATGAAATTTCAGGTATGCATTTATAAAGATATTTGCATCGATTCAAACAAAACATGTATCGAATTTTACCTCGCTGAAAAAATCATAGAAAGAGTCCGGGCAGAAGTATCCAGGGTTGGCCAATTGAAAATGCCATGGCATTTTGGGCATTTTGCCTGCCGAAAATGCCCGGGCATTTTGGGCATTTTCAATTTATGGCATTTTCGGCATTTTTGGCATAATCCGCGTAGGGCAGGCATTTTGGGCATATTCAATCATTTCTTGGGATACTTCTGCCCGGACTCTTTCTATGATTTTTTCAGCGAGGTAAAATTCGATACATGTTTTGTTTGAATCGATGCAAATAGTGCTGCGCTCGGGTCAAGTATTTATAAAGATCCGACCACGAACTTGACTTGACCCCGACTTCTCAAGTACGTATTTCAAGATTACCCGAACTTGACATTTTCAGTTCAAGTAATACTTGAATGAAACAAGTTCGGGTTTTCAAGTAATTCTCATATTACTTGACCATGATTTTATACGCGCGTTTCGGGTCCAACTTCAACTTGACTTGACCATGACCCGAACTTGACCATGAACTTGAACTTTCAAGTACTTTCAAGTAATCCATTGGACATCAAAATACTTAAGTTTTATTGAATTTATATTTCTAATGAAAGCGAACCTGGGTTTCTAACACACTAGGTTTCACCCAGCATTTTGCTAGCAACCGCCTCTAAAAATAATAGTTGTTTTTTTGGTTCCTTTCAATGAATGTAGAACGATTGTACACTGCAGATCTACTCTGATTTCGTGTACCGGGTGGGTCTGGTGACTCAGTTGACATTTTCGGGGACACAGAACTTCTTTTAGGTTTTGTTGTCACATACTATTATAAACATGGGTGCTAACATTTTTAAATCAATTTCCACGGAGCCATATGAATGTTGAGCTTTCTTTTGTATTTGTGTACACGAACAAATTAACAAATGCCGCTTAAAGTGATGTATTAAATGCCGTTTTAAGTTTCATTTAGTACAGTGAATCGTAAGTGAATTGAAAACTCCCTCAGCCATGAAGAATTGCACAAACAAAATTACTTGAACTTGTACACGAAAAACTCAAGTTCGTGGTCAAGTACTTTTTAATATTTACTTGAACATGACCAGGTACTATGGTTCAAGTAAAATAATTATACTTGACCACGAACTTGACTTGAGGTAAGAAATCATGGTCAAGTCGATGAAATACCTGAACACGACCCGAACCGTTCATGGTTTTAAATTTATTTACTTGACCACGACCCGAACGCGAACTTGACTTGAAATACTCGTGTACTACTTGTACTTGTGCGCAGCTCTGGATGCAAATATCTTTATGGTATATATCTTTATAGTCCGGGCAGAAGTATCCCAAGAAATGATTGAATATGCCCAAAATGCCTGCCCTACGCGGATTATGCCAAAAATGCCGAAAATGCCATAGATGCCGAAAATGCCATAGATGCCGAAAATGCCATAGATGCCGAAAATGCCATGAATTGAAAATGCCCGGGCATTTTCGGCAGGCAAAATGCCCAAAATGCCATGGCATTTTCAATTGGCCAACCCTGGTCATATCGTCGCTGTAGAGGCAAAATGGACTTAGTGCTGTACACAAGCATGCGCACATGTTCCATTTTGCCTCTACAGCGACGAAATACTCTTGTAGTCGATGCCGTGGGGCTCCTGTCCTTGATAACTTCCCACGTAATTCGGGATGAAGTTATTCCCGTTGACTTGCCGGCATTTTATATTCCTACAGAGATCGAAATTGGCCTATCTCCAGCAGCAAAGAATATAACACCTGTTCGAGGTGGAAGTCGACAGGCTTATTAATGCAGGTGCGGAAGTTCTATAACTGTAAGTAAAATTATCTGCCATTTATTTATTTAATCCCTAAAGTTATTTCCAAGCACTTGTTCTCTGCTTTGTCGCCCAATATTACTGTACAGGAATAATTTTCAAGCTTCTGAACTCTTCTATTTTTTACATGTATAATATGTAGAATGTTAATTTAATTTTTAAAATAATTTTACAAGCGCATAAATATTATTCCGAACTTTTTATTTGCAGACAAGGATTGTAGTTTTTTTATACTAAATTAATCGAGTTTATATTGGAATTTTTTAAACTCAGGAATTTATCTTTCCATAGATAAATTCTTCATTAGAGTCGATTATATTATTGTTCTGCATATCAATCATGCTATTTTGAAGTTGCAAACTGCAGACAATTTCGATGTACACTGAATAGAGCATAGAATTCAGCTTCACTACCCATTGAAAATTTTGAATCATAGTTAAACGTACTGCAAAAATTTGGCTGGCCCATTAGTCTCAGAGATTTTTAAAGTTCCAAATAAAATAATATGTATTTCTGAATACCCTTCAATGATGGATATGTCGAAATTTATTTTCACAGGGATGATAAATTATAATTTCGTAATTTCATTGAAATTAAATGGTTTTGGCTGTCATGGTTTCTGTAATATTAACCTATTAACGAACAAGCACATAACCAGGCATTAGCAATTATAAATTGAAACTTTTTCATCGCTGTGACCATTTCTGTACATTTTGATGAACATTCTGAATCTAAGCATTTATTTCATTGTAATACGCATAATTTACATTTGCTTTGAGTTAATATAAGGTATTATTACTTATTTAGGGAATCAAATGTATTGTAATCTCATTAGAGAAAGTGTTCAAACAAACACGGGGGTCTCTTGGCTTCACTCGTATCGTTGTATTACCCCAGAGTTTGGCGTGCAAGTTGAGATATTCTCCAGATACTACATATGTGTACTTGTATTGTGTATATGTGCTAAATTACATTTGTGTACTCAAGATTTTTTTGAAATACAAGTCATAATCATACACGAACATATTTGTTCACGATATTTATCTCCTTTTAATTTGTGCATGTTCTGGTTCAACTTTTAAGCTGAATTAACAGCTTATATACATAAATTAACTTTTAAAATAACCAAACGAAGATGCTCTTAAAATTAGACAACTGGAGTCTGGGCGGAATTATAACAATAATGACCAAAAGAAAGCGTCTCGGTAGTAAAGTTTTATTAAGCATGAAATCATTGAATATTATATTAAGTTCGTTCATTATTATTTTAATTCTACCAAGATGTAAAACTAGATTTTTACTTTTAAGAGTATCAAAGTATCTTCGTTTGGTTTTTTAAAACTTAATTAATTTAATTATTTTTAAAATAACGGATCGGTGTAATAAATTGTAATATTGTAACCTTTATTGTGTTTCAGTACACAGACTATAACAAACTTTACGTTCAGTTTTTACTTTGCATGTTAATATGGTGGGACGCAGCCCGTTTAATCTTGGTAACGGGACTGTTGGTTGTCTTTAAAAATCGTCTGGGTCAATACCGTGGTAAAGAAAATGTTGTAATAGATACCATCAGATAATGTCTTGCGCTAATCATTGTTGTCCATTTTCCATATATTCAAGAGGCCCAAAGATATTGCATGCCTACATAAAATGAAACTAAACGTTTTTGTAATCACCGTTTCTGTAATCCTCCATCACCCCACGCTATAAGGTCAAAATCCATACAATTGCTCAAGTGTATTGTGTATTTTCAGTACAAAATAATGATATCAATATATCATACTTGGAATACAATTCATTTGTTTTAATATTATAGCGTTTACAAATGTATGGCTTCAACATTTTATACCTAGCAAATAGCTACAAACTTCACAACCTTCAGTGCAGTGAATCAATTTGATACCAAAACGTTCGCCCACATGCACAAAAAATAAACGCACCCCTGCTTACACGAGGTATAGAGATAGGGAGCGTACATATGTTCAGGAAAATGTGTTACGAGCACACGTCGCTGAAGAGGCAAAACAGCCTACAAATAAATGTCCTTGTTCTGTTTTTCAAAGCCAACATTTAAAGTCTTGAAAATCAATTAGCCCAGGATAACTATATGCATATATCGTGTAATTTCTGCTGGGTTGTGCACGAATTTGCCCAGAAAGTATTGCTTAAGTAACGTCATATAATGTATATTTAAAGTGGAGTTTCAAAGCTTTGCTGGTTGAGAATCCGCATAAGCTTAACCTGATTAAAGTTTACCTTCATAAAACGTTTCTGGTGTCGATCAAATTACTTGATGCTCATATCCCTCGCTCAATTCGGAAACTCAACAGTTCATTTAATAACTTGTGGTATGCCAGGTAATCATTTAAAATGCAAATTAGGTGAAAAATAATTGCGTAGAGTCAATTAATTTGCGTAAGAGTCTTTAAATATCGTCTGGATCAAAACAGCATTAAAGAAATTGCTGTAATTATTAGAATCTACAGATCAAAAAATGTCGTGTGCAAGACATTAGAATAATAAGATAATTGGGACAACTGACGACGGGACTTTTGGGAAAAAGTATGGCAAATATTCAATAAGTTTCTTCTACTCGAATGGACGATGCAAAATGATTCACTTCGAAGCGCAAGATGTTTGAGTTCCAATAGGAACTGTACTTGCACCAAAACCTGGAAACCAAATTTAACCAACTGTAAATAATTATCATGTAATTTCGACAGCATTCTGATGAGCTGTGGCTGCAGGTGAATTTGTCCACAAAATAGCATCTGTATTAAAAACGATAATTACATTCCTTCCGCGGATGTTGTAAAAAAAATATATAAAAGAACAAATTTTTTTTAGAGTGGATCAAGCTCATCAAACCGTAACGTCGAAACAGAGAGTCATATACTCTTGTAGTTGCTACCCTGGGGCTCTTGTCCTTGGTATCTTCCTTGGTGGAGTTTTTTAAGCAGTTTTTACAAAAGGTTTGCGTCCATCAATTGCTATTGTCTCGTGGGAGACATACGATCGTTGCACGTTATATCACCGAATTGTTTTCTATTTCCAAATTAGCAGATGACAATATGAAATAATAAACGTTTTTTAAAGAACACGTAATCGAACAACCCTGCCCAGCATTTACTTAAACATTTCATTAACTTAAATATGAAATTGGCGTAATCAATTCTTCCATCTGTTGACATTTAATTAAATGTTAAAAATATTAATCAAATTCCAACCCACATTTCCGCGCTATAATGATTTGATTAAATAACAAAATGGTGGAATCATGACTAGCTTGTTAGTGCCTGAAAATGAGTCTGTTCGATGTCGAAAGTTTGCATATAATTTAGCTTGTTTAATAAAGTTAACCACGTAAGCCAAAGAATGGAATTATTATGACTTGCTTTATTTTTTTTAGAATAACTTGGTAATCAACAATTTCACGCAATAATATTTCCATGTGATTCATTCTCAGATTGTCCCAGCTTGTATTCCCTACCAACTGGCAGGTCAAACGGAAAGAAAAGCCACGATCCTGGCATCAGGTTGGGGTAGAACCACAGATGGAGGACAAAATGCCCAATCTTTACGCAAGGCTACTCTGGATGTGATTGGAAACACAATGTCAAGAAATGCACATGGATAAAACCACGAACTGGTGGCAAAAAAAGCACTGGGGATTTGATGGAAAGTTTCAAGATGAGAAAATTTTATCCACCCATATTTGTACCTACACGGCGTACAAGAACGTTTGTCATGTTCGTTGCTCAATCCTAATCAGTATAATACAATCACGTTCATCATGAATTGACTGACTACAATAATTAATGGTGATTGTATAGGTAGACTCAGGTGGTAGCATTGATGAAGAAATTGACGGAAAATGGTACGCTGTGGGAGTGGTGAGCTACGGACATGGTTGCACTCGTTTGAATGAGGCTGGTGTTTACAGCCGAGTTTCTGAGTACACCTCGTGGATTGAGCAAACCACTGGTAATGTGATTTTAAGGTCTCATTTGTGAATTTCGAACCAGGAACGTGTCTAAGTTTGATTTCGTTTACAGGTATTAACAACTTTTGCAAAACTTAGACCCGGATGTTGATTCCACTTCACGGTGTTTCCCTACGAAATGCAAGAGTCGAAATTTAATCTTATAACCTCTACTATCACATGTTAACCACTAATTACAAGCCCAATTCCTGATTTCGAATTTAATTTTTAAGTTTATACGATCTCTTGGTATGATTCTCCTCGACTTAGAAACTTGCTGAGTCAATTTAAAATTGTTCTTTCTGTTGTCATAATTTGTCTCATCTGAAGGATGAGTACTTTATCTAGATTTGGGAATAAATCGTTTATACCAGGATGTGAAGTAAGAAAGTAGTAAGGCAATAAAAATGCATAGCTTTAAAAAACAAACATTTTATAATAACTGGTTAGACGTAATTTTATTCGAAAACTAAAGATGTAAAAGCTGAAGCACGCCTATATAATAAAACCATTCTACATACTAGATTATGTCGATTTGAAAAAGCCATCCATTTTCGTTTCAGTGCAAGAACGGTACAATAGCACATTTTGGGAATGACGTTTTGGACAATTTCATTCCAGGGCAAATTTGACATCTCGGGCAGGATCGTGGAATAAAATAGAACACTATATACGATTTGGCAACCGATTTAAAAATGTTCTGGCAATTTTGGAGGAAAAATTGCCTTGGTGGATATTTTCATGACTGTAGATTTAATTTATGTCACAACATTAGCGAATGGTAATTTATATGATGTATTGGTCTTTATTTCTTGGGGACTCTTCTCTACTGTAGAATTATGTTAATTAAGAATACATTTGTTTTGCCACATCACTATACCATAATTTCAAGATGATGAAAGGGTTTGAAATCTTCGCCCTCTTTCCCAAGGGGTGAGGAGGAAAGGTGAAGAAGAATTGATACGTTTACGAATAGAACCATGGCATGAAACTACTATGCAACCTAAAGTAGTCATTACCCACCCCTAGATGTCGCTAGCCTATCCAGTCTAATGAGTGTCCTTTCAGTGAGTCTGTTCGATACTGAAAGATGTCCACAAAACTTCAAATAGGAGCTAATAATCTACAGGAAATATTTATTTCCTGTAAATTCTATTTTATTTTTTAAAAAACTGAAATAAACTTTTCCAAACAGAGAACCAAGACTACAGACTTTGAAGACTTGACTGTGAAAACTGAAACCTTATTTGATTACCTGGGTCTATGTTCGTATTTTTTTAAATATCATGAGAATTCTCTTGTAAATGGTGGAATCAGGAACTTATCACAGCTGCTTATTAAAGACTCACGGGGAAACATATGCTTACGAGCACACTGCCGACTTAAACCGTGAGCAAGCCACAATTTGCCAAGCAATTGTCATGCCTGTCCAGTATGTAATGTTTTGGTATGAAGTTGTATGCAGGTACTAATAAAGTTACGGCAACAACATTTTTTAGTAATATTCAAACCCTGGAACGCAAATACGCCTCTGGTACTTCTTATCTTGTCACTTCGGAAGTACTCTTCCGGGCTGTGATTGTGGATGCAGCTGTCCAGAAAATATCACCTGGACCACAGCTGCATCAATTACTGTAACTTGCGTTTCTACCTGGAAATTTCCCAAAGTATTCGCACAAGTCATCAAGCTCACGAAGCCACAACACACGAAGTCATTTACTCCGGCAGTCGCTACCCTGGGGTTCCTGTTCTTGGTGTCTTCCCATGCAATTTGGAATGAAGTAATTACAAAATATTACTCCTGCCCGAGTTGGTAGTCGACAGCCAGACTTGTGCCATGCGGGCATTCAACAGCTGTATGTAAAAATATTTGTCCCCAGGTTAGATCCAAACACTTGCTCTGCACTGGCGATTATAAAAACGGTTTTGGAGGATGTATTTTATGGGAGCTAAAAAATTGAAAAATTGGTTCAGTAATTTTAACGTATATTGCATATAGTGTTTTCAAACTCATGGAATCTTCGTTTTGAAGATTCCGTGACGTCCCAGCACATGGCAAGGGCAGGGGTAACTTCGTTCCACTTCCTCTGTAAACTTTTAAAAATGACGTTTTTTGAATGGGCTCTGAAATATAAAAGTGGCTGCTCCAAAAGTATACAACTAATAATTCCAAACGAAATATATGCGGGGATATGTTTAGAAAAATCAGGGGTAATTTCCTCTCGGTCTGAAAGCAAGTTTCAGTTTCGTGTATATTTGAGAGATACAGTCCACTACGACAAGCATTTGTTCCAGGTTTCTTTCTGAATATAAACAGTAAACACCTCTACAGCCCCTGAAATGTTGAAATAACGTGATGGGATAGGTTTGTCGGAAATTCGGCATATCTTCCATCTCTAATGTCAATTATTACAACAATTATTGTATCCAGATGTTCAAACACGCACTGAACTTAAGGTCATGCAGGGCTCTGGTGACGGAGCTAGTCACTTTTTTCAACGCAATTATTTAGCTCACATACCAGGACTTTAGAAATCAATGTATTTTTAGTTTTCTTTTCTTTCTTCTAGACACGACTTCATTATATATCTCTTGAAAAGTTTTTTGAATTATTCTACGGGTGGGTGGGGGTATTTTGCAACCGTCAGGGTTTCCAAGAAATTAGCCAATGTGAACAGACGTTAAGAGATACTCTATAATAAATTACTCTTCAGAAGTTACATTCTACAAACGAAACCTGACGCAATATCTGGGGCCAATAATTTCTCTGCACGTCTGCACGTCTGCAATATTATGTTTATTTTCTTTATTTTTTAGAAATTGAAACTTTCTTATAGACGAGTCATTTCCGTCCGTCCGTCCGTCTACAAAATCTTGTGAGTCGCACAACTCAACAACGGAATGACATACGGACATGGGACTTGTCCCAAAAAATCGGACATACATTCTAGATGTGCCTTTTGATATTTTCCCTGACCCAGGGTCAACCGTTTGACCTCTGAAAATTATTTTCTGGATACAATTATCAAAAAGTCTTGCATTTGCTATACCTTTCCAACGGATTGACGTATGGACATGCGTCCTTTACAGATAACAATCAAACTCTATTTCCCTAACCTACTAAAAATCGTTAAATATAAGTTTCACTTACCTGCACATACAAACAAAGTTTGCCCAAATCAGTGCAGTGCACGGATTTTTTTAAATTGTTTGTTGACCTTTTTAATGGGAGACGAGTATCGTAGGAGGCACAGAAGCGTCAGAGGGTGAATTTCCATGGAGTGTAAAAATAATTACTGGAAGAACAGTGAGGCAGTCAATCTCGGGCTCTGGCTACGGTGCGACCATTACTATGTAGTTCACGTTGGCTTCTTATGGCAGCCCATTGTTTTGGGAATGCTAAACCAGACGATCAAGTTTTCGTTATGCCTGGACAAGTCACTCCCAATTCCTATGTAGTGACCAAGCGTTTTGTCACGCACGACAGCTATCAGCGTTATGTTGTGCTTTCGAACGGTATTGCTCTGGCTGAGCTCAAATTTGATCTAGATTTGAATGGCCGCAGCGTGAGTTCTCTCTATTTTGATTCCTTAATTTACAATTTACAATCTTCAATCGGAAATGAGAATAATTGTTTACTACTGTATGTATCAGAAAAAACTCAACTCCCTTTACTGTAGCGCCCCTATAATGTGCGAAAGTTATTACAGTAATGGTGTGATCTAACGAAAAATTAACATGATTTTGAGACATCCAGGAATGTTTTTAAATTCTTGTCTTGAGAATAAAATATATAATAAGTTTTATAGAGGCTTCCCATCTTCGAGGTGTTATTATCTCTAATGTATTGGTGTCAAGAAACGTTATCGACCTTTCCACGTTACAATGTTTGGACTTGATTTATTGTGGACTGGCAGGTTTAACAGAACGTGAATTCACGATCCTGGCATCAGGTTGGGGTACAACCAAAGATGAGGGGCAAGGTTCTCGTTCATTACGCAAGGCTACACTGGAAGTGATTGGAAACACAGAATGTCGGCAAATGCACACGGATAAAACCCTAAACTGGTGGGAGAAAGAACATTTTGGAGGGTTTGCGAATGAGGAAATTTTATTCACCCATATTTGCATCAACACTGCATACAAGGACACCTGTCAGGTTCGTTGACCGAAGTTGACCAGTACTTTGGGGCTACGTTTACTACAAGCTGACTATACATATTATTAAGATAACTATTATGATTGTAGAGAGACTCAGATGGCAGCATTGATGCAAAAATTGACGGTTAATGGTACACTGTGGGTGTGGTGAGCTACGGACATGGATGCGCTCGTAAGGATGAAGCTGGTGTTTACACTCGAGTCTCTGAGTACACCTCGTGGATGGAGAAAAACATTTGTAATGGGGATTTTAAAGTCAGATATATTGACGAATTTTTATCAACGAGGTTTGCAACTTTGATCTCGTTTACAGGTATTTGAGATTTCTGCAAGGCATAGACGGGAAAATTAGTGTCACTGCACCTGACAAAAATGTTTCACTTTTCAAAATTCATTATTTATGATGTAATTTTTAAACCTCTGAAATCATTTGGGAATATTTTCCTCAACTTGAATAGTTGATAATAATAGAGGATTTACAAGGAAGGGGAAAAAATTGGAAAAAATATCTGCCACTCGGAACAGATATGGAGTTTTAAGCCTTCACTGTTTGAGAATCCGCAGGAGCTAAAACTAATTACACTTTACCTTCATAAACAGTTTCTACATCCGAACAAATTACCTGATGCTCATATCCCTCGCTCGATTCCGAAACTCAACAGTTCAATTAATTACTTGCGGTATGCCAGTTAGTGCTTAAAAATGTAAATATGTACAAAATAATTGTGTACAGTGTCAATTAATATAAATAATATGCGAAAACAGGAGTTTTGGTCACATTATCTTCAAATATCGTGGGGACCAAAACCGCTGTAAACAAATTACTGTAATAAAAACTACATATCAAAAAACATCGTATGTAAATCCTTATAGTAAATTTCCCCATGTACAAGAGGCCTATAGCTTTTACATCCACATACCTAACCTGGAGAAACGTTTGTGCTCACTAGCTTGTATAAGCTACACTGGTATACAATTTTGATTCCATGATCATTTCCAAGAGAAGATTATTATAGATAATATATAAGACATTACATTAATTAGATAATTAAGACAACTGACACACGCGCCTTTAACGTTTGCGCTACACGTTTTAAAGATAATTACACAACAATTGGAACACTTGC
Source organism: Allacma fusca (assembly GCA_947179485.1). Lineage (NCBI taxonomy): Eukaryota > Metazoa > Arthropoda > Collembola > Symphypleona > Sminthuridae > Allacma > Allacma fusca. The sequence continues at coordinate 68,927,389 of OX359246.1, forward strand.
AAGGTGTCAAAACTATGTAATTGCATGGAAATAACAAACAGAAAACTCGAGGGACTGAAAATAGCTATTCGTTTTTTTGCATTAGATTTTTCACTGATTAGGAGTCACGGATCTGACCCATCCCGAAAGGATACCAGGAAATCTAAAACGTAACACCCACGGCTGCTTACTTATGTTTCTGTATGATGACTGAGCTAGAGGGAGCAGAAAATGCTTGACATCACGCTGTACATTATAACTGTGAACAAGCTGCAGCTGAGTAATTGATAAAAATTCCAATAATTTGGCTTCCATAACATGCCTCGTTAAAAAATTTATGTATGTATGTTTTGCTATCAAATAATATGAACTTTCCCATCAAATTACAGGATACCATATTTTAGCACGTTCAAAGCCTGCAAAACATATTTAACCACCGTAACTAATGATCATGTAATTTCGAGAATATTCTGATGAGTTATGGTTGGCGGTGAATTTGTCCAGATAATAATAGCATCTGCATCAAAACCATAACTACTACAATAATTGCGTACCTACCGCGGATGTTGCAAAAATTGTTCGTATAAAACAGCAAATTTTATCAGAGTAGATCAACCTCATCGAACCGTAACGTCGAAGCATGGAGTCATATACTGTTGTAGTCGCTATCCTGGGGCTCCTGTCCTTGGTATCTTGCCACGTAATTCGGGATGAAGTTATTCCCATTAACTTGCCCGAAGTTGATATTCCTACAGAGATCTACACTGGCCTATCTCTAGCTGCACAGAATATAACTCCTGTCCGAGATGGTAGTCGACAGGTTGATTTGTGCAATTGCGGAAGTTCTACAACTGTAACTAAATGATCTGCCATTTATTTATTTAATCCCTATAAGGGTATTTCCAAGCACTTGCTCTCTGCTTTGTCGCCCAATATTGCTGGACAGGAATATTTTTCAAGCTTCCGAACTCTTCTCTATTGTAGAACTATGTTAATTTAAATTTTGCAAAGCGAAAATAAAATGATCCCAATTATTTAGCTCCAGACGAAGATTGTAGGAGGCAAAGGAGCTTCAGAAGGGGAAATTCCATGGCGTGTTCAAATAATTATTGGGAGAAAGAACGCAAAAGGAGAAATCCTCGGCAATGGCTGCGGTGCGACCATTCTTAGTTCACGATGGCTACTGACGGCAGCGCATTGCTTTAAAACTGCTCTACCTGGCGACAAGGTTTTCGCCTTTGCTGGAGGAGTCTCCACTGCAACCTCGAGTTCTCTCATAGAGTCCACGCGTTATATCCTACATGAAAGTTATCAAAGTCCAGTAATATTTGCTAACGATATTGCTCTGGTTGAGCTCGAAAGAGACCTTGATTTCAAAAACCCCAAAGTGAGTTCAAAATATTCTGGTTTCTTTATATAAGTAGAATTTAATTGGAAAGAAAAATAATTTACAATAAGACAAACTCTGTTGGAGCGCACTCGTATAATGTACTAAAATTATAATGGTTTGACCAAATATGTATACTTGACAACGTCTAGGGTTATATTTTGCCCATGTGGTTTACTCCGAAAGAAAAACCAAAGCAACTTTTACAAAACTGGTTTGCAACCATCAAGTGTTATTGTCTCGTGGGAGGTATAAGACGCACTTTGCGGCCCACAACTTGAAATAGTATAAGTTTTTTAATAAACATGTAACCGCTTGACTTGACTTACCGAAGCTTTGACTTGAAAATTCCATTAACGTTAAATATCAAATTGGTGAAACCAATTCATCCGCCCCTTGGCAAACTTACCAGTTTAAATTTTTAATCAAATCCAGACGCATATATTTCTGCGACTGATTTGATTAAATAACAAAATGGCGGAATCATTACGTGGTTTATTTTTTAGTAGTTTATATTTTTGAATAAAATGGCAATGAACAATTTTACGTTATAATGTTTCCATGTGACTCATTGTCAGATAGCTCCAGCTTGTCTCCCATACCAACTGTCAGGTGAAACGGAACGAGAAGCCACGGTTGTGGCATCAGGTTGGGGTCAAACTACAGAGGAAGGACAAGTTTCTTCATCTTTACTCAAGGCAACTCTGGATGTGATTGGAAATACAGAATGCCAACAAATGCACACGGACAAAACCACTAACTTGCAGGAGAGACAGCATTGGGGAAAATTTGGAAATTATACGGATGAAAAAATTTTAACCACCCACATTTGCACCTACACGGTGGACAAGGACGTTTGTAAGGTTCGGTGCTCAAAACTTAGCCATTATTATACTACCAAGTTCAACATGAATTGCATGACTATAAAATTCAAATGGTTCTACTGTTAATGGTGAATGTAGGGAGACTCAGGTGGTAGCCTTGATGAAAATATTGACGGAAAATGGTACGCTGTGGGTGTGGTGAGCTATGGGCATGGTTGCGCTCGTAAGGATCAGGCTGGTGTTTACACTCGAGTCTCTGAGTACACCTCGTGGATTGAGCAAAACACTGGTAATGACGATTTTCAGGTTTCATTTAGGCTTCGAACCAGGAATGTGTCTAACTTTGATTTCTTTTACAGGTATTGACAACTTTTGCAAGGATTAGACCCGGATGTTGGTTACACTTCGCCATGTTTCACTTCGAAATTCAACAGTCGGAATGCAATTTTTAAACTTCTGTATCATCTGATAGCTACTAACTACAAAAACACAATTATTTATTTTGCAAATTAATTTTTGAGCTTATACGAACGCTTGCTGTTATTTTCCGCAACTTAGAAACTTGCGGAGTCAAATTGAAATTGTTCCTTCGTTTGTCAAAATTTTTGTCGTCTGAAGGATGAGTACTTGATCTGGATTTGGAAATAAATCGTTGATATCAGGAAATGGAGGAGGAAAGCAGTAAAATAGTAAAAAATATTTCAATTTAAAAAACGCATTTCCAAATAACTGTTTATTCGTGGTTTTATTCAAAAATTAAAAATTTGCAAGCTGAAGCATGGCTGTATAATAGAGCATCTCGGGCGGTTAAAATTTACGGGTAAGCCCGCAAAAAGCCCGGCCCGCACGAGCTTCGAGCGGGTACGAGTAAAAATTATTACGTTTGACGGGTTACGGGCGGGTACGGTCTTTTCATCGCGGTTAAAAAAGACCGTGAAAGCCCGTAAAAGCCCGTGAGAAATTCCATTAGTTGTGAATGCAGGAGCATGTACATAGACTTGAACGAATTTCAGACGTTTGCAGTTTTAGCTTTCAAACAAACTAAGGCTTGGTGTACGGTAGAGCATCAACCTGTGGGATATTTTAGGCCCGTCTGTACGACTGTTACTAAATAACAAAGGCAGGTATGCAAAAAAAGTTTTCTTGCATACCTGCCTTTGTTATTTAGTACGTTTCAATCCGTTCTTCATTACTGTGGAAAATTCCATTTAGTCTAGAAGATGAATCCTGCTAGTAGTTCAAGTATTTGTAATAAGATTCCAGAAGTTAACATAATAAATTCAAGAACGCTACCAGAAGTGCTTACCAAAGCCGAAATAGCACC